>JAWHQI010000304.1:0-1210000 GCA_033032865.1 Dactylorhiza incarnata
CCCCCCCCCCCCCCCCCCCCCCCCCCCCCCCCCCCCCCCCCCCCCCCCCCCCCCACCCCACCACCACCACCAAAAAAGTCCAATTGACCATTAATGGGTTGGGAAATCTGAAACATTGGAAGCTAGAATCTTCCTAACTGCTCGACGAAATTACAATCTGAAAGTGGTGTTGGATTACGCTCGGGAAATGCAATAAGTGTGAAATATTTTGAAGTTGGAAGAACACGTCAACCAACAGGAGAATAAGGACACCAATAGATGAACACAAGTTTTCACAATAATAACTCTAGCAGCTAGTTACAAACAAACAAGACTGAATACAAGTTGCATCCAACTTGATTCACGACAGCAAAAAGTAGAAAAGAACTTGGTCACGACAAGGTCCGCTTCTCCTCTGGAGCACACCGTGCAGGTGATACTCGCTCCTTGCTACCGTCGGCGTTAACGCTAACGCCCAGCGTTAGCTCTGCTCCTCGCAAGCTCGCTGCTCGCACTCCTCAGCTCCCTAGTCGCCACTAGACGAAGCTCGCTACTCGCCACACTCAACACCCGCGTTAGCTCCTAACGCCCCGCGTTAACTCGCGAGTAGGTATCTCTCTTGCCGAACTTACTCCAAGTTCGATGCTCGCCTAGAAGCACTCTGGTATCTCTAACTCGCTCAAAGTAGAGGATACTCGCCACTTTCAGAATCGATACTCTTTAGGGGGGGTACCCCTCTATTTATAGGCAAAACATGGGGTGAGGTGCGAGAAGGAGCCAACGCGGGCGTTAGCTCGCAACGCTGGCGTTAGCTCAGCGAGAAGGAGCTAACGTCGGCGTTAGCTCTAACGTCGGACGTTAGCTCACTTCAAAACTCAACACTCCCCCTTGAAGTGAGCTCCGAGAACAACACTAAGCAACGAGCGAAGCCTCCGGAACGGCCCCGCAGATAGGGGCTTCGTGAATATATCCGCAAGGTTGTCTTCACTCCACACATGCTCCACAACGATCAAGCCACCCAACACTTTCTCTCTGATGAAGTGATGCTCGATCTCAATGTGCTTGGTCCTTGCATGACACACTGGATTGGTTACCAGTTTCAATGCACTCTCATTGTCCCCGCGAAGCACAGTAGGTCCGCTGAACTCCTCGTCCACATCCTCCACTAGTCTCCTTAGCCAGACACACTCCTAAGCTGCTAAGGACGACGCCTTGTACTCGGCCTCCGTGGTAGAAAGGGAAATAGAGTCCTGTTTCTTGCTACACCACGAGATAGCAACAGCTCCACACAAGAACACGTAACCTGATGTCGACTTGCGATCATCAGCGCCACCTCCGTAGTCTGCATCCGTGTACCCATGCAGCTTGAAGTCAGACTTCTCTTCATAGGACAACCCCGTCTCAAGGGTTCCCTTCACGTACTTTAGTATCCCCTTGGCTGCCTCCAGATGAGGCTTCCGTGGCTCCTGCATATACCGACTAACTCGGCCGACAGCAAAGGCGATGTCCGGCCTCGTGATAGTCAAGTAAATAAGACTCTCCATCAGTGCCCGAAAGATCTTCGGATCAGGAAGGATCCTCCCTTCTTCCCTCCGAAGCTTCAGCCCAGTCTCCAGAGGAACGGAACTGCTCTTCCCCTCCTTCATGCCGAATCTTTCGACGATCCTCTCGGCATACGCCCTCTGGGAAACATACATCTCGCCTCTTCTCTTCTCAACTTGGAGGCCAAGGAAATGGTGCAACTCACCAAGATCCTTCATCTCGAATCGTACGGAAAGCTGCTGTCTCAGCGTCGCGACCTCCTCAGGGTTGTTCCCTGTCACGATCATGTCGTCGACGTACAGCAGCACCAGCACGTGAAGACCTCCACTCTTCTTCACGAACATGCTCGAGTCTGAGTCTAAGACATCATAGCCGCAGAACTGCAAGTACTCCGCAATCTTTCCATACCAGGCTCCAGCTTGCAGACGTGATGTGGAAGTGACTTGGACACGTATCCAGGTGGTTGCACCATGAATATGTCTTTGTCAATCTCTCCATACAGGAACGCGTTCTTCACATCAAGCTGCCACAGCTTCCAACCTCGGCACGCCGCCAGAGCGATGATCGTCCTCACCGACGTCATTTTCGCGACAGGACTAAATGTCTCCTCGTAGTCCTCTCCGTAGGTTTGTGAGAAGCCCCCAACGACAAGCCTCGCCTTGTACCGCTCCACTTCTCCATCTGCTCTCTTCTTAAACCTTGTACACCCATTTGCAGGTGACAGGTTTGATGCCCTCCACCATGGGAACTAGGTCCCATGTCTCATTCTTCTCTAGGACCTCCATCTCCTAGATCATGGCCGCATCCCACTCCTTGATGCCAGCTCTATCATCAAAGCAGGCAGGTTCCCTCTCATCGAGTGGTCCTGCGAAGAAGCAGGAGACCAAACTCACGAAATTCCCCTCCTTATAGCGAGCAGGCGGGACTATGGTCCTCTTCGACCTCCTCAAGGCTTGGTCATTATCTACCACTCCGGTAGACTCCTCTGCTTGAGCTCCTCTCTGAACTCCTCCTGAAGCGGTGCTCTCCCTGCTTCTCGAGTTCGAAGCTCCCCCTGAGCCAGAAGCTCCTCCTGAGCCAGATGCTCCTCCTGAGCCAGATGCTCCTCCTATGCCAGATGCTCCTCCTGAGCAAGATGGCGATGGAGCACTGGGAGATAGCTCCAACTCCACAGTAGGGTCCTCAGTGACCTCTTCTTCCTTGCTAAAATCTTCACTCTCCGGCAACACCACAATAGAGACTCCCTGGTATGAGACCAGTTCGTCAAACACTACGTCGCGCGAGACGATGAACTTGTGGGTCTGCGGATCCATGCAATTCCACCCCTTCTTCTGCTCATCATAGCCGATGAGATACACTTCCTCGCTTTCGGCTCCAACTTGGTTCTTTGAGCGTCCGGGACGTGCACGAAGCAGGTAGAACTGAACACTTTCATGTGACCCATATTTGGCTTCTCCCCGAACATGAGCTGGTGTGGAGACACCATCCTGTTAGGGCTCAGTGGTAGCCGGTTGATCACACGAGTAGCACACGTCATTCCCTCTGCCCATAAGGCCTTGGGAATGCTCTTGGCATGTAGCCAACTCCTAGTAGTCTCCACCAGATGACGGATCTTCCTCTCTGCCACCCCATTCTGCTGAGGGGTGTGAGCGCGGGAGAGCTCCCGCCGAATGCCGAACCTCCTGCAGAAAGAAGCATACTCCTTGGAGGTAAACTCCCCTCCATTGTCGCTTCTCAGCTTCTTCACTCTGCGGTTCAGCCTCCCCTCCACAAGCTCCTTCACTCTAGGAACTTGTTGAATACTTCTGACTTCTCTCTCAGAAAGTATACCCACGTATAGCGGGTGTAGTCATCCACCAGAACCAGCGCATACTTATTGCCTCCATAAGTAAGGGTGGCGCACGGCCCCATAACATCAACATGTACGCACTCAAGAGGTGCCTTACACCTGGTTTTTGACTTGTCAAATGGAAGTCGATGTGACTTTCCATATTGGCATCCGTCGCACACATGGTCGTCGTCGTAGGAAGAGAGATGAGGCAGGCCACTCACTAGGCCCTTTGTCGTCATCATCTTCAGCTTATCCATCCCCACATGACCCAGCCTCTCCTGCCAGATCACTGCACTGTCGTTTGTCTTCAGCTTGTCCACGTAGGCATTTGCAGACAGAACATACAAATCCTTCACCCTTCTCCCAGTGAGCGTGACGTCAGCATCGACAGACGAGAGGTTCTTCAGGAACTTCACCCCCTTCGGTCCAAACAGCACGTGGTATCCAGCATCCACTGCGTTAGCCACCGAGAAGAGGTTCTTCTTCATGCCAGGTACGTGATACACACTCTTCAGTGTCACTGGCTTCTCTCTACTCCCAAGGGACACCTTCCCTTATCGCTCCACGGGATGTACCGTATCATCCGCAGTGATGATAGCATTCGTTCCTTCATATGCTTCCAAGGAGACGAACTTGGACATATCTCCGGTGAGATGATGCCCGCAACCGGAATCCACTATCCAGTCGTTCTCGAGGTTGATGGAGGCTAAGACATCGACTGACGTTGCCGTCATCTCTGCCAGGAAACAATTGTCCCCCCTCTCACCGCCCTGGTGACCTCCACCTCTTCCTCCACCTCTCTGGTGATCTCCCTCCTTGTTAGCAACATGATCAGCCTTCAGATTGGACCGGCAGTCCTTTGCCATGTGCCCGTACTTCCTACAGGCAAAGCAAAGGGATCTCCCCATCTCATCGCTCGCAGGGAGGAACTTCCTCCCATCTCCCTGAGAGGACGTTGAAGGTCCATCTCTAGAGTTCTTCTTTTTCTTGTCCCAAGATCTCCTCTTTCCTGAGAACAAAGCCTCGCCATCTCCTCCTGAGATGGATACTCCCGTCATCTGCTTCGCCAAGCTCTCCTGTGACGACAGCAGGTTCTCTAGCTCCAGAAGGGATGGCTGAGTAGCCCATCCTTGCACGGAAGTAACGAAGGGGACATACTCATTCCTCAAGCCTCGGAGTATGTGCCGCTTCAACTTCGCCTCTAAGATTGGCTCTTCAGAGTCTAAGGCCGAGATCTCCCCACACAGGTTCTTCACCTTCAGGAAGAAGGTTGATATCGCCATCTCGCCTTGAGTCGACCTCGCCAACTCATTATCCAGGAATTGTAGCCGCGCTACATTCTTTTTGTTGAATAACCCATCGGGGCTATCCAGATCTCAGACGCTGACTTTCAACCTATAATGTGGTCGAACAAGTCAGGTGAGATGGCTCTCTTCAAAGTGAACTCCGTCTTGGCGTTAGTCTTCCTCCAAGCTCTCGCAGCTTGACCATTGTCTTCGATTTGAAAGACTTCTGCCTGCTCTTCTCCTCCAACGACCTCCCATAGGTCCTCTCCAAGCAGGTAACTCTTCAAGCAAGAGTTCCACTTCTTGTAGTTGGTCTGGGTGAGCAGCTCGATGCCAAGTCCCCTAGCATACCCTCCTCCGCCGTCCATCTTGGTTGCTCAGTCCATGTTCCCACTAACCTCCCTCTGATACCATGTGAAATATTTTGAAGTCGGAAGAACACGTCAACCAACAGGAGAATAAGGACACCAATAGATGAACACAAGTTTTCACAATAATAACTCTGGCAGCTAGTTATAAACAAACAAGGCTGAATACAAGTCGCATCCAACTTGATTCACGACAGCCAAAAGTAGAAAAGAACTTGGTCACGGACAAGGTCCGCTTCTCCTCCGGAGCACACCGCGCAGGTGATACTCGCTCCTTGCTATCGTCGGCGTTAACGCTAACGCCCAGTGTTAGCTCTGCTCCCCGCAAGCTCGTTGCTCGCACTCCTCAGCTCCCTAGTCGCCACTAGACGAAGCTCGCTACTCGCCACACTCAACGCCCGCGTTAGCTCCTAACGCCTCGCATTAACTCGCGAGTAGGTATCTCTCTTGCCGAACTTACTCCAAGTTCGATGCTCGCCTGGAAGCACTCTGGTATCTCTAACTCGCTCAAAGTAGAGGATACTCGTCACTTTCAGAATCGATACTCTTTATGGGGGGTACCCCTCTATTTATAGGCAAAATAGGGGGGAGGTGCGAAGCGCAGATGGGTGATGAGGGCTGCTAGGAGAGCTTCTTATCGAGGTCGTGAGTTCGAGGCTCTCCGACAACAACCCGTCATCATGAGAACAGTGATGGAGACGGGTTGGGCCGTGTTGGGCTGCAGCCCTTTAGGGGGAGTGGCCAGGAGATGGCCTTGAGTGGGCCGGAGATTGGACCAGCCTTGAGTGGGCTTGGTGGTTTAGTGCCCCACTCCTCCTTCAACAAAAACCGGTGCCAGCGCAGTTGGGTGATAGGAGGGGCTGAGTGCCCCTCTTATGGAGAAGGAGCTCGGGGGATCGAGGCCGAGCGTGCAACGCCTCGCCAACCTCAACAACCCGCGTGGCAGTGATGGGTCTATGTGGCCCGATGGACAGTGGGCCTGGAGTGTGGCTGCCACGTGGAGATCGGTTGGATCGGTGGACTGCAGTCAACCGTGGAGTGGGGGTTGAGCGCCCCCTTCAACAATAAGATTGGTCGTTCAATCGAAGATTTTAGTGGGGTTTTGACGGGGAGACAATTTCATCCAAGTGCCCCTTCTACTGGTGATTGGTCGAGCTCCAAACGTCCAATCGAGAAACATTCACCACAAGTGGACTCATGGCGACAAGACGAAACTTAATTCTCTGGAATTTTCATCAAATTCTGAGCACTTTCATTTTTCCAGCAAGACGACTACCCCAACTCCGGCAAACCCGCCTGGTTCTGCCCGTGGGCAAAGTTGTTAGGCTATTAAAGTTGGTATCTGACAGACGTAAACTTAGTGATTTTTCTATCCGTCCTTCAAATTCTTAAAAATGTGGAATTCCTTAAGCGCCCACACAAAAATTTATAAAAGGGGACTCATCACTTCATTTGAAGGGATCGATGATTGAAGGAAGATTATGAATCTTATGATTTTGCATTGCGACATTGTAAAACTTCCAACGAGAGTCACTCTCACGCCTTCAAATTTGTGACGCTTGCGGTACGACATCACCCATCAGTGCATGACATGAGCGTAGAAGACCACAAAGAGCGCGCCTGTGCGCGTAGATCCAAAGAGTCCGTCCATGCTCGTAGGACCGAAGAGCGAACTCGTGCGCGTAGTTTCCTAGAACACAACCTTCCATGTATACGACTTACTCAACTATTATAAAAAGAGTGGTGGTCTGTCAACCTCGCAATAATAATTCTGTACCAAAATGTTAACTAGTGGATCATCTAAACTGGGCCAAATCTCGTGATTTGTGTCCCTTTTCAAGTTTTCATGCACGTAAAAAAAAATTGTCAGCTCTCTTTCACTGTTTTTGCGTTCGGCCCACCCTCGAGCTAAGACGATCAGATTCGACCGGACCGTGAGAGTGCCGAGCAGCCACCAACATGTGGATATTACACGTTTGCATGCTATTAGAGATGACACTTCTCATGTTATACGAGAGATCACACTTCTATGTGTTACAACAAATTAATCTTTTGCGTGTTGTGAAACACCTCGCTTTTGTGTGATATGGGAATCGGCACCTTGTCGTGAAGCCCAACTACGCAAAATGAATGCAACACCGAAGGCCCCTCAATACATGTGATGCCCAAGGCATACTTCCGACATCCCAAACTTTGTTCTAAGCCAAAGATCATACATTTCGAGTGACAACCATGCAACCCGCACGACGTAAATACTATGCTATCCGCACAATGCAATGATAATGATATACGCTTCTCGTTGAGTACCACATCTTGCACTGCGAGCGAATTTTGAATTTCGGACTACTCGTGAAATTTGGGGAGGAAGTGTGGAAGCCGGAGGTAAGGATTAAGGGCGATAAGTGTTCTATTTTCGTGTTTGATAATTGTCAATTTATTTTGGACTGCATATACTTGATTGATTATCGAACCAATTGTCCATTGACACGTGGAAACATTTAACTAAGACCCTGAAAACGATAATAATTAATTTAAATTAAATAAAATCATTTATTGAGAATAGCGACACTCAACTGCCTTTACCTCGAAATTTCAATGCTCGCAATAAATCATTGGTTAGCAGGAATTAATTGTCTTCATAACTTCCTATTCATTCTTGCCAATAATATCAGGCGCATTGATTTCCTTGACCGTCTTATTCGAGATTTTAACATTTTTAATAATTATTTTTTGTCGATCATTTTTATTTGCTATAAATTAAAATGAAAATGTTTAACATATTTTGTCCTGCACTCCAAATTCAATAGTGTTGCAGGTAGGAGTGTTCACGAATCGAATCGAATAATTATTCAATCGAATCCAATCAATTCGAATTCGAATCGAAATCGAATCGAATTGAATAACTATTCAATCGAATCAATTCGGAGTTGAAGATGGATTTGAATTCGTATTCTAATTTTATAATGTTTAATTATAATTATATTTAATATTTATAATTTTTAAATATAATTTTATAAGATTTAAATATAATTTTAAATTCAAATTATAATGTTTAAATATAATTTTATAATGTTTTATATAATTTTATAACTATTCGAATCTAAATTCGGATTCGAATCCGAATTCGAAAAATACGAATTTTATCGAATCTTCACGAATCGAATCTCGAACTATACTAATTGTGAACAGCCCTAGTTGCAGGTCACTCGACGCTCTTCCAGATCGGGCGAATTGAACTGTCTTAGCCCTAGGGTAGGCTGAGTGCGCAAACAGTCACAGAGAGAACAGACAAGTGGCAAGAGAACGTTTTTAGCGTGTAAAACCCGGAAAGGGTGAAAAACCACGTGACCGGATCTGTACCAGCCAAATCTCACTAAGTGTTCGAGTGTTACAAGTAAAGTTGCGAGAAATGAGAGCGACGAGACGTTTCTCGTTACAATTGCAGTTGAAGGAAAGTCTTTGAGGGTGACAGACCACCTCTCAGAAAAACTAAGTGTCTTGGTGTTGCAAAAGGTCTTCAAGGCCCAAAGAAGATCTTCAAGTGACGAAGGAGATCTTCGAATCACGAAGGAGATTTTTGAACCGCGAAAGAGATCTTCGAACCGCGAAGAAGATTTTCGAAGGAATTCTTCAAGGAGTTCTCTCGGATGCCAAAAGTCGGATCCCCTCCAATGAGGGTTCAGGGTTCCTTTTATAGACTTGGCCGGGGACGACCCGGTAATTTCGCCGTTGTAACCATCGTAACCACCTGACGGGCCAATTTTGACCGTCGATCGAGTGCACACGGATTGCCACTTTCTGAATATGACGATTTTGCCCCCCGGTCAGTTCGGGCATTTCGGGTAGTTCGGGCGCTTCCTTGGTATTTTCCTGATTGCAATGTGCAAATCCTGTAGTCTTAAGAGGGAAAGTGGAGTTAGCAACATCACGCACTATGAACTTTGCACGCTATGGACTTAGCGGCGCTAAGCGTGCGTCGAGCACCGGCGGGAGCCCCGTAAAAACACGATCGAAGCCGCGCGAGGACGACGCGAAGGGGAGGCGGGCGTGCCGTGCTGCGAGGGAGATCGACCGGCACCGCGCATGCCATGCGCGGTCGTGCGCGTCACCGCCGCACGCGGTAGCGCGCAGGCCCGCGCGCTAGCGCGCAGACCGTGTTAGCGCTAGCGCGCGCTAGCGCTGCGGGCCGGCTAGCGCTCAGGCCGCGCGCGCAGACCCTGCGTGTGCGCACGGTTGGCGGTACCGCGCACGTGCGCGCGGTTGGCTGTACCGCGCGCGTGCGCGCGGTTGGCTGTACCGCGCGCGTGCGCGCGGATGGAGATACCGCGCGCGACCGCGATGCGGTCGTGTGCGCGATTGAGCGCGCTTGGTCGCGCATGTGTGGCTGGGTGTGGCGCCGCGCGCGATTGCGCGTGGTTGTTTACAGAGATAGTGCATTTGACTCTCTTTCGGTTAAACTCACTTTCTCACCCATGACCCCATTATCTTAGTGGATGAGTTGTGTTTTTGTCTAATCGCAGCCCAGATTTCTCTACATAATAGATGACAACTCATCAATTAGTATCTTTGGAAGTACATATTCAGGAAATTCATTACTCTTCTAATTTTGCTGTCTTATGGTGGAATTGGATAATTCTAGCACGTATATATGTGAGACATTCTTCGCATTAGTAAATGTGATGATTTCTCAATTTAAATATTACGCTTGTTTCTTGCAGGCCGAGAACTCACTCCCAAAATTTGAACTAGGGTATGGGGGGAAGTTACTTGCCCGTTGAAGCAACGGTCGCAAATACTAAAATGAACAAGTGAAAGAGAGAACATGTATTACTTGCAGGATGTAGTTAAATGAAGTTACAGCCAGAAGGCCGAGCCGCACACTTAGGAGTGCATAGGAGCTCCCTTTCCTAAACTAAATGTTGTGATAGGTTATGGGGGGAGAAGCAGACTCGAACTAGAAACATGTGAGCATGGTTAGTTCTGGGTGAGTATCCGTGTGAGCTGTTAGCACTGTTTTTCCCGAAGAAGGGCAGGGGAGCATTGAGGACCCCGACATGAGAAACAATCATAGGAGGGCAATCAGGAGGCGGCGACAACGTCGCCGCATCAGGAGCGATCTCCTCAGCCGATCGATCATCCTCCAAGGTCCCAACCGGCGTGGTCGACGCACCAAGAGAGGCGTCAAGCGAGGAAGAACTGGCAGCGAGGTCTCAGTGATTGCGAGATTGTATGTCATCTGCCGAAGGCAATGCCACGACCACGACATCGGGGCGCTCTGAACCTTACCCCTCCAAAGTTTAGAAGGTGGGGTCACGTTCGATTTGGCGGGAGTGGTTCCGCCAGAGGGAGGAATCTTAGTCGTCTCGCCTACAACAGGAGCTACACTAAATTAAGAAATCAGTACGAAATTCTAACCATGATTGGTGGCTGAAAAGAAGTATGCCGACCCGGCGAGGCGAGCTTAGCCTCAGTATGGGCTCCGGGGTCACTAGGAGGTCGACAGAGAGTCCCCAACTAGAGGAGTAGAGATGTTGTAGTCATAAGTGGTGATGCCACCATATGACCCGAATTCGGATAGATCCAAAACCTGAAGGAAATGTCAAGGTCATAAAGGATTATGTAGAAAGACAATTGAAAAGAAAGAGCGTTATCCTGAATTACCTCACGAACTGTCTCTGAAACGGTGGGCTTGCCTCCCTCTTTCGAGAGCCCACACGCGTCTGGAACCTTCTCTCTAGTCGGCGAGGTAGAAGCTCTTCTTCTCTTATTATCTCTCTTCTCCCCCTTTCTCGACGTTGGCTATGACAAGGAGGGCGCCTTTTAAAAGCACTGAGAAGCAGAGCAGACTGTTGAATTTTTGAGTTTGCTACCAATCAAGTGTACCAACGATGAACAAAGAAAGCTATATTCCAACTAGGCAACCAAATTACAAATAAACACGACTGAATACAAGTTGCATCCAACTTGAATCACAACAGCCAATAGAAGGTAAGACAAGGTCACGGACAAGATCCGCTTCTTCTTCCGAGCACACCAGGATGGTGATACTCGCTCCTCGCTGTCGCCGGGGCGATATCGGCTGTCGCCTGGGCGATATCTCTGATCCTCGCAAGCTCGCTGCTCGCACTCCAGATACTCGCAAGCTCGCTGCTCGCACTCCAGGATACTCGCACGCTCGCCACGCGTGCTTCCTCTCCTTCTCGCTGTCGCCTGGGCGATATCCACTGTCGCCGGGCGATATCTCCTCTACTCGCTACTCGCTCAAGAGAGCTCTCCGAACTCGCTCCAAGTCCGATGCTCGCCAGGTAGCACTTTGGTATCTCTAACTCACTCAGAGTTGATGATACTCGCCACTTCTGATGACAATCTCGCCACTTACAGAATTGGTGCTCTTTAGGGGGGGGGGTACCCCTCTATTTATAGGCAAAAGCCTACTCGGCGGCGAGTAGGATACTCGCCAGCTGTCGCTGGGGCGACAGCCACTGTCGCCGGGCGACAGCTCACTTCAAAAATCTAACACTCCCCCTTGAAGTGAGCTCCGGGAACAACTCCAAGCAATGAGTGAAGCCTCCGGAACGGCCCCGTAGATAGGGGCTTTGTGAATATGTCTGCAAGGTTGTCTTCACTCCGCACATGCTCCACAGTGACCAAGCCACTCAGCACCTTCTCTCTGATGAAGTGATGCTCGATCTCAATGTGCTTGGTCCTTGCATGACACACTGGATTGGTTACCAGTTTCAATGCACTCTCATTGTCCCCGCGAAGCACAGTAGGTCCGCTGACCTCCTCATCCACATCCTCCACTAGTCTCCTTAGCCAGACACACTCCTGAGCTGCTAAGGACGACGCCTTGTACTCGGCCTCCGTGGTAGAAAGGGAAATGGAGTCCTGCTTCTTGCTACACCACGAGATAACAACAGCTCCACACAAGAACACGTAACCTGATGTCGACTTGCGATCATCAGCGTCACCTCCGTAGTCTGCATCCGTGTACCCATGCAGCTTGAAGTCAGACTTCTCTTTATAGGACAACCCCATCTCAAGGGTGCCCTTCACGTACTTCAGAATCCCTTTGGCTGCCTCCAGATGAGGCTTTTGACCTCGGCACGCTGCCAAAGCGATGATCGTCCTCACCGACGTCATCTTCGCTACAGGACTGAAGGTCTCCTCGTTGTCCTCTCCGTAGGTCTGTGAGAAGCCTCGAGCGACAAGCCTCGCCTTGTACCGCTCCACTTCTCCATCAGCCCTCTTCTTCATCTTGTACACCCACTTGCAGGTGACAGGTTTGATGCCCTCCACCATGGGAACCAGGTCTCATGTCTCGTTCTTCTTTAGGGCCTCCATCTCCTCGATCATGGCCTCGTCCCACTCCTTGATGCCAGCTGCATCCTCAAAGCAGGCAGGTTCCCTCTCATCGAGTGGTCCTGCGAAGAAGCAGGAAACCAGACTCACGAAGTTCCCCTCCTTATAACGAGCAGGCGGGACGATCGTCCTCTTCGACCTCCTCAAGGCTTGGTCACTATCTACCACTCCGGTAGACTCCTCTGCTTGAGCTCCTCTCTGAGCTCCTCTCTGAACTCCTCCTGAAGCGGTGCTCTCCCTGCTTCTTAAGTTCGTAGCTCCCCCTGAGCCAGAAACTCCTCCTGAGCCAGATGCTCCTCCTGAGGCAGATGGCAATGGAGCACTTGGAGATTACTCCAACTCCACAGTAGGGTCCTCAGTGACCCACTCCTCTTCCCTGCTAGCTTCTCCACTCTCCGGCAGCTCTACAGAAGAGACTCCCTGGTATGAGACCAGTTCGTCAAACACAACATCGCGCGAGATGACGAACCTGTGAGTCTGCGGATCCATGCACTTCCACCCCTTCTTCCGCTCATCGTAGCCGATAAAGATACACTTCCTCGCCTTCGGCTCCAACTTTGTTCTCTGAGCGTCCAGGACGTGCACGAAGCAGGTAGAACCGAACACCTTCATGTGACCCACATTGGGCTTCTCCCCGAACATGAGCTGGTGTGGAGACACCATCCTGTTAGGACTCAGAGGCAGCCTGTTGATCACATGAGTAGTACACACCATTCCCTCCGCCCACAAGGCCTTGGGAATGCTCTTGGTATGTAGCCAACTCCTGGTAGTCTCCACCAGATGGCGGATCTTCCTATCTGCCACCCCATTCTGCTGAGGGGTGTGAGCACAGGAAAGCTCCCGCCGAATGCCGAACCTTCTGCAGAAGGAAGCAAACTCATTGGAGGTAAACTCCCCTCCATTGTCGCTTCTCAGCTTCTTCACTCTGCGGTCCAGCCTCCCCTCCACAAGCTCCTTCCACTCGAGGAACTTGTTGAAGACTTCTGATTTCTCTCTCAGAAAGTATACCCACGTATAGCGGGTATAGTCATCCACCAGAACCAGCGCATACTTATTGCCTCCATAAGTACGAGTGACGCACGACCCCATCATGTCAGCATGTACGCACTCAAGAGGTGCCTTACACCTGGTCTCCGACTTGTCAAATGGAAGTCGATGTGACTTTCCATATTGGCATCCGTCGTACACATGGCCGTCGCCGTAGGAAGTGAGATGAGGTAGGCCGCTCACTAGGCCCTTTGCTGCCATCATCTTCAGCTTGTCCATCCCCACATGACCCAGCCTCTCATGCCAGATCACAGCGCTGTCGTTCGTCTTCAGCTTGTCCACGTAGGCACTTGCAGACAGAATATACAAGTCCTTCACCCTTCTCCCAGTGAGCGTGACGTCAGCATCGACAGACGATAGGTTCTTCAGGAACTTCACCTCCTTCGGTCCGAACAGCACGTGGTAACCAGCATCCACTGCGTTGGCAACCGAGAAGAGGTTCTTCTTCATGCCAGGCACATGATAGACACTCTTCAGTGTCACTGGCTTCTCTCTACTCCCAAGGGACACCTTCCCTTCTCGCTCCACTGGATGGATCGTATCATCCGCAGTGATGATAGCATCTGATCCTTCATATGCTGCCGAGGAGTCGAACTTCGACATATCTCCAGTGAGATGATGCCCGCAACCGGAATCCACTATCCAGTCGTCCTCGAGGTTGATGGAGGCTAAGACATCGACTGACGTTGCCGTCATCTCTGCCAGGAAACAATTGTCTCCCCTCTCACCGCCCTGGTGACCTCCACCTATTCCTCCACCTCTCTGGTGATCTCCCTCCTTGTTAGCAGCATGACCGACCCTCAGATTGGACCGGCAATCCTTTGCCATGTGCCCGTACTTCTTACAGGCAAATCAAAGGTATCTCCCCTTCTCGTCGCGGCCAGGAAGGAACTTCCCCCCCATCTCCCTGAGAGGACGTTGAAGGTCCCTCTCCGGAGTTCTTCTTTCTCCTGTCCCAGGATCTCTTCTTTCCTGAGAACAATGCCTCGCCATCTCCTCCTGAGATGGATACTCCCGCCATCTGCTTCGCCAAGCTCTCCTGCGACGATAACACGTTCTCTAGCTCCAGAAGGGAGGGCTGAATAGCCCATCCTTGCACGGAAGTAACGAAGGGGACATACTCCTTCCTCAAGCCTCGGAGTATGTGCCGCTTCAACTTCGCCTCTGAGATTGGCTCTTCAGGATCCAAGGCCGAGATCTCCCCACATAGGTTCTTCACCTTCAGGAAGAAGGTGGATATCGCCATCTCGCCTTGAGTCGACTTCGCCAACTCATTCTCCAGGAATTGTAGCCGCGCAACATTCTTCTTGTTGAATAACTCATCGAGGGCTATCCAGATCGCAGACGCTGACTTGCAACCTATGATGTGGTCGAACAAGTCAGGTGATATGGCTCTCTTCAAGGTGAACTCTGCATTGGCGTTGGTCTTCCTCCAAGCTCTCACAGCTGGACCATTATCGCCGGCAGCTACAACTTCCTCTTGCTCCCCACCACCAACAACCTCCCAGAGATCCTCTCCAAGAAGGTAGCTCTCCATACAAGACATCCACTTCTTGTAGTTGGTTTGAGTAAGCAGCTCGATTCCTAGTCCTCTCGCATAACCTCCTCCGCCGTCCATCTTGGAAGACAACCTTGAACTTCGATAGCACGCGCTGCTTCAGCAACCTACCTCTGATACCATGTTGAATTTTTGAGTTTGCTACCAATCAAGTGTACCAACGATGAACAAAGAAAGCTATATTCCAACTAGGCAACCAAATTACAAATAAACACGGCTGAATACAAGTTGCATCCAACTTGAATCACAACAGCCAATAGAAGGTAAGACAAGGTCACGGACAAGGTCCGCTTCTTCTTCCGAGCACACCAGGATGGTGATACTCGCTCCTCGCTGTCGCCGGGGCGATATCGGCTGTCGCCTGGGCGATATCTCTGATCCTCGCAAGCTCGCTGCTCGCACTCCAGATACTCGCAAGCTCGCTGCTCGCACTCCAGGATACTCGCACGCTCGCCGCGCGCGCTTCCTCTCCTTCTCGTTGTCGCCTGGGCGATATCCACTGTCGCCGGGCGATATCTCCTCTACTCGCTACTCGCTCAAGAGAGCTCTCCGAACTCGCTCCAAGTCCGATGCTCGCCAGGTAGCACTCTGGTATCTCTAACTCGCTCAGAGTTGATGATACTCGCCACTTCTGATGACAATCTCGCCACTTCCAGAATTGGTGCTCTTTAAGGGTGGGGGGGGGGGGGGGTACCCCTCTATTTATAGGCAAAAGCTTACTCGGCGGCGAGTAGGATACTCGCCAGCTGTCGCTGGGGCGACAGCCACTGTCTCCGGGCGACAGCTCACTTCAAAAATCTAACACAGACTTCATAACCACTTCAGCCGAGGCGGTGCCCATCTCGCCAACTAGCAGCCAAGGTTATACCTATGGGGGACCCATTCACCTATTTATAAGAAGCAAAGATCTCGAGTCTCAACGCCTCACAAGAATAGCTCGAGGGTCGCAGCTCGCCGAATACGGGTTGGATGATTCTTTCCAAACTCTGGGAGAAGTCGCAAATAACGGGAATTGTGTGCAACTCATATTCGCCAAAGGAGGGCCTAGTGTAATCATAGACCGACGGCAGCAAGAAGTTGACTGTTGACTAAGGAGAGCATCTCTCATCAAGAACAGAAAACAGTCCATAAGCGAGATCCATCTTGGTCTCGCCCATCGACGAGATCCCTCTTAAACCTCGCCCGTAAGCGAGGTCCTCGACAACATGACAGATGAGCCCACAGGACCGACTCCCAGACGACGAGGTCTTTTTTAGCAGCCACAATCACCTCGCCGAGGTCATTCATCATGTTTAGCGCAACGAGTATTTTGCGGGTACGTTTATTCACAGGTCATATCCTCCCCAGTCTGGATTGTCTAAGAAATAAGACCCTAGGGCATTAAGAAAAGAAACACCGACCTCCACCCCCCTCCCCAGTTTCCCTTTCATCAAGTCTGTGTCTTCCTTGCGCCTAGCTTAACATTGTCTTTCTGATGAGAAGTTCCTATAAACTTCCCGGTGTGTGTCAGGACTTCCTCACTGCAACACGTGAGTTTTGTTTGTAGGAAACCAAGCTTCTCTCTCTCTCTCTTGCCATCATATCTATGTGTTAGACCGCAAGATCAGTATCCTCGGGTTACCTTTTAGGTCCGAACTTTTGTGAACCAGTTTGCTGGTTCCAACATCAATGTCTACATCTAGCACTAACTGCACAAAACGTCATCCATGCCCTAGCTAACCTACATGATGTTGACGCAATAGGATCACAGGAACTGACTCGCCAAACCCGAGTCATAGAAAAGTGATTCACTACAACACATCGACCATCCAACATGTCACCTGCAAAAATCATGGGAGAACCACATCGCCCAGTTTTACCCATCTGTCGGTATATACTACCGAAATGCACAACTTTCATGAGAATGACACACCAGCGTGTCATTGTACTCTCACCTCAAAGCTGCAGCCATTCGAGCCCAATTTGCCCAATGAAATCAAGATTAATACGAGCATGTGCACCAATTGTGCTCTCTCAAGCCTATAAATAACCCCATCAAGTGTTCATATGTCCATCGTCCTTGTGCCTGCAAACACATAACCAGAGCCGTCACCCAAATAGATTTGCGCAGTCACCATCCCAGAGAATTGAACATAGTATCATCCAATCAAATGTATTGTGATGCACCAAAATCCAAAATCTAACTAATGTTAGATTCATCGTGACTCTCAATGATAGTGAGAAGATCCTCACTCTCCACTCCCATATTTAGTGTCACCAAGCTTGTATCCTAGACGTCACTAGAATTCTTCGCACACTACGGACAATTCTTTTTAATGTGACCAGAGTATCTGCAGTGATAACATGTCACCTTCTTTTGCGATGTTGATTGGTCTCGTGCACTTTTCAATCTTTGTCTAATAGTATCCTTCATTCATCTATCGCCAAAATATGCTCACCCCCAAAGAGTGGGACTGTGCATCATCTCACTAGACAATAATGTTGATGTGACCTCTTCAAGCCCCGTGTATCCTTCCAATGCCAAAGTGTATCTTCATGTGCTTGAAGAACACGGGGAGAAAGGTAAAAATTAATAAAGTATTGTCCTCTTCCACAAATTTTGAGCCAACCACATGCAACTAGCTTAGAAATCCACACGTTGAAGTGTTTCTACAGGTTACCACCCTCCCTCTTTTGCAATCCATATAGTATGTGCTTCAACAATGATCACCATCTTGTCTAGATATAGTCGCTTCAACTTCTCCCAATGCACAATTGTAAACTCCTCAATACGAATATTGAAGAGCACCTCATTGGTGAGACACGCCCTGATGGAACTGTTGACCTTTTGATCCAAATTTGCCCACTTTGTGTCCTTTACTTCAGCGATCAACTTGTCTCATCCCTATAGAACCCGCATCAGCCCCTGCTGAATTAGCATGTCCTTGACGCATATTTGTCGGAAACTAAAGTTTCTGCTATCGTTGAATTTCTCCATCAAGTATTCATTCAAAATCACATTCTTTCATTTCGTAGTTGTTCATCGACATGCCTAGGAGACTTGATTAATTCAAATGTCATATTTGAAAGGATGGGGAGCAGATCTAGTTGTCACCCATCGCAATAAAATGTCTCCTCGAACTTCCAATCAGTTGCATGCTTAACCTGCCGCTCTGATACCACTTATTTGAATTTCTATTCACAAAAGTGCAATCCCCAGTCATAGCTAAATATAAGATCAAAAGATAACGCACACTTCGAATAATCATATTAGTACAATAAAATTAATCAGTACTCAAATTAAAAGATAAAATTTCAATAATGCACCGCATAAGAAATAAGATTACAAAACGTCTGTATGAGTGATGATAACTTAAGGTTAGGGTAATTAAAAATATCATATGCAATATGTAGAAAACGAACACACAAGAATCACTCACAAAAGTAATTCACCGTCACTCACAACACATCTCGTCACCAGCACCTCTATCCGAGAAGCTAACGCGGAATAAACCCTGCATACAAGTCCGGCTAAATCCGGCTCAACACCCAGCTTACATTGAAGCCCACTGCTCACCACGCCACCTGCCCCATTGCAGCCTCGCCGCACTCAGTTTAGCCCATTGTAGCATCACCTCCTTCTCTGTGGATCCACCTCCAAGCTGATCGATCAACCGGTGATGTCCTTCGTGGTATGCTTCAGATGGTCACCTCCTCCTTATAAAACAAAAAAATATAAAATAATGGAAAAAATGTTTCATATGGGCTGCAAAGTTCCACAAATGTCTTCAAAGAAGACTTTACTTAGGTGTTGTTTGAAATTTGCAAACCAACTTTGCAAGAGCTGCTTAAAAAAGTAAAAGCATGGTCTCCGCCATTCTAATCATTTTCTTCCCAATCTTGGTAGTTTGGAAATTTTATTTTGAACACCACTTGACGTCGTAGCACTCACAATAGTCGCTTCAAAGTTCGCATTAGCATATATAAGAACTAAGCGCATCCTGACTCTGCCGATGAGGAGGCTTATTGCTAATGCAGTGCTGTTACTCAGATCGATAAAAGATCTGAGTAATCATTTCGTACAATTAATCGCGAGGTATGCTATGCTGATTTTTGAACTTTACTAGTTTAGTCCATGCACATTGGATCTTTAGGTTGTTTACTCTGATTTATCCACAAAAATAACATGACAAATTCTACTCTCCAATATAAAATATCTCAAAATGCAAAAATTTCTCAAATGTTTGAAGTAAAATAAAATATGAAAGACTGAAAGAGAGAAGACATTGTTTTCCTTCAAAGGACTGTCTTTAGAACTTGCAAGACAAATATGCACTTGTGAAATTTAGAAGTCAATCACTATGTTTGCCCAAATGCACACAACATTTAGGATAGCGAGCAACGGATTTGAATATTATAGCCGCCACATACTCCGCCTGAGAGGACCATCATATTTTCTAATAGTATATGCCCATATTTTCACATTTCTTCCTCCGTTATTTTTCGTCACACTTGTAATTAACTCAATAGTTTTACGATCTTAGAAACTAAAAAAAATCTAACATTATAAGGAAACCAGGGAGCTTTTCCGACATCACGTTGATTGCTGCTTAAACACCCCTTTAAAATTTCTCATTGGATCAGTGTCGATTCATATCATCATTGTCGAGATGTACTCGAGCGTTTGCGGCAAAAAAAGAGAGAATATCATTGGCCCGTTGTTTCGTGTGGCGATCAGAGCAA
This sequence comes from Dactylorhiza incarnata, assembly GCA_033032865.1. Taxonomy (NCBI): domain Eukaryota; kingdom Viridiplantae; phylum Streptophyta; class Magnoliopsida; order Asparagales; family Orchidaceae; genus Dactylorhiza; species Dactylorhiza incarnata. The sequence continues at coordinate 19,696 of JAWHQI010000304.1, forward strand.
TGCAAACCCGAAGAAACTTGAGCCTATACTGACTACTTAAAATCATTCGCGGTACCCTTATAGGTACAACGATACCCAATGGGTCTCTATTTTGAATTCCATATTAACTCGGTTGCTGAAATTTGCATTACTATAAAAGAAAAAAGCTACAAAGGCAAAATACCATCAACGTCATCCTGGGCAAGCCCAAGGAATTCCGGATTCACACAATCAGAGTTTTCCCAAACAAGATTAGAACAAGAAAAGGCAATTTTAGCGCAAAAGTCAGCACAACGATTAGCCTCATGAGGAACAAGACTGAAAAGGAGCCAGCGGAAGAGCGCGAGAAAAGAGGTATCCTCGCTCCGGATGACAAAGCGATAAATGAGCTATGCCACACATGATGATATAAGACTCGCGGTCGTGAAAGCCGTGGTTATGAACTGACGTTCGTAAACATGGTAGTTATGAACTGACGTTCGTAAACACGGTGGTTATGAACTGTGGTTCGTGAACGGTCGACCTCGCCTAAGGAACTTCATCCACTTTTATGTTCAAAATTAGTTTTCTTTTCTTGGTGACGGTCATAACCGTTGACATGCCAAACAAACATTCTATGACATGTTGTTTTTGTCAAAATTTACCAAGATATACTCCGTAGAAATGAGTGGCCCACAATATTTCAACACCTAAGATTAACTCAGACGCATATAAAATGGGAATTGTTATTCGCAAATCGTATTTGTCTATTCGTAGATATTTTTGTTATCCACAGATTAGTAAAGAATTTTTAAAAAAAAAAAACTTGGATCACAAGTAGAGAGTAACCCTAGTCCCTAGCTATCTAAATCTTTCCAAACATACCCTAGTTATCTAAATCTTCCCAAACAAACCGAAATCGCATGAACAACAAAGAAATCGTCTTTCTTCCTCAACTCGGTCTCTATCCATGCATTTGTTTTATGAATCACGATCCATGCACAAATTGAAGTGCTCAAAAGGTCGTTAGAGATGTTTCTTCGTTGTCGGGCCTTGCTCAGGAGAACAAAGATGACGACTGCTCAAATTTAAAGTTGATTTGCGGATAATTTGTAAACTCAAATAGAACGAGGAAAAATTTATGGCACTAATATCCGCACTGCAGTTTTGACTATTCACACTCTATTTGTATGACTTATTACGCGCCTTTTAAAAATACGTCTTGTACATGCATTTTTATGAAAAGTGTTCAACACGAAAGTTGTAGATATGCAACTTTCGTGTTGATTATTTTCCTAAAAATGCACGCACAAGACGTATTCCCGCCCTGATTGAAACATGAGCATAACTATATCGAATTTTTTGAAATACGCTTTGTACATGCATTTTTAGGAAAAAAGCGTTCAACACGAAAGTTGTAGATCTACAACTTACGTGTTGAAAAGTTTTCCTAAAAATGCATGTACAAAACGTATTTCCAAGAAGCGCGTAATAACTCATACAAATAGAGTGCGGATAGCCAAAACTACCGTGCGGATATCAGCGCCCAAAATTTATCTGTGAATAACAATTCCTTATAAAAATGGGCACGCCGAACGTGTAGAATAACTTAGGCTTCATTTGGCGCAGCTTTTCCTTCAGCATGTTTGATGAAAACGCAAACGCGTTACCTTTTTTCCATTTGGTTACCCGCAACAGTTTGGAATCGCCGCGTTTCACTCCACGGGCAAAAACACGGCGGAAGGAAACCGAGTTGGGAGCCTCCAGTTAGCTGCGTTTTGGAGGAAAAAAAAAACTGTTGCGCCGCCTCCCGTACCGCGAGCTCCAGGCACTTCTCTTGGGTTGCCGCCGGCGGTGGAGGCGCCGGCGGGCCCGCCGGGTGTAGTCCGGCGGGGCTCCGGCTGGGCCACCGCCGGCGGTGGCCCTGACCGTGAGCCCCAGATCTGGGGCTCACGGTCAGGGCCACCGCCGGCGGTGGCCCAGCCGGAGCCCCGCCGGACTACACCCGGCGGGTTCGCCGGAGTCCGGCGTGTCGGCGACCCCGCCGGTGGGCTCCGGGCAGGCCGCCGACGCCTCCACCACCGGCGGCAACCCATAACATCTGCTGGCGGAGGGAGGAGGAGGGAGGCGGAGGAGCCAATTTTTACAAATATATCCTTTTATATGGTTTAAAAAGTCGTTCAAATTATAAAAACAATTTTTTTTTATATTTATATATAATTTTATATATTTATATATGTATATTTTTTCGGGATCTGATTTGAGGGGTCAAAAAAGCTCCAAATAAAAATGTGATCAACATGAAAGTTGTTCGTCTCAACGAGATCTACAACTTTCATGTTGATCACTTTTCGATTTGAAACCATCTGTACACCCGCATCTAAAAAATTCCGTATTTGGTATATTAATATAAACAATAAAATATTTATAAATCACAGTTGTGAACCGCTCTGCAAACACAGATTATCCAAACAAAACTTCGTTTTCATCTCTCAGTTTCCACCAGCTCCATTTACAAACCTCCCATTGAAACCTTAATTTCATCTAATTATTAGCTAACACGATTATAAATCTGACGAGATCAACCAAGCTCAGTTCTCTCTCTCTCTCTTTGACCCATTCCATTAACTAATAAAAAAATGTCATTTTGATTTTTCAGCTGGAAGTAAACATACGGCGGGGTTCGTGCGCCCAATTATTCTAACCCTTCGAAGCGCCCCTCTCTGCATACCGGCGGTTACCGAGTCCACCATTCATCACCGCGGCGTCTCCCGCCCGTGAAGAATGGTTCTTCTTCCTCCTACTGCTTTATTTAATCTTCAGATTATCAAACCCCTAGATATCCATACTCTTATATAAATTTTCACCGGGCTGGAAGAAATCAATCGTCAAACCCCACCGAACTCTTCCCGTTCCAGCGAATCCTATAAGGAATGGAGAGTGGCAGCATTCCCATGTGGCAGCCGCTGTGTCTCTTCAACCTTCTTGGATTCGTGGTGGCGGCCTCCGTTTTGGGTCTCACGCGGATGATTCGATCGACTGTGCAGCCATGGGTTATCCGTCGGGTTGAATCGAACACACCGCTTATACTGCAGATCCAGGTGAGCTTTCCCCCCTTTTTGGTATTCTCTAAAGTTCAGAACTTGCTTGAGTTTTGGGATCTAATGGTATAAAGTTTTGGTTTTGGGCAGAAATTGCATCATAGGTACTTAGACAACTTCTTCTCCGTTCTCTGCTGTTTGGTTTCCGTCCCATTCTATACTGGATTTCTTCCCCTTCTCTTCTGGGTATGTCTTGTTCTTCCTTGTTTCTGTTTCTTATATGCCGAGTGATTGATTCTGATATAGATTTGTGGTGGTTTTGCAGAGCGGGCATAGCAGATTAGGGAGACAGATGACTCTGCTCATAGCTTTCTGTGATTATGCTGGGAATTCTATTAAGGTTTGCTTTCTACAATTCGCTTTCATTCATCATCTTCTATTAGTTCTGGAGTCAAGATTTCATATATTTTTCTTCTTAATCAATGACCAGGATGCTGTATCAGCCCCAAGACCCAGCTGCCCTCCTGTTCGAAGAGTAACGGCTACAGAAGATGAGGAAGATAATGCAATGGAGTACGGATTGCCTTCATCGCATGCTCTCAACACAGTTTGCCTTTCTGGGTATTTTCTCAATCTTGAACTATAGCTGTGTTCTCCATTCAGAAACATGGAGATTGATCTATCAAATCCTGATTATTTTTATTAAATGATTTCTGCAGATACTTGTTGCACTATGTATTGAAAACATATGGCCATGAAATGGATGGTCTCTCAGTTTTGATTGGATTCTCTCTGGTTTTCTCTCTGGTTTCTCTCGTTTCGATAGGTAAATCTATCTTCGATCTTCACCTCTTTGCCGTCGACTTCCATGAACTTGTTCACTTATGTATGAAGATTTCAACCTTTTCATATTTTGATTTTACTTTTTCTATGAATAGGGAGGATATATTTGGGCATGCACAGCTTCATTGATGTTGTGGCTGGCATCACCATGGGGCTACTTGTTCTTGCTTTCTGGCTTATGGTTCATGGCCATATCGACAATTTCATCACCTCCGGACAGAACGGTATGCAGAGAAGATCTGAGCGAAATATTTGTGCTGGTTTCTCTTATTAGTTTTCTCATCGATTAGAACATGTTTTTGATACGACTTTTGTTTGCAGTTACATCCTTCTGGGCAGGGCTCTCCTTCTTGCTATTTTTCGCATATCCTACCCCGGAGGTCCCGACTCCGAGCTTCGAATATCACACATCTTTCATCGGAGTCGCATTTGGAGTTGTAAGTTCTATGATTCTTCTACTAGTTATGCTATAAGTGTTGCGGAAACAAGAGTAGAACAAAAAATCAACAACACGGAAGACACATATTTACGCGGTTCACCCCAAGATGGGCTATGTCCACGGGCAACAGCAGTCCGTTTTCACTGTCAAATCACAAAGACTGTTATAGAAAGTGGGTGGATTTCGAATTTCAGAATATTTGCAAACCTTAGAATGGCAAGAGTTTATATAACACTCTGTACATTTACAAAATACCTCGGCTAACTATCCCGTAGGTCGAGATTAGCGACAACGTCGTCTTTGGGTTAGGATTCGAGGCATATAATTAACAATAAGGTCTTACAAAACTAGTGGCTTCTACTATGCATGCCTGTCCAAGAATTGATTACATGATTAGATTAATTTCAGCAAACTTAAGCTATTATATTTGATCATATAGAACGGTTTGGTTCAAATCTTTGAACCAAGCTTCTTCAAAATTATTCGAGAATTGTAGGTCTTAGGTTTTGGGCATCACTGAGCATGAATGAACCCCAAATTGCTGGGACAACGATGGTGATAATCTTAGTTTTTCTGACATGTTCCATCAACTTCTGTCTCCAGGTCAGCGGAATCCAGCAAACTTATTCAATGTTTCACTCTGAAGATGTTCCTCGTATATTCAGCCCGGAGCTATCGCTCCTCGTCTTCTCGGGGAGGATTTTGGCAGGCATTCCTACGATACTGGTAGTGAAATTCTGCAGCAAGGCTCTTGCGAAGTGGCTGCTTCCAGTAATCTGCAACACTCTAGGAATTCCAATAAGATCATCCTGCTACATTACCGCATTGAAGGACTCTGAATACAGCAAGAACAAATCTGATAATAAGCAAATTGGTTACCTCCAGAGAGCAATTTCTTCCTTGCCTCACAAGACTTATGATGTTGACACTGGGATAAGGTTTCTCCAGTATGCTGGTCTTGCCTGGTCTGTAGTTGACTTGGTTCCTTATATCTTCACTCTCTTAAAGTTTTAGAAATGGTTGCTCCTATGAGAAGCATATGTAGACCAAATTTGATGTAATTTTATTTATTTAAATGTACAGCTGTCTATTATAGAAGTTATATAAAGAGCACCGAACCTTGCGTTCGTGTTCGGGCCGATGAATGTTTGTCCCCGCACGGGCTGAGTGCCTTATTGCCAATGTAAATTAGTCATTTCCATTGAGATTCAAGTTTGCTTCTAGTGTTTGTTTGGGTCCATTGTTGAATTGTTCAGATATTTTTGCTGTGCATAGCTGTTGTTGAATGCGTGTTCATCTCTGGATTGTCTGAATTTGTCCAGATTTTTCTCCATTTCTGAACTAATTGTTGTCTCTATATGCTTGAATTGGTATTGACTGGTTACAATGATAGTAGTTATATGCGCAACAACTGACAAAAATGCAAGGAAAGATGTATACAGTCTTGTATAATTCTTGATTTGAGTGGCAAAGTTTTGATCGACAGCAGGAGTCAGACAACGTTATCGATCCGCGCATGACAGCAATTGTTGGGTTGGTGATTAGACAACATACTTGAATGTATAAACATCTAAACAACGCAACAACAAAAATTTAAAAATGTCTATCCATGGTTTTTTATCAACAACACTAAAATATCCAGCAAAGCTGCACTCACTCGGTTGCATTAGCAAGACCACGCCACCTTATTCTAATTCAAGCTCTGATGCAGCCAGCGATTTTGGCGTCGTGAGAAAAAGAATTATCGTGATGAAGCCACCCAGCACTGCTTCTAGCAGAATGAGCAAAAGGCTCAGGTGTGTCTCCAGGTGTGCAAAGTGCATCATCGATGACATCATGTTATTGCGTTGGTCAGGGTTGAATCCAAGAATTTCAGCAAGGGGGTCAGACATCATCTTACTCCAATCAAAAAGAAATCTGAACACCTCCATCTTATTGGAACTGCTTCTCCATCATCCTGTCACTGTTTTTGACATGTAAGTAGTCGAAATTCATTCCCTCTACGAGAGAAATCTAAATCCACCATTCATTTTGCAAAATTCTTGTGGGGAGGGGGTTGGGCCCCAACACCCCTAGATCCACCCCGCTCTCTGGGTGTCCCCGGTGTAAAGTTGTGTTTTTTCGTCGGTGTCTGGCATTTATTATATGTGGGTACTAGAATGTAGTTGGCAGGTAGTATTTATGTATTTGTATTAGAGTATTTCAGATGATAAACTCTAAACTACAAAAGGCCATGTGTCAAATTGACTTTGATCAAATTTTAAAGCTTAATTAAAAGTCTTTGTTAACAGCACATTGTTTTATGTAATACTTATAACAACTTTTTTTTAGTTTTATAGATAATACGTAAGCTAATGATAATAAACATAAGATAAAATAGGGAGAAAAAAGTAAGGCCTTACTTTATTAGCCGCATATTGTTTTTCGCTATAAATAATAAGGGTTAGTTACGGAGTCCCCTTCTCGAAGGTTGGTATAATTACAATTTGCATCCCTCTAACTTTTGAAATTACAATTACCCCCCTCAATATTTACATTTCATAACATTCACGCACAAAAAGACTTCAAGGGGGTCTTTTTGTGCATGGATGTTGTGAAAGATAAACATTGAGGGGACATTTTTATAATTTCAAATGTTAGAGGGGTGCAAACTGTAATTATGTAAATTTTGAGAGGAGGTCCCGGTAAATAACCCAATAATAATAATAATATTATTAATAAAAGAGTAACAAATCAGATGTATTCAGGACAAGTCTTTTTCCTCCAGCATGCACCACTATTTATTTCATGCTCCCAAAATATATGTTTTATATTTGGTTTTGTTGTGAGATATTTTGTTTTTTTGTTTCAAAATGTCAAAATTTTGAACATCTATTGATGATGATGGTTAGATTTTATATTAATTTTGCATATTCATGTCATATCAGGACATCCCACCTGGATGACACGATAACACGTGATCTACCCATTAAGCTACTTCACCCAAGGGCCACCCTACCTGTCAATCCCCTCCTTTACCGCTGACACATATGCCGCACCCATTCTCGAAGTTTCTCTCGCTTTGTGATATTCATCCGTAGCCCGTAGCAAGACATTAATCTCGAAACCTTTCTCTCCGAGTAACAGATGTGTGACTCGCCCTCTCACTCTTCTTTTTGCTAAAAACTATTGTCAATCATGTGGCACGATGGCACGTGGAGCTCACCGATAACTCTGTTTTATCCCTTGCACTTACCCGTTTGGTTTCTGAGAGAAGATATTGAGTAGGTGTAACTTGTCTTGTCTTTGCTTATTATGTGCGTCCAGCTTACTCTCGAGAATAATCAGTATTGTATTTGTCATTTTATGAAGATTAATCTCTGTTAACACCGGTAAATTTCTCTTTTTCCGAGGATCCCTTAGCCCATTTGCAACATCATATCTTTACCCGATCACTTTTTTGATATATGAAAGTAGTTGTATTTGTCTACAGTCATGCATACCGTAAACAGTCACAGAGAAATACTTGTGTTGCAGGTCGCTTAGGGATCTTGGTAGACCGGTCGATTGAACCACCTTAGCTCGGGAGTGAACCAAGCGCTCAAACAGTCACAGAGAAATTCGTTGAGTACACTGAGACGTTTTAACGTGAAAAAACCTGGAAAGGGTAAAAAAACCATGCGGCCGGGGCTGTGCCGACCAAACTTCACTATCTTCTGAGAGGTTACAATCCGGTGTTTAGAATTCGAGCGCGACAGGCCGCCGCTCGTTACAATATTAGAGAGAGAGAGAGAGAGCGTTCCGAGGGTGACAGGCCACCTCTCGGAAAAAACGAAGTCTTTTCCTTCTGAGAACGGTAGAGAACGAAAGTGAGAATGCCTTGTCCGCTTTCGTGAAGACGAAAGTGAGAGCGCTGTGTCCGCTTTCGTGAGAACGAAAGTGAGACTGCCGAGTAGCCTTTCGGGACGAAGGAAAACTTCAAGTCCACGAAGGAGATCTTCAAGCGCCGAAGGAGAAATCCGTGGAAATCTTCAAGGAGCTCTCTCTGGTCATCAAAGCCGGCCCCCTTCAAATGAAGCCTAGGGGGTCCTTTTATAGCTTTGGTCGGGGGTTAACCCGGTAATTTTGCCGTTGTAACCACCATAACCACCTGGGAGGACGAATCATATTTTCCGGTTCAGAGCCCACGGATCACCATTTTTCGTAAATAACCATCCTGCCCTTCGAGGAAAGGCGACAAGCTGTTCCTGAAAAGTGAGAAACTTAAAAGACAAAAAGTGAGCGAGCCGAGTCGGGAAAGTGAGCGAGTCGGAAATGTGAGCGGGTCAGAAATGTGAGCGAGTCGGAAATGTGAGCGAGTCGGAAATGCGGAAGTGTTCCGGGTGCGCAAGCGCGCTCAGAAGCGTTCTGAGCGCGCTAGCGCGCTTAGAAGCGTTCTGAGCGCGCAACGATCATGGAAGTGTTCCGGGCGCGCAAGCGCGCTCAGAAGCGTTCTGAGCGCGCAACGAGCACGGAAGCGTTCCGGACGCGCTTAGAGGTGTTCTGAGCGAACGGTGAATGTGGAGGCGTTTAGCGTACGACTGTGAGAAGACCGTGAGGCCGAGGCGGCCGGGAGCACTCCCCAATTGGGGAGTTACTCATATTCATGTAACTCCCCTTTGGGGAGTTACTCATATTCATGTAACTCCCCTTTGGGGAGTTACTATTTACGTAACTCCCCAAGGGGAGTTACTGCTCACGTAACTCCCCAAGGGGAGTTACGTGAATCCCCAATTGGGGAGTTATGCACTCCCCAATTGGGGAATGCCACATGGGGCGTTGACCAAGTGGTCAACGCCCATTTGTGGCAATTGGGGGGTGCGGTAATGCCGCACCCCCCAATGCAGCTGGGGGTGCGGCAATGTCGCACCCCCCAAAACAAATGGGGGGTGCGATAATGCTGCACCCCCTTTAATTGGGGGTGCGGCAGTGTCGCACCCCCATTTTGGCGCGGCGAGTGTGTTGGGTTTTCTACAATCATACATCATATGTTGGCGCAACGGAAATAAAGAGAACAACCCAAAAGAGTTTGGATCGGGCCATGAACATTGAATCAAGAAGCTAATCAAAAATACTATGTATGAAAATTACCTTTGCGGGATTGGATCAAATCCAACCTAGATGCTCCACGAGTTTAGTTCTGTCGGCAAGAGAGTCCTCACGTAGAATAATGTCTACGTCTCTACAGCAGTCCACACGAGCCGGGAGAAGAAGACTGCACCTTGCGCTTCCACGAACTGTTAGATTCGTTCCAGGAAGATCAATCGCGGCGACGATCGCCGGAAGGGAGGTCTGCGGAGGCGAACGGGGCGGCAGAACTCTTCCGTCTAGGGTTCGGGAGGAACTCTTCCGTCGGCCGAGCGCTTCGTTCGCGTAGTGATGAAGAACCCTTAAAACAAGTTCTATTTATACCCGAAGCATAAACAGACCTAGAAGAATCGCTATCCGCAGTCCATACAGAAAATTGGGGTTTCTGTAACAATTCGTCGGGATTTCACGAATCAGCATTCGTCGAGTTTCCACGGAACAATTCGACGAATTCCGACGAATCATATCCGACGAATTCCGACGAATCATATCCGACGAATTCCGACGAATCATATCCGACGAATTCTGACGAATTCCGATGAACTCCGACAGCAACATTTGCTTTACCTCCCCGATTCTATATGGTGATTGGTAACCTTTACCAACACAGTCAATCTTCCAACTTCTCCACATGCTCTTATGTGCGACCCTGCATGCTCATATCGCGTTGGCAGTGAGATTACATGTTTGACCACTTCTAGATCACAATGGTAACTCCAACAGTCTCCCACTTGATCTTGAAAGTATCAAACAAAAACCTCACAAACAATGAGCGGCATCTAGCAATGCATCATTGCTCCCCAAGCAATAAGAGTTCATAACTCATAAGCCTTTATGACCAATGTTCCAGCGTTGTCTTTGTCCCTTTGTCCCTTACATCCGAAAAGAACTAGAGGCATGGACCGTGTCACCCTCATAATAGCTCAATCCAAGTTTCTTGATCTAGAACGGACTTCCAGAAAATGGTGAGCTCAATATCACATATTGACTCAACCAAGCATGGTCATGCATTTCTCAGTCTAATTCCATCAAGGGGCCCATGGATGCAACTCCTGTTATATAGGAGGACAAATTCCATATCTGCTCACACCCAAACACCCAAATGATTCGTAACGTACCCAACGACCACCCTTATCATCAACCTTCTTCAAGGAAGACTTTAGATGACATCAAAGCACGCTCTTCCTCACTCGATGAATGTTGTGACTTCAGGTCAAAGGACCACACCACCATTGTCAAATGAGACCTACTTGTGACACTTTTAAGTAACGATCCACAAAGTAGTCTCAGGTTGGGTCTGTCCAGTACAACTTGTTCACTAACAAGTACCCACATGATGACTTGATATCACAATATCATGACCTGTGAGAACCAGTCATCTGTCAACACACATGCTAGTCTTAATGTATCATCATCACCCTCAGCTTCTACGATGATACCTCAACCAGGGAACTTTTAAGAATGAAGCTTCGAAATCATAGGCTCTCACATTCAAGTCACGTATGGAAGCGAACATTCTAAGGGTATTTATTACGAATTTTATTCTATCATATAGAAACAGTATATCATAATAAAAGAACTTGCCATTAATTGTAAACAGAAATAATTGGTACACAATTCATCATATGAATAAATAATAAACAGCCAACAGAATATATATTTTACATGCAACCCACAAGACTCCCACTAGAGTTGATCACTCAGGTATTGTATACTCATTGATCTAGTATGACCATCATGCTTTCTCTGCGCGAGAGGCTTTGTCAGTGGATCTGCAATATTCTCTTCAGTCGGCGCTATGCAAATGTTCACATCTCCTCGTTCGACAATTTCACGACTAAGATGGAACCGCCGAAGTATGTTTTTGGAGCGTTGATGGGATCTAGGTTCCTTAGATTGTGTAATTGCACCATTGTTATCACAGTAGAGAACTACGAGACCAACAATGCTAGGAACTACATCTAGCTCGCCGATGAATTTCCTAATCCATACAGCCTCCTTCGCAGCATTAGCCGCAGCGATATACTCGGCCTCAGTTGTAGAATCAGCAACTGTCTCTTGCTTGGAACTCTTCCAGCTCACAGCTCCTCCATTCAGGCAAAACACAAACCCTGACTGAGACTTCGAATCATCCCTATCAGTTTGGAAGCTGACATCCGTGTAACCACTTACAACGAGCTCTTCCTCTCCACCATACACCAAGAATACATCCTTAGTCCTTCTCAAGTACTTCAGGATATTCTTTACGGCTATCCAGTGACATTCACCGGGATCAGACTGATACCTGCTAGTCATGCTCAAAGCAAAAGAGACATCGGGTCGAGTACATAACATTGCATACATGATTGACCCAATTGCCGAAGCATATGGAATCAATTTCATGCGGTCCTTATCTTCACAAGATTTTGGACACTGGTCCTTAGAGAGATTCACACCATGATACATGGGCAAAAATCCTTTCTTGGACTCAAGCATGTTGAACCGCTTCAACACCTTCTCAATGTTGGAGCATGCGTTTCGCACTCCTCCGGTTTGATAATAACAAAGTCCCGTTTGTATTTGATCCTATTTTTGTTAATGGTGTGCAGATAACAGGTATGCAATGTTCACAATTCTCTTGGAGCAAAAATTGATTGTGGGAAATTTTCACTGTCGGAAAATTCCGACACCCACTGTCGCCCAGGCGACAGCTCAGCGGTTAGAACAGCAATCGACAGTATTGAGCTGTCGGAAATCCGACAGCGATGTCGCCCAGGCGACAGCTCAGCGGTTACATCAACTGCCCACGACTTCACCCACGACCGACGGTTTTGCGCTATCGGAATTCCGACATCGATGTCGCCCCAGCGACAGCTCCACGATTCCAGCAACTGCCCACACGACGGCTCGACGGCACGACCGAGGCAGTTTGGCGCTGTCGGAAATTTCCGACAGTGACTGTCGCCCAGGCGACAGTGAAAGTCTATAAAATGGTGCCTTTGGTTCGTGCATTCCAAGCTTTGGAGATTTCCAGTCCCTACCTGAGTGCATACAAACCAGAGAGCTCCAGAACCTCCTCAACTCCTAATTGTGCAAAGAAGGATTGAAGATTGAAGACGAGATCGGGCGCGCTACTCCATCAACGATCATCTCAAGGCTTCAACAATCCATTCAGAGATCTGAATTTCTAGGGAGTTGACTTTTTCATATTGTATTTCATTTACTCATATTTCATTTTGTATTGGGGAAGAAATCGTCGTCTTGCGTGCGGCGTCTAAGTCCTTGCGCGACTTAGGGGAAAAGCGCTTCCTTGTGCGGAGCGTCCAAGTCCTTGCGTGGCTTGGTGGGAAATCGTGGCCTTGTGTGCTACGTCTAGATCTTGGGAAGATCTAGAGGATAGGCTTGGGCTTTGTCTTGGGAAAGACAAGCGTTAGCCTTCCGATCCTTGTGAGAAGGATTGGTAAATCAAAAATATTGTATTTACATATTATCATTGTGCCTTGATCTTAAGCATTGTTAAGATCATTTTTATTTGTATGCAAATTTCATGATAAATAAAATGATGATCTTCTCACTAATCGCAAATTGGTTTGCTTAAATTTTTATCTTAGAAATTTGTGCTTGGTGTTATACAAAAATTGCTTTGTTTTTAAAATTAATTTTTAAGAAACTTTTTATTAAAGTAAAATTGTCTTAAAATTATTAAGTAAAAATTACAAATTTAAACACACCCTTATTCACCCCCCCCTCTAAGGGCGCCACAGGATCCAACAAGTGGTATCAGAGGCAGGTTACTCCAAAACGGTTTTACCACCGGGAGTAATGGCGCACAACGATCACGCGTTCGTTGAGGGACAAGGAATTAGTAGGCCACCACTTTTCACGGGCACGGACTATAATTATTGGAAAACACGTATGCGTTGTTTTCTAATTGCTTTAGATATAGAAGTCTGGAATATGGTAGAAACTAGTTACACTTCTCCAACATTTGTTGTAGGAGATGTAACTATGGAAAAACCCAAAGACAAGTGGGATGAAAATGATAAATTAAAATGCAAAAACAATGCAAAGGCCATGAATGCCTTATTTTGCGCACTAGATCGCACCGAGTTTAATAGAGTCTGTGCTTGCGATACTGCTTTTGATATTTGGAATCTTTTGGAAATTACTCATGAAGGTACTTCGCAGGTAAAGGATTCAAAGCTATTTCAATTGGAGTCAGAGTTCGAAAGATTCAAAATGGAGGTGGATGAAGAAATTGACACAATGTACACACGATTCACTAAAATCGTGAACGATTCAAAGGTGTTGGGTAAGGTCTTTTCAAATGGAGATTTAGTTAGAAAAATCTTAAGATCACTTCCCCCGAAGTTCAATCCAAAAGTGACTGCAATTTCTGAGTCACATGATCTTAAGACATTAAAATTGGAGAGTCTCATTGGGAATCTAAAAACCCATGAAGTGGAGTTGAAGATTCAAAGCCAAGAATATAATTTGGAGCCCAAAAAGAAGAGCTTGGCGTTGAAATCTAAAAAGGAATTTGAGAGTGAGACTGAAGAAAGTGATGAAGATGAAGAAGGATTGTTTGTAAGAAATTTTAAGAAGTTTATGAGAAATCCAGAGAGGAGAAACTCATTTAAAAAGTTTTTCAAAAAGAAGGATTTTGCCTACCAAAAAGGCAAAGGAAAAATGGAGAATGAAGAGGAGCGTCCGCCACCGGAGTGTTACCATTGCAAGAAGATTGGTCATATCAGAAGCAAGTGCCCAAAGTATCTGAAAGAGCAAAAAGCAAAGAGGCACGATAAAAAGAAGAAAGTGTTAAAGGCAGAGACTTGGGATGATTCTTCGTCTGGTGAAGAAAGTGATCCCTCAACACAGGAAGAAGAGGAGGCTAATCTATGCTTGATGGCAAAAGACAGCATTACATCTGAAGACGACTGCAGTGTCCAAAGCGACACTGAGGTAACGCCTCCATCTTTTGATGAGTTATATTCTGAATTTATGAAAACATGCAAAGTTTTAGATAAAAGCTTAAAGGAAATTGATTTTCTAAAATCTGAAAATAAAGGTCTTTCAAAAGCAAATAAAAAACTATCAAAAGAGTTGGAATCTATTAGGAAAGAGAAGATATTTTGTCAAGAGTGTGATCATTCTTCGACAAGGATAAAAGAACTTGAAACTACTATTTCTAAGTCCGATCAAAAATTTGATCTACTTGTAAAAGAAAAAAGGGACTTAGAAAAAGTTGTTAAAACTTCTCATTCTCAATTAGATAATTATAAGAAAATTTTTGCAAATAGATGTGGCATGATAGTAAAAGAAAATTCAATTCTAAAATCCAAAGTAAATGAGTTGAACATGGCAATTGGAAAATTTGGTGTTGGAAAAAAATCACTGGATATGCTATTAGCCAACCAATGCCATGGTACAGCAAAATATGGACTAGGATACATTTCTGGAAGCTCTGGAGGCTGTCGGAAATTTCCGACAGCTACTGTCGGAACCGGCGACAGCTCCAGGTTCAGAAATCTTATTTCTAAAAATACAATCTTTTCTAAGTCCATACATAAAGATGCTTCCACCAGCAAGAGTCCAGAGAAACCATTGAAAAATGGTTCCTCACCATTCATTGTGTGTGCCAAATGTCATCGATTTGGTCACATCTCGAGCTCATGTTGGAAGAAGGGAAAAGCTATTGTTAAACAAATCTGGGTACCTAAGGCGTCCACCTATACAATGGGATCGACCACTTGGGTAACCAGATCTTTACTCTCATCATCTTTTTAGGTATGCGTGCAGGCTAGGAACAAAGAAGACGTGTGGTATTTGGACTCTGGATGTTCAAAACACATGACGGGCGATAAATCAAAGTTCCTTAGCCTGGAGATGAAGAAAGGTGGAACAGTGACATTTGGAGATAATGGAAAGGGTAAAGTCAAAGGCATTGGAGTAGTAGGTAACGAAGAATTTAAAATTTCAAATGTTTTATATGTTAAAGGTTTGAAACATAATTTAATTTCTATTAGTCAACTATGTGATAAAAATCTAAATGTTTTATTTGACTCTAGCTCAAACCTTTGCAAAATTATTGATTCTAAAACAAACGAAATCGTACTTACTGCACCAAGAATAAACAATGTCTATACAATCACTTTTCATGATTTATCTCATTCTACACTTAAATGTTTCATTTCAAAGAATGATGAACTTGAATTATGGCATAGGAGACTAGGACATTCTAGTGCTAAACGCATAGTAAAGCTTTCTAAAAATAAAATAATAAAAGGATTACCAAATTTGAATGGAAAGCTATCCTCATTATGTTCACCATGCCAAAAGGGAAAATTTACAAAATCATCTTTTAAAAGCAAAAATGTCATATCTACCACTAGACCTTTGAATCTATTACATATGGACTTGTTTGGTCCAATTTCTACACAAAGTCTAGGAGGTAGAAAATATACGTTTGTTATTATTGATGATTATTCTAGATTTTGTTGGACTTTGTTTTTATATTCAAAATCTGATGCTTTTGATGAATTTGTAAAACTAATTTCACGTATTCAAAATGAAGTTGATCTAAAGGTAAAATGCATTAGATCAGATCATGGAGGAGAGTTCGATAATGAAAAATTTATTTCATATTGTAATGATTTTGGGATAAAACATGAATTTTCCGCTCCACGCACACCACAGCAAAATGGTGTAGTGGAGAGGAAAAATAGAACACTCCAAGAATTAGGACGTACTATGCTTTGTGAATTTAAATTGCCAAAATATTTTTGGGCCGAAGCAGTTAGTACGGCATGTTATATTATTAATCGTGTCATGATTCGTCCCACATTACAATTAACTCCTTATGAAATTTATTTTCAAAGAAAACCAAATGTATCTTACTTTAAAGTGTTTGGTTGTAAATGCTTTATTTTGAATACAAAAGATAACTTAGGCAAATTTGATGAAAAATGTGATGAAGGAATTTTCATTGGTTATTCTTCAACTAGCAAGGCCTATAGAGTTTATAATAAGAGAACAAAAATAGTTGAAGAATCTATTCATGTTAGGTTTGATGAGTTTGCTTCATGTGTAGAAAGGAAAATTACAGGAAAAGAAGATGAACTCCTTCCCACGGTGGAGAATGATGAAGAAGAACTTGGAGAAAATGAAGAAGAAAAAGGAGAAGAAAGAGAAGAAGAAAGAGGAGAAGAAGATAGAGAAGAAGAAGAAAGAGAAGGGTATGTACCTCCAACCGAACTACAATTCTCAAAAGATCATCCGCAAGAACTTGTTATTGGAGAACCATTATGTGGGGTACGTACGCGTTCTAGTTTACATGAAACCTTTTCAAATTTATGTTTTGTCTCAAATATCGAACCAAAAGATGTTGCCACCGCTTTAAATGATGAATCTTGGTTTCTAGCTATGAATGAAGAACTTAATCAATTTGAAAGAAATAAAGTTTGGATTCTTGTTGATAGACCTAGTGATCATCCAGTGGTAGGAGTCAAATGGATTTTCAAAAACAAATTAAATAGTGACTCTAGGGTCACTAGAAACAAAGCTAGGCTTGTAGCGAAAGGATATAATCAAATTGAAGGGGTAGATTTTGATGAAACTTTTGCACCCGTAGCACGATTGGAAGCAGTTAGAATTTTTGTTGCATTTGCTAGCCATAAAAGATTTAAATTATTGCAAATGGATATTAAAACTGCATTTTTAAACGGGTTGATTAAAGAAGAAGTTTATGTTGAACAACCCCCAGGATTTATAAATGAAAAATTTCCTAATCGCGTATATAGATTGCTAAAAGCTTTGTATGGTTTAAAACAAGCACCACGAGCATGGTATGATAGATTGACCATATATTTATTACAAAATGGTTTTAAAATGGGTGGTGTTGATTGTACACTCTTCATTAAGCAAGTAAATGATGATTTAATTGTTTTACAAATTTATGTTGATGATATTATTTTTGGAGCCACTAATGAAGAGTTGTGTAACTATGTTGTAAAAATGATGGAAAGTGAATTTGAGATGAGTATGGTAGGGGAATTAAAATATTTCTTAGGATTTCAAATTGTTCAAAATCATGATGGAGTTTTTATTAACCAATCAAAATATATTCATGATGTCTTAAAACGATTTGGATTTGAAAATCTCAAACAAGCAAATACTCCTATGAGTGTATCTTTAAAATTAGGAAAAGATGAAACTGGAATATCAATAGATCAAACTTTATATAGAGGCATGATAGGTTCACTTTTATATTTGACTGCTTCTAGACCGGATATTATGTTTTCAGTTTGTTTATGTGCTAGATTTCAAGCCGATCCCAAAGAATCACATTTAAAAGCGGTAAAAAGAATTTTTAGATATTTAATTGGCACATCTAAACTTGGTTTGTGGTATCCTCATAGCGATGATTTTACACTTTTTGGTTATTCTGATTCTGATTACGCCGGTTGTTCACTAGATAGGAAAAGCACTAGTGGCACTTGTCACTTTTTAGGCCCTTCACTCATTTCATGGTCGAGTAGGAAACAGAATTCTGTTGCCCTTTCAACCACCGAAGCCGAATACATCGCACTAGGTAGTTGTTGTGCACAAGCCCTTTGGATGAAACAAACCTTAGAAGACTTTAATATTAAACAACAAACTATTGAATTATGGTGTGATAATAAAAGTGCAATTGATTTAACACACAACCCGGTCCATCATTCAAGGTCTAAGCATATTGATGTGAGACATCATTTTATTAGAGATCATATTAAAAATAACCACATAAAAATTTCATTTATAGGCACGGATAATCAACTAGCGGATATATTCACTAAACCGTTACCGGAATCCCGTTTTTCTATGCTTAGGCTAGAATTGGGAATTCTAGACATTTCACAATGAATATATCACTTTTTAAAGCCTATAACAAAAAATTTATTATCACAAAACATAAACAATGTAAATACAAAAATGCCAAAATTATAAAAAAAAAAAAAACCAAAACATCAAATTTCAAAAACCTTAACAAAATTCAACATCACTAACATTACATCAATAGTGTTCACATCAAAACAGTAGCACAAACTTAAGGATCAAGTTCTTTAAACAAAAAAAAAATTAAAAACCACAGAAATTTAAAGAAGTTCACTGTCGCCCAGGCGACAGTGGATGTCGGAATTTTCCGACATCTCCCAGCAGCAGCAGCAACACAAACCTACTCTGAGTCTTCATAACCAGCCCCGCTGCTCTCTGGACAATCTTCTGGAGGTCCTCGTCTCACGGCTTTGCCACGGCGAGTCTGCCTCACCGATTGGCGTGGCGGCTCCTCGTCCGGAACTTGCCATTCTGCCTCCTCCTGGTATCAGAGGGTTGTCGCCGACTTCCGACAGCCTTCCTCTTGTTTTTCACTCCAGGAAATGATGCACAATATGTTTTGACTCGGTCCTGAGCCCTATTTAAATTTTTCACTGTCGCCCAGGCGACAGTGGCTGTCGGAAATTTCCGACAGCTACAATTTTCACAAAACTCCAATTTTAGGCCTCTTTTATGATCTACAATAGTTATATGTCATTATTAATGCTTCATCTCATGACTTGATGACAAACCATGTGATATTTATTTTAAATAAAATGACTTACATGTTTATATGATTTCATTTTCAAGCTATCATCGTATTGACATTTCTACTAAGTTGTTTAGACCATTGGAAATTGTTTTCGCATGCCTCTAAGTATGAGAAATTGTTTATCTATCATAATGAGCCATCACGTTCACCTCTTTTGATCAATACACTGATTTTATTTAATATATACATGGATCATATTTGCTTTAACATAATCAAATAGCACTTCTTAAAAACAACTTTCACCCTTGATTTGTTAGCACAACAAAATATACACCATCTTTTGCGATTCAAGTGAATTCGGAGATCCTCAAAAAAAAAATATTATCAATATATCAAAATTACGATATCACATCTGTGATCTCAAAAAAATTATAAAATAAAGACAAGGATACTCCACCAAGCACTACTTACCCTCCTGATAGGTCTTAATGAGCATTGTGAGGTTAAGCACCTTGGAAAGAATTGCAAAGTAACTTGAGCAAAAGAAAATGGTTTTTCTATTCAGCTTGTGCTATATCTTCAAAGTCGAAGTTGCCTTTATAAGCTTTTATTATGTTCAACATTTTAATGATCATGTAAATTAAATGACTTCATATGTTTGATCTAAGTATCACATGTACACATCATTATGTTATATAAACATTCCTCTCATGAGAATTGGACCGAAAATATTCCATATATCTATACACTATTGTGTCTTTCTATGATACTTTCTAATGATCTTACTCATGTTCAAGTTATTTTCTTTCATTACTTCATATGGCTATACCGTCCCTTCATGAGCTTGTTCATACTATGGCATATTCCTATTATTTAAAGGACTTCTATCCTTCCCAAAAATTGCTTCCGCTTACTCTATCTTTCTATAACCTATGTATCTTCCCTTTCGAACTATTATCTACTCTAATATTCACTTTTGCTAATACCAAAAGGGGGAGAATTCACAAGTATAAAAAGAAAAATCAACCATCTATTCCACCTACACAATACATCATATACTTAGGGGGAGCATATCTTTAGGGGGAGCATATATGTAGGGGGAGCATTCAATTAGAAGGAGCTTTCATCTCGAGATAGATTATTTATTTTTCAAGGAATATATATAATGTTAATTTTGTGTACACACCAAAGGTTAAAATCAACAATCTAAATAGACATGATTTACTTTTTATACGGATTTGTTATTATCAAAAGGGGGAGATTGTTGGAGCATGCGTTTCGCACTCCTCCGGTTTGATAATAACAAAGTCCCGTTTGTATTTGATCCTATTTTTGTTAATGGTGTGCAGATAACAGGTATGCAATGTTCACAATTCTCTTGGAGCAAAAATTGATTGTGGGAAATTTTCACTGTCGGAAAATTCCGACACCCACTGTCGCCCAGGCGACAGCTCAGCGGTTAGAACAGCAATCGGCAGTATTGAGCTGTCGGAAATCCGACAGCGATGTCGCCCAGGCGACAGCTCAGCGGTTACATCAACTGCCCACGACTTCACCCACGACCGACGGTTTTGCGCTATCGGAATTCCGACATCGATGTCGCCCCAGCGACAGCTCCACGATTCCAGCAACTGCCCACACGACGGCTCGACGGCACGACCGAGGTAGTTTGGCGCTGTCGGAAATTTCCGACAGTGACTGTCGCCCAGGCGACAGTGAAAGTCTATAAAATGGTGCCTTTGGTTCGTGCATTCCAAGCTTTGGAGATTTCCAGTCCCTACCTGAGTGCATACAAACCAGAGAGCTCCAGAACCTCCTCAACTCCTAATTGTGCAAAGAAGGATTGAAGATTGAAGACGAGATCGGGCGCGCTACTCCATCAACGATCATCTCAAGGCTTCAACAATCCATTCAGAGATCTGAATTTCTAGGGAGTTGACTTTTTCATATTGTATTTCATTTACTCATATTTCATTTTGTATTGGGGAAGAAATCGTCGTCTTGCGTGCGGCGTCTAAGTCCTTGCGCGACTTAGGGGAAAAGCGCTTCCTTGTGCGGAGCGTCCAAGTCCTTGCGTGGCTTGGTGGGAAATCGTGGCCTTGTGTGCTACGTCTAGATCTTGGGAAGATCTAGAGGATAGGCTTGGGCTTTGTCTTGGGAAAGACAAGCGTTAGCCTTCCGATCCTTGTGAGAAGGATTGGTAAATCAAAAATATTGTATTTACATATTATCATTGTGCCTTGATCTTAAGCATTGTTAAGATCATTTTTATTTGTATGCAAATTTCATGATAAATAAAATGATGATCTTCTCACTAATCGCAAATTGGTTTGCTTAAATTTTTATCTTAGAAATTTGTGCTTGGTGTTATACAAAAATTGCTTTGTTTTTAAAATTAATTTTTAAGAAACTTTTTATTAAAGTAAAATTGTCTTAAAATTATTAAGTAAAAATTACAAATTTAAACACACCCTTATTCACCCCCTCCCCTCTAAGGGCGCCACAGGATCCAACACTCAATGTACGTACTCTGAGTCAAACCCAGCAACGTCTTCGATCTATCTCTATAGATCTTAATACCGAGTATGTAAGTCGCTTCACCCAAGTCCTTCATAGAAAAGCAATTTCCTAGGTTGTTCTTAATAACTTTCAGGGTAGGTATGTCATTCCCGATCAGCAGTATGTCATCTACATACAATATCAGGAAGACAACAATGCTCTCACTGATTCGCTTGTAAACACACGGTTCATCTTCATTCTTGACAAAACCAAACTCTTTGATCTTCTCATCAAAATGAAGATTCCAACTTCTAGAGGCCTGTTTCAATCCATAGATGGACCTATTCAGCTTGCATATTTTAGTGGCTTCATTTGGGGATACAAAACCCTCGGGTTGTGTCATGTACACTTCCTCAAGGAGGTTTCCATTTAGGAAAGCCGTTTTGACATCCATCTGCCAGATCTCGTAGTCATAATACGCAGCAATAGCAAGCAATATCCTAATGGACTTTACTATGGCAACAGGGGAAAAGGTCTCATCATAGTCAATACCATGAATTTGCTTGAAACCCTTAGCTACCAGTCGCCCTTTGAATGTCTGTACATTCCCATCCATGTCGGTCTTCTTCTTGAAGACCCACTTGCACCCTATGGGTCGTACCCCTTCAGGTGGTTCCACCAAGTTCCAAACTTGGTTTGTGGAGTCCATTTCAGATTTCATAGCCTCAAGCCATTTGTCGGAGTCCGGTCCATTCATAGCCTCTTGGTAGGTCGCTGGTTCATCATCATGATCCATAAGCAACACATTACCTATTTGAGACACGAGAAATCCATATCTCTCAGGCTCAAATCTTGGTCTACCAGATCTACGTAGGACTTGTGTCTCTTGAGCAGGTTCTCTAGCTACAACATCTTGTAGTCCTGGCTCAGAATCCAATTCTGGTTCATTCACTACTTGTGGTTCTTGAACTTCTTCAAGTTCTACCTTTTGCGTCTTTCTTGATAAGAACTCTTTCTCCAAGAAGACACCCGTCCTTGCGACAAACACTTTGCCCTCAGACGGTAGGTAAAAGTAATATCCTTTCGTTTCCTTAGGATATCCCACCAGATAACACTTATCTGATTTGGGTTCGAGCTTGTCAGGCATTTGACGTCGTACGTGTTGAAACCGATTTCTCGGTCTCTTGTGGAGCTCGGGGCCCTCACCGAAATGAGGGGCAGCTAGCCCTTACTGGTCCCTCGGGAGAGGTAAGGCCGACGATTCGAGCAAAGAACAAAGACCCTAGTCTCAGCGAGGAGGTCCCTCCACTAACCCGGAAGATCGTTGAGCGCTTCCCCTCCCAAGCCAAAGCTAAGACTCGGGCACCTTGGAGAGCTAGAGAGCCCAAACCAAAGCGACCTAGGGAGAGAAGAGCTCAAAGATAATGAACCGGTCCTCTTCCAAGGTGCCCTTTGAGGTCTATTTATAGATTTTAGTTTCGTGGTCTGTCAATAACCAAATCCCGCTGTCCATTCTCACTATCCGCACACCGGATTGGTCTGCTAACAGCCAAACTCCGCTGTTCGGAGAGGCTAAATGCAGACCACCGGGGGCCTCTTGGTAAAAATCCCTTCCTGGACTTTTACGGGGCGAGCCAGCCCGCTTCGCGACCTCCCTCGCGAGTGGAGCTCGCGAGCCTCTGGGTCGGCGAACCCCAGAGGTATTATCGGCACATTACATGGCTCGCTCGCCTGCACTACCTCGGCGAGTCCCAGGATGACTATCCGCTCTCACCCTAGGCGGGCTCGCCTAGCGAACTCCTTCCTCAACTGGTTGGGCTCGCCAATAGCGACCCGGCCAAGCCCCAAAATGGCTATCCGCACCCCAAAATGGCTAACTGTACCCCAAAATGGCTAACTGTACCCCAAAATGGCTAACTGTACCCCAAGGTTCCGGGCTCGCCTAGCGAACTCCTTCCCCAACTGGTCGGGCTCGCCTAGCGAACTCCTTCCCCAACTGGTCGGGCTCGCCTGCACTACCCTTGCCGAGCCTCAAAGGAGCCGGTTACATTCCCTCCGCTGGGCTCGCTCGCCTGCGCAGTCCCTTGCTCTTCCTTGGCCTGCCTCGCCGGAGTTCAGGGTTCGCCCCTCTTGGCTCCCCTCCTCGAGCGCGAGCCGCTGATTTCTTCCTGGCGAACATCGGGGTTGTACAGTACGTATGCCTCACAGCCCCAAATTTTAATGAATGACATACTAGGACGCTTCCCAGTCCATATCTCATATGGTGCCTTTAGAACCGTTTTCGTCGGAGCGCGATTCAGTGTCATTGCAGCAGTCTCTAAAGCAAAACTCCAAAAGGAAACAGGCAAGTCTGCATGACTCATCATCGACCGTACCATGTCTAACAGAGTACGATTTCTCCTCCCAGACACACCATTATGCTGCGGTTTCCTAGGTGGAGTAAGCTGTGATACAATACCACACTCTTTTAGATGATCACGGAACTCATGACTCAGGTATTCGCCACCTCGATCAGATCAGAGTGCTTTAACCTTTTTACCCAATTGGTTCTCCACTTCATTCTTAAACTCTTTGAACTTTTCAAAAGTTTCGGATTTGCACTTCATAAGATACACGTATCCGTATCTACTGAAATCATCAGTAAATGTAACGAAGTAGAAATACCCACCTCTAGCCATAGAACTCATGAGTCCGCATACATCACTATGTACTATACCCAAAAGATCCTCAGCCCTCTCAGTATAACCAGTGAAAGGGGCTTTAGACATCTTGCCTAATAAACAAGACTCGCATCACTCAAATGATTCATAATCAAATGAGTCCAATAGTCCATCTTTATGGAGCTTGGATATGCGCTTCTCGTTTATATGGCCCAAACGACAATGCCAGAGATATGTAAGATTTGAGTCATTTGTTCTTAGTCTTTTATTATTATCTACATTATAGATCGGATGGTCCAGGTTCAAAACATAAAGACCATTAAACAATTGAGCTACAACATAACAAACATCATTCTTAAATATAGAACAACAATTGTTCTTAATTATAAAAGAAAATCCAATCATGTCTAAGCATGAAATGGATATAATGTTTCTAGTTATGGCCGGAACGAAATAATAATTATTAAGTTCTATTACAAGCCCACTGGGCAAAGAAAGACGGTAAACCCCTACGGCTACAGCAGCAACTCTTGCTCCATTGCAGACGCGCAGGTCCACCTCTCCTTTACTCAGCAATCTCCTCCTTCCCAGTTCCTGCACATTTGTACAAATGTGAGAACCACGTCCGGTATCCAATACCCAAGATGAAGGAGCAGAAAGGTTTATCTCTATAACGTAAATATTCGAAGCGGAAGTCATACCTCCCTTCATTTTCTGCAGACCCTCAATGTACGAAGGACAATTCCTCCTCCAATGACCAGCCTTGCCACAGTGGTGGCATTTCCCTTCCTTCACGGTGCTCTTCTTTTTCAGCGCAGAAGATTTGGGCTCAAGATGTGACTTAGGTCCCACCTTCGTCTTCTTGAAGCCCTTGGCCTTACCCTTGCCTTTATGTACCATCAATATGAGACTAGCAGACTTGGCCTTCTTCATGTTTATCTCGGCAGTTCGCAACATGCCTAGGAGCTCGGGCAGTGTCTTGTCTATTTCATTCATGTTGTAGTTCAAGACGAACTGCTCATAACCATCCGACAACGATTGCAGGATAAGATCTGTGACCAACTCTTGACCCAGAGGAAAACCCAGTCTCTCCAGGTTCTCTATATACCCAATCATCTTGAGTACGTGAGTACCAACCGAGTCTCGAGCTCCCATTTTGCACTGAAATAATGTCTTTGTGACATCGAACCTTTCTTGACGAGCTTGCCCTTGAAACATTTTCTTTAGGTGCTCGTCAATCTCCTTGCACCCCATGTTCTCGTGTTGCTTCTGAAGCTCAGAGTTCATGGTGGCAATCATAAGGCACTCAACGTCTAAGGCGTCATCGGTATACTTCTTATAAGCATCCTTATCAACACGGGACGAGTTCCCGGTCGGCACCTCTGGGGCTTCTTCTTCCAAGACGTAGAGCTTTCGCTCTTGCCTGAGAACAATTCTCAGGTTCCTGTACCAGTCCATGTAGTTCGTCCCACTTAGCTTGTCCTTCTCAAGGATAGCTCTCAGGGACAAGGTGGAATGTGAACCACTTGCCATGAAATTCTACAAGAATTTATGCAGAAATTAATCAGTACCAAAATTTCAAAATACAATTTATTTTAATTTGGACTTCAATTAAATACTCCCACTATTTTATTCAAATTGATAGCCCTCACTATCAATTTGGAGAGTCCATGCGAGCTACTTTCTTAGTGGACAAGACCCGTATTTCACCAATACAATGAGTCAGCTTTGGCTTTTCTCTCACTATGCAGTTATTTAGGTAGGCAACGCTTGTCAATTGCATCCTCATGCAACTCTTGTATGGTTGGTGAATGACTCCTTATTCGCATCCATCATATGGTGCATGTCAACCCTATGCCTCTAGGCACTCAACTTTTGAGGTCACCTAGTTAAGTTAGACCCAATGTCGACAGTGGGATATCACAATTATCCGCTCGCACCCTTACCAAGATAGATTGATGCACCTTGCTTTGGCAAGCCCACACTTCATCGATCGAGGCAGGAAGAGTGTCATCCATCGGAAGGCATCCGAACACTTAATATTTGATGAAGGGATTTTTAATAATAGGTTAACACTTAACCATGATCAACATTTGATCAATGTGCACATCCACAGAAAAACAAGCTTTCTAAAAATCCACATGCATCCCTTATGTGCACAACATAAGACTATCAACCTTTGATAGACAAAAAAGGATAAATCTGGACATTTAGAACTCTTCCAAATTTTCAGATTTACATGCATTGGACAAAGGCAAAGACAACTCGACTTAAAGCAGTAGACAAGCTCGTCTCTCATTGTTGGATTCAAAGTCCAAAACAATACAAGGGTTCATTAACCACTTGAGGGACGGTTACTGCTAAGGAGACAACAATTTCTAACAATTAGAAATTACCACGAAATCTCAGACGTTCCTGCCGGGGTTCCAAGGGGCCGCGCCCCTGGCGGTGGTCCCGCTAACCGATCAGCGGGCGGGGTCAAGGGGCAGAGCCCCTGCGGGGCAGAGCCCCGTCCAAATTTTTCAAAATCACCACCGAATTCCCTTGGAAAAATCATCAACTTTTGATGTTCCAGGAAGAAATCTTGACATTTAGAACGCTTCCAAATACCTAGATTTGCACGTACTGGAATAACCTAACTTCTGAAACAACATTCATGGCCGCAACCTAGCTCTGATACCACTGTTGGGTTTTCTACAACCATACATCATATGTTGGCGCAACGGAAATAAAGAGAACAACCCAAAAGAGTTTGGATCGGGCCATGAACATTGAATCAAGAAGCTAATCAAAAATACTAGGTATGAAAATTACCTTTGCGGGATTAGATCAAATCCAACCTAGATGCTCCACGAGTTTAGTTCTGTCGGCAAGAGAGTCCTCACGTAGAATAATGTCTACGTCTCTACAGCAGTCCACACGAGCCGGGAGAAGAAGACTGCACCTTGCGCTTCCACGAACTGCTAGATTCGTTCCAGGAAGATCAATCGCGGTGACGATCGCCGGAAGGGAGGTCTGCGGAGGCGAACGGGGCAGCGAAACTCTTCCGTCTAGGGTTCGGGAGGAACTCTTCCGTCGGCCGAGCCCTTCATTCGCGTAGTGATGAAGAACCCTTAAAACAAGTTCTATTTATACCCGAAGCATAAACAGACCTAGAAGAATCGCTATCCGCAGTCCATACAGAAAATTGGGGTTTCTGTAACAATTCGTCGGGATTTCACGAATCAGTATTCGTCGAGTTTCCACGGAACAATTCGACGAATTTCGACGAATCATATCCGATGAATTCCGACGAATCATATCCGACGAATTCTGACGAATCATATCCGACGAATTCCGACGAATCATATCCGACGAATTCCGTCGAATTCCGACAGCAACATTTGCTTTCCCTCCCCGATTATATATGGTGATTGGTAACCTTTACCAACACAGTCAATCTTCCAACTTCTTCACATGCTCTTATGTGCGACCCTGCATGCTCATATCGCGTTGGCAGTGAGATTACATGTTTGACCACTTCTAGATCACAATGGTAACTCCAACAGAGTGCCGCGCCATTTTGGCGCTGCGAGTGCCGCGCCATTCAGGCGCGGCGAGTGTCGCGCCCTCTTGGCGTCGTAATTGGCGCGCCTATTGGCACGACGATTGATATGTGTTGCTTGCCGCGCAACACCTTTTAATTTTCATGCCACGCATGGCGCTTGCGTGCTCGACGGTACCCATCCAGATACGTTTCGCGAGACCGCATCCCGTATTATTTTTACGGGTGCACATCATAAGCCCCCCAAATCTTCGGAGTCCGAATTACTGCGCGGAGGACTTCAGAGGTTTTAATTTTCCTTCGCGGCAATTTGGATCACTGTCATCTTCGTGTGACGTGTCGGAAGTCGTCGCTCGGCTCTAGTTGTGGGAGAATCTTCTATCTCGTCTTTATCGGTTGTGTGCTTGCTGCCTAGCGATTGCATTGGAGATCGCGGTGAGCTTGCCGCCCCATGATTGTGTCGAATATCATGACGAGCTTGTCGTTTAGCGTTAAGGTCTGGGTAGCTTGGCGACGAGGTGCTGAATTAGCGCTGAGGCGAGGTGCGTAAGGTGCGCTAAGGCAAGGCGCCCAAGCAGCGTTGAGGCAATATGCCCAAGCAGCGCTGCGGCAATGTGCCCAAGCAGCGCCGAGGCAATGTGCCCAAGCAGCGCCGAGGCAAGGTGCCCAAGCAGCGCCGAGGCAATGTGCCCAAGCAGCGCCGAGGCAAGGTGCCCAAGCAGCGCCGAGGCAATGTGGCCAAGCAGCGCCGAGGCAATGTGCCTAAGCAGCGCCGAGGCAATGTGCCCAAGCAGCGCCAAGGCAATGTGCCCAAGCTGCGCCGAGGCAATGTGCCCAAGCAGCGCCGAGGCAATGTGCCCAAGCAGCGCCGAGGCAATGTGGTCTTTTGGGCAGACCTAGTTAAAATTGTCGTACTTGACGCTTATCCTCCAGTTGCGAGAGTTCTCTTCTCTTCACCACGTTGGCGAATTTGCTGCTATGTGTTAGTATCGAAGATCGTGGGCTTAACTTTCGTAGCCTTATTTTAGATGATTCACATTGCTGATAGAGCCTGAGAATAGCTGTAGTAATTTTAAATACACAACGGATACATGTGCACAAGTACAATCTTGTTGCTTACTGTTTAAAAACAAAAACTGGAAGAAACAAAAACAGAAATTGACGATAGATAAGACGCGAGCTGTGCGCGCTTTACTAGGGGGAAAGTTCCCCTGCCCAGTTCCGCTCGCTTATTCGCGTCGGGGTACGACGTTGTCCTCTACTGGATTGTTAGCCTGCGGTCCATGCTGGTTCGGGACTTGGTTTAGTAAAAACCTTCCGAGGAGGCCTTGTTGGACAAGACGCTCGATTTCCTCCTTCAACCGCTTGCAGCTTTCAGTACTGTGACCATTCCCGCGATGGAAGTCGCAATATTGTGACTGGTTTCTTCCGCTCGACGTAAGCGGTTCGGGCCTGCGGAGCGCGTTGCTACCACGGATGGCGAGGAGAACGTTAGTCCTGGTAGTGTTCAAGGGAGTGTAGTCCTGATGCTGGCGAGATCTTCGGTCTCGGCTGGGGTTGTCGTGATGCTTGTTGTTCTTGTTGGGAACTGTCTGCGGCGACGATTCCTCTTTCTTCCTCTTCGAGCTCCCCTCGAACTACCGGCGGTGTGCTTCGATGGCCTCGTCGGCGGCTATCTGAGCTTCAACTCGGTGAATGAGGTCGGGGTAACTTGGTACGGTTTCTCTCATGAGAGCTGAGTAAAAGTCACTTGGGCGGAGTCCTCCAAGAAAGACTCCTCGCAAGAGCTCGGGATCGACTCCTGGGATCTGTCGAGCCTCCGTAGTGAAGTTGTAACACCCCAAAACTGGTAGTTCCGCGAAGTAGGCGGAGTGGTAGTGCGGCACGTGAAGCAGGCTAGAATTTTCCCTGTCTGCTCTTAGCGCACGATCAGTGGCCTCATCGCGCACGACCAGTGATCGTGTGCCAACGATCGTGCGTTAATTCAGAAGAGAATCGAGTTCTGTCTCGGACAGTGCGCACGACCATTTCCCTCTTCGCGCACGACCAGTGATCGTGCGCCAGCGATCGTGCGCTTATTCGCAAGAATTCAGAGTTCTGTCCCGGATAGTGCGCACGACCATTGCCCTCGTCGCGCACGACCACTGACCGTGCGCCTGTGATCGTGCGCCCTGTTTATTCTGTTCCGCGATTTTGAGCGGAGAAGAAGATCCGACCGATCAAATTTCTTGGAATTCGATCCAACGGCTGGGATTTATTGCTGGGGGGTCTTAGGGCTTTGGAGAGGGATTAAACCCTCATTATTTCATAGTGTTCCTCTCTCCTAGGCTAGAGGAAGAAGAAGGGGGCAAGGAAGAAGAAGAGGAGATTTCGCCATTGACGGAGCTCCGGAGCTCCGTTTCGCGAGCCGTTTCCAGATCCGGAGAGTGCAGCCCGGTGCGGTTCTTTCCCTCCGCGTAGAATCTCGGATCCATGGCGAAGAGGAACACGTCTAGGGTAACGATTCTTCCTCCCGAACTTTGGACTTGTATTTGTCCATTCATTCCTCTTTCTTTGCTTGCATGAGGCATCTCTTTCACCAAATGGGTGAAGTGTAGGATTTCCTCAAGTTCTTCGGAACTCCGGGTAGATTGTGTCCGTCCCCGGCATATTGCATGTAGAAAATCCGGTAGTCGTGCGGATTTAGGCATTTTGTGTGAAGCCTATTCGTGGCCGTGAGCCCGAATCGGTGATGCTTGATTTGCGACGTTGCATTTAGGTTAGGCCTAGAATGCGTGCCGGAGAATGACTCCGTGAACTCACCTATAGTATTGCGGGAGTTAAGTGTAGGCGTCTTGTGAAGATCCCTACGAAAGCCCCATGCTTTGAGTTTTGGATGAAGGCAAACCTTCACCACGATATTGATGCGGAGCGTATGTACCTCCCTTGTTGAGAATTCGTGAAGCCTAGATCCTTGTAAAGGGGTTAGGTGCGTAGCGTATATTTAGTGTAGCACTTGAAAGTGCTAAACCCTTACGGGCCGAGGTGAAGCCGTACCCGCGTCGTGCGATAGATCGCGACGATTAGAGCACGGGCAAAGCTAAACCGAACCCGTTTCCATGCAGATCGGCGAGAGGTCCCTTCCTCATGAAAGCCGTGTGATCATGGGAGAGGTCGTGGAAGGTGTCATACCTAGACCGACCAAAAGCTCTTGTTTCCCACCTAAGGTTGTGACCCTTAGGGTGGAGTGTTGTGAATTTGATATTATGATTAGCCTCATGCGATTGCTTAGGTGGTTGTGGGGAACCTTCGGGTGAACCCAACCAACATCATGTGCATACCTAGGTTCCCTTCTTTTGATGCTCAACCTAGAAGATTGATTGTGCTTGAAACCTCACCTTGTGTAGTTGCACCTTCTTTATATTAGCACTTGCTAGTGTAGCTTGCTTGCAGGGTAGAAGCTCCGCCACCCCGGGAAAGGGGTGGGGTCGTTATAATTTGGTCAGCTGTGCTGACCGTTACTCTGTTTGCCACCGCTTGGTGGAATGTTCTTATGCAGGTGCAGGTGAGCCTAGCGGGAAATAGCGGGCGATAGTCCTTTTGCTGAGTTGGCCCTTGAAGGCCAGCCTTTTTCCTGTTTTCTCATGTCTTGCCGGCCTGCGTGCCGATGTATGCTTTTTAGAGTTTTGTACATTGATTTGATGTAAGGCCCTAAGGCCGTAAATCTTATTTCTGGACTCATTCCTATGATAGTGGACATGTCTATTCGAATGGTTTAATTAATGCTTCCGCTTACGTTTTTGTACTCTCGTTTTGTTATTACTTTTCTGGTTATCACCTTTTAACTCCTAGCTAGTGTGGTTTGTATGGCGTGGGGTCCCGGCCGGACCTGCTGTTATACTTTTCGTGCTGGCAGGGTGTTACAATTTGGTATCGGACTTAAGGAGTCGATCCGTAGTTTAGCGAATTCGGGACGAATTCCTTTTAAGGGGTGGTGCGCACGGGCTGTGCATTCACCTAAAACGACAAAAACTAATAAGAATGTCCACTTAGGAATGAAAAAACATACTTGTTTGCGGAACCTGAGCGTTCCATGATTGATGTTTGATATGTTTAGGGTCACTAAATTGTGCCTTGCATGATTATAGGTGACTAGAAGTGCTGCGGGGCGGTCTCAACTCCGTAACACCGCTGAAAGTAGTGGGTCGGCTGAGGTGCCAGCGACCACTCCTTCGGCTGAGATGATCAGAATGGTCGCAGAAGCAGTCTTCGCGATGATCAATGCTCAACCGCAAAGGCTTGCACAGCCTGCTACGCCTACTACAGATGCGGCCCCGGTAATTGAACCTGCAGTGGAACCTGCGGTAGCACCGAGGGTTGATGCCCCTGTGCCAGTAGCTGCAGTGGAACCGGCGTTAGCACCGAGGGTGGAGCGTCAAGTTGCGCAAGTAGTTGCGGGGCGAGCGCGTGACCAACAATTAAAGCACTTCTTGAGCTTTAATCCTCCTACCTTCTCGGGATCTGAGTCCCCAACGGTGGCAGAAGACTGGTTGTCAAGAGTTAGAAGAACTCTGAGGGCGACGACGACGGACGAAGCCATGATGGTCACCTTAGCCACTTTCCTTCTTGACGGAGAGGCTGTGCTGTGGTGGGAAGAGCAGGAACTGCACAAGTTCGGCGATAGAGACATTACTGAAATAACAATGGCTGAGTTTTCAAAGTCGTTCCTCCAGCGGTTTATCCCCTCTGCCCAACGCATTGCGTTACAAAACCAGTTCCTGAGGTTAACTCAAGGTGATCGCTCCGTTGACGATTACTTACATGAGTTTACCAGACTGAGTCGCTATGCGGGGGCATTGGTGGAGGATGAGGAGACGAAGACGAATAAATTCTATGAAGGGCTTCGGGACGAGTTGAGGCTGCTCCTTGCAGGCCCTATGACGTTTGGCTTCCAAGTGATGGTGCAAACCGCCAGATCTTTGGAGTTGGACATGAAGAGGGTACAAGCAAAGAGTGTTGTAAAGAAACCCGAGTTTCATGCGCCGGCCTCTCAGTCCAAGCCGGACTTCAGAAGGAACAAGCGGAAGTTCAAACAGGCGGAACCAGCTTCTTCGAATGTTTCGGGAGCCACGACCGCGCGACTCCTATTACGTGTTTCACCTGCGGGAAGGTGGGACACAAAGCTGCGGTGTGTTGAAGTGGTCCCCCAAAGGCGGCAAATCGAGCGGTGGATTATGCTCGGGCTGCGGAAAAGGGCAAAGCGGCAGAGTCTTCGGCCTCCCAACACATTCCGACTCAGCCGAGAGTCTATTCGCTTGGCCAACAAGAAGCTATACGACAAACCGATGTCGTCACAGGTACGAATTAGAAGTTAGCTTTTACAGCTATGTATATGATTCTTACTGTTGTACGACTATATGTGTTATTTGTGTACAATTAGGTTTCGTCCTAATTTTCAACTATCCGGCGAGAGCTCTATTCGATACGGGTGCATCGCACTCTTTTCTGTCTGAGGACTTCGTGGTGCGAATCGGAGTGCCGTCTACCTTTGTAGAGGATAGATTGGAAGTAGTGCTACCCAATGGATCTCGAATGAGTGCGGATAGGAAGAGCCGTGTGAAGGTGCGGATCGGAAGTCAAGATTTCGACTTGGAAGCGTCGTTACTACCGTTAGCTGAATTCGATGTGATCTTCGGCATGGACTGGCTCTCGGAGCAGCGAGCATGCATAGATTGCAATACAAAGGAGATCACTCTGGGAACGAACACCGACGATGAAACCACATTCGCCGGTATGCGAGGAGCGAGCAAGACGCTGATGTCTGCTCTCCAAGTGGTTAAGGCGGTGAGAAAAGGCGCCGAGTTGTTCTTCACCTTGTTGGAGGCTTCGGAGCCAAAGCCCAGGTTGCGTGATGTCCCAGTTGTAGCGGAATACGCCGACGTGTTTCCTAACGAACTCCCTGGGGCTCCGCCTCATCGGGAGATTGATTTCTGTATCGAGTTGGTGCCAGGTGCCAAACCTGTGGCCCGCTCACCATACCGAATAGCGCCAAAGGAATTGGCAGAGTTGAAGGTCCAATTGCAAGAGCTGCTAGAGCAAGGCTACGTACGTCCAAGTTCTTCGCCTTGGAGTGCACCGGTCCTCTTTGTGAAAAAGAAGGATGGGAGCTTGCGTCTATGTATTGATTATAGAGAGCTAAACAAGTTGACCGAGAAAAACCGATATCCGATTCCTAGAATCGATGATCTATTCGACCAACTGATGGGGTCGACGGTTTACTCCAAGCTAGACCTAAGGTCCGGCTACTATCAACTGCGAATAAGGGAATGTGACATTCCAAAGACAGCGTTCAGTACCCGTTTTGGGCACTATGAGTTCACGGTAATGCCGTTCGGTCTATCCAACGCACCGTCGGTATTCATGGACTTGATGAATAGGACATTCCGAGAGTATTTAGATCAATTTGTGATCGTCTTCATCGACGACATTTTGGTATACTCTCAGTCGGACGAGGAGCATGTAGGGCATCTGCACGCAGTCCTGAGCACCTTGAGGAGGAGTCAGCTATATGCCAAGTTCTCCAAGTGCGAGTTTTGGCTACCGTCAGTGGCATTCCTTGGTCATGTTGTTAGTGGCGAAGGAATTGCAGTTGATCCGTCGAAGATAGAAGCGATCCAAGCGTGGCCTTTGTTGAAAAACGTAGCGGAAGTCCGAAGTTTCTTAGGACTTGCCGGCTATTATAGGCGCTTTGTGGAAAACTTCTCGAGGATCGCACTTCCTCTCACAAAACTGACTAGGAAGGATCATAAGTTCGTTTGGTCGCCCGAGTGCGCACGAGCTTTTGAAGAGCTAAAGAGCCGTCTGACCACGGCGCCCATTCTATGCTCGCCACAAGGTACGGAAGGCTACGAAATATATAGCGACGCCTCAGGAAGTGGTTTGGGTTGTGTCCTAGTGCAGTTCGGGAAGGTAATTGCCTACGGCTCCCGGCAACTGAAGGTTCACGAGAGGAATTACCCGGTCCATGATTTGGAGCTAGCGGCCGTGGTTTTTGCCCTCAAACTTTGGAGGCACTATCTATATGGCGTGAAGATCGATATCTTTACCGACCATAAGAGCCTCAAGTACTTACTAGATCAAAGGGAGTTGAACATGCGCCAAAGGAGGTGGATGGAGTTCCTTGGGGACTACACCTTCGATATCAAATATACTCCCGGTAAAGGAAACGTAGTTGCAGACGCGTTGAGTCGTCGGGCTCCCGCACAAGCAAATTGGATTTTGATGCACGATGAGCGTCTAATCCGTGAGCTAGAAGAAATGGAGATCATATGCATTGATAGGAGAACGTCTACTTCAGCATGCTTGAACTGGACGGAAGTTCACTACGACCTTGCCGACCGAGTTCGACAAGCATTGGAGTTGGACGAGAGCTTGAAACGATACAAAGCGGAAACCGTTGAAGGGTTAAACGCTGATTTCTCCTTCGAAGACGACCTTATGTGGAAGCAGGAAAGGTTATGCATCCCAAACGTTGGTACTCTACGGGCGGAGTTGATGTACGAGGCTCATCATACCAAGTACTCGATCCACCCGGGGAGCACTAAAATGTTTATGGATATGAAGAAACTGTTCTGGTGGCCGGGCATGAAGAAAGACATTGCCCTTTACGTGGCCAAGTGTCATACTTGCGCGTTGGTGAAAGCGGAATGTCAACGTCCCGGTGGGTTTCTGAAGTCCTTGCCGATTCCGGAATGGAAGTTTGATGATATTTCGATGGATTTCGTGCACGGATTGCCGAGATCGCAACATGGAAACGACGCCATATGGGTGATCGTGGACCGTTTGACAAAGGTATCACACTTCATTCCGAACCGGAAGGATGATTCCGTAGAGAAGCTAGCAAAGCTCTATGTGGATAGTATCGTGAGACTGCACGGTGTCCCTCGTAGCATCGTCAGCGATCGTGACGGGCGTTTCACATCGAAAGATTGGAGGCTTATCCATGAACTGTTGGGCACAAAATTGAAGTTCAGCACGGCCTTCCACCCGCAAACGGATGGACAGACCGAGAGAACCAACAGGACTATGGAGGATATGCTCCGAATGTGCGCTCTAGACTTTGGAAAGAGGTGGGAGGATCACCTCTATATGATCGAATTCGCCTACAATAATAGCTACCAAGCCAGCATAAAGATGGCTCCTTTCGAGGCCCTCTATGGTAAGAAGTGTCGTACGCCGTTGTCTTGGGCGGAAACGGGCGATACTAAGCTATTGAAGCGAAAGGATGTTGAAGAAGCAACTTCGACGATCCGGTCTATACGCGAAAGGCTATTGGTTGCCCAGGATAGGCAAGCAAAGTATTTCAACGCCAAGCATAGGAACTTAGAGTTTGCCGTCGGTGACCGGGTTTACTTGAAGATCAAACCGTTCAAAGGGGTATCAAGGATTCGACGCTTGAAAAAGCTCAGTCCGAGGTACTTAGGACCGTTCGAGATCGTGGAGCGTGTTGGTGATGCGGCTTATCGGCTTGCACTATCTGCAGAGCTGAGCGGTCTGCACGACGTGTTCCACATTTCAGTGTTGAGGAAGGCAGTGCAAGAGCCTACTCATATCGTTGCGGTCGGCAAAGTTCCGGTTGATAGTGGGTTGTCGACGAAAGTCAAGCCTTTACGCATCGAAGATACCGAAGTAAAGCAGCTGCGGAACAAGTCCATTCGGATGGTAAAAGTCCGGTGGGATAACTGCGGCCGAGAGGAGCTCTCTTGGGAGAGAGAGCAAACGATGCTTGCGGAGTATCCCGAGCTATTTCCCTCAGGTAAAGTATAACTGTAATTTATGCTATTACTGTTTCCTGGATTTCGGGACGAAATTCTTTTAAGGAGGGTGGAGTTGTAACACCCCAAAACTGGTAGTTCCGCGAAGTAGGCGGAGTGGTAGTGCGGCACGTGAAGCAGGCTAGAATTTTCCCTGTCTGCTCTTAGCGCACGATCAGTGGCCTCATCGCGCACGACCAGTGATCGTGTGCCAGCGATCGTGCGTTAATTCAGAAGAGAATCGAGTTCTGTCTCGGACAGTGCGCACGACCATTTCCCTCTTCGCGCACGACCAGTGATCGTGCGCCAGCGATCGTGCGCTTATTCGCAAGAATTCAGAGTTCTGTCCCGGATAGTGCGCACGACCATTGCCCTCGTCGCGCACGACCACTGACCGTGCGCCTGTGATCGTGCGCCCTGTTTATTCTGTTCCGCGATTTTGAGCGGAGAAGAAGATCCGACCGATCAAATTTCTTGGAATTCGATCCAACGGCTGGGATTTATTGCTGGGGGGTCTTAGGGCTTTGGAGAGGGATTAAACCCTCATTATTTCATAGTGTTCCTCTCTCCTAGGCTAGAGGAAGAAGAAGGGGGCAAGGAAGAAGAAGAGGAGATTTCGCCATTGACGGAGCTCCGGAGCTCCGTTTCGCGAGCCGTTTCCAGATCCGGAGAGTGCAGCCCGGTGCGGTTCTTTCCCTCCGCGTAGAATCTCGGATCCATGGCGAAGAGGAACACGTCTAGGGTAACGATTCTTCCTCCCGAACTTTGGACTTGTATTTGTCCATTCATTCCTCTTTCTTTGCTTGCATGAGGCATCTCTTTCACCAAATGGGTGAAGTGTAGGATTTCCTCAAGTTCTTCGGAACTCCGGGTAGATTGTGTTCGTCCCCGGCATATTGCATGTAGAAAATCCGGTAGTCGTGCGGATTTAGGCATTTTGTGTGAAGCCTATTCGTGGCCGTGAGCCCGAATCGGTGATGCTTGATTTGCGACGTTGCATTTAGGTTAGGCCTAGAATGCGTGCCGGAGAATGACTCCGTGAACTCACCTATAGTATTGCGGGAGTTAAGTGTAGGCGTCTTGTGAAGATCCCTACGAAAGCCCCATGCTTTGAGTTTTGGATGAAGGCAAACCTTCACCACGATATTGATGCGGAGCGTATGTACCTCCCTTGTTGAGAATTCGTGAAGCCTAGATCCTTGTAAAGGGGTTAGGTGCGTAGCGTATATTTAGTGTAGCACTTGAAAGTGCTAAACCCTTACGGGCCGAGGTGAAGCCGTACCCGCGTCGTGCGATAGATCGCGACGATTAGAGCACGGGCAAAGCTAAACCGAACCCGTTTCCATGCAGATCGGCGAGAGGTCCCTTCCTCATGAAAGCCGTGTGATCATGGGAGAGGTCGTGGAAGGTGTCATACCTAGACCGACCAAAAGCTCTTGTTTCCCACCTAAGGTTGTGACCCTTAGGGTGGAGTGTTGTGAATTTGATATTATGATTAGCCTCATGCGATTGCTTAGGTGGTTGTGGGGAACCTTCGGGTGAACCCAACCAACATCATGTGCATACCTAGGTTCCCTTCTTTTGATGCTCAACCTAGAAGATTGATTGTGCTTGAAACCTCACCTTGTGTAGTTGCACCTTCTTTATATTAGCACTTGCTAGTGTAGCTTGCTTGCAGGGTAGAAGCTCCGCCACCCTGGGAAAGGGGTGGGGTCGTTATAATTTGGTCAGTTGTGCTGACCGTTACTCTGTTTGCCACCGCTTGGTGGAATGTTCTTATGCAGGTGCAGGTGAGCCTAGCAGGAAATAGCGGGCGATAGTCCTTTTGCTGAGTTGGCCCTTGAAGGCCAGCCTTTTTCCTGTTTTCTCATGTCTTGCCGGCCTGCGTGCCGATGTATGCTTTTTGGAGTTTTGTACATTGATTTGATGTAAGGCCCTAAGGCCGTAACTCTTATTTCTGGACTCATTCCTATGATAGTGGACATGTCTATTCGAATGGTTTAATTAATGCTTCCGCTTACGTTTTTGTACTCTCGTTTTGTTATTACTTTTCTGGTTATCACCTTTTAACTCCTAGCTAATGTGGTTTGTATGGCGTGGGGTCCCGGCCGGACCTGCTGTTATACTTTTCGTACTGGCAGGGTGTTACAGAAGTGTCGGAAAAAATATTTGAGTGTCTCTCCGTCGTTCTGGCGGATTCCCGAGAGTTGGGAGGGATCTCGGACAATCCTACGATTGGTTATGAACTGGTCCACGAACTGCTGCGCCATTTCTGCGAAGTTGTTGATGGCCCCATCTCGCAGGGAGTGGAACCAAGTGCGTGCTTGTCCCTTCAAGGTTGCTGGGAACACTTGACAAATGAGTTGATCGGGAGCGTTGTAAATCCTCATGATGGTGGTGAAGTGATTGACATGTTCCAGGGGGTCGTCCGTCCCATCGAACGTTTCGATGTTGGGAAGCTTGAAACCGTTCGGAATTGGATGAGCCAAGACTTGAGGCGATAGGGGGGGAGCCGTGATGCGCGGGGCGGCGAGCGAGAGATGCGCATCACCCTGCCAGACCGTACTCTTTCGCTATCATGTCACGTATCTCCTCTCGCGTGGTTCTTTCTACTACTCGGCCAAGAGCAGCTCTTGCTTGACGATGGTGATGGGGGTCAGCCTCCGGTCCTCTGACCGGCGGGCGGCTTAGAACAGCTTTCTGAATTGCGAAAGAGTAACCTCCATCCCCTAGCTGATGCTTTTGCTATTGACAGGTTCTCAACTCCATACTTCCTTTTGTGGGAGGGCGGGGCGGAGCAAGATGTGCGGAGCTTGCAGCGTCGGAGAAATCTTCAGAGACTTCATCTTCCCGAACGGCTCCCTCGATCGGAGCATGATTCGGAACTGGGGGTGGCAGAGCGTTTGATGCTGGAGGCTGAATGGGAACTCGAGGTTCCCCCAGGTTTCTCACGAGAGTCAACATCTCGGCTTGTTGCTCTTCCATTTGTCGAATGCGCCCTTCCAGCACCGTCGCAGGCGTAAGCACTGCCTCTTCCGCGAGAGGCGCATTGATGAGTGTGTGGGAGGGAGCTGGGTCGACACGCCCCTCCGGGATTGAACCTTCAGTGGTGCGAGCAATTCTTCTGGCCATTGCAGTTGGCGGTAAGTGTCACTTTCAGTAATCTTTGCTTAACTTTGGGAATTGGTTCCCACAGACGGCGCCAAACTGTTGCGGGTCGCTTAGGGCTCTTAGTAGACCGGTCGAATTGAACCACCTTAGCTCGGGAGCGAACCAAGCGCGCAAACAGTCACAGAGAAATTCGTTGAGTACACTGAGACGTTTTAACGTGGAAAAACCCGGAAAGGGTAAAAAAACCACGCGGCCGGGGCTGTACCGACCAAACTTCACTATCTTCTGAGAGGTTACAATCCGGTGTTTAGAATTCGAGCGCGACAGGCCGCCGCTCGTTACAATATTAGAGAGAGAGAGAGAAAGAGAACGTTCCGAGGGTGACAGACCACCTCTCGGAAAAAACGAAGTCTTTTCCTTCTGAGAACGGTAGAGAACGAAAGTGAGAATGCCTTGTCCGCTTTCGTGAAGACGAAAGTGAGAGCGCTGTGTCCGCTTTCGTGAGAACGAAAGTGAGACTGCCGAGTCGCCTTTCGGGACGAAGGAAAACTTCAAGTCCACGAAGGAGATCTTCAAGCGTCGAAGGAGAAATCCGTGGAAATATTCAAGGAGCTCTCTCTGGTCATCAAGGCCGGCCCCCTTCAAATGAAGCCTAGGGGGTCCTTTTATAGCTTTGGCCGGGGGTAGCCCGGTAATTTTGTCGTTGTAACCACCATAACCACCTGGGAGGACGAATCATATTTTCCGGTTCAGAGCCCACGGATCACCATTTTTCGTAAATGACCATCCTGCCCTTCGAGGAAAGGCGACAAGCTGTTCCTGAAAAGTGAGAAACTAAAAAGACAAAAAGTGAGCGAGCCGAGTCGGGAAAGTGAGCGAGTCGGAAATGTGAGCGGGTCGAAAATGTGAGCGGGTCGGAAATGTGAGCGAGTCGGAAATGCGGAAGTGTTCCGGGTGCGCAAGCGCGCTCAGAAGCGTTCTGAGCGCGCTAGCGCGCTTAGAAGCGTTCTGAGCGCGTAACGATCATGGAAGTGTTCCGGGCGCGCAAGCGCGCTCAGAAGCGTTCTGAGCGCGCAACGAGCACGGAAGTGTTCCGGACGCGCTTAGAGGCGTTCTGAGCGAACGGTGAATGTGGAGGCGTTTAGCGTGCGGTTGTGAGAAGACCGTGAGGCCGAGGCGGCCGGGAGCACTCCCCAATTGGGGAGTTACTCATATTCATGTAACTCCCCTTTGGGGAGTTACTGCTCACGTAACTCCCCAAGGGGAGTTACGTGAATCCCCAATTGGGGAGTTATGCACTCCCCAATTGGGGAATGCCACATGGGCGTTGACCAAGTGGTCAACGCCCATTTGTAGCAATTGGGGGGGGGGGGGGGGGGGGGCGGTAATGCCGCACCCCCCAATGCAGCTGGGGGTGCGGCCACCCCCCAAAACAAATGGGGGTGCGGTAATGCCGCACCCCCTTTAATTGGGGGTGCGGCAATGCCGCACCCCCATTTTGGCGCGGTGAGTGCCGCGCCATTCCGGCGCGGCGAGTGTCGCGCCCTCTTGGCGCCGTAATTGGCGCACCTATTGGCACGACGATTGATATGTGTTGCTTGCCGCGCAACACCTTTTAATTTTCACGCCACGCGTGGCGCTTGCGCGCTCGGCGGTACCCATCCGGATACGTTTCGCGAGACCGCATCCCGTATTATTTTTACGGGTGCACATCAACTTGTAAAATAAAAGACTTTGTCGTCCTTGAAAGAAGTAAAAAGCTGTATTGAAAACTTTAATAGTGGATTTTGCAGAAGTGGGACGGCCCCATGGTTTTTCATCCCTCTGGCGGTTTCCACGTAAAATCATTGTTGTCGGTTTCTTTTGACTGTTTGAGCGTTCGATTCTCTCTTGAGCTAGGACGATTGAACTCTACCAGCCGGCGAGAGCGTTGAGTGGTCGCAACATCATTAAATCTCATAGTAACCGTTATCATTAAGTCTAATCATTTATTCGATTTCAAACCATAGGAGAATGATTGAGGGATTGGAAATACTGAAAAAGTACAGGGATTGAAGACAAAGTTCTTTCACTTGGGTATGCGACAATGACCTAAGATTTGCAACCAATTTTCCTTTCATTTGTTGGGAATGTGAAATTTGTTTAAAGGAAATTGAAAGAACATGATAAATGCATTTAGAAACAACAACAACACTCAAGCCTTTATCCCACTATAGTGTGGTCGGCAATATGGATCATTTGTCGCCATTGCGCCCTATCTTTAATCATAGCCTCACTAATGCCTAAGTACATCATATCTTTCCTTATAGTTTCATTCCAAGTCTTTTTTGGTCTACCCTTCCCCCGTTTAACATGTCTAGTGACTAAACTCTCACAAATCCTAACATGTGCCTCTAATGGTCTCCTATGTACATGTCCGAACCATCTTAATCGAGTTTCTCGCATCTTCTCTACAATTGGTGTCACTCTTGTTTTATCCCTGTTACATTCATTCCTAATTTTATCCAGTCTTGTGTGACCACATATCCACCTAAGCATTCCCATCTCAGCAACTCCCATTTTTTTGCTCATGTACACCATTCACTGCCCAACACTCATAACCGTAGAGCATTGTTGGCCTAATTGCAGTACGGTAAAACCTGCCTTTAAGTTTTAATGGTACTTTACGATCACATAAGATCCCAGACGCGCCTCTCTACTACAGCCAACCTGCTTGGATTCTATGTATCACATCTTTATCTACACCTCCATCTTCTTGAATTATCAATCCCATATATTTAAAGCATTTACTGCGGGGAATATCCTGGTCACCCAATTTATTGACGAAGCCATCCAACCTTCTTGATAAATGCATTTAGAAAAATGCAACAAAAAATTATAAGATATATCAAATGAAGAGTTAATTAAGACAAGTTGAAGAAATAATAAAAGTTGTGAAAAGAGCAAAAATGTTGGAGACATCTTTGGCTCGAATCCCTCTAGAAAAGTTATTTACGCTTCAAGTGAAATATGACATGATAGATGTTGAGTGCGCCACATGGAATGGACAGTGATGTCTGAGCATATGTCTCAACTCGTTAAAATGAGCGGTTTAGTCTCACACCGCCTAGCGTGCTCCTTGATTCTGGGTGTATAAGCAGGGTGGCCACTCTTCCCTTAACCGCGTGATTTTGGGAAGTGACGCCACAATGCCGAACAATAGATGGAAGGCTAAACATTACCTCTTGAGTTATTATATCACCATAATAATTCTCTCTATTACTCTATTGCATTCTATTTTATATCATAACCATTGCAAAGAAATTTCGATATCGACTAGTCCTCTAAAATAGATCCCAAAATCAGCGATTGTATCACATAAATCAGTTGAAAACATGTTGTGTTCGACGCGAATAATTATATGACAAAAGGATTTATCAACAAACCCAACTGAAGGAGTATTCGTCTTACACAGAGAAAAAGAAGAGCTATTTATATCTCGCATCTGTCGATAACACATTTTCATGTCGTTTGATTCTAATCCAAAGCATTCATTTCTTACTAAGGCGCATGATTCAATTGATTATTTGAAATTATGAAAATCTTTTTTCTAAAAAAATAAATTTATTGAATTTATGTGGCCAAGAAGAAGAAGAAGAACAATGTCATGTCTTCTTCCTCTTATGTTTGCTGTCTACCCCTCTTAAATCTCATTGAATGGCACATGGACTCTTTCCCTTTGGCATTTAAATATGTAAAGCTTCAAAGCTTATAGATTTCATCATAAAAACTTTCCATTTTCCTTTTTGGGAGGAACATTGCATTTTGTAAGCTAAGCACAAGCACTATGCATACAATTTATTGTACTATTGCATGACTTTACAATAAAGTTGTGAGGGGAGTGATCAGCTGTTTCTACATTATCTTGATCTCATTTAATCATTCATAACATAGTTCACATGCTATTGTGCGCACTGAATAGAGAGCTCAATTTACTGGTTATACAACAATCATAATCTTATAAAATATAGTAATCATATACTGATGCAAAAAGACATACAACAATCGTTGAAATTAAAGTTGAGAATTGTTATTCGAAGAGCAAATTTGACTATTTGCAGACTAATTTTTTCCCCTATTATTTGTTTTTATGACTCTATTGTATTTTTGGAACCCTCTATTTGCATACCACTGAAGCCCTAGCCTAAACCCTGATTTCTCTGGTGCCCTATTCCTTCCTCCTCAAGTCGTAGCTTTCCCATTCGACTGCATGCGCCTGTCGAACTCCTGCGCCGGCCCGTTAATTCCGCTTCTACTTGTCGATCTCACAGACAAAGTAGCAGGCCTCCTCGAGCCCGGCGATGACGAATCTCCCTCAAATTATGTTTGCTTTTGTTCAATGAAGGGATACCACAGCCCCACAATCTCAAATTGTGTCTACTCTCCCTAAGATAGTTCGACGACCCCAATCATCATCCTTTTCCCGCCGGCAGTTGTTCATTTCCAACAAGAAATCATCCCACATGCAATCATCCCTACCCGCCTACAATGACTTATATTTATTGTAAGGTAAGATGTTTCATTATATCCCTAAAATAAGTCATCCCACTAAAAAATATGGTGTCCTTTTTCTGCTAAGGTGCATAAAGAGACTAATATAGATGAATGACGAGTAGAAGTGCTATGTGGCATGCATAACAAAAAATTGTTCACTTAGAGACTCATCCATTTGTCAAGAGATAATAAGATGAAAACGAAGAGAAATTCAAAGCAAAAATGAGAAATAAAAAGAAAGCTCCGAGAAATTAGGAATCCAAACTCATCTAAAATTGTTTAAACAAAAATACCACTAAAGTCGAAAGGTTAACCTAAAGGAAGTTAAACGAAACTAAGTGAGGACCGCCGGCGAGTATTCATCTAGTTGTCTATAATTCCAAGTCTCACTTTTCTTCCGTTAAATTCAGGATCATCGGCGAGCCCCAAGACTTGTATGTATATGCTTCATAGATGTAATCATTTTGTACAGTTGGT
Organism: Dactylorhiza incarnata; assembly: GCA_033032865.1. NCBI lineage: Eukaryota > Viridiplantae > Streptophyta > Magnoliopsida > Asparagales > Orchidaceae > Dactylorhiza > Dactylorhiza incarnata. The sequence continues at coordinate 64,243 of JAWHQI010000304.1, forward strand.
ACTACTGCATAATGGGTGTCCACTGCTGCATATTGTCTCACTTTGGAGAAGATATCATAATACTATTGTTGACTCGTGGGAAGATATATACATTTCACAATTAAACACCTCAGAGTACACTAAATGAGATAGTCAATTTGGATGAGTATTAATTTTGAGGTAAGTTACTGTTCATTAAAACTTGTTCAATTTAATATAATTTTTGTGCTATTTCGCATGCTATAAAGATGGCTGAGAAGGTGAAGCAAATATAATTTTGAAATATAATAACAAATAGGTAAGATATTACTCAATTTTTTCATTGCTAATTGTTTGTGAGAATATATCAAATCTTCATCTTAGTTATTTGCATGGATGATATTGGATAGATTTGCATCAATGAACTTATGTATTGGCAATGTTTTGGTCTACTCAAACATACTAAAGAGTTGTGAAGTTTAGATTTGAATTGTATTAGTGCATAGCCAATGTTTTGACATACTTAAACATACTATTTCTGCTAAGATGAAATGTATAATTGCAACAATAAATATTTTTGTTTTCTATTTTGTTACATTATGAATTGTTCTGTGGATAACAAAAATGTCTATGAAAAATAAATAAATCCGACTCCCTTTAGAGCTGCAGATAGTAAAAATCGGCGAACAAACAAATTTTTAGAAATTTAAGAAAACTTATATTACACAATATCTTACAATGATTTGCGCAAGAGCTTCAATAATCAATACAAGAGCATGATGTGCTCTTTTCTAAGAAAAAAAGTGTTACCTAAAGCCTTGAGAAAAAAATCAATTCAACACAGATATAATGCATGCAAATCAGTCCATATGTTTCGGGGGGCCAAAGAGGAGTTCTTGAAGTCCCATCCCCGATAACTCAAGACTAGCAAGAATACATTTCTCTAACACTTAATAATTTTATCAAAGATGTTTTCTCTTTCCACATCCCTAAAACACAAAAGCTCCTTCTAGATTTCTTAATGAAAAGCCTTGTAATTTGCATTCATTCATCAAACCCAGTATAATATTCCAGTCATCAAGGGCTTTATATGCATTCATCACCCTCTTGAAACCACAGAGGAATCATAAATCACCATAATTTATGGAGGGAAAGAAAAACCCAACTTAAAAGAAGAAGCAAATTAGCTTGGATCTCTCCTATGGATGAGAATGGCTTCTGTAGGCTCTCTCTTCGATCACCCTCTTCTTATTCTTCTCCTCTTTGAAAAACTCTGGATTTCCACAGCCTTTCCCCAATTCCTTGCTCTCGTATTTGAACTCTAAACATGCTACCCAAGAGCTCACATTTAGCTGGAAGGGATGATATGATCATAAAAGTATATTGATGGCGTTCACATAAGACTTTAGAAAGGTGGGAAGAGGCTTGGAGACGGCGCAAGTTATGTCCACTCGAGAGATTACAGGGCCCAGTTTGGTGTTGAAGGCGGGAATGAGGTGCGACAAATAACGCTCGCGGTGCGGCGAAGTACCTGGCAGGTATTTCCACCCTTCTGCTAGTCGTTCCAGCTGGAGCTGAGGGGTTTGGGTGTTTCGTTGCGTTGGCAAGATAAACCTTCATCATGAGTGGTGGTATTTTGGTATCATTTCTGCTTGCCCGTGCTATCATTTCTTCTCATCTGATATTTCATTTCATTTCTACTCTTATGGGAGATCATTTTTGCTTGCCCGATATCCTTAGCGAGCAGAAATGATCTCTTAGAAATGATATCCCGGGCGAGCAAAAATGATCTCCCTACGAACAGAAATGATATTCTCGGCGAGCAGGCGTGATCTCTCATAAATGATATCCCCGACGAACAAAAATGATATCCCGAACGAGCAAATATGGTACACCGAGCGAGCTGAAATCATTTCCGCGGAAAGTAAATGTCATATTTATTTTTTAATAGATCTACAGCTTTTACACGTGGCGCGGTTTGGACGCCTCCGTTTCTTGATTTACCAAAAAATTTACAAACTAACCCATGCTTAGGTTAACCCGACCCTCCAATCCGGTGTGAACTTACATGTCTATGAAAGATAGGAGATTAAGACAAGCTTAACGAGACAAAGAACATCTTTGAATAAAAGGTAATATTTTACAAGTGATATGAATTATAGGTAAAAGCCAACACTAAAACCAAACATAATTTCATCAACCCAACCGCCTCCGTTACAGGAAATTTTTTTGTACGCATGTCGTTCCCATCTCTAGGTGTGGGACTGTATTTTTCTCCAAGAATACAGTTGTATTCCAAAATAAACTTTTGTAAATTCCAAATCAATTTTGATATATTTTTACAAGTTAAATGTATTTTTACAACTTTTATTCAAAATATATATATATAAACGAGTGACAGTGCACGGGCCCGTGCCCCGCGCGACAGTACCCGGTCAGCAGCGGCGGGCTTCGCCCGCACCGGCGGGCATCGGGGCGCCCGACGGGCTTCGGGGTGCCCGACTCATAATTAATAATGATTAATTTAATTAATAAATTTAAATTCATTTTAAAGAAAATGAATTCACGGATGATGTGATTTCTAAATGTGTTTTTTTAAAAAAAGCAAGTTTTTTTTTAAATGTTTTAAAAAAAAATAATATCAAGGTTTTGAAAATCGGACCGGGCATCGAACCGGCAGAGAGAGAGGTTCAAGGTCGAATCGGTCCAACCGATTTAACCGGGGTTGAACCGTTTTATATATATATATATATATATTAGAAAGAAAAAAAATTAATGCTATATAAAAAATTTGCACAAAACATAACCCATGAGGCATAATATGTATATCAATTTATTATTATATGTATAAAATTGTTGCGGAACGCTTAGGGCTCTTGGTAGACCGGTTCACTTGAACCGCCTTAGCTCGTGAGCGAGCTAAGCGCGCAAACAGTCAATTAGAGGTTCGTTGAGTACGCAGAGACTTTTTAACGTGGAAAACCCGGAAAGGGTAAAAAACCACGCGGCCGGAGCTGTGCCGACCAAACTTCACTATCTTCTGGAGGAGTTACAACTTGGAAGCTAGAACTCGAGCGCGACAGACCGCCGCTCGGTACAATACTTGGAGAAAGAGAGCTTCGAGGGTGAGAGGCCACCTCTCGAAAAAACTAAGTCCTTTTCCCTTCAACGACTGCTAGTCGCCTTTCGGAAGCGGGAAGGCTAGTCGCCTTTCCCTTCTGAGAGATGCTGGTCGCCTTTCGGAAGCGGGAAGGCTAGTCGCCTTTCCCTTCTGAGAGATGCTGGTCGCCCTTCTGGAATTGAGAAGGCTGGTCGCCTTTCTCTTCTGAGAACCGCTCGTCGCCTTTCGGAATCGAGAAGGCTAGTCGCCTTTCTCTTCTGAGAACCGCTCGTCGCCTTTCGGAATCGAGAAGGCTAGTCGCCTTTCTCTTCTGAGAACTGCTTGTCGCCTTTCTGGAGTCGAGAAGGCTAGTCGCCTTTCCCTTCTGAGAAATGCTAGTCGCCTTTCTTTCTGGAAGATGAAGATCTTCAAGTCCCGAAGGAGATCTTCAAGTCCTGAAGGAGATCTTCAAGTGCCGAAGGAGAATTCCGCAAAAGTCTGCAAGGAGCTCTCCCGAGTCCAGAAGTCCAGCCCCTTTCAAATGAAGCCATGGGGCTCCTTTTATAGTTTTTGTCGGGGGCGGCCCGGTAATTTTGCCGTTGGCAGTTTCCATAAATGCTCGGTGGACGAATCATATTCTCCGGTTCGTGGCCCTCGGATCACCATTCTTCGTAAATGACCACCTTGCCCTTCGGGCAGCTTGGGCAGTTTGGGCAGTTCGGGCAGTTCTGTTGGAGGTGAAAAAGGCGACCGACTGTTCCTGAAAAGTGAGAAGCCTGAAAGACAAAAAGTGAGACGCCTGAAAGACAAAAAGTGAGACGCCTGAAAGACAAAAAGTGAGATGCCGGAAAGACAAAAAGTGAGAAGACTGAAAGACAAAAAGTGAGAACGCTCCCGAACGCGTTCGGAAGCGTTCTGAGCGCGCGTGAGCGCGGAGGCGTTCCGAGCAAACGGTGGAACGGAAAGTTGTCCCCCAAAGGGGAATCGGGACCGGACGCGCCCCACGAGGGGGCGTGAATACGGCGGTGTCCCTTACGAGCCCCCTTATGGAAAAAGGCGAGGGAAGGGGGCCGGACCGCATCCTATGGGAGGCGCGGCGGAGGCGCACCCCGGGGGGGTGCGGCTTGGCCGCACCCCTTGAGGGGTGCGGTTGGGCCGCACCCTATGGGAGGTGCGGCGGAGTCGCACCCCGGGGGGGGGGGGGGGGGGGGTACGGCTCGGCCGCACCCCGTGAGGGGTGCGGCTGGGCCGCAACCCCCAAGGGGTGCGGCTGGGCCGCACCCCCTCAGGGGTGCGGCTTGGCCGCACCCCTATGGGAGGTGCGGCTTGGCCGCACCCCCATGGGGGTGCGGCTTGGCCGCACCCCTTGAGGGGTGCGGCGGGGCCGCACCCCCAAGGGGGGTGCGGCATGGCCGGACCCCTTGAGGGGTGCGGCTCCGCGCGAGCCGCACCCCGAGGGGGGTGCGGCGGGGCCGCTCCCCCGCGACGGGGGGCGCTGCCCGCGCGCTATTGTGCGCGCGGCAGCGCACGCGCTTGCGCGCGCTCTGCTTCTGACGGTGGGCGGCGGAAATGGCGGGTTCGGTTTCTTTGATTCGGGCGATTGCGTGTTGACCGCCGACCCCATCTCTCTTCAGTGGTGCTTCCTTTAGACGCACCCCAAGGCCTTTATGGGTGGTATAACATAAGCCCCCCAAACCTTCGGAGTCCGAGTTTCGATGCGAGGAGTTCGGAGGTTTTAATTTTTCTGTGGCGGCTTTACCCATTGTCCACTGTGCGGCGCTTTTCTGGTAAGAGCTGATGTCGGAGGGTGCTGGTTTTCCGATGTCGTTGTGGGCTTGCTGCCCGGCTCTGATATCCGCATGGGCTGAGGGGTTTCTGCAAAATGACAGATTAGCTTGCGCGGTTCTGAGCCCGCGGCTTTTACACAATAGAAAATTAGTTTGCGCAAGTCTGTGCTTGCGGCTTTTTTGCACGAGTCTGTGCTCGCGGCTTTGGTGCACGAGTCTGTGCTCGCGGCTTTCGTGCACGAGCCTTTGCTCGCGACTTTTTTGCACGGTTCTGTGTCCGCGGCTTTGGTGCACGTGCCTTTGCTCGCGACTTTTTGCGCGGTTCTGTGCCCGCGGCTTTGGTGCACGAGTCTGTGCTCGCGGCTTTCGTGCACGAGCCTTTGCTCGCGACTTTTTTGCACGGTTCTGTGTCCGCGGCTTTGGTGCACGTGCCTTTGCTCGCGACTTTTTGCGCGGTTCTGTGCCCGCGGCTTTGGTGCACGAGTCTGTGCTCGCGGCTTTGGTGCACGAGTCTGTGCTCGCGGCTTTAGTGCACGAGTCTGTGCTCGCGGCTTTAGTGCACGTGCTTTTGCTCGCGACTTTTTGCGCGGTTCTGTGCCCGCGGCTTTGGTGCACGTGCCTTTGCTCGCGACTTTTTGCGCGGTTCTGTGCCCGCGGCTTTTACATGATGTAGACTTGACCGGTGAATAGCGGGAGCATGATGCTTTGCAGCGTGGGAGCTGTGTGCCCTGCAACGCGGGAGCATGATGCTCTGCAGCGTGGGAGCTGTGTGCCCTGCAACGCGGGAGCATGATGCTCTGCAGCGTGGGAGCTGTGTGCCCTGCAACGCGGGAGCATGCTGCTCTGCAGCGTGGGAGCTGTGTGCCCTGCAACGCGGGAGCATGATGCTCTGCAGCGTGGGAGCTGTGTGCCCTGCAACGCGGGAGCATGATGCTCTGCAGCGTGGGAGCTGTGTTGTCCTTTACTGGAGCGTCAGCGCGCAAGGTGGAGGCGCGCTAGTGAGCGCGCAAGGAGGAGGCGCGCTAGTGAGCGCGAAAGGGGGAGGCGTGCTAGTGAGCGCGGAAGGAGGAGGCGCGCTTGTGAGCGCGGAAGGAGGCGGCGCGCTAGTGAGCGCGCAAGGAGGCGGCGCGCTAGTGAGCGCGCAAGGAGGTGGCGCGCTAGTGAGCGCGGAAGGAGGCGGCGTGCTAGTGAGCGCGCAAGGAGGCGGCGCGCTAGTGAGCGCGGAAGGAGGCGGCGCGCTAGGAGGCGCGCAAGGAGGAGGCGCGCTAGTGAGCGCGCAAGGAGGCGACGCGCTAGTGAGCGCGCAAGGAGGCGGCGCGCTAGTGAGCGCGGAAGGAGGCGGCGCGCTAGTGAGCGCGGAAGGAGGCGGCGCGCTAGTGAGCGCGCAAGGAGGCGGCGCACTAGTGAGCGCGGAAGGAGGAGGCGCGCTTGTGAGCGCGCAAGGAGGAGGCGCGCTCGGGAGCGCACAAGGAGGAGGCGCACTAGTGAGCGCGCAAGGAGGCGACGCGCTAGTGAGCGCGCAAGGAGGCGGCGCGCTAGTGAGCGCGGAAGGAGGCGGCGCGCTAGTGAGCGCGCAAGGAGGCGGCGCGCTAGTGAGCGCGCAAGGAGGTGGCGCGCTAGTGAGCGCGGAAGGAGGCGGCGCGCTAGGAGGCGCGCAAGGAGGAGGCGCGCTCGGGAGCGCGCAAGGAGGAGGCGCGCTAGTGAGCGCGCAAGGAGGCGACGCGCTAGTGAGCGCGCAAGGAGGCGGCGCGCTAGTGAGCGCGGAAGGAGGCGGCGCGCTAGTGAGCGCGGAAGGAGGCGGCGCGCTAGTGAGCGCGCAAGGAGGCGGCGCGCTAGTGAGCGCGGAAGGAGGAGGCGCGCTTGTGAGCGTGCAAGGAGGAGGCGCGCTCGGGAGCGCGCAAGGAGGAGGCGCGCTAGTGAGCGCGCAAGGAGGCGACGCGCTAGTGAGCACGCAAGGAGGCGGCGCGCTAGTGAGCGCGGAAGGAGGCGGCGCGCTAGTGAGCGCGCAAGGAGGCGGCGCGCTAGTGAGCGCGCAAGGAGGCGGCGCGCTAGTGAGCGCGGAAGGAGGCGGCGTGCTAGTGAGCGCGGAAGGAGGAGGCCCTTTTTCCTTTGCCGGGTCTTCAGGGGTTGAGGAACTCCATGCGTCGGATGGCTCGAGAGTGGCTTCCACTCTTGTTGGTTCCGTGAATTCGGGCGCGGCGAGCGTTGCGTCCGGGAGCTCCTTGCTTGGTGATTGGGAATCGTTCCCACAGACGGCGCCAAACTGTTGCGGAACGCTTAGGGCTCTTGGTAGACCGGTTCACTTGAACCGCCTTAGCTCGTGAGCGAGCTAAGCGCGCAAACAGTCAATTAGAGGTTCGTTGAGTACGCAGAGACTTTTTAACGTGGAAAACCCGGAAAGGGTAAAAAACCACGCGGCCGGAGCTGTGCCGACCAAACTTCACTATCTTCTGGAGGAGTTACAACTTGGAAGCTAGAACTCGAGCGCGACAGACCGCCGCTCGGTACAATACTTGGAGAAAGAGAGCTTCGAGGGTGAGAGGCCACCTCTCGAAAAAACTAAGTCCTTTTCCCTTCAACGACTGCTAGTCGCCTTTCGGAAGCGGGAAGGCTAGTCGCCTTTCCCTTCTGAGAGATGCTGGTCGCCTTTCGGAAGCGGGAAGGCTAGTCGCCTTTCCCTTCTGAGAGATGCTGGTCGCCCTTCTGGAATTGAGAAGGCTGGTCGCCTTTCTCTTCTGAGAACCGCTCGTCGCCTTTCGGAATCGAGAAGGCTAGTCGCCTTTCTCTTCTGAGAACCGCTCGTCGCCTTTCGGAATCGAGAAGGCTAGTCGCCTTTCTCTTCTGAGAACTGCTTGTCGCCTTTCTGGAGTCGAGAAGGCTAGTCGCCTTTCCCTTCTGAGAAATGCTAGTCGCCTTTCTTTCTGGAAGATGAAGATCTTCAAGTCCCGAAGGAGATCTTCAAGTCCTGAAGGAGATCTTCAAGTGCCGAAGGAGAATTCCGCAAAAGTCTGCAAGGAGCTCTCCCGAGTCCAGAAGTCCAGCCCCTTTCAAATGAAGCCATGGGGCTCCTTTTATAGTTTTTGTCGGGGGCGGCCCGGTAATTTTGCCGTTGGCAGTTTCCATAAATGCTCGGTGGACGAATCATATTCTCCGGTTCGTGGCCCTCGGATCACCATTCTTCGTAAATGACCACCTTGCCCTTCGGGCAGCTTGGGCAGTTTGGGCAGTTCGGGCAGTTCTGTTGGAGGTGAAAAAGGCGACCGACTGTTCCTGAAAAGTGAGAAGCCTGAAAGACAAAAAGTGAGACGCCTGAAAGACAAAAAGTGAGACGCCTGAAAGACAAAAAGTGAGATGCCGGAAAGACAAAAAGTGAGAAGACTGAAAGACAAAAAGTGAGAACGCTCCCGAACGCGTTCGGAAGCGTTCTGAGCGCGCGTGAGCGCGGAGGCGTTCCGAGCAAACGGTGGAACGGAAAGTTGTCCCCCAAAGGGGAATCGGGACCGGACGCGCCCCACGAGGGGGCGTGAATACGGCGGTGTCCCTTACGAGCCCCCTTATGGAAAAAGGCGAGGGAAGGGGGCCGGACCGCATCCTATGGGAGGCGCGGCGGAGGCGCACCCCGGGGGGGTGCGGCTTGGCCGCACCCCTTGAGGGGTGCGGTTGGGCCGCACCCTATGGGAGGTGCGGCGGAGTCGCACCCCGGGGGGGGGGGGGGGGGTACGGCTCGGCCGCACCCCGTGAGGGGTGCGGCTGGGCCGCACCCCCCAAGGGGTGCGGCTGGGCCGCACCCCCTCAGGGGTGCGGCTTGGCCGCACCCCTATGGGAGGTGCGGCTTGGCCGCACCCCCATGGGGGTGCGGCTTGGCCGCACCCCTTGAGGGGTGCGGCGGGGCCGCACCCCCAAGGGGGGTGCGGCATGGCCGGACCCCTTGAGGGGTGCGGCTCCGCGCGAGCCGCACCCCGAGGGGGGTGCGGCGGGGCCGCTCCCCCGCGACGGGGGGCGCTGCCCGCGCGCTATTGTGCGCGCGGCAGCGCACGCGCTTGCGCGCGCTCTGCTTCTGACGGTGGGCGGCGGAAATGGCGGGTTCGGTTTCTTTGATTCGGGCGATTGCGTGTTGACCGCCGACCCCATCTCTCTTCAGTGGTGCTTCCTTTAGACGCACCCCAAGGCCTTTATGGGTGGTATAACAAAAATAGTTCTGGAATCTTCATATCTCCATTGTAGGCAGAGTGGTAAAGGTTTACATTCCTGTATGTGAGATCGCCACTTCGATCCCGGGCGGCTGCATTCTTTAAAAAATTTATAATTTTTAAATTAAAAAACAGTTTAAACCCCGCTCAAGACCCTATAACTGTAATAAGCGGGGCCCACATGCCTGCCCCGCCCGCAACCTGTTTTTTTCAAAATAGTTGGGGTAAGATAGTAATTTCACTTTGTAAGGTAGGGGTCCTATAAAATTTATAGGTTTAAGACACCCTATCAAGTTAGGTTTAGGAGACCTAGGGAAAAAAATGGACGGTTGAGATTGAATCAACGTTCCAGGTTGATCGAACGGCTGAGATGTTGTGATGAAATCAGATCGGACGACTGAGTTTAAATAGAGAAATTTCATTGTTAGATCGGATGGTGGGTATTGATTGGCAGGGCATTACACCGATAAGCCTATTTTCTTATATAGTAGTATAGATAAGTACTTAAAATAATCAGATATAAATAATATTTTGATTTTTATTTTGTAAAAAAAAATGTACGTTTTTCAAGAAAAAGTCAATTTCGCATCCTCCCTAAAGGGTACTTACAAATTTTCCCTCCATTACCGAACAAAATCTGAAATACAAAGCAGCGAGCTCGAAGAGCACTTGAAGACGGAGTTCAGAATCACCGGCCAGAAGATTCTAGGTCAAAAATAAACCAACTGATCAGAAACATAACGACACGATTGAGGTAGATCATTGGACTCTGCGGAGATTCGAAAATTAAGCAGCTGCAAATCTCTCTTCCCCTGTATTTTTTCCGATCGTCCGCCATTGTTCTTAAGCTAGCCTGCGAAGACGAAAGAGCCGAAGAACTCGAATATTTTGAAGCAATCTGTCGAGGTGCCGAAAATTCGACACCAAAATCGGGCGACATCAAGTATGCGAATCTAATCATCTTCATACGATTTCTTGCATTTGATCGTGTTGACTTGAGCTTTCAGATGGTTGCTGGAGCGCTTGCCGCCATTGATAAACGACGGGGCATGCTTGACAATTTTTATTGATTATTAATTCGAAAAGAAAACAAAAAACTTTATTGACTAATGTATATTAAAGTTGAGGGCATAAGAGGAAAAACGGTTTAAATAGAAAAGGTTTATTACTCTTTAATAAATGCCGAGAGAAAAACGGAGGTGGAAGGTTGGGGTTGTTGAATTGGATCCAGTAGTGTGAGCTCTCTACCAGGCTCTGAGGCCAGGGAGATACCGCAGCGGTCACTCTCGTCGCGATCTGGAGGTAGAAGAAGCGAACTGGGAGGAGGACGACGCTGAAGTGGACTTGCTTGATCTCTCTTCGGAGTAAATAGACTAATAAGATTTTCGTCTTTTAGGCAAAACGCTTGCCGTGCTTCGATGCAGGCTTCGATCGAGGCGGTGCAGACTGTTGCGAGCAGAGGAGTTCGAGTTCAAGCTCCTCTGGTAAGTTCTTTATGTCTCATGGATTGGTGCAATGCGAAGGATGATATTTTTTATTTTTATTTTTATCTTTGAGAATTTTGAGGAAATGGATTTTTAGGGTTCTGGTTTTGGTGGAGGGGATGCCCTAGATGGAGAGAACCGGGAGTTTCTGGGGAGAGTTATGAGTTAATGGCTTTCTTGATTCCAGTATTAGGGGGTAAATTATGGGATTTTGATCGATTTTCTTGGACCCTAGTGATTGATTTTACTTTTTCTGTTCTGAGAGTTGAATTTTTGAGCTTTTTGCATGGTTGATGATGGTTGGCTTAGCGTTTCTTTCAGGGATCGAAGTTGTTGAGAAGTTTAGACAGGTGGAAATAGGAATGTCATTGCCATACTTCTGATATTGTTACTTTGTTTCTTCGTTCTTGTGTAGTTTTCTGTATCTCTACTGCTATACTATCTGTTTCAGGGTTTTTTGAACATCTAATTAGGTTAAAATATTGCTATACTCAAATAAATTTAGACCTAAAGTTGGGTTAGGTGTTTGGTTTAATGATGTTTTAGAATAAAGCTTATCAATGAACAAAATGTACGATTTGAGTTACGCTTACAGTTAACAGAGTCAACTGACATTAGATTTTTTTCCTGAATCAACGGGCATTAGATTTTTCGTGAGTCAACTATATGACACCAAAATTGGGCGACATCAGATGTCACGGTATCTTTAGAAAAATTACGCAATGATAATACCTTCAATGATTCACATATCCTGATCCAAAATCCAATAAAAAAAGGCAGCTTGGTGCACATAGCATCCCCGCGTAGCGAGGTTCCGGGGAAGGGTCCCACCACAAGGGTGAAATGTAGGCAAACTTTACCCTGCATTTTTGCAAGAGGCTGCTTTCAGGACTCGAATCCATAACCTCAAGGTCACACGGCAACACCTGAACCGGTGCGCCAAGGCTCCCCTTCTTGATCCAAAATCCAATATATGAAAAATATTTAATACCCGAACAAAGATCTTATGTGTGATGAAAGATTATGCCTTTGGTTGGAAATTCTATATTTGGAAAAAAATCGTGTATCTGACTCATAAAAAACTGATGTATAATGCACCCTTGTACTTAAATGAAAGATATTATGTGCACATAAAATGTGTTATATTTGAAGAAGACCTTTTATGGTTCGGTCAATCGATGTGGTTCTATTTAGATCTAGATTATAATGATGCATATTCTATGAGGTTAGTAAACATGATTAGGTATCTCTTTATAGTTCAGAACTCTGAGAATCTTACATCCTTCAAAATTTATTTTTTGGCACCAAAACACTTTGTTTGCTTTTTGAAAGAACACAGTCTGTTTCTATAGTATTTTAACTATTTTGTGTTACATTGGGGCTCCATTGGCACTACATGTGTACTGAGTGAGAAGCTAGTGTTATATGAACTTTTCTAGTGCTTGAGTCCGAGTTTTTTGCATGTGGTTCTCTTGAACTTCTATCACCTTTTCCTGCAATGAATTCACTTAATGTGTTGTTTCATTATATTCACCTTGAATTTATTAATGTACCAAATGTACGATTTACCTAATTTTTCTTCTAATTTTCTTAGGAGATCTACTTGCAATCACATCATCTTTCTTAGGATTTGGTCAGATATCCTCATTTGTGGGTCCCTTAGAATGAAAAAATTGACCTAGCTCAAGATCAAAGATAAAATGAAAAGAGTAAAACCTGACCAAATTAATTGAGAACTCAATAAGATGTTTGTTTCAATTGCTTAATATATCTTTGTGTTACTCATAATCATCATCAATAGTCCTTTCTTAACTATTTGTGATTTACTTTATGACAAAGGTGAGCCACAACAACAAAATAATTATGAGGCAATCTATGAGGAATCACAGCCAGAGAGAGCTAGCTCAACACAGGAGAAGTGGATCTGGAAAAAAGTGAAATATTTTTATTGATTTTGCTCACCATACTTAGTTTTCCTACAACTTATGTGGAGAAACTTCGACTTCTCATACAGGAAAGTAACTGAACAAAATTAAATCAAATCAAATTCATATCAAGCTAAGAAATATCTGGAGAATAGTTGTTTAGGGAGTTGCAAAGTAATATTTTTGGAAGATATGAAGGCATTAATCTTAACACTTCCCTTAGGTCCAAATTCATAATGATCATCAAGTTTGTTATGATCGTGATGGTCCATCGTCAAACCTTCTGTGTAAGTATTTGTAAGCTGGTTATCCCCCCTTAATTTCCTTGAACCTCCTTTTTAATCACAATATCCCCTTAGATTTAAGATCAATGAGGTCCGATAATATATTTGTTTATAGCAGAAATATTGTAATTTCTAAAAAAAAGACACATTTTCATCATGGAAACGTTGAAGCAACCAAACAAGGAATCACTTAGCAACCTTGTTTACTGCCAGATTCCTCTACTGCAGACATTATACCTCAAATCAGTCACATGGAATCCATTGCAAGTCTCCAGCTGCAAACTTGATGCCAAAGGAAAACTTAGAGAATACAGTACAGGCCATTCTCATTAAGCATAATATATTTTATTACTAAAATAAATACATGAACCAAAAATTTTATTAAAAAAATACGAAGACTGCTAAAATAAAATTAGCTTTTAAGTTGTTTCTCTTCATGGACACATCTTGCATTTCCTGTAGTTATATACTCTGGGACTTGTCTCAAATAGAGTGATGCTTAAGCATGCAAGTAGTGTTTCATTTTACTAATAAATGGAATCACGCTCAAACCCTTAGTAAGCACATTCATTATTTGTTCCTCTGAGGGAACAAAAGGGGTCTACCTCAATATGTTTTGTATGGTCGTGTTGGACATGGTTGAGCAATACAAATAGTTGTCTTGTTGTCACAATACAATCATATTAGGTTATTCTCGAATAGACCAAGATCATTTGTGAGACTGCACAACCATAGCCTTTCATATATCCCTTGATTTATGGCCCTAAACTCAGTCTCTGCACTGGATTGAGCTACATGTTGTCCTTTGCTTCCCTGCGTGACGAGATTACCTGCAACGAATAAGCAATATCCTGATGTGGATCATTTATCCTCGTCTGATTCAGCTCAATCAACATCAGTATAAACCTCGATCTTCAAACGAATGTAGGGCTTAAAGAGAATGCTCATTCCTAGTGATGTACTCATGTATCCTAGGATTCTGTGCGTTTTTTCTAAATGTCCGAATTTTGGTGAATGGGGCAAATAAATCAAGCGTCCCGCAAGTCTTTGGAAGCCTACATCATCCTCAATAAGGTCCATGCCATTCATTCATAGTCGATAATTAACTTTTATTGGAGTGTTAGTTGGCCTACAACCACTCATGACAGACTGCTGTAGAATATCAGGAGCATACTTCCTTTGAGAAATGAAAATATCGTGCTTTAATCTTGCTACTTTAATTCCCAAGAAGTATCCAAGTCTTCCCAAGTCCTTTACCTCAAACTCCTTTACCATTTTTCATTTGGGAGCTTGAATCTCTTCAACATCATCTCCTATTATCACAATTTAATCCACATATACAATAAGTGCAATTAGCTTCCCTTCTTTATGTTTGATTAATAAGGTGTCATCATCATAACTCTGAGCATAACCATAGGAGATCATGACTTTGTGAAACCACTTAAATCAAGCTCTTGAAGATTGTTTCAGCTCATAGAGAACTTTCTTCAACTTACACATCTTTCTAACGGGTTTTCGGGAAACTACTACCAATGACTATTGGGGTACAACTTGGGTCGGTTTGGTTCCACCTAGAACTAAGAACCGATATGTATACTTTCAGTTCCTACTTTTCGGAACCGGATCCGACCCCCATACCTAAGTTATAGAACCGAATAAGATCCAAAAAGCTCAACTCTGTTCTCGGTTCTACTTATGCCATGAAAAGGATTAATGCATCAAACAAAAAACCTAGACAAATAAGTAAAATAATTATAAGATGAGCTGCTAAAATTGAAAGTAAAAAAATAGTAAGTAAAAACATCAACTTTAATTATTATTATCCCGATGGAGGATTTTAATGAGATTGCTCTCTTGATTTGAAGGCTAACAAATTACCCTTATGAGATAACGAAAGAAAATTAGTAAAAACAAGACTTGTAGAGGTGAGTTGTTGTAAATCGAGGAGTAGTTAGGGAGAACAGCAAGCAAGGGGATTAGAGGAACCCAATTAATTAATAGTTGGTTTTTGGGTACCCGGCCATAAGACTCAAAAACCAAACGGTATAGTCGGTTCTGAATTTTTTAGACCCAGAAACCAACAGAGACCATTGAGAACCAATCGAGACCCTTGAGAACTGACTTGAACCACTCGCTTCTTGTTTGTTTCTCGGTTCTTTGATTATTTTGTACGCCCCTAGATGACTAGATGAACTAATAACTTGCAATAAATGGAAACTATAAATAATGTAACACCACAAGAACCATAGGTAAAGTTTCTTGCAAGGAAACAATAAGGTGGTACACATTTGAGAGTGCAGGAAAACAAACACATGAACAAACAAAGGCTGACAAGTCACAAGTCGCCTTGTCACAAAGATTACAACACTATATCCCCGTAAACTGAGAATGATCACAAGTTTCAAGCAAAATTGGAAGGCTGAATGAGGGCTGACTTGATACTGGCCGAGAGTTTCCTAGGTTCTGAATCGTATCCAGGCACTATCCAGGGATTGAGGATGATGGAGAAGGTGGCTTGATGTATTGAGTATAAGGCATGGTAACGGCTTTCCCTGTGCAGGAAAGACTTGACGGAGATTGGATAGGGCTGTGAAGGAGTGGAGGGGACTTGGGCTGTATTTGGAGGTGAATTGTGAGGCTGGCTGATGGAGAAAGTGAATGTATGAGGATTCCAGTAACTTGAATTGGGTTCCAGCAACAGCGGGATGAACAGAAGGGACATGAGGCTCTTTTATGGGAGTTCTGGAGAGGGGAAAGAGGGCTCACTGAGTGAAGTGCTGTAGGATGGGTGGAATTCAGGACTGGGAGATGTTGTAGCTGTGAGGAGGCACTGGGTTGTAACTAATTGAGGAAGTAGGGGAAGTTAATGAGTTGGGGAAGGAGACAACTGGATTAGGAACGTGAGTGGCAGTTCATGAGTGGAGAGTGGGGTGGGAGTCTGGTTGGTTTAGGATTAATTTCAGAGGATTGATAGACGAATTAATGGGGTATTTGGGGGGAGTGGAGGGATGTTGGCCGGCCAAGATGATGGCGACAACTTGGGGTGTTGACCGGAGGAGAGGAAGGAGGAGGGTTGAGGGGTGTGGCCAGCCAAGACAATGGGGGAGGAAGGAGGGTGGAGGAGTTCTAAGGCATCACACCTAGTTTTTCAGCTTCGACATTAGGGAACCAAAAGGAGAATTTTCTCTTTAACTTTCAATCCTTGTAAAATGAATCTATTCCTATTTATACACCTAAGAGCCACCACGGACGGTCATGATTCTCCGATCATGACATTCTTCGATCATGACGGTCTCCAAAATGCTCAAAAAAAAAAAACTAAAATTCATGGATTGTTGATCCAAATAAAATGAACAGCTGCGATCGTCATGTAGAACCTTGTATGACGTGATCTCTCTCACCCACTCTCGCCTTTACTATAAGGGAGTGGAGGGGAATCTTAAAGACATCTTTGGAAATTCTAGATTTTGGATCTCTCTTTTGGAGAGGGGCTTCATGGAGGAACCAACTCTCGGAAGCTAGACGAGAGTATATATCGCCAGTTGGAGAATGGGCCAACTGGATTAGGAATGTGGGTGGCATTTAATGAGTGGAGAGTGGGGGTGTGAGTCTGGTTGGCTGAGGATTAATTTCAGTGAATTGATAGAAGAATTAATGGGGTATTTGGGGGTAGTGGAGGGATGTTGGCCGGCCAAGATGATGGCGACAACTTGGGTTGTTGACCGTAGGAGAGGAAGGAGGAGGGTCGAGGGTTGTGGCAAGCCAAGACATTGGGGAGGAAGGAGGGTGGAGTTCTAGGCGTCGCACCTAGTTTTTCGGCTTCAACATTAGGGAACAAAGGGAGAATTTCCCTTTTAACTTTCAATCCTTGTAAAATGAATCTATCCCTATTTATAGACCTAAGAGCCACCACAGGCGGTCATGATTCTCCGATCATGACGACTTCCAAAATACTCCAAAAGAAAAAAAACTAAAAATTATGGATTGTTGATCCACACAAAATGAACGACTCTGATCGTCTTGTAGAACCTTGTGTGACGTGATCTCTATTATCCATTCTCTCCTATAAGAGAGTGGAGGGGAATCTGAAAGACATCTTTGGAAATTCTAGATTTTGGATCTCTCATTTGGAGAGGGCTTCATGGAGGAATCAGCTCTCGAAAGCTAGACGAGAGCATATCTCGCTAGTTTATATCAAATTTTTTATTTTCGGTGGAATCAATTTCTTTGTTTTGTATCAATTTGTCTGACCTACCCAGCTACCCGTCTCGACCAACCATCGAGCACTCCATCCAATTAGGGTTCTGTTCAGCATCCTAGTCGGTCTTCATGTTCATCCTCCAACGCATGATCGACGCCCTATCATGCCTGGCCGCTGATATAACTTTCATGCATGCCGACGCATGCCGACTCTCGCGCCTGATCCAACGCTTGATCGACGCCTAACTTTCTTGCATAGTGATTCCGCGCCCTCCGGGAGCGACGACGACGATGCATCCATCATCGTATCTTGCACCCGCAACTCGCACCCGCAACTCGCACCCATTAGATGGCAACGACTGCTTCTCCCGCATCTTGTGCAGTTCGCCGTCTCGCCCCATTCATGCCTCTTCTTTTATAGTTTGATGTTTCCTCTCCTCCAGGCCCTCCACTTCATGCCCTTGACCCGCTCCATGGCCATCAGAGCTAACGAGGACGCCTCGGTCCCGGCCTCCACTGATTCCACCAGCCTGGATTGGTTGGAAGATCTCACACTCCAACAATGCGAGCTTAGAACCACTACCATTAGCTGCTTCACCCCCCCACCCCCCCACCCCCCTGCCACCCCCATTACCTCCTCCTAGCGGCTCACTGTTGTCTACATGAGGTTCCTTGATTCTGCCGAGGACTTTGAGCACTTTTCTTTGAAAAAAGTGCAATCGAGCCAGTCCATGCTCTAACTATGGTTCTCAGGGGAATTGGCGAGTCCTCCGGTATAGCTTCCTTCGCTTCCAAAAAAGTTTGGGTAGAGCCGGATCTAAGTGTTGGCTAGGTAAGCGTCCTGTAGTAAGAGGAGTAGTTATGAACCCGGACCACATCCGTCATATTGACATACTGATGTTCGAGACCATTGACCCTCTAGCTTTGATCGCTCGAGCGAAATAATTCTTTGATCTCCAATCCACTCCCGCCAACTAGGTCACAATGGCAACAATCTACATGGAAGAATCAATGCTCCAATGGGTCTGTTGGATGTACCAGGATATTCTTGATCTCTTCTGACCCACACTTAAGGAGGAAATCCTTCACTACTATGACACTCGCCAAATGGGAAATGCTTTTGAGCACCTCAGCTCCATTTGTCAATCTCACCCCATCGCAACCCACATCATTGAGTTCATCGAGGTTACCACACACATGACAGGCCTCCCTCCGGATCATTCACCTGGGATACTTCCTTACTGATCTGCATTCCTTTAGGACCCTAACCCATTCACTCTCTTCCGCCCAATGACCAGATTCTCCACCTTCTCTTGGACTTCCAATGATTGTCCCACTACCACCTCCACCAGTCCCCCACCGATTAGTACCCTCACCACTCCAACACTTATCTTACCAAGAGTACTAAGAGCTTTACCGACATGGCCTTTTGTTTTCGTTGCAAGAATATGTACTCTCCCACATATAAATACTCTTTTAATGAACTGTGGTTATTGATTTGTTCCGAAGACGATGACCCCTACTTCGCAGATTGGGATGCTCTTACGCTCGCTGACGACCCCTGCGGGCCTCGACCTTAGGAACAAGGTCGATTTTAAAGACATGAGTATTGATATGAATACAATTTCTCGAGCCCACAACTGTCTCGCGGGCACTGTCATCTTAGTACCACACTCGTTATTCTATTTACCTATGTAGCCATGGTAACATTTTTGTAACAATTGATGTATGTCCACTCTCGCCGATATAAGGGATGTAGTGGTCCTAGAGACATTTTTGAAGTTTTAGGTTTTGGATCCCTTGTTTGGAGAGGGGCTTTGTTATGCGCACACGTCCTCTTATTATTAATATTATTATTGTTTTCTTTTAGATGTTATTAGGTTTGATGTGATCCCCCCTCCCTATATAAGGAGGTGGTTTTGGGGAGTTAGGATATCTTTTGATCTATTGTCTTTTGGGCTCTCATTAGAGAGAAGCTCTTTGGAGGAACCAGCCTCCGAGAGTTGGTCGGAGCTTGCTCTGGATTGTTGTTGGGTTTTGCTCTGAATTGAGTTTGATATTGCAGATTATTACATTCTAAGTACAAACCAATGTCAGGTTTCAATGAGTCATCAAACACAGGTCTATGCAATGTAATCCCTCATTGTGTAGACCAAGGTGTTGACTCATGTGAAATCCCTCTATTGAGATGTACTTCATATACTAAGTGTTGGAGATGAAGGACAGGAGTTGGTGCTGGTTTCCAGTAAAAAAGAATTTTGGTCTATATTAGAATTCAGTTATATACCTTGATAAATACTCGAGTCATTCGTCGATATGGTTTAAGTGCATATAAACGAATTCGTCGATACCTTTAGTGATCATAAATTTTCCTTAAGTTAAATCTTTCGATTAATTAAAATAGACGAATTCGGCAAGTAAAATTCATTTATATAATTTCGACGAATTCGTCTAATCCATTTAATCCTTTCGTCGATTCTTTTCTAATAATATAGACGAATCAGATTTAGCCTGTTTCCGTTTTAAAATTGTTGACGGACTGCCATTTAGGGCAATCTCCATGTACAGTACACGTGGAAACTTTTCCCTAAATTGCGCCTATAGCCGTTGAAGAAGAATCCTATAAATACCTAAGGGTCCGTTCATTTCGCAGGAAATGAGATGCAGGAATTGGAATTGAAGTCAATTCTGATTCCCACAGGAATTGGAATTGACTTCAATTCCAATTCTGCTGTTCGGCTAACTGCAGGAATTCTGTCATCAGAATTGGAATTGGTAATTCCGCTGTTCGGCTGTATGTCAGAATTCAATGGACGGAATTGAAATTTAAAATTTATAAAATTAAAATTAAATTTTAAACAGGATTGAAATATCAGAATTAAAATATCAGAATTAAAATAGAAGTCCGCATTAACATCATACAAAACATAAGTCCATAGCATAAAAAAAGTCCGCAGCATACAAAACATAAGTTCATATATAATCAATCGAGTAAATGTAAGCGGAGCCAGGTCCTCCTAATTGGCACCGGTAAAGCGATGAACACGTCGCTCTTCGTGTCGTCAACACTCAGCATATCGATAGCCTGTATGACCTCAGCCTCAGTCAGATCTGCAATAGCTGCAATGGCCGCATATATCCTGTCTGCCTTTGAGATCGGAGGCGGTGGCTGAGAAGGCAAACTGTTTTCATGCTCCATGTTCCTCGCTATAACAGTAACAGCATCCGCAATAACATCTACCGCAGATGTTTTCTTCTTCTTCTGGGGATGTGGCTCGACCTCCTCAGCCACATTATCTTCCACCGAATCATCAATGTGGATCTCGTTCATTGACTCCGATGCAGTAGCAGCATGAGCTCCAGTAGCTCTATCAACCCCACATATCATAGCTAAGTCGCCCCAATTCACGATCACTTTGCCCCGATAATGTTTTACTGTCGGGTGTGCCTACAAGTTTAGTTTAAATTAGACTCGTAAATTTTCAAAATTTCTAAACATGCAAGTAATTGTCAAATTAAAATTTTACCTGAACATAGTTGGCCCATACATCTTCACTGTCTACCTTCACCACATTGCGCTCCCAATCCCAGCCAAATCCACTAGTATCTAGCATTGCTGATATCTCTTGGTAGTACTTATTCCATGTTTTTATTCGAGCCATTATCTTCTCCTTACTTATTTCGACGTTGCAATCCTCCTTTAATGCTTGAATTGCCGCTGTGTAGG
Organism: Dactylorhiza incarnata; assembly: GCA_033032865.1. Classification (NCBI taxonomy): domain Eukaryota; kingdom Viridiplantae; phylum Streptophyta; class Magnoliopsida; order Asparagales; family Orchidaceae; genus Dactylorhiza; species Dactylorhiza incarnata. The sequence continues at coordinate 84,898 of JAWHQI010000304.1, forward strand.
CAACACTTTTCCATCCACTAGCCGCCTTGTTTCCCAAACTCTGTTGTTCGAGGAGAGCTGTGGATAAAGCACAGTCCATCTGTGATGTCCAGGGAACATAAGACCGTTCACTAGCTTTGGCACCTTTTCCTTTGCTTTTATCCATCTACTGTCTGCACTTTAGTCATGCATAGAATAAAATAAATTGAAACAATAATACATATTAGAAACAAGAATACACCATATTTGTGTTGCACGATATCATATTAGAAACAAGAATACATCAAAAACACACACCAAAAAGGACAATATGATTTAAGAAACACGAAAATATCAAAAAAGCACGATACTCATATCCCACGGCGAGCACGATACTCATTGAACATGTTTATAGCCATAGTATCTCTAAATGTGCTCCACTCGGGTGTTGCTTGAACTGCACCAACTGCGTCCACGTACTCAAAACTTTCCGAACTTGCATCTTGCGCTAATATCTCAGCATCTACTTCGGCAAGTAATCTAGCATGATTTTCTAGTCTCCTCTCTATGAGAAAATTATGTAGAATGCAACATGCGTTTATAATTTGAACCTGTTTAAAATTGTAAGCAATTTATATCTCAATACAAATTAAATCATAATGATGCATACAATGTAATAGTCATTTACCTGCACTTTAATATCAAAGAAAGATGGTCCCCGCAAAATTGTCCACCGTTTTTTAAGGAGCCCGAATGTCCTCTCAATAACATTTCTCTCCTTTGAGTGTCGGAGATTAAACAACTCTTTATAATTTGTGGGATTATTGCCCTGTGCGGACCACTCTTTTAGATGGTATCTAGTTGACCTATAGGGAGCAAGATATCCTGGACCATTGGTGTATCCAGCATCCACAAGATAGTTTTCCTACTGGCACCTCGAAACGATCTGTCCTTTCAAGTGCATTACGTAACACTCTAGAGTCTGATGATGACCCTTCCCATCCAGGCAAGACGTACAAAAACTTCATATTTGAATCACATACCCCCATTACGTTTGTTGTAATAGCTTGTTTCCTGTTCCGATACCTACCCTGATCTTTAACTGGCACTGTTACTTCAATATGAGTGTCATCAATGGCGCCAATGCAATCCTATAATTAGATAATACAATATAATCGAGCATACCACATAATCGAGCACTTTACAGTAATAAAAATGCTTACGGGAAAATGACGCCATCGTTGTGTTGTTGATGCATTAGGGAGCTTTATAAACTCGGGGCCTAGCTTTAGAATAGCCCACAACACCTTGTTGAAATGACGGCTGATCGTATCAATTGAACGAAGATATGTTCCACCGACAACCCGGAATTTCTTATTGTGAGCTAAGACATATAAAAAGATACTAACTGACTCTCTAACTGCAACATTCTGGGTGTCTCTTAATAATCTACGACCGATTAGAATGTTACATAAAGTTTCAAAAGAGCTTTTATTCATACGAAGTTGGTTAAAACAGTTGACATCTGTTCCACTATATAATCGAGCATACAATGTCCTCCTTAAAACAGTCTTAGCATCGACCTCTATACTAAGATCTCTTGCAATCCTGGGTTTCATCAAAACTACAGCGGCCGCAGCAAGAGCCGCTGCCACTGCTCCTCTTCTACGTCTACGACGCTTCTTTAGTTCATCCATCTACATATAAACAAATACACATTCATACACATTCATATCCACACGCCACAAATTAAAAAAAAAACACCACACACATACACAATCATACACACACCACACCACACACAAAAAATACACATTCATACACACACCACACATACACACACACACATGTTTAAAATACACCACACATACACATTTATACACCCACACACACCACACACATTCACAATCATACACACACCACACCACACACACCACACATATACACATTCATACACACATACACATTAACACACACACACCACACATAAAAAAAATACACAGATCACACACACACACACATAAAAAAAATACACCACACATACACATTTATACACACACACACCACACATATACACATTCATACACACACACACACCACACATATACACACACACATGTTTAAAATACACCACACATACACATTTATACACCCACACACACCACACACATACACAATCATACACACACCACACCACACACACCACACATATACACATTCATACACACATACACATTAACACACACACACCACACATAAAAAAAATACACAGATCACACACACACACATAAAAAAAATACACCACACATACACATTTATACACACACACACCACACATATACACATTCATACACACACACATATACACACACACACACACATGTTTAAAATACACCACACATACACATTTATACACACACACACACACCACACATATACACATTCATACACACACACACCACACACACCACACATATATACACACACACACATGTTTAAAATACACCACACATACACATTTATACACACACACACACCACACATATACACATTCATACACACACATCACACACACCACACATATACACATTCATACACACACACATTAACACACACACACCACACACATAAAAAACTTACACAGATCACACACACACATGTTTAAAATACACCACACATACACATTTATACACACACACACATCACACATATACACATTCATACACACACACCACACACACCACACATATACACATTCATACACACACATTAACACACACACACCACACACATAAAAAAAATACACAGATCACACACACACATGTTTAAAATACACCACACATACACATTTATACACACACACACATCACACATATACACATTCATACACACACACCACACACACCACACATATACACATTCATACACACACACATTAACACACACACCACACACATAAAAAAAATACACAGATCACACACACACATGTTTAAAATACACCACACATACACATTTATACACACACACACATCACACATATACACATTCATACACACACCACACACACCACACACACCACACACACCACACATATACACATTCATACACATACACATTAACACACACACACCACACACATAAAAAAATACACAGATCACACACACACACATAAAAAAAATACACCACACATACACATTTATACACACACACACCACACATATACACATTCATACACACACACAACACACACCACACATATACACATTCATACACATACACATTAACACACACATAAAAAAAAATGCACAGATCACACACACACATAAAAAAATTACACATTCATACACACACCACACACATACACATTCATACACACACTATACACACACACATACACATATACACACACACCACACACATACACATACACCCATACAAATAAAACCTGCACACACACCACACCCATACACATACACAAACAAGCACTGAAAAAAAAAACCTAGGGCAAGAACGAAGCTCTACCTGCTGCCGGCAAAAACGAAGCCAAAAAACTGCATACACACACACACGCGCATGAACAAATCGGTAGCTCTAGGGCAAAAACGAAGCCAAAAACTGTTACCTGCTGCCGGCGAGGAAGAACGACGACGGAAAATGGAGGCACAAGTAGCGTATGGAGCAGGGAAGCAGTGCTGGAATCGCGCGAGTAAGCTAACGACGGCGAGCGAGAATGGAATCGGAGGGGGGAGCAGGGAGGCAGTGCTGGAATCGCGCGATAGCAGGCCAGCAGGGCGGGAATCGCAAACGAAGACGGCCAGCGGTGTGGGAATCGCGAAAGAAGAGCTCCAGAGGTCGGAAATGACGCTCACGAGAAATGACCTATTTCTATTTCCGATGGAATTCAAGTCAATGCCGATTCCGCCTTACTTTTTAGGGCTGCCGAACAGCATATATTGGAATTGGCAAATGAATGCCAATTTCAAACCCCCAATTCCGATCATCCGAACGGGGCCTAATCGTGAATCCAAAAACAAAAATCATCGTAATTTCAGTCTGCCGGCTATCTCGTTCTCGCACAACCTTCTCGTTGTCGACAAGAAGTTTTTCACGATTCTTCTTCTCAAGTTAGAGTCGATAAGATCATCTGAATCAGAATCTCTCAATCTCAATCTTGATTCTTCCGACTCTCAAGTTTCAGATCTAGCTCTCAAGGTTTACAAGTTTCTTCTTCCTCTATTCTCAAAAGGCTGAAGATCATTTTCAAGGAAGAAGACATTTCTTTTTCAGATCTGAAGAAAAGAACTCTCTCTAGAGTTTCTAAGTTAGGTTGCTTGTCAATCTCCATTGTACTGTAAAAACCTTTTTACATACTTTTGTAGAAAGTTTGCTTCCGAGTTGTTTTGTAGATCCTTGTTTAGGGATCGAGTTGTAGGAGGGCTTTGTTCTCCGAGTTTGTGTAGGAGTAGTGTGCTCCGAGCTGTAGGAGTTGAGACTCCGAGTTGTAAGATTTGTTATAATCTGAGATTGGTGAAGTAGCCGAATCTAGCCTCGGAGTGCTAGATAGGCGAGGAGGGAAAGAGGACTACCCACATCGGGGAACCTCTATAAAATCCTTGTGTTGTGTTGTGCTTGTGTTTCTGTGTGCTTTTGTTCTTACATTTTTTAATTCCGCGAAAAGTCATAGAATCCACCTATTCACCCCCCTCTAGGTGATTTAGGTTGGGACTAGATATTTTCAATTGGTATCAGAGGTAGGTTGTTCGCTAAAGGTTAACACCTTGAACAAGATCTCTAAATCTAGTTGCAAGAGACAATATGTCTGGAATGGAAAGAACCAAGGATTCCTCTATGAAGCTGCCCGTCTGCACCAAGGAGAATTTTCCAATGTGGAAAGAAAGAGTGAGATTCTATATGGAAGTTGCAGATCCAAGAATCTTTCAGATCGTTGAGGAAGGTCCCCATGTTCCTATGAAACCTTCTTCAATAAATTCAAATATTTAAATTGCCAAGAAGATGTTGGAGCTCACTAAAGATGAGATTGCTCTCGTCGCCTTGGATAAAGAAGACAAAGAACATCATTGTCGGTGCAGTGGATGACTCAATGCTACAAAACCTTATACACTGCAAGTCTGCCAAGGAGATGTGGGATTCTCTAGTAATCTTAATGGAAGGTACAGAAGAAGTAAGAGGGATGATCAGAGATCTCTGCTCAATCAAGAATACGAAGCCCTCAAGCAAGATCCAAGGGACTCAATTTCTGATACTTATGAGAACTTCTTCAAGATTGTCAACGGTCTAAGGAACTATGATCGGGAATTTACCGTCGGAGAATTGAATGACAAGTTCTTGAGATCCTTGACGAAAGAATGGGATACCAAAACAATTGTCATCCGGGAATTCGGTAAGATGGCTACTATGGAGCCACAAATCTTGTTTGGGAAGCTCTCTTTCCCATGAGCTTAAGTTAAGCATCAGAAAAGCAGAGGAAGAGGGAAGAGGGACTTCTATCAGAGAGAAGTCCATGGCCCTAAAGGCTGAAGGATCGAGAAGAAGCAGAGTTGTGTCACCAGTAAGGACACAGGCTTCAAATGAGCATGAAGACTCGGAGCCAAGCACCTCCGGTTCTGAAATGTCAGACGGAGAATTCTCTTCACTCTCCAGACAGTTCAAGAGGTTGCTCAGAAAAAGAAGGCAAATGAAAAGTCAGTCCTCATCATCTGATTATAGAAGATCAAGACATGATGGTGAACATCACAAGAAAGGATACAGCAACGACAGATATAAATCTAAACCGAATAAACATACTTCGACTAACGTTATTTGTTACTGTTGTAATAAGTCAGGACATTTAAGTACGGAATGCCCATACAAAATGAAGGAAGAGAAGATATCCTTCAAAGAAAAAAGGAAAGAAGGAAAGAGCTTCATCGCTAAGAAGTCAAAAACTTTTAGCGTCAGCAACTCAGACGAGTCAATCTTGAATGATGAAGCCTATTTTGGGCTTATGGCTCATTCAGATTCGGATAACTACGACACCCCTTATGAGGGGAAGGTAAACTCTCACACTCCTCTTTCTGATTCTGAAACTGGATCCAATGCCAATGAAGGCTATTCTTCTGAGGAAGATTTAGATATACTAGCTCAGTATAGAGATCTATTGGAGGGATTCGACAAATGCCGTAAGGTTGTCAAATCTCAAGCCAAAGAGATAGTCTCTCTCAAAGCATTGGAATCTGAGCTAAAGGGGGAAATTGAAAGATTGACTCCTCTCAGTGAAGAAATTCAATCTTTAAGAGATAAATTGGAAGGCTCTACTGAACTAGTAAGTCTGAAAGAGAAAGCCGTCAAAGAACTGAAAAAAAGTTAGTGGTGGAAAGAAAGCTCGTAGAAAGCTTCTCCAAGCCAAAGACTATTCTTCCACTCATTGATGGATTTTCAGCTCCTAAGAAGGGTAGTGGACTTGGTCATCAGACCAACAAAAGTGAGGCGGCGAAGAAAAGAGTCGTTAAGGGCAAGGCTGATCAGAGTCAACCTTCGTTCAAGAAGGTAGTGTTTCCCACTAACACATATGACTTTGAAACAATGTATGGCCACTTTACGAGACCAACTCATGTTGAGTCAAGTAAGGGTAACCAAGGATGGAGCCGTCCTCGAGACTTCGGAACGACTGTTTTCAAAGCACCTCACGAAGAGATAGTCCTCAAGGACTATGATTCATTCGTGCATGGGTCGGATGCTAAGAAAGCACCAAAAATCAAAACTCTTGCTACAAAGCCGCTTGAGAAGGAGCCATGTGTATGCTGTAATCATGAGGCTTCTACTTCGAAGTCAGTAGCTCTTGCTCGACCCCCCGTTCAAAAATTAAAGCATGAGAAGAAGAGAAGGTACAATAGATTTGATTGTCGGTGTTGTGGTAAAGTTGGTCACTTCTCCATAGATTGCTGGTTTAATCCTAGAAATTATAAGACTCCACGAGTTAACAATGCAAGCATGACCTCTCACAATGTTAACACTCTAAGTGGTGTTAACATTAAAGCATGAGAAGAAGAGAAGGTACAATAGATTTGATTGTTGGTGTTGTGGTAAAGTTGGTCACTTCTCCATAGATTGCTGGTTTAATCCTAGAAATTATAAGACTCCACGAGTTAACAATGCAAGCATGACCTCTCACAATGTTAACACTCTAAGTGGTGTTGATCTAACCAGGAACATAGGACCCAAAATCCGTTTGGGTTCCTAAGGGTAATTAATCTGTGATTGCAGGAATGTCCAAAAGCCAACTAAAAGTCCTATCTGGCATTTGGACAGTGAATGTTCGTGGTACATGACCAGAACAAGAAGTCTATAGTAAGATTGCTGAAAAGCTCAGGAAATCGGTCCTAACACTGCAATTCTAAGGGGGAAAGAAGATTGAGGGGGAGATGAAACATCTTTTCAAAGTCTACTTCCAAATAAGGCCCCGGTGCAGTTGCTGAGGGGAGGAACCCTATCTGAAGCAGTCAGAAAGGGGGAGAGAAGGTTGAAAGAGGGAAAGAAGGTTGAAAAGCAATCAAATAGGGGAGAGAAGGTTGAGAAACAATTAATCAGGGGGAGATAAGACTGCAAACCGAAATGAAAAGAGTTAAGTACATAAGGGGAGATGAAAAGCTAAGTCTTTAACTCTCTTTGTCACTTTATGTATTTGATATTATACTTATTCTCTGTGCAATTCACCTTAGTATTTAATAGGGTTTCGACTTCTTCAAATAGGGGGAGATTGTTGGGTTTTGTAGCCACAATAACCTTAATTTGAAGAAGTCCTCTTCAAACTAAGATGAATTGAGTTTGTATTTGATTATGCACTTTAGCTGTGATATTGCAGGTTATTACATTCTAAGTACAAACCAATGTCAGGTTTCAGTGAGTCATCAAACACAGGCCTATGCAATATAATCTCTCATTGTGTAGACCAAGGTGTTGGCTCATGTGAAATTTCTCTATTGGGATGTACTTCATATACTAAGTGCTGGAGATGAAGGGCAGGAGTTGGTGCTGGTTTCCAGTAAAAAGGAATTTTGGTCTATATTAGAATTTGGTTATATACCTTGATAAATATCGAGTCATTCGTCGATATGGTTTAAGTGCATATAAACGAATTCGTCGATACCTTTAGTGATCATAAATTTTCCTTAAGTTAAATCTTTCGATTAATTAGAATATACGAATTCGGCAAGTAAAATTCGTTTATATAATTTTGACGAATTCGTCTAATCCATTTAATCCTTTCGTCGATTCTTTTCTAATAATATAGACAAATCAGATTTAGCCCGTTTCCGTTTTAAAATTGTTGACGTCCTGCCATTTAGGGCAATCTCCATGTACAGTACACGTGGAAGCTTTTCCCTAAACTGTGCCTATAACCGTTGAAGAAGAATCTTATAAATACCTAAGGGTTATTTCGAAAAACCCTAATCGTGAATCCATAAACAAAAAACATCATAATTTCAGTCTGCCGGCTATCTCATTCTCGCACGACCTTCTCGTTGCCGACAAGAAGTTTTTCACGATTCTTCTTCTCAAGTTAGAGTCCACAAGATCATCTGAATCAGAATCTCTCAATCTCAATCTTGATTCTTTCGACTCTCAAGTTTCAGATCTAGCTCTCAAGGTTTACAAGTTTCTTCTACCTCTATTCTCAAAAAGCTGAAGATCATTTTCAAGGAAGAAGACATTTCTTTTTCAGATCTGAAGAAAAGAACTCTCTCTAGAGTTTCTAAGTTAGATTGCTTGTCAATCTCCATTGTACTGTAAAAACCTTTTTACATACTTTTGTAGGAAGTTTGCTTCCGAGTTGTTTTGTAGATTCTTGTTTAGGGATCGAGTTGTAGGAGGGCTTTGTTCTCCGAGTTTGTGTAGGAGTAGTGTGCTCCGAGCTGTAGGAGTTGAGACTCAGAGTTGTAAGATTTGTTATAATCTGAGATTGGTGAAGTAGCTGAATCTAACCTCGGAGTACTAGATAGACGAGACGGGAAAGAGGACTACCCACATCGGGGAACCTCTATAAAATCCTTGTGTTGTGCTGTGCTTGTGTTTTTGTGTGCTTTTTTTCTTACATTTTTAAATCCGCGAAAAGCCATAGAATCCACATATTCACCCCCCTCTAGGTGATTTAGGTTGCGACTAGATACTTTCAATTGTATCTGTTGTTTCATTAATCCAAGCAATCTCTTTCTTGTTCGTATTAATTGGTCCGACATGCCGCTCCGCCCGCTGCTACAGCCGCCTGAATCTTGTTATCCGCTGTCCGAGAGCTCACGTAGCCCTGCTTCCGCGATCCGACGCCGCACCGCACGCCGACGCCGCGTGCTTAACCGCATTCGCCGCCCGATTTCGCGATCCGCACCCGCTTCCGCATGTGCACGCCCCGATCCTCCCCTGTGCAGCCCAAATCCGCTCGGCACCGCACCGATCGGCCCTGCGCAGCCCTAACCAGCCCCGATCTGTCGACCCAGCGCCAGATCCAGCGCCTATTCCGCCCTAAACCAACCCGGATCGGCACCATCGCTCAGTCGTCGGCCCGTCGCCGTTGCGCCCTGCCTGCTTCCACTCTTCGCCGCGAGCTCGCACATCTCCGCCCTCTCCGACACTCTCCTGCGACACTCTATCCCTCGTGCATCTTCATATGCCAAAGGGGAGGATGGAATCCCGCGTGGAAGCCCTCGAACACTCCCTCGCCACCATCAACGCTCGTCTCGAGGCATAGGCCGAGCAATTCGCCTCGATTATGACCATGCTCCAAAACTTACAGCCCAGCCAACACTCTGGGCCTCCTACCGCCTCTGTTGTGGGATCCCCCAGCACTGTGATCCCCGATACACCCGCATTGGTGGAATTACCCACTCCACCGTACCGTGGACCTGACATCCCCACATTCAACGGGACTGACCCCCTCGGGTGGATTGCCCACGCCGAACAGTTCTTCGACATTCATCAGACCCCTCTGACACAACGTGTCTCCACAACACTTATCAACATGGAAGGGTCTGCCCTCCATTGGGTCCGTTGGCTCCGCCAGACCTCTCCTGACCTCACCTGGACAAATCTCACCGAGGCCCTCATTCAGCGGTATGACGACCACTACTCCGGCCCCATGATCGAGCGACATTGCGGGGTCTGACACACCGTCTCCATTGACTCGTACAGTGATGCCTTCGTGGAATTGGTCACCCATGTTCCCGGACTCCCCCCCCCCCCCCCCCCCCCCCAGACCATTACTTGGGGTTCTTCATGAACGGCTTGCAACCCCACTTCCGCTCCCATCTCCGCACCCTCAAACCATTAACGGTCCACCAAGCCATCAACCTCTCGAATCTAAATCGGAATTTGTTATTCAATTTGACTCGAATTTGATTTCAAGTCGATTTCGAGCCAGCCCTGAATCGCTTCAAATATGATTTGAATCAACTCGAATTCATTAAAAATATTATGTATTTATTAATATATTATTATTTTAAAATTAAAAACACTAAATTTTAAACTTAAATAAAGATATTGAAGGTTTTAGTATTTCATTTTCTAAATTTAGATGTTTCCCAACTTAATTTCGAGCCAACTATGAATAAAGAGAAAAAGTGCTCAATTTCGAGCCAGCTCGATTCGATTTCAAGCTTGCTCGGAACGATTTCGAGCCTGCTCGGAATCGAGCCATTTCGAGTCGAGCAAATCGATTTCGAGCTGGGTTTGACTCGAAAATTTCGATTTCGGGCCGAGCCAAAATCGCCCGAACTTGACTCGATATCAGCCATAACCCCGACCACCAATTATGGGCCTAACCAACACTCGGCATGTCCCTACACGCCGCTTGACCAACCAGAAGTACAACGACTTACGGAGCAAGGGTCTGTGCTTCCGCTGCAAGCAACCCTACTCTCCTGGTCATGCGTGCTCGGTGAAGGAGTGTCGGGTTCTCATCGGCGACAACGTGGCCGCGCTCTCCGCCGCCGAGTTTGACGCCCTGCTCTCAGACGGACTACCAGGAGACCCCCCCCCCCCCCGGGCGCATTGACGACATCCCAACCGCGAGCACATCATTACTGATCGGCGGGCGGCGTTCCAACCTTGGTGTCAAGGTCGCTTTTCTGACGGGATGTATTGTTACGCGCACGCGTCCTCTTATTATTATTATTATTGTTTTCTTTTAAATGTTATAGGTTTGATGTGAGCCCCCCCCCCCCCCCCCCCCCCCCCCCCCCCCCCCCCTCCCTCTCCCTATATAAGGAGGTGGTTTGAGGGAGTTAGGATATCTTTGGATCTATTGTCTTTTGGGCTCTCATTAGAGAGAAACTCTTTGGAGGAACCAGCCTCTGAGAGTTGATCGGAGCTTGCTCCGGATTGTATCTGTTGTTTCATTAATCCAAGCAATCTATTTCTTGTTCGTATTAGGCTTCATGAGAGAACCAACCCTCGGTAGCTAGGTGCGAGCATACCACGCAAGTTTCTATCTCGTTTTACATTTCTAGTGCAATCAATTTCTCTGTTACTAGCACCCCACCAGCAACTGTCTCCACCACACAATGATGTGTTCTTCCTTACACTCTCTCTCTCTCTCTCAAATAGGAACAATTTCTAGATTATTGGCCTGTGAAAGATAAAGTGAACAGGTAACTGTCTTAATATCCGTTGTGGTAACGGGTACCGATACGGAGATAACACAGTTACTCCCTCTCCTGAATAATAATACATGAACTTCATAGGTAAGGGAAATAGAAAGTAAGAGGAGCAGGACATCTGCTCCTCACTCATCTCATCAACAGTGATGCCTTCGTGGAATTGGTCACCCATGTTCCCGGACTCCCCCCCCCCCCCCAGACCATTACTTGGGGTTCTTATGAACGGCTTGCAACCCCATTTCCGCTCTCATCTCCGCACCCTCAAACCATTAACGGTCCACCAAGCCATCAACCTCTCGAATCTAAATCGGAATTTGTTATTCAATTTGACTCGAATTTGATTTCAAGTCGATTTCGAGCCAGCCCTGAATCGCTTCAAATATGATTTGAATCAACTCGAATTCATTAAAAATATTATGTATTTATTAATATATTATTATTTTAAAATTAAAAACACTAAATTTTAAACTTAAATAAAGATATTGAAGGTTTTAGTATTTCATTTTCTAAATTTAGATGTTTCCCAACTTAATTTCGAGCCAACTATGAATAAAGAGAAAAAGTGCTCAATTTCGAGCCAGCTCGATTCGATTTCGAGTCTGCTCGGAATCGAGCCATTTCGAGTCGAGCAAATCGATTTCGAGCTGGGTTTGACTCGAAAATTTCGATTTCGGGCCGAGCCAAAATCGCCCGAACTTGACTCGATATCAGCCCTAACCCCAGCCACCAATTATGGGCCCAACCAACACTCGGCATGTCCCTACACACCGCTTGACCAACCGGAAGTACAACGACTTACGGAGCAAGGGTCTGTGCTTCCGCTGCAAGCAACCCTACTCTCCTGGTCATGCGTGCTCGGTGAAGGAGTGTCGGGTCCTCATCGGCGACAACGTGGCCGCGCTCTCCGCCGCCGAGTTTGACGCCCTGCTCTCAGACGGACTACCAGGAGACCCCCCCCCCCCCCCGGGCGCATTGACGACATCCCAACCGCGAGCATATCATTACTGATCGGCGGGCGGCGTTCCAACCTTGGTGTCAAGGTCGCTTTTCTGACGGGATGTATTGTTACGCGGAGTTAGGATATCTTTGGATCTATTGTCTTTTGGGCTCTCATTAGAGAGAAACTCTTTGGAGGAACCAACCTCTGAGAGTTGGCCGGAGCTTGCTCCGGATTGTATCTGTTGTTTCATTAATCCAAGCAATCTATTTCTTGTTCGTATTAGGCTTCATGAGAGAACCAACCCTCGGTAGCTAGGTGCGAGCATACCACGCAAGTTTCTATCTCGTTTTACATTTCTAGTGCAATCAATTTCTCTGTTACTAGCACCCCCACCAACAACTGTCTCCACCACACAATGATGTGTTCTTCCTTACACACACACACTCTCTCTCTCTCTCTCAAATAGGAACAATTTCTCCTTGCTGCGCTCAATTGGCATCTCTGTAAATAGGAGAGTCAGCTAGGGCTCTTGTTATGGTTTTGCAGTAACTCTGGGAATTGGCCGTTCCCTAGTGTAGCCGCAACAATATCATTGATCGCTCGCGCCCCTTGTATATATCGTGAGGTGAAGACAATACTACTACTTCATCGATATCCTCACTGCATAGTATTTGACAACAATATTATTTTAACTCAAGTTGCCTACATGGAATGCGATCGATCAAGGGTACTGTCGCGACCGCATGGTGACTTGTGCACAATCACTCGTATATACATTAGGGTTGGCGTCCATTGGGATTGTACCCCACCAACTATTGCAACTTGTGATAAAGTATCATAAGTATTAGTTCAGGTGAACCAGTCCAGGTTCAAAAAACTGAGCCAACTCAACAAGAAGAAGGTTAGAAACTGAACCAACTCAACAAGAAGAAGGTTAGGAACGTCATATAATTTCCCATGGTTAGAAGCAATGACATTAATCATAGAAAATGATCCATTAGAAGTCCACCATGACTTCACAATTTGTTTGGAGATGTTGATCTTCATTGTAGTATGATCTATGCAACTTTAATCTTTTCTAGCCTCATCGAAGCCAAAAACACATGATACATACATCTACATGTCATACGTGACTTCATTGCTATCGATCCCATCCCTTATCCAACATTCTCACTCGTAGGGGGATAACTCCATCATCAAGATAGTTTAATACTCATGGAAACCTATGGTTTACATTGTATAGCTACTGGTCGAGCACCCACATGCAGGTTTATGGCATCATTTCACTGTTTTGATATGCGTCTAGGGTCAAGCAGCTTGTCGCCTCCTGTCTCACATGTCAATGCACCAAGTACGAGACAACCTTTCCTATACACCTTCTACAACCAATGCTCATACTTGAACTAATTTTGAAAGGCATTGTCATGGATTTCATCACCAACTTGTCCTAGTTCACTGCTTACAATTGCATATTTAATGGTAGTGGACCATCTTTTGAATTGACACTTCATTCCACTCCATCACCCAATTGCATATTTAGGGTGCGTTTGGTTGGGCTGTTGCTGATGAAAAACTGCTAATCAGAAATGGAGTTTTGAAAAAGAGTTGTTTCTGAGAAATGGAGTTTTGTTAGAAAACTGTTTGGGTGAAATGGAGTTTTCAGTGCTTATTGAAATGAAGTTTTATAAATTTTGTTTGGGTCAAATGGAGTTTTTGAAAAAAAAAATCGATACACATCAAATACACAATCTTGATAATAGTTACTATAATAGATAAAAATACCAATAATTCTTCTCACCATCTAAGATCTAGAAGTGTACAACTGTTGCGCTATATTTTCACGCAACGTGATCATCTCATCTACCCCGCCTGCTGTATCAGGACAAACCACTTGATGCCCTTGTGTGCTCCCCCCTCATCACCATCTCCCTGCTTGACGTCATTGAAATCAATATCCCTCCGTGACGGGTGCCGCCGAATAAAATTATGCAGTGCCATAGTCGCCATCACAATATCGGTTTGTTTGGCGAAGCTGTAGCTCGGCATATCACGCAATATGACCCACTTTTTCTTCCAAATGTCGAACGATCTTTCAATGACACTTCTAAGGGATGAGTACGCGTGATTGAATATCGCTCGACGTCCTTCCGGTGCACGACCGCCACGAGCAAAGTCCGGGAGATGATAACGTGTCTCTGGATATGGTTTCAAGTATCCCCTTTGTAGCGGATACCCAGAGTCTACCAAGTAATATTTTCCTGAAAACCAGGAGCAAAGTTGTTATGCTTCAAAGGTGAGAAGTATAAAAAATGGAATAGAAATCTTATTACCTGGTGGTGGATGCGGAAATTTGTAACGGGGATCCCGAAGCGCATATATAACACACAACACACACACACATATACACAATATAACACACACACACACATAAAACATACACACACATATAACATATAACATACACACACACACATATAACACACACACATATAACATACACACACACATGTAACATACACATACACACACACACATACAAATACACACACACATATAACATACGCACACACATGTAACATACACATACACACACACATACAAATACACACACACACATAACATACACATAACATACACATACATATAACATACACATACACACACACATATAAGTTATAACATACACACACACACATACAAACACACATACAAATAGACACACACATACACAAAAATACATGCACACACATACAAATACACACACAAAAATAAATGCACACACAGTGACACATACAAATACACACACACACACACACACATAACATACACACACACATATAACACAAATACACAAAAACACACACAAACACACAAATACACAACAAAAAAAACACATACATAACCACACACACACATATACACATTCACCACAAAAACAAACACAAATAATAAAAAACACACAAACGTTCACCAACATCATCACACAAACAAACACACATTCACCATCATCACACCACACACACACACATTCATCCCACAAAAAAATTGACAAAAAAGCCCTAAAATTGAAAAAGGGAGGATTACCTAAAATCGGGAGAAGGGACTTTGCATAATTTCGGCGGCGTGACTAGCTTCCGTCGACTGGAACTGTAGAGGCGGTGTGACACCGGCGGAGACGAGAAATACCGACGAGGAGAACTGGAGGCGACGAGAGGCGTGCAATCCAGCGGCGTGACTAGCTCCTGTTGACGACGGGAGGCGGCGTGACTAGCCTATGTTGACGACGAGAGGCGGCGTGACACCGACGGCGAGAAATACCGGCGAGAAATATCGGCGAGATCGTCGTCGACGTACACGCGAGAAGGCGATGCGGGGGAGAGGAAACCCTAGACGCGGGATCCGTCGCGGCTGGGCTGGGGAGGAATATCGCGTCTGGCCTATACAAAGAAACGGAGGTTATTAATAACCTCCGTTTCGGTCCATCAGCAGTGCCAAACGATGCTTTTGCCTATAACTGCGTTCCGTTCCTGCCGCACCGGAGCTTATACGCTGAACCAAACGGGGCCTTAATGGTGGTGGACCATCTTTTGAATTGACACTTCATTCCACTCCATCACCCATTCACTGGTTTCATTTGTACAAGAGATTGTGCGACTCCATGGTTTTCCTTGCTGAAATGTCAACGACGACCCTGTCTTTATGAGTAGCTTTTGACAAGTTTTATTTTGAACTTTAGGGCACGACATTGTGTATCACCAGTAAATTGATTGCCAGATGAAGGTCCGCAATCGCAGGTTGGACTTATGGTTCTTCGCTTCTTAGCAGCCACGCAAAAATTCCCCCACTTGGATTGAGTGGGCGGAGTATTCATACAATACATCTTTACAAACAACATCCAATACCACTCCATTTCATTTCAATAGTCTGCGGTAAACCCACTCCCAACTTATATATTTGCTAAGAGAGTGCCAGGTGGAGAGCTTATCCAACTAGCTCTAGGACCATGATGAGATCTCACACCTACTAAAGTTTCATCTCCATTGCACCCAACATTGTTGCCGGCACTTGCAAGTAGAGGTGGGTGACAAGATGTTCTTGAACCTCCGCTCACATCGTTAAATCGCGGTTTCTACTCGGGTCTACCCAAAGCTCTCATTCTGTTACTACGACCCCTTTCCTATTATCTTCCGCATCAGTGTCATAGCTTCCTAACTCCAGAACCACATACATCCGGTCTTCCATGTCTCTTCGCCTCCAATGAGCAATAAGCGACCAACCTCAAGGCCACTATTTTGGCGGATTTTGCGATCCATTTTCCCATATGTTCCTTAGATCATCTTGGGCACCCACGAGAAAGCACGGTGATACTATAATCCTATAGATTCTTGTGTTGTGGAAGAATTGTTCCATTACAAATGCTACTTGGATCAATCGTGATGAGTTCACACTTACCTTCTAGACTTCTACCTTCAGGACAGCATATTTTGTTGTGGGTGGGGGGGTGGGGGGGTGGGGTGGGGGGGGGGGGGGGGGGGGGAATGTATTGTTATGTCGGTAGAAGCATTGAGACATTTGATCAAATTTAGTGAGTTTAATTTTGGTATCCAAAGTCCACGAACTACCTCATGGCATGATTATGTGATTCGACAATTTTTGTCTTCTTTATGCTTTAAGAATTATGTTTAATTTGTTCTCCTTTATGCTAATGAAGTTGGTCTATACAGCCCACATGTATGCTTTGTTCAAGTATGTTGGACGAATTAGAAATTTAGTCCTAGGTTGATCGTGTGTGTGTGTTACGAACCTAAATTGTAATAGGATAATATGAAGTCTTGTCATGATTGCCGGAGGTGGAGAACTCGAGGGAGAGCTACCAAATCTCTAATTCTCTATCCAAGAGAGAACTAAAGCGGGATAGTTTCTAGCTTTCTTTTCTTAGCCTCAGAAGTCTTCATCCTTGGGCTATTTATGAAATGCTAAATACAACGTAATGATAGAAGTACTCCAAATACAAAATATTACTTAGTCAAATTAAGGACTCATCATCGAGCTCAAACGGAGGATACGTTGTGTGAATTTCAGCGTGGTGCTTCTTCTGGGTCTGTATCCCCTTCTTCATAGGCATTGATTTCAAGCTAAAATAATTTCAGGTATTGGTGACTTGGTGTGTAGGTTTCATTACCGTTGAAGCGAAATCCTTATGCTCGCTTATCTGCCCCCTTGTCGTTGGATAGTCACATGATGATGGTGAATGAAGCCGTCTAATTAGTGAGCACTGTCTCCCTCTTTGTGAATTGTTAACATGTGAGTTTGTTCCTCCGTTAACAGTTGGACATGATTCTCTTCCTTCAAAGTTCTGATCCATCTATAGTCGCTTATCATATATGCGTACTAAGCTCATTCATGTGATCAAATCTATCAATTTTTAGAATTTGACGTCTAGTCACAAGCGCTTTTGGAGACCTGCTGTAAAAACAAGCACATGTTGATCCTAGCGGAGAGAGGTAGCAAGAGCTAATAAATTTTGGAATTTTTTTAAATTGTCCTCAATAGATCCTGCTTGCTTTAAGGAGATCAATTCTCCCAATGGGGTGCTTTGCAGTGGAGGTTTGAAGGCATGTTGGTGAAGATTTTGAAATCCTCGCAATTCATATTAGAGTGCTCTCTGATGAGTTGCCCAAACCAGAGCTGTGTTGAGCCCACTAGGTGAAGTGATGTGAATTCAACCAGACAATATGTTTGTTGATTTATTAATAACTGCTCAGCAATGAGTCATCCAACTCAAGGGATCTTCCGTACCATCAAACATAGGAAAAATCCAAATTGCTGTAGCAGGGAACGCTACATCCCTCCCCAAGTCTACCCGCATAGTCCATCCTTGTAGAGTTACGCGACCTCCACAAGATCGAGCGTAGGCGGTCGACGCTTTGGAAGAGGATCAACGACCGTTGCTTGCGAGCTAGAGCTTCATGCGTGCGTGCAGATGGGGTCTGACTGAGAAAGATCCATTGAGCTTCCGCGGAACCGAGAAGACGAAGGTGAAAGCATGCCAACGTGATATCTTGGTCAGCAGGTGACACAAACCATGATTTTCAAGCGTGGGAACGGATCTAATGCTCTGTGTTACGCCCCCGATCGCGCCCCGCTTCTCGGGGCGTCATTATGCTCGCAGGCGCAAGGAGAAGACAAGCAACGAAGGGGCTGAACCAACCGGTTTAGCCCCCACTCAGTAAACCGGCCGGCCAAGGGCTGAACCAACTGGTTCAGCCCTATTTGGAGGGGCCGGCCGGCTCCCTCCTTGGCCCGGGTATTTATTCCCGGGGATGTTTTCATTTGGGGGTATGCAATTAACCCTAAGGTAATCTTCTCCCTCCTCTAAACCCTAGCTTCCTTTCTTCTTCCCTCTAGTTTTCTCCCTCTCTCTAGTAGCTTCCTATCATTTGGTATCAGTGGCGTCATTCTCCGACGATGGTCACCACCCGCACGCAAGAGGAGACCACCCGCTTGGAAACCTTGGAGGAGAACTACGGTGGGTTGGCGGATTCGGTAGCCGCAATCGAGCAAGAGATGCGCACCTCTACGCAGCGGTTGGAGGAGCGTATAGACGTGCGTATGGAGGAGCTCAAGGCCCTGTTGAAAGGGAAGTCAGCGAGCGAAGAAGAACCGATCGGCGAAAGACCCGATTGGTCCGCCGAAGCGTCCGGAACGCCCGATCCGGGGCGTTTGGGCATTGGAGCGTCGGGACTGGGCGGAAACGGCGGGGTCGGCTTCTCCCGGCCCTGGAGTACCACCGGCGAAGGTCAGGGAGCGGCGACGTGGTCGGCGGCTGCAGTGCGGGCCGGACAGACTTTCAGGCGGCCTCCCCGGTGTTGCGGGGCCAGTGGATTGCGGGCGGCAGCCGTGGCTACAGGCCGAGGGAGGACAAGGTGTTGCTGTGCGGGCTCCAGGAGGTGCAGCGGGCCTTCTTCCTCACCCGCGAGGCGGCATTCCTCCCGGCGGGTATGGAGGCCCTGTTCCGTGGGCCGGGCAACACGTTCCTCATCAGGGTCAGCCACCTCAAGCCTACCCGAGGGCACACAATGGTCAGATGGGCCCGGGACGTCAGGCGTGGAACGGGCAGCGACAAAATGAGCATGGACAGGGTTGGCAAGGGTAGGCGGGGCCCCGAGTGTACATGCCACTGAAGTTGACACGTATGAATTTCCTCAAATTCAAAGGGGGGATGCACTGGAATGGGTTTAGAAGGTGGAGTTATTCTTCAACTACCAGGAGGTCTCGGAGGGGCAGTGGGTGCAACTAGCGTCGTTCCATCTGGAAGACGACGCGTTTCAGTGGACTCAGTGGTTCCTGAGAGGTAGAGATTATGTGCCCTGGACTGATTTCGTGGAGGGGTTCACCGCCCGGTTTGGGCCCCTGGAGTATGAGAATTTTGAGGCGCTGCTGCAGAAGTTGCAACAGAAGGGGACAGTGACTGAGTACCGGACAGAGTTCGAGAAGTTGGCGAACCGGGTACACTGGGAAGAGAAGACATTGCTGAGTTGTTTTGTGTCAGGATTGAAGGAGCAATTGCGGGATGAGGTTCATGCTTATATGCCACGGAGTTTGAACCACGCCATCAGCCTAGCCCGCATTCAGGAGGAGCGCTTCAACTGGCAGCGGTCGCGGGCCACGGGGAGGGCTTCCGCTACACCCGCCGTTGCCAGGAGAGAGCCGCAGACGGTTGCTAAGCCTATTGACTCGTTTATCGTGGGGCGAGCTCCAGGCCCGCAAGGAGAAAGACCTCTGCTTCAACTGTGACGAGAAGTTTGTACCCGGACATAAATGTCAGAAGATACAAGTTTTCATGCTGTATGAAGAGGTGCGGGACGAGTCTCCTCCCGAGGTAGCAGTCGAGGAGGCGTTGTTGGAGGAGGAAGTGGACGTGACGGAGTTTGGGGTTTCCATCCATGCCATGGAAGGGTGCAATCCTCCCCTCACGATGCGGGTTGCCGGAACGGTCAGACGGGAGAAGGTGATGATATTGGTGGACAGTGGGAGCACCCACAAATTCATTCATCCGGCCGT
Source organism: Dactylorhiza incarnata (assembly GCA_033032865.1). Classification (NCBI taxonomy): domain Eukaryota; kingdom Viridiplantae; phylum Streptophyta; class Magnoliopsida; order Asparagales; family Orchidaceae; genus Dactylorhiza; species Dactylorhiza incarnata. The sequence continues at coordinate 105,508 of JAWHQI010000304.1, forward strand.
CGCACAGCGTGTGGGGCATGAGATTGACAGAGGAGCTGCATTCCAGGTTATGGTGGCTGACGGCAGCAAGCTGCAGTGCGAAGGGGTAATGAGGGGAGTGGAGTTACGGATTCAGGGATACATTGGGAACACGGATGTATATCTTCTGCCCATCCGGGGATCGGACATGGTACTCAGAGTTCAGTGGCTGCAGCAGCTGAAGCGGGTCACTTTTGATTGGAACCACATGACGATGGAGTGTGCAGCGTGGACGACAGTTCTGTTTGAAGGGTCTCACAGCCTCGCCAGTGAAGGAAGTCTCTCTTCGAAGCATGCAGCAACTCGGAGAGGAAGGGAGCTTGATGGCGGTCCTGTTGGGGGTGCGGTCCGATGAGGCCGGGTCGTCTGAGGTACCCATACAGATGCAGTCCTTGGTAGAGCAGTACTCTGACGTCTTTCAGGAGCCGCGTACATTTCCACCGTCGCAGTTTCAGGATCACCAGATTGTACTCAAGGCCGGAGCGGAGCCTACCAATATCCGACCCTACCGATATCCACACATGCAGAAGGCAGAGATCGAGCGTAGCGTACGGGAGATGCTCAACACCGGGATCATCCGGCCCAGCACAAGCTCCTTTTCGGCCCCAATTATTCTCGTCAAGAAGAAGGATGGCTCATGACGATTCTGTGTGGACTACCGGGCTTTGAACAACATCACTTTGAAGGACAAATTTCCAATTCCGTTGGTTGAAGAGCTGTTGGACGAGCTACACGGGACGACCCGATTCACAAAGCTTGACCTACGATCGGGTTACTACCAGATCCTCATGCGGGAAGACGACGTCCACAAGACGGCTTTCAGGACTCACGACGGCCACTACGAGTTTCTAGTGATGGCCAATGGGTTGACTGGCGGCCATCCACCTTCCAGGCCAATATGAACGAGATCTTTCGTCCACTACTTCGCCTCTTTGTGCTGATTTTCTTTGATGACATCCTTATACACAGTGCTAATTGGGAAGACCACTTGTGCCATGTTGAACAAGTCTTCTCTATTCTACGCAAGCATCGGCTCTATGCTAAGCGATCCAAGTGTTTGTTTGGGCAGGAGGAGGTCGAGTACTTGGGACACTTGGTCTCGGCTGAAGGGGTCAAAGCTGACCCTCGGAAGATTGAGAGCATGGTTTCTTGGCCGCGACCCCAGACTGTTCGGGCTCTGCGGGGGTTCTTGGGCCTCACCGGCTACTACCGGCGGTTCGTGCGAGACTACGGGAAGATTGCTAGACCGCTGACCCAGCTACTGCAGAAGGATGCCTTCTCATGGCAGGATGATGCTGAGGCAGCTTTTCAGGCGCTCAAAAGGGCCGTGACGACCACCCCAGTATTGGCCCTTCCAGATTTCACTAAGGAGTTCGTCGTGAAGACGGACGCCTCCGGGGTGGGGCTGGGTGCAGTACTGATGCAGGAGGGCCGCCCACTGGCCTTTTACAGTAAGGCGTTGGCGCCTAAGACCTTGGGACTATCCACGTATGAAAAAGAATTGTTGGCGGTGGTTCAGGCAGTGGCCCTTTGGCGGCCGTATCTCTTGGGACGCCATTTCAAAATTCGTACAGATCACCAAAGTTTGAAACATTTTTTGGACCAGCGAGTCTCCTCTCCTCTTCAGCAAAAGTGGGTCACCAAACTTTTGGGCTACGATTACGAGATCGTCTACCGCCAGGGCAATGAGAATGTGGTGGCGGACGCCTTGTCCCGTCTACCGGATGGTGCACTCGTCCAGATTTCGGGGCAGGTCCTCGACTCGTTCGATGACATACATGAGGAGGTCTTGCGGGATCCTTCACTACGCGCCCTCGTGGAGTCCCTCCAGCGTGGGGAGACTGTGACGCCAGGCTATCATCTACAAAGTGGACGGCTCCATTACCCTGGCAAAGTCGTCATACCCCCAGGCTCAGCATGGAAGACAGTTATGCTCCACGAGTTTCATTCCTCTCCAGTGGGGGGTCATGTGGGAGTGCTCCATACCCTCCAAAGGGCGAGAGAAAATGTGTTTTGGCCGGGGATACGTCGGGATGCGCAGCAGTTTGTGTGGCAATGTGAGACATGTCAGCGACAGAAATACGAGACCACCACACCTGTCGGGTTGCTCCACTCACTAGAGATTCTGCAGCACATTTGGGATACAATGTCGATGGATTTATTGATGGATTGCCCAAGTCTCAGGGCAAGTCGGTCATTCTGGTGGTGGTCGACAAGCTTTCTAAGTATGGTTACTTTCTCGCTCTCAGTCATCCTTATACGGCGGAGTTGGTCGCCGAACTCTTCACTAGGGAAGTAGTCCGCTTGCACGGCCTCCCTCGCGCCATCATTTCTGATCGTGATCCCACTTTTGTGAGCCAGTTCTGGAGAGAGCTTTTCCGGCTCCAAGGAACTTGTTTGCGTTTCAGCACCGCAAATCACCCCCAGACCGTTGGCCAGACGGAGGTTCTTAATCGTAGCGTGGAGACATACCTCTGGTGTTTCGTCATGGACGAGCCTCGGACTTGGACCAACTGGCTACACTGGGCCGAGTATTGTTACAACACCTCTACCACTCTGTCAGCAAGATAACGCCGTTTGAGGTGGTCTACGGCCGCCCTCCCCCTTCTTTGAGCAGTTATGAGCTGGGTAGCACGGCGTTACCGGCGGTTGATCGGGCCATCCGCGACCGCGAACGCACCTTAGGGACATTGCAGGCAAATCTTCGCCTTGCCCAAGATCACATGAAGGCCCAGGCGGACAAGCACCGCAAGGAGAGGGAGTTTGTTGTGGGTGATGAAGTTTTCCTTAAGCTCCAACCCTACCGACAGCTATCAGTGGCTCGCTGTACAAATCAGAAGTTAGCCCCTTGCTATTATGGCCCCTTTCGTGTTCTCAAAAGGGTGGGGCCGGTTGCTTACACATTGGCGCTTCCCGCGGGCTCCCGCATCCATCCGACATTTCATGTATCTTTGCTTAAGCAGAAGATTGGTGATAGTGCCCAACCAAGCCCTTTCTTGCCGGAAGCCACCGTTGCGGGTGAACTTCGGCCGATGCCGGAGAATGTTCTATTACTTAGGTGGAAACAGTGGTGCGCATAATTTCGGGCCGAACTCTTGGTCAAGTGGAAGCACTTGTCGGAAGCACATAACTCATGGGTTGATCTGTTGGACTTCAAAGAGTTGTACCCAGATTTTCATCTTGGGGACAAGTTGAGTCTTGATGGAGAGGGGAATGTTATGCCCCCGATTGCGCCCCGCTTCTCGGGGCGTCATTATGCTCGCAGGCGCAAGGAGAAGACAAGCAACGAAGGGGCTGAACCAACCGGTTCAGCCCCCACTCAGTAAACCGGCCGGCCAAGGGCTGAACCAACTGGTTCAGCCCTATTTGGAGGGGCCGGCCGGCTCCCTCCTTGGCCCGGGTATTTATTCCCGGGTATGTTATCATTTGGGGGCATGCAATTAACCCTAAGGTAATCTTCTCCCTCCTCTAAACCCTAGCTTCCTTTCTTCTTCCCTCTAGTTTTTTCCCTCTCTCTAGTAGCTTCCTATCACTCTGATACCAATTGTTACAAACCTAAATCACAACAGTATAATGTGAAGCCTTGTCGCAGTTATCGGAAGCAGGGAGCTCAAGGAAGCTACCAATTTTCTAAGGGAGAACTGAAGAGAGGAAGATTAGATAACCAAATTAAGTACCTATCACCACTACCATCCTTCATAATAGTGTTCTCTCGGTTCATTTTTTTTCTCTCTCTCTCTCTTGCACGGGCCTACCAAATAACCATTATAATTGTGCATAAACTAATTCCTCTCTATACTTATGAGGAAAAATATTAAGCCTTTTTTAAAATAACTCCTCATGAGGTGAAATATTGCAAAACACTTGAATTCACTTAATGACAAACAATAGTTCTTAGCAGTAAGCACTAGCATAAAATTTATACTAAACAATGTGTCGTACAATAACGATAAGCGAGAAGATAAACTATAAAAAAACACCAGAAAATTAGAGAAGAATTGTGTGGGTCAGGTGAAAAGTACCTATTTATACAACTGTACAAAGAGATATTTCCACTAAATTAAAACTCAAGTGCATGATATACTTTTTTTGATCACCCTCGCGCTCAATAGATTTTTCATCTCTCTTTTCCATTAATTTGTTCTCACGCCTCTTTTGCTCAAATCTTCTCAACACATCTCAACAACCAAGTTGCGCCTTCATCAATTCACCATTGTCGCCCTCATTCAATCTATCTTTCTCAATTTGAACAACATGCGCATTTACGTGTCTTATTGGCGTCCTCAAGTAATAATACTTGTAGCTCAGTCTTTGAGCACATGTATTGTCCTTGCACACCTGCAACTAATCACCCTGTAATTTCCATCATGTTGTTACTGGTCTATAACATGCTGCATACCGTTACACGTTTTGCTCTATACATACTCACATACGCTACACACTACGCCATGTTTTGCTAGCCCGCATGCACTACTTGTTGCACCCAGGTTCTTGCATTCACCATATTGCTTCTCCACGTGCAACGAACTTGCTTATTACTGATCTGCATGTACATGCATCTCTCGCTCATTGGCTGAAGAGAGTCATAATGAGGAACTATGTTGCACGGTGATGTGAACAGGATGCAAGATACAATACGATATATATATGATTCGTGATTTTAAAAAATCACTGAGGATACACAATATGTATTTCAATTTTTTAATTTTTTAAATATGAATACAAATTAATATAAAAACTTGTGTGACAACTAATAAGTATAAGAATGGCATTTGATTTGAATCGTATGATGCTCACTTACTAGAGGTTTGTGTTCAATTGTCGGAGTGCCCTATCAACACCACAAAAATGCCATTGAGTATATAAATTGGAACTCTATAACATAGACAAGAACCAAATCAATTAAAACCATAAAACAAATAATATCCATGCATCACCAAGCAAAAACACTGATCTAATTTCTTAGTCCTGGTTGTTCCACTGTGTAGTACAAAACTATCCTCTCTATGCCTTCAAGGGATGCCATTGATCGATGACAATCACCAAGCATTAATATGAATAAGATCTAATTTCTTAGTCCTGGTTGTTCCACTGTGTAGTACAAAACTATCCTCTCTATGCTGGTGAAATACACAATCTTCACACAAAAAACACTGATAAACTAATTCAAAAAAGCTACCAATTGATTGTAGGCTTTTCGTCCCTTTGTCACCTATATGTTCAACCTTCGATACTGCTATTAATTCTCGTACCACCCTGAGTTCGATGAGTTCTAGTTCTCATTTCTTTCTATATTGTACAGACACCCTTCATTTTCAGTGGTATTCAATTATATTGCATTTTTTTTATGTTTGATTGGATATGTATTGTTCATTCGGTCAGTAATTAATTTCATTCTGCTCTCTTTTCTTGTAATTACTATATGTAGCATTTATTTAGAATCATTGTGATCTAGCGTGCTTACAGTTTAAGTTTTAACTATGTTATTTAATGCACTTGGATGTCATATAAGTTTGCATGATTGACACATTTTGGCGTATTGCATTCAAGCTTAGTTTGTCATTAATTCAATTTATTGATTGCTTGCATACCATGCATTTCATATAGAACTAAATCAGCATCGAATCGTTTAGCCTAGTTAGTCGTTAAATACATCAATTAGTTAATAGTTTAAAATAATTATTTTAGTTTACCACAAATTAAATAATAGTTTCATCGATAAAAATAAGCTTCTCTTATTAGTTAATTCTTAGTCATCATAAATTTTATGATTGAATAAGATGTATTAATTTTGAGATGTTACAACTTTCCCGAACATCTTGTCATTCAAACTTTATGGATGAGTGTAAAAGCCTTCGCGGTGAAAGTTCCTTCTTCGATGTTATTCTCCACGACTTTCCAAAATATGTAGGCTCCAAGCAAAGTCTTCATGGAGATGCACCAATTATCATAGTTGTCTTTGGTGAGAGATAGGACATGATATGAAGTTCCATTCAACATCCTCTCAAAGCAAGAGTGCTCCTAAATACCTCGCTCCCATGCCACTTTGTTAGAATATAGAGAGCTAAAACTCACTCAAAATACATACTCAAGAAACTTGGAGAATTGTATTACTCATAAGTCATAAGCATACATACAAAGGAAAAAAAATGGATAAATTGTTGCTCAACTAATTTTATTTTTCTTTAATACAACTATTGCATATGTGTGTGTGTGTGTGCACAAAACATCCCTGCGCAGCGAGGGTCCGGGTGCACAAAACATCCCCGCGCAGCGAGGGTCCGGGGAAGGGTCCCACCACAAGGGTGAAATGTAGGCAAACCTTACCTTGCATTTTTGCAAGGGTCTACTTCCAGGAGAAGTTACCTGTAACTATACAAATTAGAGGGGAGATCCCAATAAATGATCCTACACGATATATATATAAGGACTCAACAGAGAATACAAAAAATAAAGAGTGATTTTAAGTGCAAACCAATTTTGACTACGTGCAAACAATTGTTATGTGCAAACTGCACAATTTTACGTGCATGAAAAAACAAGAAAAATTAGGAGTTGCAAAATTTTAAAAACTGCATGCTTCAGTGATATGAAACCAGGAATTTAAAAACTACACTGAAACTAAAGAAAAACTGAACCACTGTTTTATTCCCCAACTTGCTGTTCTCCCACAGTTAACATAGAAATTAATTCAAGTGTAATTATCAACACATTATAGCCTATGTTATTAAAGGCGCGCCTAATTCTCAAGGCTCACCAGACTCAGAGGTTTGCGCCTTCGTGCGCCTTTGGAGCATAAAAAGCGCGCCTGAGTGAGATTTCTGTTGTAAATTTTTTTTCAAAGTAAAGAAATAAATAACGTAAGAATGATTAATGTGTAGAATAGATGAAGAATCTGATCAAGAAGATGAACTGATGTTTGATGCTGACTATTTAATATGGATGTGATTGCGCCTTACCTTCGTCAGGCGTGCACCTACGCCTTGAGCCTTGCGCCTAAGCTCCAAGATCCCTTTGTGCCTTGAGCCTTTAATAACTAAGATTATAGCCATTAATAGGGTTGATTGACTTTAATCAGTAAATAACGAGGTAATTAGAAAAGTCTGCTTTCTAGAATGGTATGATGAATATTTTTAAAAATCTGTTATATGCTTCTCTGTGTGTTCTCATCCTGAGCATGCTGCAGGTCGATTCAGTTTCATGCTGTAGAGTTGATGCTGGTCTAAAAACTGTGGTTGGAGCAAGAAAATTTGTTCCTGGAGCTAAAATATGTATCCAACCTGACATCCAGCCAAATGGACCTAAGCCTAGAAATCCTCGCAGAGATCGATCAAGAACCCAAGCACCTCTCCTACCTGGCCTTCCCGATGACCTTGCTATTTCTTGCCTTATTCGTGTAGCTCGAGTTGATCACCAAAACCTTCGGTTAGTATGCAAAAGATGGAACCGACTTCTAACCGGAAACTACTTCTATTCCCTGAGGAGAAGGTTGGGTATGGCCGAAGAGTGGGTTTACGTTATCAAAAGAGATCGCGATGGAAAAATATCTTGGCATGCCTTCGATCCGATCCATCAGCTTTGGCAACCACTTCCTCCTGTTCCTTTGGAATATTCTGAGGCGCTCGGTTTCGGGTGCGCTGTTCTTAGCGGATGCTACCTCTACTTATTTGGAGGCAAAGATCCGCTTCGAGGCTCAATGAGGCGAGTCGTCTTCTACAATGCCAGGACGAATAAGTGGCATCGGGCACCTGATATGTTACGGAAGCGCCATTTTTCTGGATCCAGCGTCATGAACAACTGCCTCTATGTTGCTGGCGGGGAATGCGAAGGAATCCACAGAACTCTTCGCTCTGCCGAGGTGTATGACCCTAACAAGAACAGGTGGACTTTTGTCGGCGAAATGAATGATGGGATGGTACCCCTCATCGGAGTTGTTTACGAGGGGAAGTGGTTCTTGAAGGGGTTAGATTCGCACCGTCAGGTTACGAGTGAAGTCTATGCCCCCTCTACCAACAGCTGGTCATCGGTGAACGACGGGATGGTGAGTGGTTGGCGGAATCCGAGCATCTCGCTGAATGGTAGGTTGTATTCCTCGGATTGTAGGGATGGTTGCAAACTTCGTGTTTACGATGACGCCGCGGATTCGTGGAGCAAGTTTATGGACAGCAAGGTTCATCTTGGGAGCTCCAGGTCCTTGGAAGCTGCAGCATTTGTTTCTCTGAATGGGAAGCTTGCTGTTATCAGGAACAACATGAGCATCAGCCTCGTCGATGTGTCCGATCCCGGGAGGAGCGTTGAAACTAACAGTGCGCATCTTTGGGAGACCATTTCCGGCAAAGGCCAGCTGAAGACTTTCGTGTCTAACATTTGGTCGAGCATCGCAGGTCGGAATGGACTCAAGAGTCACATTGTTCACTGTCAGGTGCTTCAGGTTTGAGAAATGAAGTCTCAGGAATCCTTCCTCCAACTTTATCAAATGGCGGCACAAGCTCATGTCATGTGAAACTTTCGAACCGTGAGAAGTTTTTCTGAGGCTATCTGAAGAACGGGAGGGGAGTGGATGCTTGATCTCCACGTCACCTGTTAATAGAGGTTACATCTCTATCAAGCAATCATGTTATTCAATATTGATTAGACATTTTGCAGAATGCAGAAAGCTCCATAATAGTCTTGATGGATGTGGCCTTTGTGTCGCTGCATTGCTTAAATTTTCGTATCGGTTTGAGATTTTGCCGATTAATCTGCCGGTTTGAATCTTTAACATGGAAGCCCGGAATGCTAACATGCAATTTTCTGTGTTTGAGTTTGTTGCTGTTGTTGTTGAATGATTAACATGGAAGCCTGGATTAATATGTTCATTGAGAATTAACATGCTGGGTGGAAGCACTAACATGGTTTACCAGTATGTAACATGCAACTCAACTTGTATTTTAATATCTCGGGCATCCATGTTAAGAATTTCAGCCAACATTTTAGTCTCACACATTGTAAGCTATGTTAGCAATTTTACATAACATTTTAAACTCCGCAATTTTCTCGGTGCATGTTAATATGTTGGGCTTTTATGTTAACCATTCCGCCCGACATGTTAATTCAGTGATTCTTTGGGTTGTATGTTAATATTATGGGCTTCCTTGTTAATGATTGAGGCCGGGATGTTAATTCCGCGTTTAACTTCTGATTGATTTGCGAAAATGTATAAGCAGCGGCGACTACAAATGCAACCGCATGGAGACTCTTTTGGGGGTTTGTTGGGCAATGTAGTATTAATCTTTCAAAGAAACTTGGCTCCACATCTTTCTGGTGTCTCATGTAACAGCTGCACTGGATCAATGGTAGAGTTTAGAGGTGAAAATGTTTCTGAAACATTTGCAGCTTCTGCAGGTGAGTTTCATTTTGATATGAGGGAAGGAAGTGTTTCCGAAACATTGCACTTTTTCGCTGTTTATGGTTTTAGTTTAAAGCTTTAGTACGAACGTCGAAGATTATGGCATGCGTCTTGCAGCCCGCGACACTTTTTGCCTGTGATATTGCTTCAGGTATGTAATTATTCTGAAACATGGGATGGTTATAATAATTTAATAGTGCTTCTATGATTGAGAGTTTCTTTCTGCTATCCCTATGGTTCTAAATATAATTTGGTTTGTGTTAGTCCTTATTTTTGAAATGTTTCTTCAGGTCTGTAATGTAATCCTGTGATTAATGCTTCTCAGAACCATAAAATAGGCATATTTTAACACATTTACCCCTGGATTTTATGTTCTATCATGAAATCTATGGAGTTTCGTATTATGTAAACTGTGTTTCATGCATGGAAATTACAAAATTGGTGCTTACTGTGTTATATTGCTCTTGCCCGCGCCCTCTTCAGCCGTGTTCTGCCGCTCGTGTTTTCTGAGCACCACAGATTTGTTTTGTCGATTTGTTCGTAAGAACTGAAACTAATTTAAGAGGTTTGATTGAAACATACTGAAAAGTGTGGGATAAGAATGTAGGCTTGGTTACAGGACGAAGAACAAACAAGTTGAATGAAACTAGTTAAAACTAGGTCGAATATGAGATGAGAAGGGTGTTTTTCTCGTCTCCCTCACTTATTCATTCACAGCTGCGCATAAGTAGGGATATGATGCATGAAATGTCAAGAGTCATATAATAGGATCAAACTAGACCCCACTCTGCTGAATGTTCCTCTATTGGCAACACTGACACATGAACTGATTTGCATGATAGAGGTAAAAAGCATTTCATTATAATACAGAGTGAGTTTTCTTTTTTATAATAATAATAATACTCTGACACATGAACTGATTTGCATAAAATTTTTATACAAAACTTACAATTAATTTTGATAATATGGTAAGAAATCAAAATCTTATGAACATCTAGAAAATTAGATCCTATAAAATATTAGAATGATTGTAACTTGGGAATTAAAAAAAATGATCCTAGTCCAAGTTGTATGCATCTTATTTGGTTTTACAGTGAACCCGACTAATCTATTTGTGTTTCTTATATTTTCAAGGCTCTGTTTGATTGGCAAAATTTTTGAAACGGGCTCCGGATCTAAATTTTCGTCCGGGTAGGAGGATGTCCTAGGAGCTCATGCGCAAAAGAGGGGGAAGTGAGCGAATTAGAAGATCAAAATGGTCTCCTAGGAGATCGAAATGATATCCTAGGGAGATCGAAATGATCTCTTACCCGGACAAAAATTTAGATCCAGAGTCCAATTCTAAAAATTCCGCATTTGATTTAATGTTTTTTCTACAGGTTTAGGCCCATCTTAAGCTCGTGTTAGATCCCTATGTAGGATTTTTTTTTAAAAACAACTTTTATTCATTTGGAAGGAAAAATAGAGGAATTCAAAAATTCGATAATTACTATTCTGCCCATAACTACAGACTTTTGAAATTGCTTTGAGTTCAATTAAAAGTGCAGCAGAATGAAGGATAAGAAGGAAGAAAATAGCAAACTAAAAATTGCATGAATCTTAAGAAATCTTTAAAAAAACAAATTCACGAACAAAACACGCAGGGTATCAAAAAATATGAGCTCACAAGCATATACGATTCATAAGTACAGCAACTAGAAACCAAACCCACTCAGGAGGAGACCAGACCAGGCCGGGCAACTCAATAATCCTCTCCTTCGTCGGCGTCGTCATCGACGCTCTCCGCACCCACTTCTTCGTAGTCTTTCTCGAGGGCGGCGAGATCCTCCCTGGCCTCGGAGAACTCACCTTCCTCCATCCCTTCTCCAACGTACCAGTGCACGAAAGCGCGCTTCGAATACATGAGGTCGAACTTGTGGTCGATGCGAGAGAACACCTCGGCGACCGCTGTGCTGTTGCTGATCATGCACACGGCGCGCTGCACCTTGGCGAGATCGCCCCCGGGGACGACCGTGGGAGGTTGGTAGTTGATTCCACACTTGAAACCGGTCGGGCACCTGCAAAAGTGCGTTTTTCATAGTCAAATGTTTAGGGTGATATTATGAAAATATTCCCTCTTGTTAGAAATTTGGGATGAAAAATGATAAAATTTCTAATGATTTTCTAAATTTATCATTTGATTAAATTGAGTTATTTAAATATAATAATAATGATAATAATAAACCTAACATATGTTTCTCTATTATATTTGGACACCTCTCCATATTAAGCGCACACAAAATTCACACCGGTACGAAGATCCTCTCTATTTGGGACCAAATGGATAGTATACATTTGGTGGTCAAGATTATTTCTCCGGAAATCGAACGAGTTAACAAATCTCATCATTTTATATATTTAATATAGAAATAATTACTCAAAACTCCCTGTAAGTTAGCATAATTACTGAGAGCACCCCTCTTGTTTTTGAAATTACAAAAACCTCCCCTTAAGTTATCATTTCATTACAATAACCTCCCCTGGACTTTTCATTTCCTAACATCCATGAATGAAAATACCCCTCCTGGGAACTGCACACCGAGGGGGGTATTTTTGTGCATGGAGGTTATGAAATGAAAACCTCGGGGGAGGTTTTTGTAATGAAATGATAACTTTAGGGGAAGTTTTTGTAATTTTGAAAATAAGAGGGGTGTTGCCAGTAATTTAGCAAAGTTAGAGGGGAGGTCCCGGTAAATGGCCCATTTAATATATACAAAAAAAATTACACCCTTGGATAAGCAAAGAGAGGATCTTGACCACCAAATAAATATTATCCAAATGGAGAGGGTATTGATGTAATTAACTCAAAACGTATTTAACTCAATGATATGTCGGTGTAATTAACTCAAAACGTATTTATATGTTTTAAGAGAAAATGAGATTAGAAATCAGAGATAAAAACCACATTTTTTTTAAAATTTATGCGATTTACTCACCAATTGACAAATTGAACCGTCCTCTTCGTCTTGATGGTGCCGACAGCGGCGTTGACATCCTTCGGAACGACGTCGCCTCGGTACATGAGGCAGCAGGCAATGTACTTTCCGTGCCTCGGATCGCACTTGGCCATCATGCTCGAGGGCTCAAAAACCGCGTTGGTGATTTCGGGGATGGAGAGCTGCTCGTGGTATGCTTTCTGGGCGGAGATGACCGGAGCGTACGAGGAGAGCATGAAGTGGATTCTTGGATAGGGCACGAGGTTGGTCTGGAATTCAGTTATATCCACATTGATGGCCCCGTCGAACCTCAGGGAGGTGGTCAGGGATGATATGACCTGAGAAATCAGGCGGTTGAGGTTCGTGTAAGTTGGCCGCTCGATGTCGAGAGACCGACGGCAGATGTCGTAGATGGCTTCGTTGTCCAGGAGGACAGAAACGTCGGTGTGCTCTAGTAGAGAGTGCGTGGATAGGACGCTGTTATACGGTTCTACGACCGCCGTTGAAACCTGCAAAGTGAAAAAAATATCAAAGAGTAAGATGAACGTGATTTTATGTCCAGAGGCATGCATGATCCTGATGCGAGCTTGACTCAAAAATGGATCCTGCTTAATTTTCTCTGCTCGAAATTAGATCAAGATCGAGCAGGTTTGATCTCAATCAAAGCTAGCTCAAAATAGCTCAATTTTGGGCCATTGCAAAACAGTATTGAACTGGCTCAAAATTGAGTCTTTTGAGCACCCTTCGCAGAGAAGAAATAATCACACGGAGAAAAGCCTGAAAAAGCACTGCAACTATATATAATGCAAGAATTGAAAGTTTTATTTATTTAAAAAAAATTACCAAAGAATCCTAGATCAATCAAGATTAACAAGATAGAAACAAGAACAAAATAGTAATAAGTAGATGATTGGAGCCAAGGCATCTAACTAAGGCGGTCTGTTTGATCAGCCCAAGACATATAGTTGGGTCAGCCGTGTTGAGAGGGGATCGTTAGGAAATGGATGGAAAGCGAGGAAGAAGTGATGAACAGGGAAGAAAGATATGAAAACCAGAGTCGGGAAGCTGAAATTGAAAACGAGTCTTTTCTTACTACCACTGCAACAGGCATGTGTAAGCCCACACGGCTTCCTAGTGGATACATTAAAATAACACAAAACAACTAACATAAGCTCTAGATTATATTAAGCTAAACGACTTCTCATTTTCTAACATTTCCCATCTTAATCTAGGGCTTCTTTTGCGTGGACTACTCCCAGCCTGCTGCGAAAGGTTTGGAATTTCTCGGCGGGGAGAGCTTTTGTCATCCCGTCTGCTAGTTTGTTTTTGGTGTTGCAGTAGATTAGGGCAATCTCTTTCTCTTCTACTAATTTCCTCACAGAATTATGTTTGATCTGGATTGTACAACCCCCATATTTGCCGAGCTGGTCTGATCAGCCCGGACTCAGGCAGGTCAAGGTGAACAAGGAAAGTGCCTGTACAACCCCCATATTTGTCGAGCAAGTCAGCCGTTGACCTTCTTGAGCGTGAGTTGATGAAAGATAGCAGGGGGCAAAGCTCGAGGTCAAAATGGATGGGCGAATAACATCCGATTCCAGCACCGGCTCAGAATAAGCAAAACCTCAACCTCAAAGAGGGGCGAACGGACTGCGGTCCGCTCTCCCGGCCAAGTGGGGCGAGTGGAATGCGTCCCACTCACCCGGCCGAGGTGGCGGGTGGGATGGCTCCCACTCGCCCGGCTGAGGTGGCGGGTGGGATGGCTCCCACTCGCCCGGCCAAGTGGGGGCGAGTGGGATGCCTCCCACTCGCCCGCCCAAGTGAGGGGTGAGTGGGATGCCTCCCACTCGCCCGCCCAAGTGGGGGCGAGTGGGATGCCTCCCACTCGCCCGTCCAAGTGAGGGGCGAGTGGGATGCCTCCCACTCGCCCGCCCAAGTGGGGCGAGTGGGATGCCTCCCACTCGCCCGGCCAAGTGGGGCGAGTGGGATGCGTCCCACTCGCCCGCCCAAGTGGGGCGAGTGGGATGCGTCCCACTCGCCCGCCCAAGTGGGGCGAGTGGGATGCGTCCCACTCGCCAGGCCAAGGTGGAAGGTGGGATGCGTCCCACCCACCCGATAGAAGGGAGGGGTGGATTGCAGTCCCCTCACCCAGGCAAGGTGGTTTTGTTCGCTTGAAGCAGGGCTCAGGTCGGGATGCGGATAGTATTTTCAGACAACGAAACTTGGCTATTGGCAGACCAATCATGCTATCCGCAGCCCATTTTCAGGAAATCTATAAATAGACCCCCATGGGCACCTTGGGGAGGGTTGGCATCTCCTTACCCCCACCCCCCTTAGTGTGTTCGGTTAGCTAGTGACCCTGCCTTCCGTTCGCCAAGTCTTCCAGGCCAACGGTCAGGTGTTGCGAGTGCTCTCCGAGATGCCCAGGCTCAGCATTGGCTTGGGAGGGGAAGATCTTCGGGTCTTTCGGGTTAGTGGCGGGACCTCCTCGCTGCAGCTCGCGGGGTCTGTTTTCACCTGGATCCACCAGTAGAGAGGTTCTTAGGCTCTAAGTGACTCGCCGTTCGACTTTACTTGAGATAAGTAAGGGCAAGCTGCCTACCCCTATTTTCGAACGCTAAAGCCGGGAAACTGGTTTCAACATTCTGGTGCGGTGAGCGTGGAACGCAGCTTGTTCGGAAAAACCCCAAGTAGGTCGAATGGCTGGAAATGAAGAGCTAGAGAACCCACCCCCTCCCGGCGACCACGTGAGGAAAAGCGACTTCGATGAGTTCAAGAAGGCGATCATGGAGACCTTGCGCTCTGCACTCACCCCCACAGGCGAGTGCTCGACTCCGCCGGTACCTGTCCTCACCTCACCTACTCTAGGTGAGGCGGCATCAACAGGGCGACTTGATAAGGAAGCGCGGGTGGAGGAGAATAGAACTCTTCAGGCGAGGGTGCTGTTTCCTAGCCCGGCAAGTGCTCTGCACCTAGGGGAGGAGGCACGACGAGTGATGCCCATCCGCCAGGTGGGAAGGGGAAGCCCTTTCTGCGAGTTGATCCTGACCGCCCCAGTTCCGGAAGGGTTTAGGGAGCCGGTCATGTCCCACTACGCAGGCAAAGATGACCCTCGGGAGCACCTCCAGTGGTTTGAGGATGCCATGTCCATCAGGCAGATGACCGACGCCTTCAAGTGTAGGTTGTTCGCCATCTCCTTTCAGGAGAAAGCTAGGGATTGGTTCCATCAACTTCCTCCCGGATCCATCTATAGTTTCGAGGACTTGAAAAGAAGTTTCCTGTTAAGGTTCTCTACGTCCAAAAAGAGGAGGAAGGGGGCGGAGGCCCTCTTCCTGATCAAGCAGAGGTCGGAAGAGTCGCTAGGAAGCTACGTGGATCGGTTCCAAGAAGAGGTCCTTCTCGTCAATGAGGTCCCTGGACACACTTTGCAACTTGCGCTTACCCTCGGGTTGAGGCAGGGGTTGTTTCGCATGGGCTTGTCCCGGGACCCTCCTCTGTCTTACGAGGAGTTGATGGAGCGGGCAGGACGGGAGATCGAAGTGGAGGCAACGAACCCGGAGTTCGCGGCCAAGATGGCCAAGTGGGCGGAAGGAAGAGGAAAGGAGAAGGAACCACAACAGCAGCTAGGGTGGAGGTACCCAGAGCAAAATAACAGGCAGGGTCCGAGGCCACCCCTCCCCCCCACCTCAACAAGCTATGGGGATCAGCCAAAGAAGAAGAAGGAATCGCGCGGGAGGAAGAGAGGGTATCCGAGCGGAGTTGCCCTTTTGTGACTTCCATCAAGCGGAAGGTCACGCGACAGCCACTTGCCCCGAGTTCTTGGAAGTCAGGGAAGGGAGAAGAGCCCCTGCGGTGGGAGAGTTATTGCTGCTGGGAGACGGAAGAGAAGAAAGAGGAGAGGAGGTGAAGAAAAAATAAGACATCAGCAACGAGGGTAGGAGGCCGAAGGAAATGCAGGACAACTAAAGGCTGAGCAAGTAGGACCCAAAGAAGGTCCGGGAATGTATCTGGCAGAGCATGAATGTCTGCTTGCTTATCTGTAATGAACAGTGAGCGTCTTATCTTAATGCATTTTGTTTCTACTAAGTACAGTAAAAATATTTTGCAGGGCCCCGAGATGGTTCCGCTGACCAGGCTCTCACTAGCTGGCAGGACAGG
This sequence comes from Dactylorhiza incarnata, assembly GCA_033032865.1. NCBI lineage: Eukaryota > Viridiplantae > Streptophyta > Magnoliopsida > Asparagales > Orchidaceae > Dactylorhiza > Dactylorhiza incarnata. Next base: position 122,044 of record JAWHQI010000304.1, read on the forward strand.
TTGACCTCTCGGAGAGGCCAAGTAAGTTTTGCCCCGAGATGGTTCCGCTGACCAGGCTCTCACTAGCTGACAGGACAGGTTGACCTCTCGGAGAGGCCAAGTAAGTTTTGCCCCGAGATGGTTCCGCTGACCAGGCTCTCACTAGCTGGCAGGACAGGTTGACCTCTCGGAGAGGCCAAGTAAGTTTTGCCCCGAGATGGTTCCGCTGACCAGGCTCTCACTAGCTGGCAGGACAGGTTGACCTCTCGGAGAGGCCAAGTAAGTTTTGCCCCGAGATGGTTCCGCTGACCAGGCTCTCACTAGCTGGCAGGACAGGTTGACCTCTCGGAGAGGCCAAGTAAGTTTTGCCCCGAGATGGTTCCGCTGACCAGGCTCTCACTAGCTGGCAGGACAGGTTGACCTCTCGGAGAGGCCAAGTAAGTTTTGCCCCGAGATGGTTCCGCTGACCAGGCTCTCACTAGCTGGCAGGACAGGTTGACCTCTCGGAGAGGCCAAGTAAGTTTTGCCCCGAGATGGTTCCGCTGACCAGGCTCTCACTAGCTGGCAGGACAGGTTGACCTCTCGGAGAGGCCAAGTAAGTTTTGCCCCGAGATGGTTCCGCTGACCAGGCTCTCACTAGCTGGCAGGACAGGTTGACCTCCCGGAGAGGCCAAGTAACCTTTGCCTCGAGATGGTTCCGCTGACCAGGCTCTCACTAGCTGGCAGGACAGGTTGACCTCTCGGAGAGGCCAAGTAAGTTTTGCCCCGAGATGGTTCCGCTGACCAGGCTCTCACTAGCTGGCAGGACAGGTTGACCTCTTGGAGAGGCCAAGTAAGTTTTGCCCCGAGATGGTTCCGCTGACCAGGCTCTCACTAGCTGGCAGGACAGGTTGACCTCCCGAAGAGGCCAAGTAACTTTTGCCTCGAGATGGTTCCGCTGACCAGGCTCTCACTAGCTGGCAGGAATGGTTGACCTCTCGGAGAGGCCAAGTAAGTTTTGCCCCGAGATGGTTCCGCTGACCAGGCTCTCACTAGCTGGCAGGACAGGTTGACCTCTCGGAGAGGCCAAGTAAGTTTTGCCCCGAGATGGTTCCGCTGACCAGGCTCTCACTAGCTGGCAGGACAGGTTGACCTCTCGGAGAGGCCAAGTAAGTTTTGCCCCGAGATGGTTCCGCTGACCAGGCTCTCACTAGCTGGCAGGATAGGTTGACCTCTCGGAGAGGCCAAGTAAGTTTTGCCCCGAGATGGTTGCGCTGACCAGGCTCTCACTAGCTGGCAGGACAGGTTGACCTCTCGGAGAGGCCAAGTAAGTTTTGCCCCGAGATGGTTCCGCTGACCAGGCTCTCACTAGCTGGCAGGATAGGTTGACCTCTCGGAGAGGCCAAGTAAGTTTTGCCCCGAGAAGAGATCGCTGACCGAGCTAGTTGATGCCGGCAGGGCAGGAGAACTCACTCGGAGAGGCAGATGGAATTTTGGTTAAGGCCCCGAGAAGAGACCGCTGACCAGGGTAGCTGAAGCTGGCAGGGCAGGAGAACTCACTCGGAGAGGCAGATGGAATGTTGGTTAAGGCCCCGAGAAGAGACCGCTGATCGGGCCAGTTGAAGCCGGCAGGGCAGGAGAACTCACTCAGAGAGGCTAGGTAATTTCTGCTTCGGGATGGTTCCGCTGACCGAGCTAGTTGACGTCGGCGGGGCAGGAGAATTCACTCGGAGGGGCATAAAATCGAAAAGTCGGTTAAGGACTCCACCTCCAGCTGAGCTCGGCTCCCTGGAAGGTGTTGATTTGTATCCACCTCCAGCTGAGCTCGGCTCCCTGGAAAGTGTTGATTTGTATCCACCTCCAGCTGAGCTCGGCTCCCTGGAAGGTGTTGATTTGTGTCCGCCTCCAGCTGAGCTCGGCTCCCTGGAAGGTGTTGATTTGTATCCACCTCCAGCTGAGCTCGGCTCCCTGGAAGGTGTTGATTTGTATCCACCTCCAGCTGAGCTCGGCTCCCTGGAAGGTGTTGATTTGTATCCACTTCCTGGTGAGCTCGGCTCCCTGGAAGGTGTTAAGTTATTTCCACTTCCAGGTGAGCTCGGCTCCCTGGAAGGTATTAAGTTATTTCCACTCCCAGGTGAGCTCGGCTCCCTGGAAGGTGTTAGGTTGTTTCCGCATCCAGTTGAGCTCGGCTCCTTGGAAGGTGTTGAGTTCCTCCACCCCACGCTCCGACTACTCGCATCACTTCCCGAGCGCGCAGCAAGATCAGCAGTCCTCGGCCCCACAACCTATCTCACCACATCGACTCGCTCAAGTGTATTCGAGAGACTAAGACCTCGATGAGCAGCCATATGTGAGAGATTGGTTGCGCAGGAGCAAAACATGCGAACTTATGCAGGCATGATCGTACGTGGCAGTCCTCTTAAAAGGAAGTCGGATCCTTACGGTTGTATGAGCCGAAGGCAAGGTCGCATGCGGTGTCGCCAAGGGATCCACCTTCGACCCAAGAGAGACGTTGAGCGAAAAAAGAATTCTCATTCTTGTGTATAACTTAAGGCAATGTATCTTTTACAATAGTCACGCGACACACGCGAGAAAGGGGGGAGGGGATGTTTCCTGGCCAGAGCAAGGGGCTCCTCCAGGTCACCCCGACTCCTCCCAAAGAGAGCCTTAAAGCAGATCTAGAAACCCTAAGGAGGGATCGTTTTGTTCAGAAGGTAGGAAGGGGAAAAACCCTCAAAGAAGGTGCTCCCCTCCCCCTTTAGGGGGTTCCTTGTTTCCAAGATCTTTTGTAAGGCCCCCCGGAGACTCTAGGGAAGGTTCACCTGCTCGTCAAATACGCGGGTTGGACTTTCTTTCCGAGCTTGAGGCAAGCTCGAAAAGAGCGGGGATTGTGTACAACCCCCATATTTGCCGAGCTGGTCTGATCAGCCCGGACTCAGGCAGGTCAAGGTGAACAAGGAAAGTGCCTGTACAACCCCCATATTTGTCGAGCAAGTCAGCCGTTGACCTTCTTGAGCGTGAGTTGATGAAAGATAGCAGGAGGCAAAGCTCGAGGTCAAAATGGATGGGCGAATAACATCTGATTCCAGCACCGGCTCAGAATAAGCAAAACCTCAACCTCAAAGAGGGGCGAACGGACTGCGGTCCGCTCTCCCGGCCAAGTGGGGCGAGTGGAATGCGTCCCACTCACCCGGCCGAGGTGGCGGGTGGGATGGCTCCCACTCGCCCGGCTGAGGTGGCGGGTGGGATGGCTCCCACTCGCCCGGCCAAGTGGGGGCGAGTGGGATGCCTCCCACTCGCCCGCCCAAGTGAGGGGCGAGTGGGATGCCTCCCACTCGCCCGCCCAAGTGGGGGCGAGTGGGATGCCTCCCACTCGCCCGTCCAAGTGAGGGGCGAGTGGGATGCCTCCCACTCGCCCGCCCAAGTGGGGCGAGTGGGATGCCTCCCACTCGCCCGGCCAAGTGGGGCGAGTGGGATGCGTCCCACTCGCCCGCCCAAGTGGGGCGAGTGGGATGCGTCCCACTCGCCCGCCCAAGTGGGGCGAGTGGGACTCGCCCGCCCAAGTGGGGCGAGTGGGATGCGTCCCACTCGCCAGGCCAAGGTGGAAGGTGGGATGCGTCCCACCCACCCGATAGAAGGGAGGGGTGGATTGCAGTCCCCTCACCCAGGCAAGGTGGTTTTGTTCGCTTGAAGCAGGGCTCAGGTCGGGATGCGGATAGTATTTTCAGACAACGAAACTTGGCTATTGGCAGACCAATCATGCTATCCGCAGCCCATTTTCAGGAAATCTATAAATAGACCCCCATGGGCACCTTGGGGAGGGTTGGCATCTCCTTACCCCCACCCCCCTTAGTGTGTTCGGTTAGCTAGTGACCCTGTCTTCCGTTCGCCAAGTCTTTCAGGCCAACGGTCAGGTGTTGCGAGTGCTCTCCGAGGTGCCCAGGCTCAGCATTGGCTTGGGAGGGGAAGATCTTCGGGTCTTTCGGGTTAGTGGCGGGACCTCCTCGCTGCAGCTCGCGGGATCTGTTTTCACCTGGATCCACCAGTAGAGAGGTTCTTAGGCTCTAAGTGACTCGCCGTTCGACTTTACTTGAGATAAGTAAGGGCAAGCTGCCTACCCCTATTTTCGAACACTAAAGCCGGGAAACTGGTTTCAACATGGATTTGTTTGGTTCTGTTGTGGAAGATGGGGTTCTTGTTGATGGAAATGGCCAATGTGTTGTTGACCATCAGAATTGTAGGCCCAAACTCTTCTCTTCTTAATTCCCACAGTAGGTGATTCAGCCCCACACGGCTTCCTTAGCGGCTTCACCTATTGCCATATACTCCGCCTCAGCGGATGAGAGGGCAATAATTTTCTGCTTTCTTGAGTTCCATAAAACTGTCTTCTTCCCGATCTGGAATACAAAACCTCTTGTGCTTTTGCAATAGTCGGCGTTGTCGGTCCAGTCGTTGTCGGAATAACCAATTAATCTCTCTTCTCCTTCTTTTCTTGAGTACATTAGCCCATAGTCGCGAGTGCCCTCTAAGTATCACATTATGCGTTTTACAACCTTCATATGGGCAGAACTTGGCTCACTCACGAACCTGGAGGCGATGCTAACAGATCGTTTGATGTCGGGACTGATGTTGGTTAAGTAGATGAGTGAACCACCAATACTTCGATAGTTCACTTCACGGATTTTTTTCTTCTACATCCTCTCTTACTAACTTCTCTCCGGTTGCCATGGGGTGCCATGGGGGTTAATGTGGGCTTGCACTCTTGCATGTTAAACTTCTCAAGCAACTCTATTAAGTATTTCTGTTGGTGAACAAATATGGCGCCTGGAAGTTGATTAATTTGTAGGCCCATAAAGTACTTCATGAGTCACACTCATCCCGAACTCCTTCGTGATGTTCTTGAATTCTTTTATATGGTGAGGATTTGTTTCTGTGGCCAATAGGTCGTCCACATAAATGCATAAAATCACGGAGTCACCTTCTGGGTGATGTTTGATGTAAAGAGATGCTTCATAAGGGCTCCTGGTGTAAGCATTTTGATTCAGGCAGTGATCAATGCGTGCATTCCAGGCCCTTGGCGCTAGTCTCAGTCCGTATATTGCTTTCCTTAATCTGTACATTTTCTCCTCTTCTCCCTGCACTGGGTACCCTTCTGGTTGTTGCACAAAAACTTCTTCACTGAGATCACCGTTCATGAAGGCCGATTTAACGCCGAGCTGGTGGATTTGTAATTGATGTTGTGCTACAAAAGCTAGGAGAATTCTGATGGTTTCCATCCTGGCTACGAGAGCAAACATCTCCGTAAAGTCCCTTCACAGCTTTTGCGAGTACCCTTTAGCCACCAGCCTAGCTTTGTATTTTTGTATGTTACCTTGCTCATTTAACTTCACTTTGTAAATCCAATCTGATAACTTCTATGTCTGGAGGCTTTGAAACTAATTCCCACGTGTTGTTCTAGTTGATCATGCTATTTTTTGCATTCATGGCTTCAATCAATTGAGGTTGTGTTGCAACTTCATAATAACGTGTAGGCTCCTTACACACGAGGGCTACTGATATTGAACGACGACGCGGACCCGCGACGGAGGACGAGTTTTGGGCCGGTTCGGGGCCAATTGGCAACTTGTCATGTTTGGCATTTCCGGATCGACGATCTGACTCCATGTGTGCGTCCGGATTTTCGTTTACTTACATTTTCATATATTATATTGTAAGGGATGCCCTAATGTTGTTTTAATATAAATAAGAGTAGGGGGCTGCTTAGAGGCTATTGCAGATTTTAGAGAGATCATTACAGAAATCCGGCGTGGTGACGACTCCTAGGTGGTTTCCTCCCTCCCCAAGATATCTCCTATCTATATCCTTCATTTTCCCCTCTTCACGGCCCTAGTTGCCGTCCTTTCCCCTCCCAAACAGCAGTGTGCATCTTTTTTCGCCCAGCTGCTTCGCTGATGTCGCCTCCCCTTTTTGCTACCCAAGAACCACCGCCCAGCCGCCCCTTCACCAAGCCGCCGCCCTTCATTTTCTGCCCAGCTGCTGCCCTGTTGTCGCCTCATCTAGTCTTTATTTAGTGTAATCGGGTCCGTTACATTAATGGTCAATCATAGCCATTTATATAAGGGATGCCCTAATGTTGTTTTAATATAAATAAGAGTAGGGGCTGCTTGGAGGCTATTGCAGATTTTAGAGAGACCATTCCCGAAATCAAGCGATCCCCTCATGGTGATGAATCCTATGTGGTTTCCTCCCTCCCCAAGTTATCTCCTATCTATATCCTTCATTTTCCCCTCTCCACAGCCCTAGCCGCCCCTCCAATCCCCTCCCAAACAACAACGTGCATCCTTTTCCGCCCAGCTGCTTCCCTGCTGTCGCCTCACCTTTTTGCTGCCCAAAAACCACCGCCCAGCCACCCCTTCACTAAGCCGCCGCCCCTCCTTTTCTGCCCAGCTGCTGCCCTACTGTCGCATCCTCTAGTCTACAGCCCCCCCCCCCCCCCCCCGGATCCAGTCCATATACGTGGATTCCAGCCACCTCCCCTCAGGTCCAGCCCTCCCACCTCCAAATCCAGTCCATATACACGGATTCTAGCCACCTCTACTCAGATCCAGTCCCCCCAACTCCAGATCCAGCCCCATACAGCCTGGATTCAGCCGCCACGTCGTCGACCCTTGTCGGATCTACCCTCATACGGTAGCCCCCATATTTTGTGAGTGTTTAATTGTTGTATGGAGTTTTTGTTTTCAAGATTAAATATGGTATTGTGAACTTTGCTCTTTTGGATCTATTGCATTATGGAATTTTGTTCTGGGATATCTTGAGTTTGCAGGAACTATTCGCCGCACATTCTTTCTTTGGCCTTCCACACGGAGGAAAATCAAAGCTTGTTCGTTTAATGAAATAATTTTGTCTTGCTTAAAATATATATTTGTGTGATTGAATCATTTATTGTTATATTTTGTTCTCTCCGTCGTGTCTCGTTTGCATGATACATATAGGAGAGCTACTTTTCTACACCACCTAGGGTTGCATGTTAGTCATACACCCACGTAGCCTACCCTACATCAGCTACATTGCAGGATTCATAAATGTCGGTTAGTGAATGAAACTTTTTGGAGATGATGAGTCATACCTTGTTACGATGATGCATCCACACGAGTCTGGGAAGCGCTTATGGAAGCCGCCGTGATATCCTTCTTGTAATATTAATTAAATATTATTTTATGATAGTGTCATGTGAGCCCCCTCCTCCCTATATAAGGAGGAATGGGAGTGTTATTTTCATCTTTTGATCTTAGGGTTTTGGCTCTCATTTGAGAGAGGGATCTTAGGAGGAACCAGCCTCCTAGATCTTGGCCGGCGTTCGCGCCGGATTGTATCTGTTTTCCTGTTTATTGCAAGCATGTCTCCTGATTTGTTCAATACTTCATCAATGGTCCGACCTGCCGCCCCCGTCTGCTCCTTCGAAGCCGCCGGGGCTCATGACACGATGGACAGCCAACTCAACTCCATCGACCGCCATCTCGCCGCCATCGAACGTCGCTGCGACATCCACGACAACCTCCTCGCCTCGCTGTCTGCATCCTTGCAGAACCTGCTCCAACGCCGTGCCGACCAGCCACCCACAGCAGCAACAGTGCCCGCTATCGGCGTCGTCCGCCGCCCAATCCAACCGACAGAGAGTCCAGCGCCGATCCTGGCTGTCGAAGTTGAATCCCGCACCTCCAGCGTCGTCCGTCGATCTCAGCGTCGTCCGTCGCCGATCTCAGCGTCGTCCGTCGATGATGCACCGTCCTTCGTCGTCGGCCGCCCGATCCAACCAGCAGCGTGCCCAGCAGCAGCCCGCACCTCCATCCCACCCGCACCTCCAGCGTCGTCGCACTTCCCCCCTGCGTACGCCAACACCCGTCCAATCCTGCCGCGCCCTCTCCTTCCCGCGATCGCAGACCACGCAGACCACGCAGACGCCGCCCCCTCCTTCACGCGATCGCAGACGGCGCAGACCTGCCTCGTTTTTCCTGTTCTCGAGCCCCACATAAAGCCACCCCTCCCACGTATACTTTTGTCTCTTCCCCATTTCTCTTTTTTCTCTTGCCCCATCACATCCCACATCAACTCTCCTCTTTCTTCCTTGAAACCCACGCTAGCTGCCAGCAATTTCCCATCATAAACTCTCATAATTTTATATCTGCACCTCACTTCACCCTCTCACTGCCACTATCAATTTCATCCGATCATTTTCTTCTATTTTCCTCCTTGCCCACGCAGTTACCGCCCGAACTCGGCCGCTATTTCTTTGTCGCAATTAACACCGCACGCGACGAACTATTCAAACTTGACCTTACCAAGCTCGGCCGCTATTTCGAGGACAAAAACAGTCTGCCGTCGTTCCTTTCGACAATACCTGCTGTCGACATTTTGAAGGACCCTGACAAAAATTTTAGCCTTGACCTTGGGGACAAGGTCAATTTTCAAGCACGGCCTATTGTTACGATGATGCATCCACACGAGTCTGGGAAGCGCTTATGGAAGCCGCCGTGATATCCTTCTTGTAATATTAATTAAATATTATTTTATGATAGTGTCATGTGAGCCCCCCTCCTCCCTATATAAGAAGGAGGTATGGGAGTGTTATTTTTCATCTTTTGATCTTAGGGTTTTGGCTCTCATTTGAGAGAGGGGTCTTAGGAGGAACCAGCCTCCTAGATCTTGGTCGGCGTCCGCGCCGGATTGTATCTGTTTTCCCGTTTATTGCAAGCATGTCTCCTGATTTGTTCAATACTCCATCATACCTGGATAGGAGATTTTTGAACCTCTTGGACTGGACGGTGGACTTGAATCATCAGATGTTTTTTCCGCGGCATCGTCCAGGAGATCTGTAAGCACTCGATTCTGATCCACGACTAGTTCCCAACCCCAACTTCCTTTCTTGTCAAAAATAATGTCTTTGCTAACCAGTAGCTTCTTGGTGAGTGGGTTGAACAACTTGTAGCCCTCTGATTCAAGATTATAGCCCACCATAATGCATTTCTCACTTTTTTTCTCTAGTTTGTCTCTATTGTCTTTTGGGGAAAGGGATATGAGATAAAGCCAAAAACTTTGAAATGGTGAATTGATGGTTTGCGATGGCACCATGATTCATAACTCATAAGGTGTTGAATCTTGCAATGCTCTTGTGAGGGCTTTGTTAAGTATATAGATAGATGTATTTATTGCTTCTCCCAAAAATTCTTTCGGCAACTTCTTGTGCTGCAATAGACTTCTTCCTATTTCTACTACTGTCATATTCTTTCGGTCCACCACTTCGTTCTGTTGGGGGCTCTGAGGAATAGTAAATTGTCGTTTGATGTTGTGTGATTCACAGAAGGTAAGAAATTCATTACTGATGAACTCCCCTCCCCCGTCTGTTCTGAGGCTTTTAATTTTGAAATTTGATTTATTCTCGACGAGGCTCTTAAATTGAATATATTTCTAAAATGCTTCTGACTTCTGGTTGAGGAAGTGAATCCACATCATACGGCTGTAAGCCTGTAATCGTCGACAAACAGCAGATAATGCCGATTACCTAACCAGGTGGGGGTTGAGGCCTTGTAATGAGCCCATCAACTCAGCTAGTGATAATTTGGTGATGTCTTTGGTTTTTTTGATGGCGGAAACCACATGTTCAAACAGTGGTGTCAAGCTGCTCAGAATTTTCGAGACGACCCTTTTTTTCTAGGAGATCATCACCATAAGTTCAGATTTGGCTGATTATCGTGGATGCTTTTGAGAAATAACTTACACTTATTCTCCTTCTTTCATCATGAGTGTGTCAATCTCTCCACAACAAGGTCAATCTAATGGAAATAACTTTCCCACTACCTCTATACTCTATCTTTAAGATTTCACATGCCTCTTTCGCGGTTTCTGCATCGATTATCAAAGGAAGAATCGACCTCCCGACTCCATGTTGGATACAGAAGATGGTTTTGGCATCGATTTTCTAATTTTTCAATAGAAGATGGACTTTGGCCTTCTCCCATTGATCTGCTGGAGTTCTATTTGAGGGTTGCAAGTATCCATGTTTGATAAGATCCCACAAGCCCTGAGAGATGAAGTAGATTTTCATATGCTTGCTCCAATAGTCATAATCTTTGCCTTCAAAGATGGGGATTCCAGTTTAAGTATAGAGAAACGCTTGACTGCTGGATGATGTTGCCATGTGATGAGGATCCTTATTATAATCGAACAGTGATTCGAGATAGTACATGTGATCTTCTGATGGCTTGAGCCGCTCTGATACCAAATGCTGAGAGGGGATTTAATGATTTCCTCTAAGTGTTGCAGGCAATGGATGCAAAGCGAGGAAGAAGAAGATGAACATGGAAGAAAGATATGAAAATCACAGGCGGAAAGCTGAAATTGAAAATGAGTCTTTTTTACTACCGCTACAACAGGCGTGTGGTCAATTTATAAGCTCACACGACTTCCAAGAGGATACATTAAAATAACATAAAACAGCTAACATAAGCTCTAGATGGCTTCTCATTTTCTAACAAGCCGTGGGGATCAAGAGACCTTTTCTTATTATTTTAATTAGGTATTTTGATTTGATATAATTTTGTTACTTTCTTTTATTATAATTTCTCTAATTTATAGAGTTAACTAGCTTCTATTTAAAGCCGCCTTAATGTCTATTTAGAGGCATGAGATATAGAGGAAAGCACATTAATTCCTTTCCTCAAAGAAAATCTAAAATCCTAATTTTTCTTCCTCTCTCTCTCTTCTCCCTTAGTCATTGTCCTTTCAAAGGATTCCCTCTCCAAGGCATCGCCCTCTTCCATCCTAGCCGACCACTTGAAGGATAAGTTTTGAAGAATCACTGACAGATGAGCTCTTACCGCATAGATCGTCTATAGAAAGGAGCGAAGACTTTCTCATTCGTTGAGTTGTCTTTCTGAAAGAATCTTTGCATGCTAACCAAGAAAGAAGAATGAACTCATTGTTATTTTCTATAAAAACGGACCTCAATTTGATTTCAAGGACATCTACGATTGTCGGCAAACCTACAAGAGGGAGGAGAAGAAGACTCGAATGTTATCACGGCAAAAATCACTTCAAGAACAATCAACAAAGATCATGAATCTTAATTTTCTTGAAAGAACATAATCTACCATTTTGATTTGGGCTTGAACTAAGTAACCCTACAAGAATCAAGAAAGATTGCGGCATCCTGAGAAAGGAAGTGCTATCCTGGTCAAAAGTATGGTAAAAAATGAGGCCGATCTCGGTTAAATCATTCTCAATATTTTATTGGGGAAACACATCTTTGAATTCGATTATGGTGTGAAATATGAAAGCATGCTCTAAGAAAGTAGTCCATGAAAGCTTCAAATACAATTCAGATGTGAACCCACTACATGGAAGCATTGCGACAAAGCCATTTGATTCACATTCATTTTTTTTCAATGGAGAAAATGGAAAATAATATTTCAGTTAGGGATCTCAAAAACTAATGGATAAATTTATGATATTAGGTCGTTCTTAAATCTACATTCATCATAAATGCCACTTAGCATGCTTTTTGAACTATTAGAAGAAAAAAAACATTCTTCTAGAGAAACATATTTTGAACAATGATGATAAAATTATAGCTTCACCATATACATCATTTGGTTGGATGAAGGTTCGACATCAACATGAAATTTAAACTATACAAAAACCTTCAACCAACTTCAAAATCTCTCAAACCCTTTGATTGTCTGTGCAAAAATATAGCCATAAACAAATATCCTACTAACAATGACAGTCATGCGAGGAGACTTAGGCCATGTTTGGCGGGGCCAAGATCTCTCCGGTGCTTCGTCTACGGAGTTGGAGTGGGTGAGCACCCGAACAGGCGGAACAACTCTCGGCATTCAGTACGGAACGCCGAAGGTCAATTTCCGGTGTTCGGAGCTCCATATCCGATTGGATGCAAGGGCTCCCACGGTGTTCTGTAATTGGTGTGAGCCGGCCCACCAAACTGGGCCTTAAAAGAGCAAAGTACTCCCGAGTCCAATTATTTTCAAACCATGATGAATTCAAATAGACTGAAAAAGAAAAGCTGTAACGGGCATAGTACCTGTGGAGAAGGATAGATGGTAAAGCCAAGTTTAGATTTCTTGCCATACTCCACTGACAACCTCTCCAACAACAAAGAGCCAAATCCAGAGCCAGTGCCACCACCAACGGCACTGAAAACTAGAAACCCTTGTAACCCGGTGCAATTGTCTGCTAATTTTCTAATCCGGTCAAGACACAGATCAATAATGTCCTTTCCAACTGCATTTCATTAACAAAATGAATGTCATCTTTGAGCCATCATCAAACACAGCTTAGGCTGTCTATATCATAATTTTAAGTTTTTCTTAGATTCTGATGGTTTCAAATAGATTGTTGTTGTAATGGGCCCCAAACTAGTTAATATTTTACATTTTGGCTGGTTTTAGGAGTTTTGGGCGAAACTCATGAATCTCGTACATAACTCTGGAAAATTTACAGCTTTGAGGATTCATCAAAGTTTTAATGTAATTCTTTCGTAATGAACCCACCAAATTTCTTAGGTAACATAACTTGTGCTGAAATTAGATAATTCTCATTCATTTATATCTTAAAACCATAGTTAAATGTTTAATAAAAAAACATAACAGATTGAAACCAAAACTGAACCCCAAAACTAGCAAAATTATGGGAAGTGAGGCAGATAATTTCTGCAGCAAGGAGCAAAAAAATTTGTGAAAGCACCAACCACAAGTTTTAAAGCCGTGTCATAGATGCCTTTAAATATAATAATAACAATGAACTAAACACATATCACATGATGTATAATCTTAATAACATTGACATCTAAACAATGTTGTGGATACCGGACAGCATGTCCGACATGTCGGCCGACACGTTTCATGGACGACACGTTCCCAATATTTTTTGCAAAATATCCTTTTGTAATATATCGACCAATATATCAGCTGACAACTATTGACCGATATATGGGCCGATATATCCCGATAGTATATCAAATGATTTTTATTAATTTATTTTATTTAGCGTATATGGTTTAATGGACAACAAAACAAAATTGTTTGGTTGTCTGGGTTGTTTTGTGACTTAGCTCTCGACTCACTTTCTGCTTCCTCTGGTTTTCTTCCATACTCACGTACGTCGTCGACGTCGATTCTGCTTGACCTTTGGATTTTGGACAGGGAATTCATTCTCTTTGATTGTTGTCGGCGATTTCCGTGTTTTCTACTTCTTCGTACTTTCTTTCCCGTGTTATACCGTTATTACTTATATATGTAACATATAATGATTATACTAATTTGGTATATTTAGAATTTCAATAAATATTAAATTATTAATATACCAACATATATAAATTAAAATAAAATGATTGTATGTATATATATTTAAATATTGAAACCTGATATATGAAATATCTCCAATATATCTCCCGACATATTAAAACCGATATGAAAAACCCAAACAGACATATTCCCGGTATCCGACAACTACAAAATTGCATCTAAATAACATTGGACTAAATAGTACCTGTGTAATGTCCACGGGCAAAGTTGTTTGCAGCATCTTCCTTCCCCGTGATGAGCTGTTCGGGATGGAAGAGTTGCCTATACGTACCAGTCCTCACCTCATCTATGACGGTTGGCTCAAGATCAACAAATATTGCTCTTGGTACATGCTTACCTGAGCCTGTCTCGCTGAAGAAGGTATTGAAGGCATCATGGGAAACACCTGATGTATCACTGTCAAATAACATTTTTTTTTAAAGCATAGTTCATTAGCATACTAATTTTCTAAACAAATATAGATCTCATAAATAATGATAATGAAGCAAAAAAGCACAATAAATTATCAAGAAAGAAAGAAAACAAGAACAACACTTGACAGGATTAAAGTGAATCTAGAAGAAAGGATTATGATATTTATTTAAGCTAATTATTAAGTAATAAAGTTTAGTTTAGCTAAATGTAGCTTTTGAGTATTTTATAATCTAATTAGACATCGAATATTAATTTACCTTTTGAATTAATCTAAATAACTTATAAGCAACTAAGGTTAGAATGATATCACATCTAAACAAAAACTCAATCAAGTATCAAATCACTTATAATATTTCTTTTCATTTTGTTGAACTCAACAAAAAAATGAAATGAATATTTTATTTTCTCTATTAGAGCTCCCAATAAAAATGGAAATAATCTTAATTACTGATTTCTCCTACATTCTCTTCACCCAAATCCATTATTTTCTACCCTCCTTAACTCCCAATAAGAGTGTTACAACAAAAAAGGAGAAACATTTGATCGCTAATCAACATAAAGCACCAACTTGAGCATATTATACTCAACTGCAAGAACGATTCTGAAATAGCCAATCGAAATACTAACTTTTAAAGGCAAAATCTATCCAAATTATCCAAAGAAGAAAAATAACAGCCAATAATTCAAAACCTATGAGCAATTATCCAAAGAAGAAGAAAATCCAATTCAAAATCTAAAAAACATAGGAAATTGACCAAATTTTCCCACCCAACAAGTTGAGCAGATTATAGATACAATCTGTTTATGTTCAGCCAGCTCACATCTGGTTCAAGCCGACCCGACATGATTAAGATCCAATAAAATTAACTAAAAATTGCTGCTAAAACTATCTTTTTGGAGAAATATCTAAACTCAATTTATCTACGCATCAGTAACCCTGAAATGGGAAGAACCAAGTCGTAAATTCTTTCACGGCTTCGTTACCCAGCTTTCTCGCACAACGCCTCTACCGCGAATCCTCAATAACCAAAATCCTCAACGCCAAAACCTGAACCCCATTTTCTTCACAAATTAATATCTCTAAACATAAAAAAATTATCAGTTATCTGATAAAGGTTGTGGATAATATTTGGCTCATACACGACCTACTCCAAATCTCAAACCCAATTTGAAACCTTTTGATCGGATCATCATCGTGGTCAAATTGATCCGAACATGACCCATTAGCAAACCTAATCCGACCCATGCCTTCGACATTGAATGGTTGACATTGAATCTTCCAAAATGTGAAGAGATTTGGAAACAAAAGTACAAGGATTCAGTCCCAGCTGCCCATAATGAATGCATAGTAGAGTTGTGCAATTGCACATTTACAATTACCACGGTAATTTGGAGAGGATCTGAACACCTACTTGCAAACCATAGGGGCAAAACCCACAAAAAAACATTATCCGCACAAAAATGCTGATTCGTCAACTCAAAAGCAAGAGCATCCATTCCCGTGAAATGGACAAAACAATAAAAAACTAATTTCCCGGCATTAACCTAATTCAAATGTCCGCCGACAAGTAAAGAAGGCCGTGATCCCGGGCAAAATAAAAATTAATTTTAAAAAAATAGTCCGACCCCCCTAATCCTAAGGATTCTACGACGAAAAACTGAAAAATGATAGGGGTTTACCCCGGCGTCCTGCCGTCGGGCTGGATCCCGTGCTCGAGACAGTACAACTCCCAGCAAGAGTTGCCGACTTGAATCCCCGCCTGCCCTATGTGGATGCTGATGATCTCCCTCATTTCTCTACCCCCGGTTCTCTGATCCAAGAAACGAAACCCTAAATTCTCGTTCTTCTCAGGAAGAAGTAGGGGCCAAGGAAACGATTTCCAGGATGAGGAGGAGGAGAAGGAATACAGCAGCAACCCTGTCCGCTGGGCCTTTTAACGACCCTGGAGTAAAAATTAGTAAAAACAGTAGCTAAATAGTAAATTATAGTTAATGATGTGATTAATTAGGTTAATTAGATGCTGTCAAGTCTGACTTGGCCAGTGGGGCCCGCCACAGTCGGCTGCCCGCTTTCTTTTTCAAATCACACAAAACTATATCGTCGTTTGATTGTGATTTTGCACCCTTAAAACTTCCTTTTTACTTCTCTACCCGTCATAATCATGCGGCTTAGGGTTTATTTGGCGCGGTGGCGGCGGGCAGAACCGGCGGCAAACCCGGATTTCGAACCGGAGGGCGGAGGAGGATCGAAACGAGTTTTTTGCTCAGTTTCTCATGGCACAGCGGGTGCAAATGCGGCAAACGTCACCGCCGGGCGTTTGTTTACCCGTCTTACGGCGGCGTTTGCCGCAAACGCCGCCCGCCACCGCCGCGCCAAATGAAGCCTTGGCTTCCGTTTGGCACGATGTTTTTGGTCCAGTGAGTTTCTACAAAATCGTCATCATCATAGAGATTATCACGGCTATCCGAGAAAAAAAAACTAGTTTTGAACATAAAAGTGAACTTAGGCTCAGTTTGGCGACGTCATGGCAGCTATCATGTCAAACGTACATTCTAAAATGGTGGTGTTTTTGTCCAAACTCGCCGGTGCAAAAGAGTCGCACCAAACGGAGCCTTAGTTTCTTATGTGAGGTCGGGCATTCACGAACAACAATTTATAACCATCGCGTTCATAACCGCTACCCCCGTGTCAAACGAAGCCTTAATTAAAATAAATAATTAGCTTATAATGTAATTGTTTTTATTGAGAATAAAAAATTATTAACATCAAAATTTTATATATTATATATAACTGTTCTCATTCCTAAATGAAATGATAACCGTCGTTCGTTAAACGTCCGATCTCATATATCGAACTTCAATCATTTTATGTTCAAAACTTGTTTTCTTTACTTAGGCTTCGTTTGACGCGGCTTATTTGTTCCGGTGGGTTGGGTCAAAACGACATTATCATAGATTGTATGTTTGGCAAGGGTTATGACCGCTACCAAAAAAATAAACTAATTTTGAGCATAAAATGCATGAATTATTTTTGGTGAGGTCAGGCGTTCACAAACGACGGTTCATGACCACCACGTTCACGACCGTCACCACCGCACCAAACGAAGTCTTAGGTTTCGTTTGCCACAACTTATTTGCTCCGGTGAGTTTGGTCAAATATGTAATTATCATAGAATGTATGTGTTACGCATGCGCGTATTATTATTGTATTTCATATTGTTTTAGGGTTTTGGCATGTGAGCCCCCCCCCCCCCCCCCCCCCCCCTTATATAAAGAGGTGGATTGGGAGTTAGAGAGCATCTTTCATCTTCTAGGTTTTGAACTCTCATTTTGGAGAGGAGCTTCAAGGAGGAACCAGCCTCCGGAAGCTGGCACGAGCATACCTCGTGATTGTATCTCTGCTTTTTCTTATTCCTAACATTTGGTCCGACCTACCGCCGCCCGAAGAAGTAACCGCGCCTACGCAGTCGAACATCGCGCCATTTTTGCTCTCCCGTCGTGTACCCGATCCGCCGATCCTTCTCCTTCGCGCATCGTCTACGTCGACGCATTCTCGCTTGGCTCGTCCGCTTCCACCGTCTACTCGCCAGCACTGGACGATGCTCCAGTGGGCTTCTGGCCGTCTCCGCCTATAGCTTCTGGCATCCAGATTCCCCTCTCGATCCAATCGACGCATCGCTGCGCCCGACCAATCGGCAACCCGACGACCTCGTCGGCCCTAGGTGCTACTCCAGCGGGTTCAACCTTCCCTGCATAAGGCTTCCACTGGCTTATCTCCGTCTTCCTCCACCCGACCGAGTGTATGCCCCCTCACCGACGATCGATGGTCAACTCTGACGCATCGATGCAGCCCCCAACCACTAATCCCACCATTCTTCGTCGTTTGGATGACCACGACGGTGCAATTGCGTCGTTGCAGGCCCGTGTTGAAACCTGCAACAGGTCTCTTGAGTTCGGACCCACTGGGGGTGTAGCCGATGCTTACTTCTCCCTCACTAGACTCTCTTGACGGTGGATGTGAGAATATGAATAGACCCAAGGCTGAAGCGAGGAGGTCCCGCCACACACCCGGAAGATCTTAGAGAGCTTCCCCTCCCAAACCAGAGCTCAACCGGGCACCTTGGAGGGCACTAGCAGCCGACCAAAAACTAGCCTGGAGGAGAGGATTCTCTAAAATCGGATCTCCTCCAAGGTGCCCTTAAGGGTCTATTTATAGATATTTCTAGGCTGGTCTGCAAATAACATGAATCCGTCTTTTAATTTTACTAACAGCACGCCAAATTGGTCTGCTAACAGCCTAACTCCGCTGTTCCGAAGGGCTATTTGCAGCCCACCAGGGGTATCAGGGTCATTTCCCCCTCAAATCCTCCTGGGTGAGTGGTTCGTGAGGGCACCACTCGCTGGGGCACCCGCCTAGCTGGGCGAATGCCCACGCTTCCGGGCGAGTGGTCCGTGAGAGCACCACTCGCCTAGCTCCTTTTCTTCTGCACCTTACTCCCACCAAACCGAGGGTACCTCCATCTCCTAGCCGGGGCGAATGATCGGGCTGACCCAGGTCTCGCCATTTGGCTTGAGGGGGCCCACTCGACGAATACGGGTTGTACAGCCCGCATGCTACGCATGGAGGCTAAGATTGACTCCCTCCTGGGCGGCCGCCCTACCACATCAGCGACGTCGACGGTCGATCTGCCGCCCCTCCTTAGGGCTTCCCCGGAACTCTTTCATGCAACAACCCCCTTGTCAGGGGTGGGCTCATCGTGCCCTCGTTCCCTTGTTGTCCCCTCTTTCAACGGCATCGATCTCATTGGCTGGATTGTTCGGGCCGAACAGTTCTTCGAGATACAACAGATCTCGGAGCCACAGAAGGTCAGCACGGCCTTGTTCGCTTGCTTCGTCAATCCTCTCTCAGCCTCACCTGGACAACTCTCACAGAAGCCCTCATTCAACGGTATGATCACCACTATCCCGGCTCCATGATCGAGCGCCTTTGCGGACTCCGTCAGACCGGCTACATTGATTCGTATGTTGATGCATTCATCGAGTTGGTCACCCACGTTCCTGGTCTTCCATCCGACCATTACTTGGCCTACTTCATGCACGGCTTACAACCCCACATCTGAGCCCACCTCCGCACCCTGCAACCGTTAACTGTCCACCAAGTCATGGACCTCTCCCCACTAGTGGAAGCCGAATTCATGGCAACGTCCAGGGCCCCTCCTTTCCTGTCGACTCCGTCCAACCCTCCCTGCCAACCATATTTTCCTCCCCCGTCTATGTAACATCCCCCAAACAGCTAGACCCCTAAGTTGGTTTTTTCATGACTAGGTCATGACAAAACCATAGGAAGAGCTCAAGGCCTTGTGAACATATGTGAGAAGGAGAAAACCCAAGTGGTCTGCAAATAGCAATTTTCAGATACTAAGCCTAGGGTTGGACTTTAGGACCCCACCTTGAACCTTGACCCCACAATATCATCCCTAACCCATTAGAGGTCTCCTTGAAGCACCAGTGACCCATTGGGGTCAACCTAAGAGGTCAATTTGACTAAAGTCAACCTTAACCCTAAATTGGTCAAACTAGCTCAATTAAGGTCAATTGGCCCCCGCCATGCCAAATTGACCCTGCCCCTACCCTTATATGGGTACTAGGAGCCTAATGGACCAAAAAGCTCCATCATGAGACTTGCAATTTGACCGATTTACCCTTAAGCCTAATTTAGGTCAAATTACCTCAAAATAACCTAGTTTGCCCAAATTGGACCCAATCCATTTGGGTTAGGCCCAATTAAGTGATCCATCATCTAGTGGGCCTGCTGACTTCTGATTTTACCTCTTAATTTTTGTAATTGGTGATTAGGAGAGAGAAAAAGGAAGTTTCCACCAAATCTGAGAGAGAGAAAAGAGCATTCATGGAGGTTAAATACGATTGATCCTTCAAATCCCTCCCCAATTGATGTGCATTCATCTCCCCCTTCAGTTACCAGACGAATTTCTGGAGTTTTCCATGGCCAAGGGGGCTGTTTAAGAGAAAATTTAGAGTAACCGAAATTTGGTTAATGGCCTTTAATGTCTTTTAGGAATAAAGCCATCCTAGCCGATTGAAACCCCTCCCATTTCCTTCAGTGCTCAGAGAGGAAGAGATCTCCCATTTTTCCAGTGAGTTTCGTGCAGAGAAATCCCAGATCGGCATGGCACTGAAAGCTCCAGCACCGTCAATGGCAACTCGCCGGAATTCGCGCCACCAAGCCCCCACACAGGTCCGATCCTCTTCTCCTCCCTTAGTGCTAGATCTTTTCATATTTCGGGGCTTGATCCGTGCACAATAGGGCTCGGATTTGTGTTTCCGAAAGAGTACGTTACGTACTCTTTTTCCCTCCTCTAAAAACCAGATCCGACCACCTCCGGCCGGCCAACCACCCCTATCGACGGCCACCACCTCAACGGAGGTGGTGGTGGCATTGGCCGACCGGAAAGAGGCGTAGGTGGTCGGGAAATCACCCCGCAAAGAGGCCCAGGACGGGTTGTCGCGAGCCGTCCAACGATTGGGGACGATGACGGAGAACCGTCAGATCTGTTTATTATTGATTTCGGTTATATCATTTATTTCGTCAAGCGCTGTAAGAAATTCGTCGAACGAATAATTCGTCGAACGGAAGGTGTTCAGCTTTAGTCGAGCGATGTTATGCTCTGATTTAGTCGAGCGAATATTTCGTCGAACGCTTATTTCGTCGAGCGATGTTAAGATCGTCGAACGGAGAGTTGTTCTGCTTTCGTCGAGCGATATTTAATTTTCGTCGAACGCAGAAACAGTTATATAAAGAAATGTTTATGAAATTTCTGTCACTTATTTTGCTGTACCTAGATCTAATTACTAAAAATACTTAGGCCCCTCTACAGAAAAAGTGGTCAACACCAAAGTTGTAGCCCTTGGAGTCTACTTTATTTTAAAATTAATTTCACCCCAAAAGGAGTACTGTAGCTCCCTGTAGAGACAAAATGGTGGGACTGGTCCCTATTGTAGGACAGCCACCATTTCTTGAATAACTTTTGATTGAGAAATTATAGGGACTTGAGATTTGAAACATAGTCTACTTATACCTACACACACATCATATCCAAAGATGGGATTTTTAGGAGAACCTTTTTCTAAGGTTTTTGAAATAATTTCATAAATCATTAAATAATTAATTAATGGGTTAAATGACCTCCAATGCCCACCAAATTTTGGTGGGTGCTCCTTAGGGTTTCTGTATGACCTTGGTAAAATTATCAGCCCAATTGGGACTGTTTTGTTTGAGTATTTTGTAAACCCAAGTTAGGACAAATAGGGTCAAAGTTAGGGTATGGTGATTACCTTGGGGTATGGTGGTCAAAACTCATCACCATGAAGTGAAACCTTGGTAACTGGTTTAGGATCACCTAAGACACCTCCATGAGTGATATGGGGTGGTGTGGAGGTGGTTAAGCCCTAGAACACTAGTTTTATTCCTAGGTGTGCATTTAGGACCTTGTGAAGGCCATGTGGTCAAAAGTTCCTTGATGGTTATGAAACTTGGTGGTTAGGTTCATAGGGTGTAAATAGGCACTGGATAATTTTATAAGAATTTTAGGAGCCAATATTCTCTTTGAATTAGGACATAACCCATTTAGGGAAACTTCTTATAAGAAACATTTACATACTTAAAAAGTCTTGGATGATGATGGGACTTTGGTTGTGCCCTTATAATCATGTTTTAGACCTCTGGTAATTTTTGTGAATTTTATTAAATGATTTAATCAGTACTTCTTTCACAAGGCACTTGTTTTGATATAGACTTAAGAAAAATATTTGAGGGTCCAAATCTCATTGTTAAATTGTGCAAATTGGTGATAGGACCTTTCAGAGCATTAGAAAACTCTGTGAAATTTTATAGAATTTTTGAAGACTTAAATAGGTAGGCTACTTCACAATTTATTTAATTTGAGGTTTTCTGAAAGTATTTATTTAAGTAAGAAAATAATTCCCTTAAATCCTGAAACTTAGTCAGTAGCCTTTTCTGATGAATACAAGAGTTTAGTAATTTTCCCAGAATTTTAGTGTTGAGCTTTTTGGTGGTTCCTTCATAAAACTACAATTTTGGACAAATGTTAAATAATTTAATTAGAAGACAATTTCTTACTGTAAAAATATGATATGCTGTTTCTGATGTTATTTAGTCACCATAGATTTATCGTAATTTTTGGAGAGCCATATCATAAGATTTACTTACACTTCATGTTCATTTTCATACTTGGCAGATGTTTGGAGAAATTAAAATAAATATTAATTAATTAGAGAAAAGTATGATTCTCTGGAATTAGTCTTATAACATCATGATAGACCTCCAGTAAATAGCTTGGGTCAGTTGGATGAATATTTGGAGTACCTCTAGTTGTGAGATTCATATAATTACTTTGGTCTGCGTATAGTAAAACTGTGAAACTTGGGTAACTAGTGGCCTACTAAGTGGGAATGGCATGTAGTTGGTGTACATGGTCAAGATGAAGAGATTTAGGTCACCAAAAAAGAGTTATATATTAAGAGTGCTTGGTGAGTTAAGGGTAAGGTAGTGCTTGGGATTGACGAAGGATGGTCTTTTCCCTAGTGTGTCATAAAGCACTTAGGTTTAACTCAAGTGAAATGATAAGAGGGGTGTTCTTATGGGTAGATACCAACAACACTAAGTGTCTTGAAAAAGGGAGCCTTGGGGTGTCATCCCATTGTGGTTCCTAGTACCATAGCGAGCCCCTTACAGGGTAATCCACGGGAAGTCCAAGATTAACCATAAACTGTAGGAGTAAGATATCGTACAAGATTAACTTAACGATACACACACTCACACCCTGTGGTTACGGGAGGTTAGTTGGTTTGGTTTTACGAGCGGTAGGCTCGGTGGTTGAAGCAGCGGACTAGTTAGTCTGGTGAGCTTGTGACTCAGTAGTGTTTGTTGGTACGGACGGGTTGGTCCGGCGAGCCGGTGGCTCGGAAGGTATTGATGACAGGCAGGTTAGCCCGGGGAATTTATGGCTCGGGATATAGTAGAACATGTTGCATGTGCATAAAGGAGGTGGGTCTCCGGTATTGGACGATCGTTCACACCGACGTCAATACGTTGACTCGGCAAGTGTGGAATTTGCATTTAGCCTTGAAAGTCTGGTGGTCCAGCCAGTAAGAGTACGCAGATGCTCCGCGGTTTTGCGTTGAGGCGTACGATAGGTCTAGGTAGGGTAGTGTGAATACCAACCTAGAGGTGGGCGAGGCCCAACCCACCATTTCCGTTTGCCACTACGGGAGTATCCTGGGAGTCTAGCTAGCTCCAAAAAAGGGAAACTAAAGGTCTATGCGCATAGAGTCGAAGTGGGTGAGTTGCACTTGTATGAACATAGCATAACTGCATACCTTGCCTGTCATAGCATAAATATTGCATTTCAACCTCTACCCCTATCGTATAAGTCGGTTATGGGACTTCTTATACGATAGGCCTTGCTAAACGACCCCTTATTCTATAGGTTTTTGTGGGCATTCCAATAAATAAATGGTTACTTTTCTATTTTATATGTCTTTACTTACTGCACTTTACTTATTCTTTACCTGCTCTTACTATGTTGTTTTACTGCTTCGATTATGTACATATATACTTGAGTAGTGGTAGAACTCTTCCTGTAGATCATGCCCCGTCATATGCTTTTTGATTATACCCCTTCTTGTCCTCCGCTTCATCCTTCCCGCTCGGTGCCTAGGAGTCACCGGGGGAGGGGTGGGGGATTGGCTTAGTCTTTTTGACTAACGGTCGGTGGACCTTATCATTTTAGGAGACCGCGGCGACGGAGCAGCACCATAGGCCGGTGCTGACGGAGGCAGGCCAGTGTAGTACAGGAGCACAGGAGTCAGGATCAGTGAGTGGTTAGGAGTTAGCTTTCGTGAGTGATCTTGTAGTGAGGATATGATGTACTGGGCATGAGCCCTTCCTTCTTCTTATTTATTGTAACCCTTGTTATCTTTTTATTCAGTTATATCATGTGGACATTCTTATATTTTTCATGTTGATTCTGTGGACTTGTCTTCTTTAATGCACTTTTCTTTGTGATCGATTTGGCCGGCAGGATCGGCGTTTTGTAGTGACGACCTTTCCGAGTGAAGGTGTCACCGCAAAACGGCGGTTCTGGGCCTAAGAACCGGTGTTTGGAAAGAAAAAAATGGGGTCTTACAGTCTAAACCTCCACCACTGCCACCTCCTCCTCCTCGGCCATCGCCGTCTTTCCAACCAAGGGTACAATGACTTGCGGAGCAAGGGTCTATGTTACCGCTGCAAGCAACCCTACTGACCTAATCATAATTTTCCTGCCAAGGAGTTCCGGGCCCTTATCGGGGATGGTTTGGACGAGCTCGGGACGACTGACTTGGAAGCCCTCTTGCTCACGGATGTACCGCCAGACGGAGATCCGGGCACCTCTACGGCGGCCCACTAGTGGGCACATTACTACTAGATGGCGGGCGATCCTTCGACCTTGGAGTCAAGGTCGATTTTCTAGCGGGATGGATTGTTACGCATGCACGTATTATTATTGTAATTCATATTATTTTAGGGTTTTGGCATGTGAGCCCCCCCCCCCCCCCCCCACCCTTTATAAGGAGGTGGATTGGTACTTGGAGAGCATCTTTCATCTTCTAGGTTTTGAACTCTCATTTTGGAGAGAAGCTTCAAGGAGGAACCAGCCTCCGGATGTTGGCACGAGCATACCTTGTGATTGTATCCCTGTTCTTTCTTATTCCTAAGAGTATGTTTGGCATGACAAAGGTCATGACCATTATCAAGAAAATAAAGTAGTTTTAAGCATAAAATGCATGAAATTTTTTAGGTGAGATCAGGCATTCACGAACGATGGTTCATGACCACCACCGCGCCAAACGAAGCCTTAGTGGCGGTCATAACCGTTGTCATGCCAAATACACATTTTTATGACTGTGACGTTTTTGTCCAAACTCACTGAAACAAAAACGTCATGCCAAACGGAACCTGAACAGTCCTTGAACTTATCATCTATGGACCTTTTTAGCCCTTGAATTGCATTAAGAATGAAATCGAATGTTGGCCCAAAAAATGCAAAAGACGCGATTTACAAGTTTAGGAATCAAATTGGCATTACCTTGTAACCATGGGGAGTGAAATGATTTTTACCCTACTTTTAAGTAACAACCCAATTTTATATCTTGTATTTAATATTTTTAGTAGTAAAATAATTTTATTAGGAATAAAATTTATTATACAATTTAAATTTCTAGTTTTATTTTTTTCGTAATAATAGTAAAATAGATATATAAAAAAATTAAAATTAACTATACATGCGGTAAGTAATCATGCAAAAACGGCCTGTCAGGCTCAAACTGGATCGGGCTCCGTTTCCAAATTTCTCCCTAGGAGATCATTTCGAGCTCCCTATGAAACCATTTCGATCCCTTAATTCGCTCTCTTCTTCTTTTGTGCGTGATCTCTTAGGAGATCAACCTACGTGAACAAAATTTTGAATCTTAAAACCAATTCCAAAAATTACGCCTTTGAACGGGCCGGGCCAGACCCTGACCTCTTGTAAAAAAAGGCATATATAACTGATAAAGAAATAACAAATGAATGGAAAGAGACCGCAGCTCAAAAAATAGCAAATGACTGGTCTGTGACCGGTTTTTAAAATAGAAAATATTTCTTAAATCACGTGCTTATTTATACGTATCATATGTTTATTATAGATAGAAATGTACACGTACTTTTTATTATATATATAGCATTTTTTTAATATATATTATTTTATATAATATAATACACTAATCTAAGCACTCTAGTAGTCTAGGTGATATAATACACTAATCTAGTAGTTTAGCCTGATATTAAGCCTGTATTACTTAACTAAGTTACTTATTACTAAAGCCTAAAGTCTTATATTACAACTAAGTTTCATCATCTATATTACAAAACTAAATTGTTTTTTTTTTAATAAGGTATGGGCGCCAAGCGCTAGGCGCCCACATAGCAAGCGGCAGCACAGCAGCTGCCAAGTGGCAGCACTGCAGCTGCCAAGTGGCAGCACAGCAGCTGCCACGTGGCAGCACAGCAGCTGCCGGTGCTAGGCTGTAAAAGCACTTGGCGTTTCCTCTTGCACTGTGCGTCGAATTATAATTTTATACAAATGTCGAATGACAGCCTTAAGTGTTGGACTAGCACATGCAGAAGAGATATTATATAATTTTTTATTTATGGTGAAAAGTATTTTATTTGAAGAATTAAAATTAGTAATTATGTTAGGGGATTTATATTAGCAGTTCTACAATCGGCATTCGCAGACCACTGTTAATTGCAAGCTCGTCAAATTGATATTCGCAGTCAACTATTAATTACAGCTCATCAAATCGATATTCGCATCCCACCAAGGAGAATTTTTCATGTTAGCCTTTTCTCCTCATTTTGAGGTTTCTGGTGGTGACGATTAATCAAACTTGATGGGGTTCCCCAGAATGATTTCGGTCTAACTAAAGATCTTTTAAGCACGATATTGGCCAAAGTCAACCCTAATAAGACCACTCATCCCAAAACTGCCCATAACCATCGGGGACGCGTACGAACGAGCACGAGTCCCCAATCACGTCGCGCATGAGGCCACGACTGGCCGCGCGCACCCACGCAACCCTGACTGGCCGCGTGCAAGCATGCGCGCGTCCCTAGACACGCGCAACTGTGGGCGGCCCCTCTTGGCCGCGCGAAAGCCTACACGCGGGTCAGGCTGCGTGCCCCAGCACGCAGCCTTGTCGGCCCTTCGGCCGCCCAGATCGGCCGCCCAGATCGGCCGACCCTTTGGCTGCACAGATCAGGCGGCCCCTTGGCCGCCCAAGTCGGGTGGCCACTTGGTCGCCCGGCCCTCCGGCCGGCGAGATCGGGTGGCCCCTTGGCTGCCCGACCCTCCGGCCAACCAGATCGGCCAGCCCCTTGGACGCCCGACCCTCCAGCCGCCCAAATCGGTCGGCCCCTTGGCCGCCCAGCCTCCCGCCGGCGAGCGGCCAAGGTCGTCCTCCTCAGGCGCCCTAGCCGACACTCGTCGGTCGGGTCCCGCCGCCGGTCAATCCCCTTGTCGGCCGACCCTCCACTTTTTGATCGCCACCACGCAATCTCCCCCCCCCCCCCCCCAACTATTGGCGTAACCACCCATTATGGGGGTGCGTATAGCCGAATGTCATAATTGGTGTGTGCATAGCAAAATTCCAATCATGGGTGTGAACATAGCGAAATTCCCATCATGGGTGTGCGCATAGCAAATTTTCCATCATTAGTGTGCGCATAGCAATATATCCCATCATGGGTATGCGTATAACAATAAACGACCCATAATGGGTGTGCATATAACAAATTATATGGTTACGGTGCGCACGTAGCCATATTCATAACTGGTGTGCGTATAACACATAAATTAGCTATGGTGTGCGGGTTCGCATAACCACCATAACCACTGTAACCACTCATTAAGAGTGGGTGTAACTATCCAAAATTATATCGGTTTGCGCGTAGCAAAATACTTAAATAATACGCGCCTTAAATTATATTGGCCTGCAAATAGTAAAAAGGATGATTATGGTATGCGGATATCTGCATAACCACCATATTTACCCCGTGGGGCCTATAAATAGGACCCCATGGCCCTCCTTTCATTCCATCTTTCTCTCCTCCCGCCTTTCCTTCGTCGCGCGAAAGAAATCCTCGAAGACATCTTCGAAGATCTCTTCGCTTTCGAAGAATCCTTCGAAGATCTTTGAGCTTCATCCATGATCTTCGAGCCCCCTTTAAGCGCACATGGGGATTCCACAGCGCTAGCACACTTCATACACATTGCGCTTTGCGCGCACTACGTCTTGCGCGCCCACTGTGGACATTGCGCTTTGCGCACACCGCGCTCACATTGCACCTTGCACACACCCCGTGCACAGTGCGCCTTGTGCACACCTCATGTACACTGCGTCTTGCGCACACCCAGCGCGCGCTACGCCCAGCATACATTCCGGCCTGCGCACGTTCCACCCTGCGCATGTTTCACCTTGTGCGGGCATTTTGCTACGCACTCTTCACGCACTCGCCACGAACAAAGCACACTCCGCGCACACCGCAGCAAGCGCACCACGCACACCGTAGCAAGCGCTCCGCGCGCACCGCCGCAAGCCCTCTGCGCACACCGCAGCAAGTGCCCCGCTTGCACCACAACAAAGCATTCCGCATGCAACACGGTCAGGGCTCATAACGCTCTCAACTCAGCTGGAAGCCCTCTAGTCGACAACAAGTCCACCGCTCCAGACTCCCCTCCGCTCTCAACCAGAGACAAGTCGTAGAATCCAGATCGTGCTAAGCGCGCCACTCCCGCTCCCGCTTCTCAGCACCCAGAGTGCAATGCTCTCCACTGCAGCAAGAAAAAGACTTAGCATCGCGAGCGGTGGCCTGTCACCCACCGAGCACATCTCTCTCTCCCTCTCCCAGCAATTGTAACAAGGGACGGCCTATCCCCTCGTCTTTCTCTTAAAAAGCTATGTACAACACCAACAAATATTGAAGTTTGGTCGGCACAGCTCCGACCACGTGTTTTTTCACCAATTTCCGGAGTTTCTATGTTTAAAAAAACTTATTGTCAGCAGTCTCATTTTCAATAACTGTTTATGTACTCGATCACTCTCGGGCTAAGACGGTGCAATCTAGACCGATTTGCAGGAGCCTGAGTTGACCGCAACAAAACTAATTGTCAAATGTCGAGCAATTTCTGACATACCTCTATCGTCGTCTCGCCGAGAAAATGAAATTTAAGATGGTTAAAGGATTGACCATTAGCAGGGCGAGATAGTTGGCCAAAGGACCATTTAAGGTTATATTGGTGAGACAAAGGAAGAAAGTGAACTTCCTGTAGAATTCAAAATCAATAGTTCTATAACAACTACACAATTAGGCTTTGGACTTTTCCCAACGAGGAAGACGCAAAATGAGTATGCTGATGAATAAGTTTCAGTCAAAACGCAAACGCAATAATGGAATCGTTTGGTCGTACAGCTGTTAGAAAAGTGCTTAATTTAAAAGAGATGATAAGTGACTTTTTGAATAACCGGCGACCTCCAGCTTAACGGCTTCTCCATAAGAACGAACAATGCCCTAAATAAGCGATTTTCATTCCTCATTCATTTCTCGCGCCGCGACCACGACCTCTCCCCGATCCCTCTTGACGAACGACGAGTCCAACTCCTCCATACGGTCGATTTAACCCGGTCTACGATGAGGCCTCTCCCTATAGACGACGAGTCCAACTACTCCATACGCTCGATCTATCGACGAAAAAAATCTGCTTCGGGGTAAATATCCGCTTCTCCTTCTCCGATTTTGTAACTTTTGTTTTTCGATTAGGGTTTATGGTAAATATCTGCGTCTTCTCCGATTTCTGCAAAAAAAAAAATCAATTGGGGTCCATTCGTTTGGACGGAATTGAGCTTCTGGAATTGAATTGAATGTGTAGTTCTAATTTTGTCGTTTGTTCTAACGCTTAAACGTTGGAATTGGAATTTTAATGAATTCCATGGAAATTATTTTGAATTAAATTCAAATCTTTCCGATAATTGGATAATTCCGGCTAATGCTCGTTTATCGATGTGGGCATGTTTTTTCGCCCAGGGGCGCATTTTTTTCGCCCGTGCGAGTATTTTCCCAACACGAGCAATTTTCATTCGGGCGCATGTTTTCGCCCGTGCGTGAGTTATTTCTCCCGGGCGCGCTTTTTTCGTCCGGGCACACACTTTTTTTCTCACAGGCGCACGTTTATGCTCGGGCGCACATTTTTCGCAAGGGCGCGCATTTTTTGGCCCAATCACATTTTTTTCATGTGTTTTTCGCCTTAACTTAGTGGTTTTTGCGTGCATTTTTGGCCTGAACCATGAATTTTTGCCCAATCGAGCATTTTTCGCACAGACAAGCGTTTTTTCGTATGATCGCGTGTTTTTTTCGCTCGGCGAGCTTTTTTTGCCAGAATGCTTATTTTTCGCCTGAGCGCGCACTTTTTCGCCTATAAGCGCGCATTCCGCCCGGGCACGCGTATTCCGCCCAGGCACGCGTATTCCATCCAGGCCCACTTATTTTGCACGGGCGCGCATTTTTCGTCCGTGAGTGTTTTTTTCACCGGGTGCACATTTTTTTGCTGAGCGCACATTTTTCACTCATGCGTGATTTTCTCCATAACTTGCAGATTTTCGCGTGGACGTGCATATTTAGCCTAGGGGAGCGTTTTTTTCGCCCGGGCGTGCATTTTCACTCTGGTACGCATTTTTTTCCCTTGCGCATTTTTTTCGCCATAACGCTCATTTTTCGCCCTAGCCCACTTATTTCACACCTGAGCTCTTTTTTCGCCCGGGTGCGCATTTGCGCCCGGTCGCGTGCTTTTCACCCAATCGCACGCTTTTCGCCCGACCACGCGTTTTCTGCTCTGGCGCGCGCTTTTCCCCCAAACACGCACATTTTCGCCTGCGCACCTGGGGACTTTTTTTTGCCCTGAGCGTATTTTTTGCTTTGACGCGCGTAATTTTAAGATTGAATTTTATCTAACAAACGAACAACAAATTTGATCAATACCACAATATTCTCAAATTCTGATTATTTGTCGAAGACTATAATTGCAATTTGATGATCCGGATCTGGATCATAAATTATGTATTTTTTGTGCATTTCATGATCCGGATTTGGATGTGTATTTGAAGATCAATAATCTGTACGAAGAGTAGAGTACTGCTTCTTCTTTTTGTCTTCCTTTACAATTACTACCATAATTTCTCATCAAAATCTACAAATAATTCCGATAAGTCTTGATAAGTTCTCATCTATTATGTAGAAATATCTGGGCTGCGATTAGTCAGAAACCCCGCTCTCTCATTAAGATAATGGGGTCATTGGTGAGAAAGTTGGTTTAACCAAGAGAAAGTCGAACCCACTATCTCCGCAACGGACCGCGCACGTAACCGTCATGAGAACACGCAATCCTACACATATCGTCGTGAGCAACCGCGCGCGGCGGTGCCGCGCGCAACCGCTCACGGCGGTACCGCACGCAACCGCCCGCGCAGCATACAAAATTGTTTGGCTATATACAAACCATTGTTGTATACAAATCATATTAATTCAAAACTGGTTATATGTAGCTAAAATTGTTATATGTAGATCAATGTAAAAATTTAAAAAAATCAGCACATAAGAGAAACTTAATTTAATGGCATCACGTATGCTGAAAGTGGAACATATTCAAGTGTCATTTAAAGAGAAACCATATCAACACATAAGATCGATGTTTGGTAATAAAAAAAATGTTGGAAGGCAAAAAAATTATGGTTTCATGGAAGATTAAGATTATGGTTTCATGGCAATAAAAATAAGTGACTATCACTTTCCACACTCATAACCCTACAACTGTCGTACCACAACAGTTAGCTTTGCAGATGAAGATTTTTTTTTTCAAAATAATAGATTTCAAGACTACCGCGTCCAAGAACAGAGGAAAACAACAGATTTCAAAGTTAGAGAAACAGATTGTGAGCTTCTCCCCACCGTCGTTGCCCATCAAGACGACGGCCGCCGGTTCCAAGTTTCCCTGCATGAGAAAAAAACTAGCATCGCAGCGAATCCCCAGCCCCAACATTGACCGTCGGCACCAACATTATTGGAATGTCCGCGATCGACGGAGAGCGGCGAAGCTTTTCCAGGCGACATTTGGCCGCTGGCGACCTGGGCGTGAGCACGGGAGACGGGATCGGGAGGGATATCGTGAGAGCACGCGGGGAACGGATTTGTTTTTGTTTTTTTTTAAAGAGAAGTTTTAAATTGGTCTGTGCATCTAGTAGAAAAAAAATGACAAAAAAATAAAATTTTCAGCTTATACTTACGCGGTTTATATATAACAATGCCCCTTTATTTATGCTTATTAAAATATGATCATATTATATATAATAACAATTTAAATAAATGTGTAATTATAAGAAAATAATATAGTAAAATTAAAAAAAATCAATCAAAAAATGAATTTTTTTAATAGAGTAAATATATATAGCGATGTTAAATGCAGACCGGTTTTGACTATATGCAGGCCGCGGATGTATGCAGGTCAAAAAATTATTCATGCAGGCCACATTTCATATTTACATACCATATTCAAAAATCAAATTAATATTTTCCTAAATAAATCACCAAGCAAAATAGCATTCATAAAATAAGTAAGTAATATATCATGCGTGCGAGGTTACGTTGAATGTCACTGTTTCGTTAGTAAATCTGAGAGAGCTATTGATGGAGTATCCCTAAAGGCGCTAACCGCACCCCATCCATGGGGGTGCGGTTATCCAAAGAACCTCCACTAGCGACGTAACTACCC
The DNA here is from genome assembly GCA_033032865.1 of Dactylorhiza incarnata. Lineage (NCBI taxonomy): Eukaryota > Viridiplantae > Streptophyta > Magnoliopsida > Asparagales > Orchidaceae > Dactylorhiza > Dactylorhiza incarnata. Next base: position 154,235 of record JAWHQI010000304.1, read on the forward strand.
GAAGTATTACCATCGCCGCCATGGCCTCCATGGCCGCCATGGCCGCCATCGCCGACGCCGACTCCATCGCCTCCATCGCCTCCATCGTCGCCATCGCCGACGACGTCGCGATCGTCGCCATCGCCGTCATCGCCGCCATCGCCGACGACGTCGCGATCGTCGCCATCCCCGCCATCGCCACCATCGCCGACGACGTCGCGATCGTCGCCATCGCCGTAGCAAATACCCATGAATAGCTTTACTCCAGTTGTAATTTGAAAACACATCGGACTCGGACAAACGAGTAAACTCCTTGGGGACACGATTGCATGGAATGAAAAAACACATAATACATGAAGTATTAAACTACTCGAATCATTTTTCCTGAAATTTTAAAAGAAAAAATGATATATTTTTTTTTAAAACTGTGGCCTGCATATAACTAAAATCGGCATGAGTTTAACATCGCACTTTTTACAAAACTGTGGCCTGCATATAGCCAAAACTGACCTGCGTTTAACATCGCTCTATATATATAGTTGCATTTTGAATAATAGGATTTTCCCTAAGAAAATTTGAATTGAAAAAATATCATTAACCGATGCGTAGGATGCACGTAACAAGTGATAATAATAATAATATTATTATTATTATTATTTCAAACTAAAATTGGCAAGGCGTTTGGTGGGATGAGACTTCCGATAGTCAATTTTCATTTCTCCAATCACTTCGCTTTAATCAACGGTTGCCCCCGCCCCGCGACCAGCCGTTTGGCTTTTGGTGTTCGGTATTCAGCATCATTACGTTCACGTTTAAGTGGTCGTTTGGCTTAAACACCACTGTCATAAGGAACCGTTTGGCACAACGGTTGTGACCGCTTAAAAAAAAAATCTCATTTTGAACTTAAATGGGAATACAGTTCCAAAGATGAGGTCGATCATTCACAAATGACAATTCGGGATCATTGAGTATAATTTCTAGTTAGAAACTGCTGTTCTTTTCTCCATTTGGCACGGCGGTGGCGGTCATGAATGTGGTGGTTACGAATCAACCGAGGAACTTCATCCACTTTTAAGTTCAAAACATGAATTCTACGACGATGGCGTTATCGTCCAAACTCATCGGAGCAAAAACGCCAAGCCAAACGAAGCCTTAGAGGAAAAAAAAAACACCATCTTCTACTCACAAATCCTTACTATTGCGGAAAAACTAAACCATGTGACCCACTATATATATATAGTGAAGTTGCAAAATACTGATGAGACAAGGTTTCATGACAGACGAAAAAGTCCAAGATACGTGCTCGAAAATGACCGCACTGCCCTTGTCTTTGATTCATATGCAAGAATAAAAGGAAGGGTCATTTCGCCCATCTTCGCACAGGTCTCTCAAACAGATCAACAGCCCCCAAAACTGCGAGCGGATTCAGCTCAGCCTCGCAACCAAGTGTTCCTGTATGATGAGTTGTCGCGGAGAGAGGCATCATGCGGCTTGTACTCCATAATATAGCTCAGCGGAAGCTTCAAGTGCCGCTTGATCGAGTCCCTCAAGCCCATCACGGCCTATATGTTTTAATACGGAAATGTGTCAGCACGAGAAGACCATTGAAAACGCAAAGGGAGAATGAGAGTGTTAACACGAGAAGGCTAACGAAAATGCGAGTCCCGACCTGGTGGTCAGATGCGTTGCGGTTCCAGATGCTTAGAATGTCCTCATTGAATCGGATGCTGAGAACGATGCCGCATATGTTTTCGCTGTAATCAAGCTGGTCTCCAACCAGAGCAAGAACCTAGAGGAAGTACAAAAGGCTTAATTCAAGAGAATTAAATAATAATAGTAATAACAATAATACTAATAATAATTGATATCAGGAAAAATATACAATTCTATTAATTCAAGCACCGAAGTTATATGTATATTGCGCCAATGTGGTTTAACTATCAGAGGTGTTGTAACAATACCCGGCTCGTGCTAAATGAGTCACCCGAGGCTTTGGGTTATACCTCACCAAGCATCTCAAGTGCATTTCAATAATCTTGTTTACAATCTGTCTGTTTATTGGACCGCGAGTGGGACGTGGAGAAGGCTAGCTTGAATCTTGATACTGTTGAGGTGGATCGATTCCCGCAAGAACATGCATGCAACACTGAGTGACACGATGATCTCAGCACACCCCGCCTAGGCAGTCGTGGTTCCGACTCCACTGTATTCTCCGCCTCCGGCCATCCTCGGGCGACCCTACTGACATTACGGGCTAGGACCATAACATTCGCACTCATGTCCTAAACCGTCAACCTCTTCTCTCTCTTTGGGAAGCATTCAACATGGTTTTGGGTGATGAGGATCTCTGACGCTCTCTCAATTCCGACAGAGTACCTGATCGTTCGGTGCTTGATGGCATTGGTTGAGGCTTGCCTCCTCCCATTTCATCTATTAGGGTGTGTGATCATTGTGGCAAGAACATGTTCATGAGTGCAATTTTCACCTTTATCCTCATCTTGCGCCTTTAAGGATGAAGAACAGTAGTTGTGGACGTTGTGGTAGTTGTCCTCGCCAACATAATCACCGTACTACTGCCCATACTACTGACGCTAATACTGACAAGCTTTCCTCCAAAGATTTTTCAGTTGAAGAACTTGATGCTCTGCGACATCTAGTACACTCTCAGAGTAACTCTTCCACCGGCCTTCGCTACCTCAGGATCTCCAAGCGCATATTCTGCATCTGCCATCCAATCTGAATGGATCATCGATTCTAATGCAACTAATCACATGACAGAGGCTTCGTCGGGTTTTACACCCTCTCTTGGGTCAAAATAAAGTTATCATCGTCAATGGCTCCTTCTCTTCGATAGCTGGCAAATGGATTATCTTATGTTCCTCTACCATGCCTCTCACATCAGTTTTACATGTTTCTACATTTCTCGAAAGTTACTATTTATTAATCGCTTGATTACATCCTTAAACTGCTCTGGCGTTTTTTCCTGATGGTTGTGTTTTACAGGATCAAACGACAAAGCAGTGTATTGTATAGTAGTAGGAACAGTGGGAGCTTGTGCATCTTGGACCATCCTACTCACCAAGCTCTCTCTAGTACTCCTGCTCCCTCTTCCGTTGATGTATGATGGTGACATCAACGTCTAAGTCACCCCTCCACAAGTTATCTTCTTAAGATGTTTCCTATTTTTTCAAAGTGTATGAACAATTTTGTTTGTAATTTTTGTAGTTTCTCTAAACATGTACATCATAGTTGGACTAATTTATCATCTTCGGGTAAGATTCATTTTGATATTATTCATACAGATGTTTGAGGGTCTTCTCGTGTTATCTTTTTATCTGGTCACCGTTAGTTTGTTACGTTTATTGATTGTTTTCCTCGCACTGTGTGAGTGTACTTATTAAAACAGAAGAGTGATGTTTTTAAGCTTTAAACTTTTTCACAAAATGGTGGGCACTTAGTTTGGTAGTAAGATTCGTGTCATTCGAAGTGATAATGGGAGAGTACGACGATGTTGTGTTTTGGGGACATATCTTACTAATCATGATATCCTTCATCAAACGTTCATACCTCCACCAAAAATGATGTTGAACAAAAAAAATAAGCATCTCTTCGAAGTCACACGGCGCCTCCTTATTACAATGAATCCCACCAAATCCTACTGGGGCGAAGCTGTCCTTACAACAACCTACCTCATTAATGGTTTTCCGTCCAGTACTCTATAATGTCTCTCATATCTCCCATTTGTCTACCAAGTGTGTCGTTCACACATCTCATCTCCTACCACGCATGTTTAGATGTGTATATTTTGTCCATATTCATCAACCCAACTGTGATAAATTGGATGCTTGTTCCTATTTTTGTGGGTTACTCCACTATGAAAGGGTATCGTTGCTACCACTCTTCCTCTCGACGTTTCGTTTGTATTATGGACGTTAAATGTTGGGAAGAAGAACAATTCTTTAGCTCTCGTCAGAGGGAGAGGACAACTAATATCGACACTCCCATTATTCATCTTCCCATTGCGGCCTTGCATATTCCTCCTTCCACAACTCCAACCAACATGTCTACTTCTATCATCACTTCGACTCATGTTGCCGAGAGACTTTTTCTTCCTCTTCCTCAAGTATATCAATGACGCAACACTAGTGTTGAGATATTACATCTAAAGAGAAATCCAACCAAAACTTGGCAGGAAGCGACCAATAAACTTCAGAACGGTTCCTAATGATGACCTCCATCAATCTCTCATACATCTAAAGAGAAAGCCGACCTCTGCAAAATACCTTATTGCTAACTATATCTCATATCACAATCTCGCTCATGCGCATAAAGCCCTTTTCTCGTCTCCATCTTCTGTTCGTATTTCCCAAAACTTGGCAGGAAGTGATAGATATACTTGAATGGAGAAGAGCAATGGATGAAGATATGTTTGCATGAGAGAAAAATCAAACTTGGAACTATCTCTCCTTCCAATCGGGAAAAAACTTATTTGATCAAAATGGATTTTTTCTGTCAAAATCAAGGAGTTGTAGAGAGATACAAAAGTCATCGCTCAGGGATATGCTCAAACCCCCGGTATTGACTATCATGAAACAATTGCGCTAGTTGCCAAGATGGATTCCATCCGCATCATTTTATCATGCGCGGTATGCCTGGGATAGGACCTACAACAACTCGATGTAAAAATGTCTTATTACATGGCGGTCTGGAAGAGGTATATATGAAGTTTCCGCCTGGATTCTTGAAGACAAAATCAGAAGGAAAATTCACTCCAGGTTTCAGCTATGAAACATCTTCCTATCTTCTTGTCATTCTTTCTGAAGGACTGCTTCTTGCACTCCTTCTTACTGGTTTTGTCCTTCTGCTCTTTAGAATATTCAGGAGCAATGTGCCCTGACTTTCTGCAGGCAAAGCAGATGACTTCTTGTTTGGGAGTCTTATCAAACCTGGGCTTACTTGACCTCATGTCCTTCCTTCTTGAGTCTTCATTTTGACCCATCTTCTGAACTTTCTGACCAAGAGATTAAACATCTCTTCTTCAGAGGTTGAAGGCTCTCCTTCAGTTGCCTTCAATGTAATGGTTCTTTCTCTTGAGGGAGTTGAAGCTCTCTTTGGCTTCTATCAATTCAAAAAATCCCTTTATAGTTTGAAACAGTCCCCAAAGCTTGGTTCGAGAAGTTTCAAAAGGCAATGACTTTGTTGGCATACAAATAGGGTCACTCTGATCATACTATCTTTGGTAAGCGGAAAGCAAAGAAAGCTGTGATTCTTATTGTCAATGTAGCCAATATCATTATCACAGGAAATGATTTTTGAAAAAATTATGTGGCTTAAAGGACGTTTATGCAAGGAGTTCAAAGTCAGAGACCTAGGAAAGTTGATACATTTCTTAGGGATTGAAGTTGCGTGGTCAGATCGAAGAATCTTCATTTCCCAAAGGAAATATGTTATGGATGTCCTCGAAGAAACATGGATGCTTGAGTGTACACCTGATGATACCCCTATAGAAGCAAATTGTAAAATCGATGAAGACAAGGATGGTGAGAAAGTGAATTCTGACAGCTACCAAATATTGGTGGGAAAACTTATCTATCTCACACACACATATCATGATATCACTTATGCAGTTTGCATCCTGAGCAGGTACATGTATTCTCCTGGATTGAGACATCAAGAAGTTGTCATACGGATACTACGACACCTGAAGAAGTCTCCCGGACGCCGAATTATATTCTCCCAAAATAAACATGTAAGTATTCAAGTATACACGGATGATAATTGGGCTGGAAGTCAAGATGACTGGAAAGCAACCACCAGATATTGCTCCTTTGTTGGGGGGAATCTCGTTACTTGGAGAAGTTAGAAACAAAATGTACCGCAAGCTCCAGTGCAGAAGAAGAATACAGAGCAATGTTACAAGTAATATGTGAGGGACTATGTCTTAAATCTATAAAGCGGGATATGGGGCTATGAAATGGAAAGCGCATACGTCTTTATTGCGACAATAAAGCTACTATAAACATTGCCCACAATCCCGTTCAACATGACCGAACAAAATATGTTAAAATTGACAGACATTTCATCAACTGGAAAAAAGCAACATTTGCACACCGTTTATCCAATCTCAAGATCAGCTAGCAGATATCTTTATCAAAAGCCGTAGTTGTGACACCTTCACCGATAATATCTCCAAGCTGGGAATGATCGACAAATACTCCCATCTTGAAGGGGAGAGTTGAATTAAACACATTGTAAAGGCCCATTATAAAGGCTCATGTCCTTTTATTTTTAGTCCTACACCTTTATATTGGTTTGATTTTTTCTCTTTTGTGTATATATTTGAGGTGTCACGTAATACTTTTTTTGTTAGATTGAAAATAATATTTTCTCCACTTCTCAACTATCCATGGAAACCTCGACCCAGATCTGTGAGGGCGCATGAAGGGGCTGAAAAAACTTGTTGGATGTGTTTGAAAGCTCTTGTTCTGCTAACAGATGATGCATGTGTGCACTGCCACATTAACCATGTCTTGTAATCCCTTCCAAAAGAAATCTGCGCATAATCACTGTAGTGTTCTCTCCACAAATGTATGGGTAAGGTTGTGGATCGTGTTGATGATGAGTGAAACTAGCGGAGACATCAGTAGGAGATAGATCTTCCCCATGTGTCAATTTAATCTATCTGGCAACTCCCCTGATTAGGTACCACGCCCGCCTCTATGCGAACCAGGATTTATGCCACTCCAGAATGGCCTCAAACAATGCCAAGTGTGGCTCAAAAATAGCTAGCTAGACACCCTCCTCATCGTAGAAGGAAAGAGAGTCCACCATTCCGCTCAGCTTCCCCACCCAATACTCCACCGTGAAGTCGAACCTCATGAGTCGATTGATTCAATGTTGTTGTGGAGAAGTGGTCAGCTTCTACTACACAAGGTATTTAAGATCGTAGTGGTTCGTCCTAATGCTGAAATGATGGCAGTCCTCAATGTCGCATTACCTGGAACAACCCAACCAATTCCCGCTCGTAAGCGGGCAACTTCATGTGATGTGTCATCAATTTGCAAATGTGCATTGGGGTGTTCCTGCTGCTATATGGCCACATAAATCTCTCTCTCTCTCTCTCTCTCTGACGTGTCACACTCCACCATAAAGTCATGTATGAAGTCGAGGAGTTGTAGGAGTGAGGTGGTTGCAAGGCTGCCTTAAAGACAAGAATGCATGAGTCACATTTGGTGTCCACTAAAACTCATTCTTCATGAGTAGGCTCATCTTGTGTACCGCAATTCCACGGTATTCGGAATGAACCTACGATAGTAACTTGACAGTATGAATCCAGTTGAAACACCATAGATATGAACAATATAGGCCAAATAGGTCACATGTTCCCCGTTGAACATAAATTTGGAGTTCTTGAGAAATAGGTAGTGATTGTGAAGAACTTCAAAGACCATCCATAAATGGTTGAAGTGCTCGACCAAAGAGAAACTATAGATCAGAATGTCGTCGAAGAAAACAAGTAAAAATTTACGAAGGGACTGAGTACATCATTCATTAAGGTCTGGAAAGTCGATGAAGCGTTGGTGAGCAAAAAGGGATCACTATGAACTCGAAATGGTCGTGGTGGGTTCGGACGACCGTCTTCTCCACATCAACATGCATTCGGATCTAGTGGTAAACGAATTGCAAGTCCAACTTTCAAAATAAAAGAGCTTCGTGGAGCTCATCCACTATTAGGATAAGGAATTATGATCGTCCTTGCATTTATTTCCTAGTAATCCACAAAACCGTCAAGGCACATCCTCCTTTTTTACTACGAGGCAGGTGATGAAAAAAATGATTGGTTGGATCGTATAATTCCATGCAATAGCATCTCGTTGCACTGTCTCTCGATCACATCCTTCTAGAGGAAGGGTAACTTGTACGATCGGATGGCTACCGACATCATTCTCGTAAGTAGGAAGATGTGGTGATCCTGGGACCTAGGCGGAGGAAGACCCACTATGTTCCTCAAAACCTAGCACCTGCCAGTGTAGTAGCCCCTCCAAGTTCTCATGATGGGAGGTTGAGGGTTGAATGGTGGCTACGCGTAGAGAGCACTTTCACTCTTCTCCAACCCAACATATGGCGAGATTGTAGCGAGAATGTCATAGTAAGAGCTGTGAAGTCCCACACAATCTGGCCAAAGGTGCGGAGCCAGTGGACTCCCAGTACGACATCGAACTCAACCAGTGGAATGATGTGAAGGTTCATCCTGATGACATCAGTGTGAACCTCCACCAATACGTTTGCGCATATGCCCAGGCTAGGGGTGGGGTCATCTCGCCATTGGCGATGAATGCATGCATGCCCTCTTTTGGTCGGATGGGGAGACCCAGAGCCTGTATGACGAACTCCCAAATAAAGTTGTGATCGATGCCTGAGTCGACAAATACTCAAACACGATGCGTGCAACTACATAGTCAGTAGACCATATGCTCCCATCATGGCATGGAGCGAGATCTCTGGCTCGTCCTGCTTGGTTGGGATTGCATCCCCTTCATTCTCCACCTCTAGGAAGAATAGCCTTTTGCACTAGTGTCCAACTGCATAAACCTTGTCGCAATTGAAAAAGAACCCTTGGTGTGACTCTCCACAATCTCTGCGGTAATAGACGGCAAATGAAAAGGGATGGCACCGCACCTAGAACCGTAAATAATTGTGACAAATAACATAATAGAGAGGGATTACCTCTTTGACACCAAAACGTAATTAAGGACCGACCTTTCATTGATTCATTCTTATCTTTCTTTTCATTCCTGGATATTGAATTTTACGGATAATGAGACATATCGAATGACTATGTACCACGAAACTTCCAAGGCTAAGTGAGATGAACTAAAGTCCCTTTACTATGGGAAAGATAGTCTTCAACACTTATTTGATTTATTCTGGGACCTCCTGACTGTTAAACCCAGTCTGAATGGCAATCTGACGTCATTTATGGCGTGATACAAGACTATCACAGAGGCCTGGATTAAACACCCACTCCAACTCTTGATCTAGCAACCTAGAGGGCGCAGAAAGAAGTAGTGGGTATAACTATGATGATGGATTGAATATCATCATATCTTTAGTTTCTGTGCAAATGTTTTATCATCTCCAACAATCTCATCCCTATCTGAGTATGTTCAATGGTTTTGAAAGTCATTCCACCCATTGATGTCTCCATGACTTCATCTCATGCCCTTCTCCAACATTCTACTGACTCGTGTCCCCCCAATACTGAACATTGGTGAGGTCACATGGGCTCCTGAGGCAATGGAGATCGAGATGGTCGAAATCATCCTAAGGGATAGAGCACTCCCATATGTATCTATTGTGAACGAATCAATCACACTGAGACAACTTGCTATAGAAAACATGAATTCCACAGCAACAGAATTCAGCAGCAACAACAAAACCCTCCTCACCAAGCTTCTTCTGCGATCGACACTCCTAGCACGTCCCGGTCTGAAATTGGCATCTTGCAGGAGGAACTCCAGAGTCCTCAGGGGTTACTCGAACGTCTGGGTCTATTGACTCTGCGTCAAATGAAGGCATATAATGTCTTTCTCATAGCCCCTCTTGGATAGTAGACCGGAGCCACAAATCACATTACTCTGCAGAAACCCTTGTGGTACACGACCATTGATTGTCCCACATTTATCACGGTGTAAATGGAGAAACCACGTCTGTTAATGGATCTGGAGACACCTATGCACCTCATCTATTTCTTTACGATATGTATTTCATGTCTCTGGTTCACAATTTAATATTTTCTTTGTTAGTCGTCTCGCTCATGATCATGACTGCTCTATAACTTTCTCCTCTTCATTTATGGTGCAGGATCGACCAACACATAGCATCGTTGGTGGGGGACGATTGTTGAACGGGCTCAACATTCTAGATCTACCCTCCTCAACTCTCTTTTCCATCACTTATGTATCCCGACATCAACATCTTAGTCATGCACCTCTTCCAATCTTACAAAATGCGCTTCCGAATTTTCCTTTTACTAATTTTACTTGCAAATTATGTATCTATGGAAAACACAATCTGCTCCATTCTCTACAATTCATTCGGACATTTGCGGTTCAAATACAACTGCTAGTTTATCCGGATATCATTCTTTTGCTACCTTTATAGACGATCATTCGCGCATGACGTGGGTGTATTTACTTTGTGATCAATCTGAGACAGTACATGTGTTTCACTTGTTTATTGCAGAAACACGCAATCAATTTTCTATTAACATCAAAATTATTCGGACGGATAATGCTCGTGAGTACATTAGCCACGAATTTTAGAAAACCTGCAATATATTTGGTATTATTCATCAAACGTCCAACACTTATACACACAACAAAATAGTGTGGCCAAGAGAAAAAACCAAAACCTATTGGAGATGGTCAAATCTCCCATGTTTCAAATGCAGGTTCCAACGAGCTCTTGGAACTTCACGATAACTACTGCATGTCATTTAAGTAATGCATGTCATCAGCTATCCTGAACTTTGAGTTCGACTATCCTAAACTTTGCGTTTTCTTTCTCCATCATATTTCCATTCACACCTTCCTTCTCCCTAAACCCTCGTGTTTTCAGGTGTGTGTATTTTGTTCATCATCTTGATCCTCCTTTAAATAAGTTGGCACCAAGAGCCACCAAATATATCTTTCTTGAGTACTCTCGAACTCAGAAGGGATACATATGTTATTCTTCCATTGATCGAAAACCTGTGATATTTGTTGATGTTACCTTTCTTGAGGAACAACCCTTCTATTCTCCTTCTGGTGAAACACCACTTGCACCTCCTCGTCCCAACGTGTCTATCGACAGTCCACCGACAACTGTAATACCAGCACTAGCTCCTCCTCCACTAAACGGATATATTGATCGTCGTTCTCACCAATCTGTCCCGAACCAGTCGCCCCTACCGATGACGCCTCTGGTCCAACAAATCCGCTCGCGGACATCCAAGAGGATGCACGCTCATCTACTGCTCGCCCGCTTTCTCACTATGTCTCCTTTCATCGGTAATCTTCTGAACTCCGCAGGTTTGCATGCTCCTTGTCTTATATCTCCAACCCTTTTGTATAGAAAGCTCTCCAATATCATGGGTGGCGGGTAGCAATGGATGACGAAATGAAGGTCATATGGGCCAATGGGACTTGAAAATTGGTATCCCTTCCACCTGGACAGTCCCTAGTCGAATGTAAATGGGTGTTCAAGGTTTAAAAAACGTACAAATGATTCAATTGAGTGCTTAAAAGCCCGTCTTGTGGATCAAGATTTACTCAACAATATGACATTGACTATGAGGAGATGTTCTCTCAGTGGCCAAGTTTAATATTGTAAGGATATTGATCACCTTGACAGTCCATCACCAATGACAGTTGCATCAACTCGATATCAAAATTGCATTCCTTATTGGTGATCTGACAGTGACTGTCCACATGCAGCAACCTCCTGGATATGAGACCATGGGGGAGTCTTGTATGCGGACTAATAAAATCTATTTATGGCATGATAAAATTTCCTCGAGCATGGTTGAAAATTTTAGTAACGTGGCTTATGCATTTGGCTTCACCGGGAGCTCGGTGGCCTCTCCCTATTTTTACATCGTCGCAAAGACGTAGGGGTGAGCATAAAAAACCGCAAGCCGCAAAAACCGCCCGCACCACACAAACCGAACCAATTTTTAAACCGCACCGCATATCATAAGCTTAGCCATTGCTTAGGTATTATTTTTATTAGTAGATTACAGGCTTACAAAATCACAGCATACCAATCAAAAACCGCACGCGCATGCGTGAAAATATATATGATATCTAACTAGTGTAGCAGTTGTGGCAAGATTAAAGAGTTTTCAATTATAGTAGGTTTATATCAAGAGTCAACATTGAGTGCATGCTCTTTTTCCATTAGTTATTGGGTGCTTACAAATAATATATTAAGTGGAGTGCTGCATATAAGCTTATAGTAAATGATATAGTTATAATCCGTCAGACAACTACTGGAACAAAAGTAGACAGTTAGAATAATGGAGAAAATATTTTGAAGTTAAATGGACTATAAATAGTAATAAAAATTGTGTATATGAAATATAACTAAAAGGATTTGATACTAACAAATATCAATCAATATTAAAAGATGAGGTGACAATTACAGGCTTCACGCCTAGTTATTATGTTATCCTTTATTCGAGCCCGGCTTTATTATGTTGTCATTTATTAATTGTGTTTTATTATTTGTTGTCTTTTATTTATTAGTTGTTGGGAGTTTGAAAGTTAGTGGTTGTCATTATGAGTCTTGTAAACATATTTGAAGGCATATGTTGGCGGAATGAAGTATGCATGAATTAGTCTCTCCTCTTGCCCCTTTTAAAGAGGTTGTGATAGCTCTCTCTTTCTCTCTCTCTCTCTTTCTCTCTCTCTCTCTCTCTCTCTCTCTCTCTCTCTCTCTCTCTCTCTCTCTCTCTCTCTCTCTCTCTCTCTCCGTAGCATCTCCTCCGTCATCCTCGGCTCCGGCCGACCCTCCAACGATAACCGGTGTTTTACGGGTTTGTCCGTAACGACTTGGTATCAAAGCATTAATTAAACTGCGGCTGCCTATTCAATTAGATGATGTTCTTCCTCTATACGACACTTTTTGTTGTATTATATAAGAGAAAAAAGATTGCTAAATGATGCGCAGTGAAGTTCCAAGTGTCTTCAAACTCATGATTTAAGTACTTTGATGATTGTCAATTCTGATCACCTTAACCTTGATAGTAAACTGTGTGTGAGTTTCAATAATGAAAGAGTACAAATCAGCTAAAACTTCAGGTGATCACACATAATATAACCATGTCTGTTTGGGCTGATCATTTATAAATATCACGAAGTAACGAAATCTAGATAACTTAAGTTTTGTAGGGACCCTAGACATCAGTATGAACTAAAGAAAATGGGGTGGAAACTTGAGCGATGTTGTTTGCTATAATCTGTCAATTACATTCATAATGCTGAAGACCGGGGAGTGCCCATCAAAGAATGGAAAGGGGGGTATGTTGAGGACAACGATGCCAATCTACATTAGAAATACATTAGAAATAAAAGCGAGAACAAGAAAGTATCAAGGATATGAAGCCCATTCACCAGACGTCCCCTAACTTGAAAATCTTGTATAACAAAACAGGAAAGTGGAAAGATTATTGAACAATTATGGCCGTGAGTGAGACGACTAACTGAAAATAAATTTATGTGAGAACCAAGAACATGAATAATAAAGTCACTGTCAGAACATATCTTGGAGTTGTATATTTGGTGTAAAGGGTGGATAATGCATCATATGAATGACAACACCAACATTCATTATCCAAGAGACACTATGAGAAAGACAAGATTTACCTTCCATTGATGCATAAGTAAAAGGAACTGAAAGTGGTTGCCGAGTAAGAAAACCCTGAGTGTCCTAAAAAAGGTTCTTAACATTAGTACATGCGAATGAGCTGCCATGATTTTTGTGAACCTTGCTGTACTTCAATGGATATTTTGCTGAAACAATCGTCATTCCCGGAGGTAAAGATCTTAACAAGAACGTGCGAGCGAAGTGCGAGCGAAGTGCGAGCGAAGTGCGAGCGAAGTGCGAGCGAAGCTCAAGCGGCAATAATGCAATAACGACCCACGTTCAAGCGATAAGGAAAATAACAATTACGTTGAAAGCTCAAGAATGGAAGATCTAAAGCCACCTGGCTTAATGGCTGAAGTGGAATAATCTCAACAATGGGAAGAGAGGAAGCAGCAACAACTCTAGATGTTGCAGTAGAAAGCTATAGCAAGAGGATGTGGTGTTGGCGTTGAACAAGAGCATCAAAAATGGTTGTGGCGCGGAAGGCTGACGGCTGGGAGTGTCGTGGAAAATATGAGCGATGACTCTTGGAACATGGGAATGGGTGTTTGTGTTTGGACACTGAGGAGAATCTCAAAGATGCCGTTGATGAAGCCATAAGGTTAAAGGAGCAAATGAGCTCAACAACGAAACCAGAGTTCGACGATGCCGCCAAAAATGAAGCGGGAGCTCAACGACACATGAGAAGCTCGATGAAGGTTGCACCAGATGCAGAAGCTCAGTGAAGCAGTATGAGGTGCTTGACGAAGTGATGGCTGAAGCCTGACACCACATTATGGCCATGATTATATTGTCTATGATGCCATGTAAAGAAATTGAGGAGAAAAACCACTATTTTATTTTAAGGCGCGAATAACCCTATTTATACAAAGAGATGCCGTACATAAATGCTATACAAACAATTTGCAGAGTAATACAATCTTAACAAAAGAAATACTACTAATGTTTTCTATAAACAGAATTGCCAATCGAACCACTGTAAGATCTCTCGTAACTCTCAAAATCTTAATAGATATCTCATTAGGACCTAGAGCCTAACCTTTATGCATATTCTTCGAAGGTACCTTCGGTCCACTATTTTGAATCAATCTATAATATGCATTATTCTGTCAATTATGCTATTCTAAAATACTTTATTCCCTTAAACTCTCATTTAATTGAAAAGTTTTATCTTTCAATCACCTCAAATTTTTTATATTATTATCACAATCTTTAATTTTGTAAGAACCCAAAAATACAAACAAAAAATTAATGTTTATTCTCCTTGAATCTGATTATTACACGAGTGCACCCATCTTTATATAAAATAGAGGAGGCGAAAGAATGTACAACAGACGATGTGAGACTAAATACTTCGGGCGATTACAGTACAGGTAACCGCCTGGACTACAACAGGTAACAATAACAAATCAATCAACACCGGGCGGTTACACATGGGTAACCATCCGACGTTTATACAGAGGCTACAACCATCAACACCGGGCGGTTACACTTTGGTAACCGCCCAGTCTTCTCCAATAAATCAACACCGGGCGGTTACACATGGGTAACCCCCCGGCCTTCTCCAATCAATCAACACCGTGCGGTTTCACATGGGTAACCGCCCGGCCTTTATACAGATTACTTCAACAAATTTAATCATCGTATACTCATAATCAATTTCTAATTATACTCTGAGACTCATAAGTTATGTCTAAAAATGGTAAAAGTTTGTAAATTTTGCAAATGTCACTTCATGTAATTACGTCTTGGTATTGCCATGGCATGTGAGTCTTTGAATTTTCTAATCTCCCTCATCATCATCATTGTTATTTTCCTAGTTATTTGGGTTGGTTTTAGAGTTCTTATTTTCCTTCTGTTTTCAAAGAGAACTCCTTGAAGTGTCAAACCAATTAGGCACAAACCATTTTGATTCTATTCATCTTAACCTCAAGTTTTACTTCTTAATCCTTCATCACTAGTTGTTCCTATCTTTCATAGTACATCCTCGTACCAATTAATTCTATTTTCAATTACCTCATCTTTAATATCTGTCTTTAGCTATTCCTCTTATATAATCATTCTTTAATTTGTTCTTTCAAATTTTCCACATATCCATCATCAAATTCCTATTTCTTTCGAGGCCAACTTAGCTCTTAACTTATTTTTGTTGCTCTGCTTTTGGATCCGACCAACATCTCTGGTGTAGTTACATCTTTATGAATTTTCCTTTAATTATCTATAACCACCTATTATTGCAAGTGACCTCTCCATTTTAGCTACCCAACAGTTTATAAATCATATCATCCTATCATCATATATATCTATCTCCATTTCATTGTATAATAAATCCAAGATACTAAAACCTTTTGTACTGAAATGTCACTGTTTCGGGTAAACCGTAGAACATCGGTAATTGTCAGAGGAGCGATTGGAGGTGAGGATGATGGAGGAGATACTACGGAGTTGGAACTGTGGCTGCCTAAGCGGGGTATGCTCTTGGAGAGAGCGCTACCACAATCTCTTTACAAGGGGCAATAAGAGAAACTAATTCATGCATACTTCGTTCCAACATACTCATAATGACAATCACTAACTTCTTAGCTCCCAACAACTAATAAATAAAGACAACAATTAATAAAACACAATTAATAAAAGATAACATAATAAAGTCTGACTCGATTAAAAGTCAACATATTAACTGCGCACGAAGCTTGTTATAACTCTCCCGCCGTTCAAAATGAGCTTGTCCTCAAGCTCAAGGAAGATCGAATTTGGTGCCTACTTCACCCAATTTTCTCATCATACGAGTCCTCCACATCCAGATAAAAAAGCTTTTGCAGTGATGTCTGCGGGTATAATACTCATCAGAGTTATACCATAACCCTTTTGTATGTCGGTCAGACATTTTCGCGATGAGACATCAGTCAGATATGCGGGGTTTGGGTACGCTCGGGTTGTTTGTTTCGAGTCCTTGCGACTATGGTTATATAGGCACCCCGATCCAGCTGAAGTCGATGTTCGCACAATCTGGCTAAACTCATAGCAGTCACCAAGTCTCGAGGAGCCTCAAATTTGATGTCCAGTCTCAGTCGTTCACGAAGCCCAGCCATAAAGATGACGACCTGCATCTCTAAGGACATCGTAACGCGAGACAGAAGAATCTAAAACTGTTGTAGATATGCATCCACAGACTCTGTTTGTCAAAATGTAGTGAGTGCCTAGGGGATTGCTACGAATGGGAACACCGAATCTCATGTTGCAGAGCCTCTTGAAGACCTCCCAAGTTAGACTTGGCTGTTCGACGTGCAAACGAGCGAACTATAGCTGAGTTGAGTCGAAAAAGTGAAAGGATGTCAGATTAATCCATTCCACTACCGGTGTTTGTTGGTCGTCGAAAAATTGCTTGCTCTGTGTGAGCCATCACAATGGATCTATCTTTCCATCGTAGGTGGGAAAGTTCAACTTAGTGTAACGAGGAACAATATGAGCTTCCTGTGGTACACAAGTTGGTGGCTCTGTGTGTAGCGGGGGTAGAAGAGGTCCCTGGAGGCTAATGGTCTGGTTCTTTGCATGCATTGCAATAACTTGGACAACTGGTGTGAGACTGTCGAGCCTGGTCTGAATGGAGGTAAGAGTTTCTTGGCGCCGTCTTTCTTCGTCGATTTGATTCACAACGAGTGTCTGCATTAACGCAATAAGTAGAGTAATTTGGTCAGGCGAGTTCCCTATTTTGCGAGAGGAACGAGAAAGAGAGCGGGTGACTGGTCGACTTGAGTCCCCGGGGACGGATGTGGATGGCGTGCTCGAAGTGCCACGCGACCCACTACATTTCCAATGTTGACGTCATTGAATAACTCAATTTTTGCCACACTGGAGGTGGCGTGCCGCTCGATGAACAGGAGGCTCGATGTCTTCCAAAAAAAATTTCCTACCACATATTGACATTTTGTTTTCATTGTCTCCAACCTCATCAATTGTCTTCCTTCCTCCATTCTTGACTTCATCACTCATTTTCCATCTTGTTTTCCCTTTTGTTACTCTTCGTGTCTTTGGTATACACATGCTACATTCATCAGTCCTCCAGTGGACAAAACAGTGCCACGTACAACCAAGTTTATCTTTTGGGAGTACTCTAGGACACAGAAGGGTGTGTTATTCTCCTACATTTCAAAAGATTGTGAGCACTAATGATGTTAACTTCCTTGAGGATCAATCTGTTATGGGCTTCTTTTGTCGAATATAGATGGAGGCGGGGATACAAGGGCAAGCCCTAGAATGGTGGAGGAGATGAGAGAAGATAAAGCTTGGGGAAGGGGGAAAGATGGAAACCCTAGAGGAGGAGAGGGCTTGAAGGAGGGGGAGAGGAATTTGAGAGAGAAAAAACTTTTAATTAATTCATTGATTGATTCTTCATACAAGACTAAGGACATATATATAACAAGCCCCCAAGGGTAATCCCGTAATTACATCAAGTTGCATACAAATATAAAAAAACATGGAAATATTAAAAGACCGAAAATACTCATATGACTCAATACGACTCGACTCATACAATAAAGACTCGATACAATAAGACTCTAATACTATATAACTAACGCCGTGGGATCCATAACACTCCACCCGGCCTTGAAATCGAGCTTGTCCTCAAGCTCGAACTCCAGTAAGACGAGCGACTCCTCTGGCTCCTTGGTTTCGCGCAAGAACAACGCCTGGTAGCGCGTCGCGGCGGTTGTTGCGGCGATGAGTAGAGGCGGCACGGTCGGAAAGACGAGCGGCGGAAGGAATGGGACCGGCTGGTTCGGCGGAGCGGCATGAAGCAGAAGTGGCAGGGCGGTCGAGGGAACAACAATCGGTGGAAGGAATGGGTTTGTACGGGCCCCAGAGTAGGTGGTCGGAGATGAGGCGGTGAGGTGGTTGGCGGGGCTGGCAGAGCAGGGGCCGGCGGAAGATGCAGTAAGTTGGTCGGAGGGGCTGGCAGAGCAAAAGCCGGCAGAAGATAAGGCGAGGTGGCCGGAGGGGCCGGCAGAGTAGCGGACGCCAGAACGAGGGTCGACAAAAGGGGCGGAGAAATGGCTGGCATGGCCGGTATAGCAGGCGGCGAAATGGCCGACGGTGGTAGCTGCGTTGGGAGGCGGTCAGAATGGGCCGGCGGAGCTATGGCAGGTGGCGGTGCGAAGAAGGTGGCCTCAAGGAAGTCCTTTAGCGCACGGAGGAAATTCGTCGCCTCGGGGCTTAACTTCAACTCAAGTCCATCTTAATTAATTGAGTTCCAATTAATTCAATTAAGAAATAATTGAAATAATCAAGTAATTAGGGAAGTGTGGATTGAGAGACTCGAGGCAGGCGGCTTGATGGGAGGGAGGACGGTGAGGAAACCTAGGGAAGAAAGAAGTGGGCAGCTCGAGGACTGGGAAAGGTGAGAAGGGATGGGGGCACAGAGAAGGCGTGCAGTGGGCTGACTTGAGGGGCTCCAGGGTGATGTCGATGATGATGCTCTGGACGAGGAGGGAGAGGCGCGTCGGTTGCTGGATGTCGAGAGAGACGCAGTGCTGGACGGATGGAGATGTCGGTTGAACGATGGAGAAGATGGACGTAGCCTCTGGAAGGGAGTGTCGCGGGGGAAAGGGTGTCATAGGCTATTGCTGTGATTGGAAGGGGCTGGTGCAAGTCGTGCGAAAGGAGTCGAGCGGGCTACTGCAGGTCGAACGGGCTGGGAGGAGCGGCAAACTTGTTGTCTGGAAGGAGTCGTGACGTTGAAGGATCGGTGGACGTGCAGCGGAACGGATCGAAGAGCTCTGGAGATGCGTCGATTTGGAGGAGTGAGATGCAAGAATGCGTCGATCGGAGGAGGGGGTCTTGACGGAGCCGTGAGTCGCAGCGGAAGTGGAGGACCAAGGGGAGGAAGGAGAGGCTCTGATACCAAGATGTTATGGGCTTCTTTTATCGGGGATCGATGGAGGCGGAGATACAAGGGCAAGCCCTAGAATGGTGGAAGAGATGAGAGAACACGAAGCTTGAAGAAGGGGAAAGAGGGAAACCCTAGAGGAGGAGAGGGCTTGAGGGAGAGGGATTTAAGAGAGAGAGAACTTTTAATAAATTCATTGATTGATTCTTCATACAAGACTAAGGGCATATATATAGCAAGCCCCGGAGGGTAATCCCATAATTACATCAAGCTGCATAAAAATATAAAAATACATGAAAATATTAAAAGACCGAAAATACTCATATGACTCAATACGACTCGACTCATACAATAAAGACTCGATACAATACGACTCAATATAATAAGACTCTAATACTAGATAAGTAAAAGTGTGGGATCCATAACACAATCATTCTTTTCTACTTTTCCCACGTCATATTCCAATGATTGGCCTCGACTTATACCTCTTGTCATTGCTCCCCCGACTCCAACTCCACCAGTTCCAGTAATTCCTCCCGCTCAACCAATTCCTCCAGCTCCACCAGTTCCCAGCTTCATCAGTTCTTCCA
Organism: Dactylorhiza incarnata; assembly: GCA_033032865.1. Classification (NCBI taxonomy): domain Eukaryota; kingdom Viridiplantae; phylum Streptophyta; class Magnoliopsida; order Asparagales; family Orchidaceae; genus Dactylorhiza; species Dactylorhiza incarnata. The sequence goes on from JAWHQI010000304.1 coordinate 174,098, forward strand.
TCTCCACCAAATCCTCTAGAACCACTTCGAACACCTATAAATGTTTTATTCATCGTAGACTTCATCACTAGGAACTGTGACCTGCCGATGTTGCTCCTACACCAGAAGAACTTATCATTGTCGTTCGCAAAGGTAAACACACATGCATTGCTCATCATTTGTACAACTTCATTTCTTTTCATTGCTTCAGTCATCTTCTTCACAAATTCGCTTGTTCTTTGTTCGTGGCTACTACTGCCACTGTTCATGAGGCACTACAACATCCGAGATGGCAAGTCACAGTGGATGATGAGGTGCGGGGCCAATGGATCAATCGTACGTGGGATTTAGTCTCCTTTCCTTCGAGACTATAGAGGAGCTTCTTGTATGTCACCCAGAGTCTGTTTTGACAGGTTTATTCATGTAGTTCAGGTCATTGGCTTCCATTGCAGCTCTTCCAACTTCTCTCTACATAGTCATCGTCGTCAGGAGAGCATTGTGATTATGTGGGTGTGTTGATAATAATATTATTATTATCACAAGCGACGATGTAGCAGATATCTCCAACGTCAAACATTATCTAGCAAAGTATTTTCCGACAAAATATCATGGCCCCCACATTACTTCTTGGGGATCGAAGTCGCCTTCCATGGGAATTCCCTCATTCTATCGCAAGTATTGCATGGATCTTCTTCAAAATGTTGGATATTTAGGGTGTAAACCAGCTGATAGCCTAATACACCAATGAAAGTCAGTGTGAAGCTCTCCTCTATTTATTTTGCCTCTAACCCATCATAATCCATTTCATAGTATTACCGTCACTTAATTGGTAAGCTGAAATATTTGATTGTCACAGCTCCAAACATTTCTTTGGTTGTGAGTGTCGAAAATTAGTTATTGCACATTCTTAGAGTCTCTAATCTTCAGACAATTAAGCGCATATCTGAAAGGCTCTCCTGGACAAACTTATCTACCAGTCCTCCCCTACTCTATCTCCGGTGGCCTATTCGGATGTTAATTATGTCAGATCTGTTGATGATTGTTGACCTAATAGTGTCTTTTGAACTTAATTTGACAATAATCTAGTCATATGGAAGAGTAAGAAGCATCATTACATTGCTTGCTTTATGCTTATTCAACTTGATGTCCCTTGAGGTTTCCGAGCTCACTTTGATTAAGAGCATCTTGGTCAACCTTGGTGTATTCCTCTCTTCTAATGCGGATCTATTTTTTAAGATAATTAGGTTATCATTCACATTGCTGAGAAGTCTTGGATGATCGTTGACATTCTCACAAAAACATTGCCTCGACCATTATAGCTTCAATTTTTTTCAAACTTGGCGTATACGACATGTAAACTTCACTTTATGATAAGTGTAAAAATTGTTAATATTATTTATTTTATTAATCTTGTATTCTTTACCCACATTATTTGTACAGTCATTATGTGGGGTCTCTATAATTTTAAATGATATTTTGAAAACTAAGAGGAAACCAAATGATGGAAGAAGAAATATTCTAACATCAATATATAACAACAATGCAAGTGTTCGAGGTTATGTTAATTGTAGAAAATTAAATATTACAGAGCGAGAAGAAGACTTGTGAGCAAAGCAATAAATCTATGGGGAAAGAGTTATGTTGCATAAGCTCAGAAAATTTATATTAAATTTAGAAAATCATTTTAGTTTCATACAGGAAGAACTACTATGGAAAGAGTTTCGTGTAAAGACAACTACTACAAAGAGTATAGAGAACGAAGAAAATTTCTTCAACTGATTTTATTAATCACAAAAAGGCATATAATTTAGTACCATGATATTTTATTTGGTATGCATTGAGGAAGAAATGAGTGTGTCAAAGGTATGTTAAAGTTAATAAAGATATATACGGTGATTAGAAGTAGTTCTTGAGCGACCAAAAAATATTCAGGCTTCGTTTGGGAGAGCGTTCGGCCTCCGTTGAGTTTGGGTTGAACGTAACGATGCATGTTTTACCGTTTGTTTTTCCGCCTTCGTTCGGAGTCGCCCGTAAACGCGGTGATGCGAGAAAAGGCTCTGTTTGCTAACCTTGCCCGCGCCCTCCAGTCCACCGCGTTCAGCGCGTTCATCACTCGCACAGTTCATCCCTAGCGCAGCACCACGACGCATAGTTCTTTTGCCGGCAAATTGTCAATCTACACCGGCGAGTACTCTCCTCTCTCCGGCACAGCTCGACGCTCCTCTCTACCGACTCGTTTAACTTCCTAGCTGGAAATCTTCGCATCTCTAGCCAATGATCCTCACAACGCTACTCCGCAGGCCTCCCACTCCATGATACTCGCAGGTGTTCTTCCGCCTCCATCAGATTCCACAATCCACGCTTCTCTCTGAAACAGTTCTCTCTGCTTTCTGTTTGGATTTGCTGGAATCATTTTTTGTGAAGCAATTCTAGGCAAATGCACTTATAGATGATGATTGAACTATAAATTATGAATCAAACAAATAACATGGCCATTCATATGCATTGCCGCACACCCACAAAATTGTCCAATTGTTATTAGTTCAGATCAGTTGTTATTAGTTTAGACCAATTTCTGCCCAACTAGCCTTGTTCTTGTTTTTTGCATACGTTGATGTTTTTATAGTTTTCGTATCTGTGTGTTTTTCGAGCTGATAAATTATGTATCGGTAGCATAAAAAAATCATAACAATAATATCGCACCGCTGTTTTGCCAAATGATTCTCTGTTCTGAACAGCTCTACAAACACAGACTATCCAAACAGATATCCATTTGCAGCAACCAATTTCCAACAGCTCCATTTACAAACCTTCATTTACAACCGCTCCTTTTACAACCGCAGCCGCTCTCCCAAACGAAGCCTCAATGGCATTAGGTTTACATCAATGATAAACAATGGGTCCATACAAGATTAGGTTTATTAAATTGCATTAGGTTTATTCAATTGCATATTTATACTAGTAATTAGTTGGATATGCTTATGGAAGTTTCTCATAGCGAGACATCTTGTATATGTATTTCAATTGTAGGTAACATAATTATAATAAATGAGCGTCTATCGAGTTAAGTGAGAAGTTTGGATAATGGAGATAATGTTTAAAATATAGAGAACTTCAAATTAGACAGTGAGAATATATATCTTATTTGGGGATAACAATATATCTAATTGATACTTTTAAGTATATCATGGATTGATAAGAGGTATCATGGATATTTATAAGGAAATTCTATATACTTGCATGTTAGTTGATGATATCATATGTATTTTAGTGATACAAATTAAAGAAAGAAAGATTATATAAGAACAGTGAGAATGACATCTAAAACAAAATAATAGAAAATAGGCTTAATTGATTTGGCAGGCATGTTGAATGTTAGAACAAATTAGATGACCGGATAGATTTAGTGCTAAAGGACTAGGTATGAGGAGTAGAACACATATAACATGGATGAAAGTTTATCAAGATGATTTGCTTAGTTTATTTTTAACACCTCAAACAATACTTGGCAATAGCGACTGGAACGTGAGGATTCATAAAGCCGACCACAAATAGCTCCGATAAAATTGATGATTGTGTTGGTGATTATATGATATGACTATAGAAGCATTATGAACACATAATGTTGAGTAATATTGAACATTAATTAATTAAATTTAAAAAATTGCACATTTAACAATTAGCAATGAGGAACCTTCGGCAAAAATAAGATTTGTATGACATGAATCATGAATGTAATCACATTTCATGACAATGTCGTGTAGAGCAGGTTCCTCCAATTTCTTATCCCAACTTCGTTCCTTTCTTTTTGTAGAGTCCCGAATATAAACATCAAAAACATGCACCAATTTCTTAATTAGATGGTTTATAACTGCAAAATTAAACACATAAGCATTGATGATTATATTATTAAAAATTTGGCTACATAAGTTCTCATGAAAAATAAAAACTTCCCACATTTAGCCGCTTAAGTCTTGCATAATTAGAACTTGATTATAAGAATACAACAATGAAATTAAAGATCATGATTATATGAATATGCATATGGAAACTTCACAGTGATTGGTCATTATCTAAGTAGATTTATGGCGAATGGTCACATTATCTAAGTAATAGTAAGTGATTAAATCAAATAATTTGCATATTAAACAATTTGTTCCCATTTACAATCTATATTGAAATGATCGTTAATTCTTGTGAATGAAAGTTATATATAACCATGATAATAAATCCTCTATGAGTGGTGCATAACTCAAGGTGAAAATTCAAGTCAATAGCATACTGCATTATATAAATTAAATTTGTACTTACCAAGTCCTCCCAAAATCGCCCTGAGATAATCTTTTTGAACCGTATTATCCACTTTCCACCATTACAATTTGCAGAATCCTGACAAGAAAATGTGTGTTAAAGACAACCGTGGATACATTTGAACTAAGTTCATTTCTAATACCACTTTACAAGCGGTAACCGTTGTAGTTATCAGCCATATACCTCCCACAGAGGCCTAATCCCCCCTTTGAAAAGGTGCAGGTCTGTAGGGCTTGGTAGATTTGAAGGACGAGATAAATGGCAGTAACAAATCCAGAAGCTTTCAACCTACAATTAAATAAGTAACTGAGGTATGATATCATAAATTTATGCTATCCATTTGAAGTCCAGGGTTAATTGTTAGCTCTCCTGCAAGCATACCGTGCTGAATTCAACAATTTTCTTTATATTGTCCTCATATGATGTCTGAGATCGTACCCCAGGTGTTCGACGAGTATACCAAAATACAAACTTATACTGAAAATGAAGGGGAAAATATTAGATGTATTAGGTATAAGAGGTTAGACCTCTAAGATGAGTAATAAAATAAAATTCATTGCAAAACATGTAATATTCATTATGAGCATAAAACCAACTGCGTAGAATCATAATATCTTTTCCTTGGGCTAATCAATAGCACGGTAAAATACCTTCCTTGTTTAGGAATTGTTTGGTTTGAGGAAGAAATGTTATTAAAATATCACATATCTCAGACTTGCTCAATGTTTGATTTCAAATAAAATGAGTGTAGTATATGTATTCATATCGTTGCAACTAGTTCAATAATTGTTGTAAAGGTGAATCTCTGCCCAGTTTGTGATCATGATGCTGATAACTCGTGGAAAATCTCTGCCCAGTAGAGTATACTCATCATGCACTAATTCGATTCCGGAGGCGGAATCATGGATTTTGTTCCCTTTCTGGTCTTTGGAGCTTGAGTTCTAACAGGATCCTATTCAATTTGACAATTTAATTCGATGGTCATTAAATTGGTTTGCCTCCAGAATATAATTTTTTGGTTTCTTCCTAGTGAGTCAATATCCAACCGAGCAGAAATAAAATCAATGTTACTTGGCATCCAACCAAACTCCAAATAAGCGCATTTCTTCATACAGTCTCCATATATGCCAGAAAGCAAGGGCTGAGTTATTTCATACAGGAGAAGACTAATGCTACAACTTTTTTTCCTTCTATCACCCTTCAGATTACTTCGGGTGAAATCATTTCCTGTTCATGTATGATATATCGCCACCCAACAATTAGAAAACAACGGGAGCTGTCAATTTTGGCTAAACGAGGTTCCAAATCCGACGATAAACCTAGCGGCGTCTAGGTTTACTAAAGCAGCAAGATGAACGAAGAGAACAACAAGACATACTGGATTGCTATCATCATAAGAAAATATACTAATAGAGAAGAAAGTTATTGGCGCAGAGGTGCAAGGGCGGTGGACCTTTAAGGGATGAAGGCCGGCTTTGAGCTCACGAGCCTGACGCTCGCGCTCCTCTGCATCTCCGTCTGCGTCCCCTTCGCTGCCGTATGTGGGAGGGGCTTGAGAGGCAGCGGGCGGTGGAAGTAGTGGCTGTGCCGGGGTTGAAGATGACTTGGCCTCGAGCTCCTTCTTCTCCGCGGTGTCCATCACCTCGAACTTCTTCTTCTCCTCCTTGATGCTCCCAACTTCCTGTATATGTGTGAATTTGGAAGCGGGATCTTTTGGGCTGGACGGCAGGGCGAAAGAACAGCGTTCTCGGAGGAATGAGGATGATTCTTCCTTCAGCGAAGAACTGCTGATTGCTGAAGGGGCTGAGGGTCCGGGCGAAAGATGTAATTTTTACTCGTGTATTTTTTTAGTTTCTCATTTTCATTTTTTTTTTAAGTTGAGAAATAACTAAAACATCTCTGTTTTTTTTTTAAATAATTTAGAAATGACTCAATATCTCACCTATTTTAAAAATATTTCCTCCGATATTTTAGATACTCTTAAAATAGCTAAGGGTCAGTTCGTTGAGATACACGTCCGAATATATACTGCAGAAGAACGGACTATGAAAATCCACAAGAGTAATATGAACTTGACTGCAATCCATAAAATGGGTGCACAAGATTCGTACCAGAACGAATCTTCGTCGTCGTCAGACGACCAACCGCCGCCGCCACCGCCGAGAAGAGATCCAAGTCAGGACTTGACCTTGTCGCGAATGCGCAGCCCGCCAATGTCGCCACTTGTGCACAACCACCACGACCTACGAGCATGCAACCACCGAGCACCGTGCACCTTGTCGCAGCCCGTGAATCTGATACCACCATCGCCTTCGGTCGTACACTACCACTCTCCTCTTCAAGGCTTTACCTTTCTTTGGTTTGGCTTTTGGCGTGTCAATCCATGCTATAACTCAACCCTTTATATAGTCATTTCATTTGTCTTGGACACTTTCCTAAAAGTTTCCTTACATGTCAAACCAACTCAACAATTTCAAGTACTAAGTAAGAAAGTTAGCTACTCATAGTAGAGAAAACAAAAGCATAAAGGATAGAAAATGACATTAATAAAACTATCGATTACAACAAGAAAATCTTATGAAAGAAATTGCATGAAAGAAGGAACTCCCATAACTATAATCTCCAAACTCTCTCCAATTTTTCTCCCCCTCTTTTCATTGTTTGGATGGCCTTGTATAGAAGAAAATTCAACCCAACCATAAAAAGGGGAAATGAAAATGGCTTGGGGAAATGAAGAGTCAAAGATGGAGGAGGGCTAGGGGGAATGGACTTGGTGAGGTGGCAAGGAGAGAGAGAAGATATTTGGGTTTAAATGTAAGAAAAGGGGAGATGAATATTTGATGAGAGAGGGAGAGATTAAGAGAGGGGCTCACGTTGTTTTTAAGGGGATGAATGCATGCATGAGATGAGTTGGCATGAGAGAGAAAATGGTATGAGAGAGAAAAGATGGCATCCTCACAAACTTCATGCAAGGAGCGCATGGGCTCATGCAGCAAATGGAGAGAGAGCCCGAGATCACGAGATGGGTTCACATGCGTGTAGCTTGAACAGTTGGCGGCAATGGCGTGGAGGTGATGATGTTGCGGCATCTGTCACAACCCGCATTTTCTCAGTATTTGCATAGTATCAGAGTAAGATAAAATACGCGTCGTGATGCCACGTCGTGCAGGGGACAACGACAAGCGTTCATGCAGAACCAACCCTTCGCTTAATTGTACAACCCTGTATTCGCCGAGTGGGCCCCCGAGGACCAAGATATTTTTAGGCCCAATATTTTCAAATGACGCGACCCCGGGAGGAGGAGGGGTGAGCATTTGGAGGGAGTCGAGTCTGAGGGGCGCATCCCAGGACTGTTCCCTTGTGAGGGCGAGCCGGGGAGGGCCGGGAGGCCTCCGGCTCGCCCAGAGCCTTGTGAGGGCGAGCCGGGGAGGGCCGGGAGGCCTCCGGCTCGCCCAGAGCCTTGTGGGGGCGAGCCGGGAGGGCCGGGAGGCCTCCGGCTCGCCCAGACCCTTGTGGGGGCGAGCTGGGAGGGTCGGGAGGCCTCCGGCTCGCCCACACCCTTGTGGGGGCGAGATGGGAGGGCCGGGAGGCCTCCGGCTCGCCCACACCCTTGTGGGGGCGAGCCGGGAGGGCCGGGAGGCCTCCGGCTCGCCCAGACCCTTGTGGGGGCGAGCCGGGAGGGCCGGGAGGCCTCCGGCTCGCCCACACCCTTGTGGGGGCGAACCGGGAGGGCTGGGAGGCCTCCGGCTCGCCCACACCCTTGTGGGGGCGAACGGGGAGGGCCGGGGGGCCTCCGGCTCGCCCACACCCTTGTGGGGGCGAGCCGGGAGGGCCGGGAGGCCTCCGGCTCGCCCAGAACCTTGCCGGGTATGCGGTCTGCGTTTAGCGCCCAAGAGTAGCGGGATTTGGCTATTCGCAGTCCAGTTTTGGTTATTCTCAGTCCAAGAGCAGCGGGATTTGGCTATCTGCAGCCCAGTTCAAGGGTATTTTGGTAATCTGGCAGACCAGTTTTCGGCTATTTGCAGCCCAACTTCAGAAATCCTATAAATAGGACCAAGGGGGCACCATTTGGAGGGATCTCATTCTAGGCTAGCTCTCTCCCTCTCTCTCCCTCCCCAAGTCTCTCTAGGGGGGTGAGGAGAGCCTCCAGTGGTGCCCAAGCTTAGTAGTGGCTTGGGAGGGGAAGTTCCTGAGGGGCTTCCGGGTATGTGGCGGGACCTCCCCACTAAGCCCTTGGTCCAGTCCCTAGTTCCAACACCTTCAACCTAGAGCTCTCCCTTGGGAGGAGTAAGGATTGGTCGCCCCTCGGCTAGCTGAGGGCCCCGAACTCCACAGAGACTAAGTCTTGTTCGCAAGTCTCGGTTTCAACATTAATTTTTGTAAAAGACACTGCACATTTTTTGTTTGAAAACTTAGTTTATATTTAGAGCTTAAGAAATCGTGTCCCTCGATTTCCGTGGATCAACTAGTCCACAAGTAAGAAAATATATATTTACAGCGAAAAATACTTGATTTTACTCTTTTCATCCTACGTGAGCATGAAGACCCAATAAAGCATACTAATGATATGCAACTTCTAAATTTAGTATAAGTTAAGAAAGAAGTTTTATAACCCTTAAAATAGAGCGATATTCAATTAAAAGAGATGATATGAGACTAAACTAGGATGCATCTTTTATATTAAAATACATAACATGCACCCTATCATAAAACATTCTTAGAGAGCAAGAATATAATTGACTAGCAAATATTAGCAGAAAATCAACAAGTAGGCTAACACAAACTATGGACGTCAACAAACTGACACGAACCCATAGAAACAAAACACAAGTCTAACAAAGGAGACTCCGTAGCTACCTCACCTGCTGCAAAATCACAGCCTGGAGTAATCAGCCCATGCTCACTAACTGCTACTGCTCCGAGCCTGAGGCATTCAAAATAAAAGAACGCATCATCAAGAGGATGCGCAAGAGGCAGCTAAAACAAAAGAAACATATATACAACATGTATACTTAAACAAGAAAAACAAAAGAAACATATATACAACATGTATACTTAAACAAGAAAAGCAAAAGGAGAAACCTTACACCGAGGGCGATAACATTCTATCTCATAACCGCAACTTGGCAAATGAAACAATAATAATGATACTAATAATAATAAGCGAGAGAGACTGGTCATCTCAAAAACAAAAGGGCATCAATAACGCCGGGCAAAAGAAACTAGGCACTGAGACGGAGGCTCACAGTCCAACATGAGCCATCAGTCCAAAACACAGCCGGGCAAAAGAAACTAGGCATTTATAACCTCTAAATCTTTGTCTCAGTATTTTAGACACAAATTTATAAACCTAAATCAGTAAATAAATTGACTAACTAAAGGAAAAGACACAAGAAATAAATATAAAGAAGATCTACAGAGATTTTTAAGAAAGAAAAAAGAAAAGAAAGGGGCAAACCATCACTTGCCTCAAATTTCCTCCAGATCCAACGGGAACACGGCAAGAAGGACACGAACGCGAAGAGCTTTCCGAAACCAAGCTCCGACGAAGAAAAAGAGCACCGGAGCTCCCGAGACGGCGGCCGGAAGGATGACGGAGAAAACTCTCCTCTCTAAACTCTCAGATTTTGGCTCTTGGGAGAAAATGATAATTAAATCATCTCAGATGGTGGTGGTGGGTGGGGGGGGGGGGGGGGGGGGGGGGGGGGGGGGGGGGGAGATTTCAAGATAAAATAATATTATTCTAATAGAAATTGGGGCAAAGTTCTCAGGAGCTTTATATTATTATTATATATAAATTGTAAGTGCTAATAGGTTTTAATGACAGAAGATTTTAAAGCAGGATATTTTATTATTATGCATATGTATATATACATATATTTATTAAAACAACAACTATTGCGAGCGGCTAAAAGAATGTCGATACAAACGAAATTTGCGCCAAAGGCGAAAGCCGGCGCCACGAACTGAACGGTGAAGTCGAAATCAAAATCCGACGAGCCGATTACGAGTTATAATTTCTCCAAGGTTTACGGTGAATAAATATAACTACAAAACTTCGAAAATGCGCCGAGGCTTCAAAAATGCTCGGATCGCAACGAAACTTGACGAACACGCCTACAATTAATTAATTAAACTTCCTATCATGAGATTTTTCAATTTCGACAAGAATTCGGGAACTTGGCCGACTCGACCGAACAGACGCGAAAACGCACTAACGGCGGCACGCTGCCAACTCTGCGTTAACGTAACGCCCTTACGTCATTATGAAGTCACCAAGAAGATTAAATAATTTCCGAAAAAAGCGGGGACGTTACAGCATCAACATGAAAATCGGCGCGAAGGCTCCATTTCGGTGAAAGCTTTGGCGTGAAAGCGGGTTGCATATACAAGAGCGCGAAGGCTCCATGTTCAATCAGTCGATGTTGTTTGACTGAGACTTGGAGAACAGAGAGCAAGAGCGTGTTGTTCTCGAGAGATTGTTCCTTCTTCACACAACCGTCTTTACTGTTCGATTGATTCGTGTATTCTCTGTGTTGAAATTAAGGCATACACTATTCCTTTTTATATGGCTGAGGGACCTTCTAACGGTCTACTCAGAGGTCCTTTAAGTGTTAGAGGCTCATTCCTTAATGACATGCACTGATGGGAACATCAGGCGGCGACATTAAATGCAGACAACGCAATTTGAAATATCTCGGTCTGTCTCGACGATATGAGCAACATCTCGGCGACAGAGTTTGATGTCTCGGCGATCCATCTTGGACTTACACAATTCTTCAAGTCTTCTTGAATCTTCTCCCTTAGAAGGATATCTCGACGATATGAGATATCTCAACTACACTTGCAATCACGGCGACATGAAGTCATCTTAAAGATGTCGTCATGAACATCTTGTCGACATGAGGTCTTCTCGACGATAACGTCGAGATCATCCTGACTTCTCGTCGATATCGTCGAGATCATCCTGACGATAAGGAAAACTTTAGCTGCAAACTATCTCCATGAATTCTGACTTAGTCTTCTCGATGACAAAGCTCCTTTACGACGATGTCGTTGACTTAGCCGGACATTTTACTTTAAGATTCCTGAAGAACTTCTGCAACGCAGTCTTTCCAACGACAACCTTTCTTTCTCGACGATAAGTCTTCTTAGCCAGATACTTTACTCAAGTCTTCTAAAGAGCTTCATCACGCCAGACTTCTCAACGATGTCGTCGTGTGATACTTGGTGACACGACGATACCGTGACTTGATTGATTCTTCTTATTCTCACAACGATATCATCGTGTGTACTTTGTTGACACAACGACATCTTCGTGTTATCCTTATTATCACGACGATTAATGACTTATTCTTCCAATGATAAAACTAAGCTTTCTCCACAAAAAGTTTTATACTGATTCAACGATACGTCCAATATCTCTGCAATAAGCCTTGATCCTTCACGAGTCTTCTCAACGATATTGTCATGTGATACTCGTTGTTACAACGATATCGTCGTGTGTATCTTGTTGACACGACAATATTTGCCTTAGATATCTTTGTTTGATCCTTATACATTATGCTTAGTGTGTATGATATTCTAACCTGCTCATGTCACATCAAATGCACATAAAATACAAATTGTATTTATCATTAACCTGAGCACTTCTTCAAATCAGGAACATTGCTGGGCACTATTCCCAACAATCTCCTCATATTTGAAGAAGTCATAACTCATTCAATGATAAAGTACATCTAATGAAAATCAACATATAGTAAGATTATTTCAGTTTAGTTCATTTGACATGAGATGATTACAGTATAAGATACAGAGTAAGAAACATCATTTCATTGAGAATTTATAAATAGCGAAACATATTTTGAAATTTTCAGCAGTTCTACATTTGCCCAAAATGAACCAGCCATCTATATTTCTAGTTCCTTTAGAACAACTTCACTCATCTCTTTCTTGACAGCAGCCTCCTATTTTTTTAGATTGCCTAGTAAAGTATTCATTTGGCTTTGGATGATATTTGAGTGGCTCTTGTGCATGTGTTGGGATTCTTTCTGCCTGCTTGTCTCTTCTATGACTTCTTCTTAGTTTTTTTTAATTTTCATACTATGTCCATTCTTGAGAGCTATACAATTTGTTTCTTTCAGCTTTGTTTATTTTGATTTGCTCTCATGCATTTAAGATTTTTTTTCTGGATTTAGGGCTTCATTGCTTATAATCTTTTTTCTTCTCCATTTCTCCTCTATATCTTTTCTTTCTTAGTTTTATCTCATCTTCCTCTGTGATCTCCTTTCCTTTGCTCAGTTGCAGTATCAGGTAGATCAGCAGGCTCATCATAGAAGATGGGAGGGAGATTCATTACTTCCCTAATTGTATTAGAGGTCCAGATGACATGCTCACCACTAACCTTTATCACAGATCTCTCCCCCTTCATGGCTTCTTCTGAAATGTCCCTTTGTTGGCTCCCATGGAGATTAAGAATCTTGTTCTTTAGCATGTGGATTCCTTTTTCCATATGATTTTTGGTTTCAAGTAGATGATTGTCGAGCTCATGATTGCAGAGATCTAGCCTTTCCTAAATTATTACTTTGTGCTCAGCCATTTGCCTGGTGGTGGCTATGTAGGCTTTTTCCAAATTGTCAGAGGTTACAACTTGATTTTCAATGATATCAGCTAGACCCTTGTGAGTGAGTTCTAGATGTTTGGCAGTGTTCTCTTACAGACTTTTCATATCAATTCTTAGACTAGTAGTCTCACTATACATATCTTTTCTTATGTCACTGATAACAATGTCAACATAGCTTTCAAGTTTGATTCTCTGCTCTTCCAAGAGCATCCTTATCTGGAGCAGCAATGAGGAGTCCTCTAGCCTTTGTTCTGGAGAAGAGCTGGGCTTTTTTAGGTTCTCCCTCAGCCTTCTTCTTCATTACAATAGAGAGATAGTCATCCATTCCTTCAGCCTCATCAAACATAGGAGAAGGAGATCTTCTGAAGGAAGATTGTCTTACTTCATACTCAGGAATAGTTGATTCTTTAACATTTAATATATGTATGCTTGTGTTGATAGTAGGATCAACTTGATTTGCTTCCTGTTCAGTTTTATTTGGATCCTCTTGGACTGCTAGTCCAGGATGGGCAGCATCCTCAGCCATAATGATTTTGTTGATCACATCTTCCACGTAAGCAGGGAGCTCAGTGTCATGCTCCCTCTCATTTCAGCATTTCCTTGATCTGTTCCTGTAGTGGTCCTAGACCCCATGCTCAGTGCTGAAGTCTGGAGAGAGATATTCCTCTGCTCCACATGCTCCTCAATGTTTGATAGATCTGGATTGTGTATCGGCTCACTCTCTGCAGAAGAGCTTTCTTCTTCACTTTCTACATCCTTTGCAACCTTTATCCTCTTGAGAGACTTTGTCAGAACCTTCTCCCATCTTTCAAGTATCTTTATATCCATCCTTCTCATATGATGAATTCTTACTCCTAGTTTCTTGTTGAAGTTTTCAGAAAATGATAGTTGCAGGTAAAGGGATAGTATTCTGCCAAGATTGGGCACTTAAAAGCTTTCTTGTATTCTCTTGAAGATGATTTGAGCCCAATCTATTTTTTTGCTTAGGATAATCCTTGTCATTATTTCAAACATTTGTTTGGATATCTTGTCATGTGACCCTACCTTGTAGAGGAGGGCTTTTCCTACTATATCAACCAGCAGTTTTCCCTTCTGATTGAAACTCTTCCTTTTCAGAGACCCAAGGTCTTCCCGGACTGCCCACACCATGCTAGGGCATCATATAGGTCCTTTTTGGTGACCTCTTCATTCTCTTATTCATTGACAAAGGTGGGCAACTGAAGAATCTTATCCAATCTCTTTAGAGTCACTTTTACTTTTGTCTCATTGATCTTACTTTTGATTGATGTCCCTTTTGAGCCAATCTTGACATTTGAATAGAATTCGAGGACTTCTCTTTTCATTATCACAGTAGATTCTGATAGCATGAACTTCAAGTTGATCGAGTCGAACAGTCTGATAGTGCCTTGAATTTCTTTTGGTGTCTTCAGGAATCCATTCCTCACTATCTCACTTCCTTCATACAGATATCATTCCTTCTTTGGGGCCATTTCTCAGATATTTGATGGAGGCCTGAGCAGTATCGACTTGTTTACTTATGCAAGACGGAGAGTACACGACGACTTTGTAGGGCAAATGTAGTTTGTGCTTTTAATTTCAAGACATATGACCCAATTTATAATTTCTGGTGTGGGAGGCAGAGGGTCGCGCGTTAAATGTTTGAATATATCAGATTGAATGGTTATGATCGATTTATTTTAGATTTCTGAATGTTCGAACAAATAGTTAGGTATCGTCGTGTCTTTATGACAAAGTCGTAGAGTCATTTCGACGATACATTATGTTATTATGACGACATCGTTTTGTAGACAAAACGATATTTTCTTGGATTACTTTTTTGCATAATCAGTGTGTTGTGTGTGTCAGCTGCACCATCATTCTTTTATGCTTTCTTAAGGTTGCTTTGTTAATTTAGTGATATAAGATTATACATTAGTTATGATGTTTAGTGTCCTTTTATCTGAACTGTATTAACTTATTATTAGTTGACTATTCTCACAAATAAGTTAATTATTAATTCTATGTTAGCACAAGTTCAACATGTATAAGGAAGTAATTACATGAACAAGTATATCACAAACTTCATCAAGATTTTATAGCTAAGCCAAATGTTTTTAAAATAGAGTTGCAACAACATTTGCTTCTAGTTATCGCATATGTCAGTTCTACTTTAATAGTTTCTTTTTATCTGCATCTTTCTCCTTTCTCTGAAGTTTCTGCTCTTGTCTTTCAAAATAGGAGAATGGCTTAGGGATGTATCTATCAGGAATAGAATGAGCATTCTCTGGCAGTGTTCTTTCTTGTTGATGTTGTATGTACAGTGTTCTTATGGCTTCTGTCTTCTTGTGCTTGTCCCACTCACTTGAGGGGTAGTGTCTGGATATGTCCTTGCTACTTTCCCCAAAGCTTCTCCATATAGTCCATACTATATCTCTTGATCTTAAGCTTAAGAAGTTAAGGCTTGGATCACAGGAACCTTGTTCATCTCTTTTTCTCTTGAGAGACATTTCTTCATCCATCATTATAGTCTTCCTTTTCTGACTTGACTCACCAATCCACTGTATAATTTGCTTAGTACTTTTCTCCAATTTGGTGTTTAGAGCGTCATGAGTGAATTCATTTGAGTCAATGCACCTAGTTATGATCAAATTTTAACTATTAACAATTTTTGTGGTTAGCCATCTAACTCCTCTTTCTAGATTTTCACCTGCCTGTTGGCTTTGTTGTAGTGAGGTGTCCACTCTTTCACCAAGGGATTACAGGGCATTCATATTGCTGTCAATAGTTGTTCCTGCCCTTATGAACCGACTGGTGATCTGAGTATTGATGTGATCAATGTCTGCTCTTATCTCATTCGTCTGAGCTGGCATGTCATCTCTGATTCCCCTGACTGCCCTGTCCACACAATCTTGATAGCTTTCCTTTCCTCAGTTAGCAAATTCTTTATTTGTTCAATCAAGGAGCTTGAAGCTTGCTCATGAGATGGTGGTGTAGATGTTCCTGCAAGATCTTGCTTCTTCTCAGTTGCTTTCCCTTCCAGGTCTTCACCTATACTAATCATGATCTCATCATCAAGAAAATTATTAGGGGAATCATGTCTTTGATGAGCATTTTCAGTTTATTTTGCAATCTCTTTGTCTGGAATCAGGATGAAATCACTACATACATTCTCCAGTTCAAACCTTCCTTTCTCAAGAGCAGTATCTTCATCATCTACCATGCAGTCTCCTAGGTTTTCTTGGACAACAACCTCATTATGAGTAGCTTCCTCAACCTCAGGAGCAGGAAATTCATTTTGAGACTCTCCCTCAACAACAACCACATTCTCGACAGGCAACACCGTCTCTTGGGCTGATAGCCCAATATGAGTCTCCCCCTCAACTGTTGCACTATTCTTTCTAGCAGACAAGTCTTCAGGTGTTGTGCAACCAGAGTCTCTGCATGTGATTTTAGATCTGGTATGCAATTTCTTTCTGCATATGAGTTGTCCTCACTTTCAGTGACATTCTTCCCTTTCTTTGCACTTTTTGGGATAACTTTCTCCAATCTCTCCAGAATTTTCAAGTTAATCTTCTTCATGTGATGGATGGGTGATCCCATCTTTTCATTTAGCTGAAGAGAGTTGATGAGGTACAGAGAAAGGATTCTTCCAAAGTTTGGTGCTTGAAGGCTTTCCTGGATCTTTTTGAAGAGTAACTGAGCCCAGTCAGTTTTCTTGCATAGAATTATTCTTGTCATTATTTCAAACATGTCCTTGTTCAGTCGTGAGATCCAGGTTTGCATATTAATGCTTTGCCAATAATATCTGACAAATGCTTTCCTCTTGTATTGAAGACAACCTTTTTTAGGGTACCATGTAGTTGTCCTGTATGGTTTGATCACTTACTTGCAGTCAAGAGATCTACCTCCGAAATTTCTTCCTCTATCTATTCTTCTAAGAATCTAGGAAGACGAAGCGCCTTGGAAATTCCTTTTGTCGCCACTCTTAATGGGGTATTTCCAATCCTAGTCTTGATGACATTTCTAGAAGTGCTCATCTTGGGTTCGACATAGAACTCCAGAAGTTCTTTATGCATGATAGCAGGTGTCTCTGAGAGCACGTATTCCAGTCCCACAACCTCAATTTGCTCGATTACTGATTTTATCTCCTCATTGGCATTGATGAACCCGATGCGCACCAGCTCACATTCAGTACTGCAGGTGTCGTCATTCTTGATAGCTGCCATTTCCTTGAATCGTCGAGTTTGAAGGGGTTCGACGTCGCGTGAGCTCGAGAACTCGTCGTGATGGTTTAGAGCAAATATATATTATACTATATTTCTAAACATGTGACCTATTTATATGTCTTACTTTAGAATGTGAATGGGCGCTTACCTGGATCGACGAACTAGTTGTATTGATTTAGAATCAACGGCTGTGATTATAAGATCCAATATATTCGTTGAAGGTAATATATCTGTGTTTTTTATGAGTTTCTTCTTAATCTAGACTTATGCATAAATCATCTATTGTCTAATAGCCACATTTAATTTTGGTTGGCCATTGGAAAAACCTGCAAGACAAGGATTAATATTCTTTAGGAACCCAAATAAGTTTGGGTCCTAGGTTCTTGTTAGCCCTAACTACTGAAACTCTAGCAACTAAATCACTGACTGACTTCTCATATCTTGCTCTAGTTACTGTTGGGTTGAACCAACAGTCTATAGTAAAGTGCCCAACCTTGCCACAACACCAACACTCAAAACTATTATACCTCCTTTTCTGAGTCACTTTCTGAATGGAGGGCAGATGATTGGAAGAGCAGGCTGCTTTACAACAAGCATTTCTATTAATCATGTGACTGTGCATTGATCTTGGAGTTGGTTGCACAGTCAATGATTTTACTTTAGGAATAGGCTTTTGAGGTAAAGATTTTTTCATCTTTTCGACTGATGGTGCATGTGGAGAGACAACCTTTTGGAAGACAGTTCTAGCTTGGGAAGTCTCTCCAACTTCCTTTTGGAAGACTAGTCCTCCTCTGTATTGAGTGGAGAAGCTATCAATAATAGAGAGAACAATTTTGGGCTTAGAGAGGCTAGCCACAAGCCTTCTTTCTGAGACAAGCTTGTTCTCTAGAGACTTAATTGTCCTATCTTGAGCTTCAGACCTCTTCTAAAGTTGGATAGGCTCATTAGACAATTTAGTCACCTCCTTGGTCTTCTCATCTATTTGAAATCTGAATGACTTGAGGATTCTTATTTCCACAGCTTGAGATTTGACCAATTTCTTGCTCTTTTTAAGAGCTTTCAAGAGAATACAATATTGTTCCATTAGATCAGTATGGTCCTCATTGTTGCATGATGAGCAGTCTTTTGCATCCATCAGATGATGAGCAATCATCTGATGCACTCTTGGTCTTTTCAAATAAAATAGATAATGAAGATGTGTGAGGGGTGCATACCTGAGTAGGAAGTGAACCATCCTGATCTTCTTCATTAGATAGGGCAACAAGCCCAAAGGACTTCTCATCCTCAGATTCACTGTTTGAGAGAGTGAGAGGTGCTCTTATCCTTCTTCTAGCCACAAAGCAGTCTTCATCCTCAGATTCACTTTCTGAGAGAGTAATGGGTGCTCTGATCCTTCTTCTAGCCACAGAGCAGTCTGCATCCTCAGATTCACTGTCTGAGAGAGTAATGAGTGCTCTGATTTCTCTTACACTTAACTCCATAAATGTTTCTTTTTCAGAGTAAGAGGAGAAACAGCTGCTTTCACTTAAAGATCTGAACTTCTTGACATGAGATCTTCTTACTTTCTTCATAGAGCATTAACTTTTTATGGTGATAACTTGACACACCCAAGAGCAGATCTGTTTAAGCTGTTAAGCTTTCTTTGAACAACCTATCTCTGATACCACTTGTTAGTTTAGGATGTTGTCTAATTACCTAGAGGAGGGGGTGGGGATATGTGTTTCAAAGATTTTAGTATTCTTTTAACTAATAAGTGTTCTTGCTTAGGGATATATGTATACTTGGAGCACACTACAGAAAACACACAGTGATTTATAGTGGTTCCCCTAGACAATGTATCTAGAGTACTCCATTGTCCCTCTGCGCCTATCTAGCAGTATACTAAAATCAGCAATCTCCACCAAATCTCAGATCTACTCCACAGATCTTACAGCTCATGCACTGCATGCCCTATAACTCAGATCCTTCTACGATCCTACCTCGGGTTTCAGGAACCCTACAACTCAGGCACACCAGGCCTCTCAACTCAGATCTCTCTTAGATCCTACAACTCAGATCTATCTCAGATCCTACCTTAGGTTCCAGAAACCCTAAAACTCAGGCACCATGCCTTACAAATCAGATCTATCTCAGATCCTACAACTCAGATCTATCTCAGATCCTACCTCAGGTTCTCGCAGAACCCTACAACTAAGACTTATAAAAGTCCTACAAAGAATGTATAAGATACAAGAATGAAGAACACCTTACACAGTAAAGAAAATACTGTAGCGTTCTTCTGAAGCCAGATGTTGATGGCCTCCGAATCTTAAAGAGAAAGCTATAAAGATCTTTTCTTGATGATTGCAAGCTTCCCTTCTATCTTTTTTCAATCTAAAACACAGCTTGAAAGTCGATGTTGCTTGACTGAGACTTGGAGAACAAAGAGCAAGAGCGTATTGTTCTCGAGAGATTGTTCCTTCTTCACACAACCGTCTTTACTGTTCGATTGATTCGTGTATTCTCTGTGTTGAAATTAGGGCATACACTATTCCTTTTTATATGACTGGGGGACCTTCTAACGGTCTACACAGAGGTCCTTTACGTGTCAGAGGCCCATTCCTTAACGACATGCGCTGATTGGACCATCAGGCGACGACATTAAATACAGACATTGCAATTCGAAATATCTCTGTTTGTCTCGATGATATGAGCAACATCTCGACGACAGAGCTTACCGTCTCGGCGATCTATCTTGGACTTACACAATTCTTCAAGTCTTCTTAAATCTTCTCCTTAGAAGGATATCTCGACGATATGAGATATCTCAGCTACACTTGCAATCACGATGACATGAAGTCATGTTAAAGATGTCGTCGCAAACATCTTGCTGACATGAGGTCTTCTCGACGATAACATCGAGATCATACTGACTTCTCATCGATATCGTCGAGATCATCCTGACGATAAAGAACACATTAGCTGCAAACTATCTCCACGAATTCTGACTTAGTCTTCTCGACGACAAAGCTCCTTTACGACGATGTCATCGACTTAGCCAGACATTTTACTTTAAGATTCCTAAAGAACTTCTGCAAGGCAGTCTTTCCAAAGACAACCTTTCTTTCTCGACAATAAGTCTTCTTAGCCAGATACTTTACTCAAGTCTTCTGAAGAGCTTCATCACGCCAGACTTCTCAACGATGTCGCCGTGTGATACTTGGTGACACGACGATACCGTAACTTGATTGATTCTTCTTGTTGTCAAAACGATATCGTCGTGTGTACTTTGTTGACACAACAACATCGTCGTGCTATCCTTATTGTCATGACGATTAATGACTTATTCTTTCAACGATAAAACTAAGCTTTCTCCACAAAGAGTTTTATACTGATTCAATGATACGTCCAATATCTCTGCAATAAGCTTTGATCCTTCACGAGTCTTCTCAACGATATTGCCATGTGATACTCATTGTTACAATGATATCGTCGTGTGTATCTTGTTGACACGACGATATTTGCCTTAGATATCATTGCTTGATCTTTATACATTATGCATAGTGTGTATGATATTCTAACCGGCTCATGTCACATCAAATGCACATCAAATACAAATTGTACTTATCATTAACCTGAGCACTACTTCAAATCAGGAACATTGTTGGGCACTGTTCCCAATATTATACATCATCTTTCTTTCGGGGGATACTGACTCACCCCTTTTTACTTTCTTAAACACCAATTGAGCAAGTTAAATTTTGACATCACTGTTGGCACCAAAAATGGTACCTCCAAAATTCACACTAGAGGGAAGGGAGAAAACTGCGGAGTGCAGGTTACTGAAGACAAAGGATGCTGAGAAACAGGGAAAAACGATCACAGAAAATCGAGACCGCTTACACAGGTTGTAAGCTGGAGACTCGAGGCTAAAAGTCCATTTTCAGGTACCCCTACCCCTCTATTTATAGATGAGGGGGCTGCCCAAACTGGCCGATCTGAAAACTACGGGCTGCCCGGGATACAGGAGAGCCGGGGCAGGGAAAAAGGGGTGCAAATAACCAAAAAAGGAGAGAAAAGAGACCAGACCGCGCGGTCTGGCGATCTGACGAGCTCCTGACTTGCCTGGAACTTGGAGGATTTGGCTGACCTCTGCTGGTGATCTGGGCGGTCTCTCAAACTGGAGACCGCGGAGACCGATACTTTTGACCTACGTGAGGAGATCGCGGGCTTTCCGGACAAACATAATCCCCGCACATTTTTAAGTTGCGCTGGAACTTCGAAAATGTAAGCTTTGTCCGCCGAGACCGCAATCGTCATAAATGCGCCCTGGGCTATAAATACCCCTCCGTGGTTTGAGAAATCATAATTTCTTAAAAAAGCAAACGAGCTTACCTTGCAAGCGGTCTCAAAAAGGTAGACAAAACGAGCTCCATAATGTCGTCATTGTTGTCCGCGTTTGACTCTCCGGGAAAGGACTCCCCTGAGAAGAAGAAGAAGAAGAAGATTGCCACCTCGAAGAAGGTGGTGAAAGTTGTTAAGGCTTCACCGAAGGCGGGCGTGTCTAAGGAGACCGCGCGACCTTCTCCGAAGGAAGTAGCTGTCCATCCTGAAAATGAGGTTTCACCTCATTACGTTGCTCCTGTTTTATCGTCTAGTTCTTCAGGACTTGAATTGATCCTTCCTGGTTTTTCCATTTCTTTTAATTATCAGAAAACTGTGGAAGCGCTCGGTCTAGCCACTGTGCAGCATAACGAGACCGCCTCCACAGAAGCTATCCTGGCTGGGTTGCGGGAGAAAAAAGTTGAAGCTGAAAAGATCATGCAAAGGTTAGGTGATTCTCTGGATTCTTCCAAAGCGAGTAAAAGGAAAAATTCAAATCCTTCTACTCAAAGTGCTAAGAAGCCAAAAAATGATGATGTCCAAGAGGTGACCGCCCCTAAGGCGATCACTCGTTCTGAGGGTGGCGATCTCAAGAATCCTGAGAATGCTCCTTTGGAGGTAAATGACGTGGCCGATCTCCTTTCTTTTTCTGCGATCTCGGCTTTTTCAAGAGAGGCAGATCCTGAACTGATCGCCTACCTTGAAGGAGATTCTTCTAATGATTTTTCTTGTTCTTCCTTACAGGTGCTTGAC
Organism: Dactylorhiza incarnata; assembly: GCA_033032865.1. Lineage (NCBI taxonomy): Eukaryota > Viridiplantae > Streptophyta > Magnoliopsida > Asparagales > Orchidaceae > Dactylorhiza > Dactylorhiza incarnata. Next base: position 196,352 of record JAWHQI010000304.1, read on the forward strand.
CCTTTCGAAGCGGAAAGTCTCAGGGCAGCTGCTGCCGAGAAAGAAATCTTGGAAAAAGAGAAGGAGATCGCCGCCGCTAAAGCGAAGCTGAGAGAAGATAAGGAAAGGAGGGATCGAGAAGAGAAGGAAAGAAAAGAAGCAGAAGCAGGTCGGATTGCCGCCGAACAGGAGGAAAAGAAGAAGATGGAAAAAGTGAAGGCAGCTCAGACCGCTGTGAAGAAGAAAGAGGAAGAAGAAAAGAAGGCAGCCCAGACCACTGCAAGGAAAAAAGAAGAAGAAGAGAAGGAGGCAGCTCAAGCCGCTGCAAAGAAAAAGAAAGAGGATAAAAAGGCGGCCTTATTGGCCGCTGAGAAACAAAAGAAAAAGGCTTCCGAGCTGGAGGCAGAAGAAAAGAGTCGGCAGATTGCTAAGGAAAAGGCTGCACTGTCAAGCGGTCTCTCAACCCTTTCTGCCGCTCAAGAGGAGGAGCTAAACCGAGCAACAGAAGACCGCTCAAATGCTGTCTCCGCTCTGCGAACTGGTAAGGCGTTGACTATGACCAGATCGCTGGAAATTCTTCCTCTTACAACGGTCCGACCTGATTCTCCGGAAAGAAAACATGAGATGGTCGTCATCGAAACTGATGACATCCTTGTTAGCAATGCGGAGTTAAAGAGAAGAAGAAAAGAAGGGGAAAGGTCGCAAAAGAAAGAATTGGAGAAAATGAACCTTGAGCGTTTTAGGGGATTAGACCGCCTCGTACTGACCGCAAAACCAGCGGTCATAGTTAACACTGAAAATATACTGCGTGATTGCGGTCTTGATTCCTTTCCAAGTATTCTTTCTGTGCGAACCTTGTTACTTTGAACTTTTGAAAACTGAATTAACCTTTGCTTTTTTGTCCGTAGATGAAAATATTCTTGAGATGGAAGAGGGAGAACTCCCAGCGCAGAGGGTCGCAGTCTTCGACCAACTTGATAATATCCTCAATCCTATGTTTGAGGATGTTCGATCTATGTTGGCTCGGGAACGGGCCTACCACGATCAGATCTGCGGTCTTGAGGAGAAGCTTCGTTCAGCTTATGATCCGGCCGGCGAGCTCATTCAGTCACATCGAAAAGCTGAAGAGGCAAGCGGTCTCAAGATTGGCGAGCTCACTCAAGCACTCCGTCGAGCTGAGAAAGACGTCGAATACTACAAGGGAAAATCTGCTGCTCTGTCCGCTGAGGTCACTGCGCTGAGGAGCGGCTCCACAAAAATGACGATGAGACCGGGACCATCTGGCGATCACCAAGAAGTGAAACCGAGCTCCGAGATCATGGTTGTCCCTATGGAGGTAGTCGACAAAGAGATGTCAAGGATCCACCGGGCCGCGATGAACGCTAACCAGGGTCTTGCCTCGGTCTTCAGTTCTATTAATGAAATGCAAGATATCGCGGCCTTTGTAGGAAGAAAAAGGCCTCATATGAAATAAACATTTGACATTTCATTTTCGAACGGTTTTTGTAATATGATGAACAATTTATTGTGCAATATGCTTTAATTTCTACTGCTTGCGATCTCTTACTTGGCTGTGACGATCTCTGTTATTTTGTGTTGCTTGTTTATATTAATGTGAACTGAGATGTTGCGGTCTCTCTTTTTTGAGGTCGAAAAAATATCGGCGCTTTATTGTCTTTCTTGCAGGTACCGGCGGTCTGAGAGACTTTACTGGGCGGTCTCAAGAAAAAGTAATGATGACGAAATTATCCTTTGCTCTCTATAAATAGCCGCCTTTTTGAATTTCATTTCATATTTTCTGTATGCGCCCTAAGCACCGGTCACAGCGATCTCCAAAATGGTGTCCGCTCGAGCTACTGCTGCTTCAGTTTTCCTCAGAGCCGATCACAAACCTTGCCATCTTTCAAAAGAGGAGTATGTTGAGTTCCTGAAGAAGCACATGATTCAGACTCAAGTTATCGTGAGACCGCCAACTGAGGTCGAAGGACTCAGTTTTGGGGAGGAGAAAAAGTTTATCATCCCTATTGATCACTTTGAGTGTGGGTTGAGGATTCCTCTCCCTTGGGAGTTTTTGGAGATCATGGATTATTACGGGCTGGTGCTCGCCCAGCTGCCGCCAAACTCGATCGGTCTCATTAATATTTTCATCAACTACCTGAGATCGGAAAAGATAAAGTTCACGATGGCGCTCTTCCGTGCGTCCTTCACTGCTAAGGTCCTGAAAGAAGGTCAAAAGAAAGATGAATTCAAAGGATTGATATACTTTTCTACTGAAGGATTCAAAGTTCTCAATCTTCCAAACAAGGTTCCCTTCTGGACAGAAAGGTTCCTTGTATTCGAAGGCGATCTTGGCGGTCTCAAGAGTCGCCCTTTTACGCGACCTGACAAAATTTTTCAGAAGAGCAAATCGATCTCAACAGAAGAGTTAAAGATTCTGGAATTTCTGGCGGGAAAGCGCCTGGACCTCATTCATTATCTAGCGATCTGGCCCGAGATCGCTGAGATTGCCCCTGAGAAAAGTGAGTTGTTTCCAGCGATCTCCCAATATTTCTTACACATTTTTCTTTACTTTTCTAACTTCTTATTTTCAGCGTCCTTTGCAATTCCGACGGAGGATCCAGTAGCACCTACTGAAGAAGTACTTACCCAAAGGGAAAGAAGGCTGAAGAGGGAAGAGAAATTTCAGACCGCTGAGACCGGTAATTCCTCTAAGACCGCTTCGGAGCCATTCCCTCTTCATGGCTATATGCGCCATCAGAAAGACTTAAAAGGCAAACCTTTGCTCAAATGGGGCGCCAAAGGAAAGGCCGTGAGAGTTTCTACCGATCTCTCCCTCTGGAGCGGGAAGCTGACTCACCATGCCACTGCTGTGACCGCGACTTTATACGGAAGGAAAAATACAGCTGAAATATTCGATATTGAGACCGACTTGCTCCCAGATATTTGTGCTCAAACGGCCCTTCGGAATGTAACTCTTCAGCATCATATGGGGCGAACTCTCCGAAGCGTCTTGAAAGCGAATGAAGACATGCTGGTATTATATCTCTACTGGATGTTTTTCCTGAATTCGTTTAGACCGCGCGGTCTGACTATTTCTTTTCTACAACGAGCGAAGGAAATGGCCTATGACATACACAATCCTGATTTTAAAAGAGCAATGGCGCACCATGTAAGGGAGACCGCCGACCAAGTAATCACGGAGCTCCGAAATCGAGGCGGTCTTTCTGAAGAGTACAAAGATACAACCTTCGCTGCTCTTTTCCCTCGGGCGGCGAGAAGGATTGATGAACAATCTTTAACTACGGAAGAGACCGCCGATGATGGTGAAGAAGATGTTGTGATCGAGGATGAAGCCCGGCTAAGTGACAGCCAATATGTGCAGGGTCAGGACACGAGCTCAGGAGCGGCCTCAAGCTCTGGATCTAAGGTTCAAGGGAAGGACTCAGAAGAATCATCTGATGAGGCCGACTCGTCCTCTTCCTCGGATGAGCGGTCTCCCAAGAGATCGAGAAGCAAATTAATAATATTGTAATTTTTATCTTTTGGAGACCGGTCGGTCTGATGTACCTAAACATTTTGAATGAATATGAAGAATTATTTTGCAATGTTTTTCTTACCTTTTTCGATCAGATATTTGTTTTTGTATTTCTTCTCTACTGACTGTACCTATGCGGTCTCTTCATTTCAAGGCGAAATTGGCATTCGATCTCAATGCCTTAGTTTTTATCAATCTTCATAAAAATCCTTTGAATAATTCCTTATATAAGCATAAGATGCGATCTTTCAATTATCCATACTACTTTATGAGTCTGAGCACTGGAATTGAAAATACCTTACGACACTTTCTTTACAGTGGTCACATCTAGCGATCTTCATTATACCAGACTACTAGGAACTTAAATTATTATTAACTGGATAGCATGCGATCTCACTCTTTTCTGATCGTGCGTAAAACAGGAAAGAATATTCTCGAATTCCTTGGAGTTCTATCCTCAGAGCTTTTCTTGGGGTGACAATTGTTGATTTTAGTATTTTTGAGATTGCTGAAAAGAATATCACTGAAGAAATGGAGAACTCAACTGGCAATCTCAAACAACCGAGTCCTGGAGGAGATAAACCGGCGGTCTCAATATATTTGAGATCGCCATTTGAATAAATTTCCTGCGTTCGACGAACTGAAGGATAATCTATGTTCGACGAAATCCTTGCCGGCTTGTTGAGGAGAGAATAATAGACCTTGGCGATCATAAGTCAGCGATCTCAACATCTTCAGGTCGCCATGCGACAAGGACTCAATTTTTCGAACTATCACTTGATGTGAAACAAAGAATTTTTATGAATACTCCCCATATAACTGAGCTATAAGAGGCAATACCGAGCTTGCGATCTATCGAGCACGTTCAATCCAGATCGTTCTCATCCTTTCTCTAAAAAACCATCTCGGCGATCACTTCTATCCAAGTTCTGGAGAGGGTCAAGCCAGCGATCTCAAATAACTCAGATTTCTTTTTCCTGAGGGAGAGAATAGAAGTCTGCGGTCTCAAGAAATTCCGACCGCCCGATCTCTAGGGCAGGTGCGGTCATGCCTCGAGGGCTACACCGGCATTGCTTTCCTCAAGAGAAAGAGTTTAAAAATGATCTCAAGGGCAGGTGCGGTCATGCCTCGAGGGCTACACCGGCATTGCTTTCCTCAAGAGAAAGAATTTAAAAATGATCTCAAGGGCAGGTGCGGTCATGCCTCGAGGGCTACACCGGCATTGCTTTTCTCAAGAGATCATTTAAATTTGTTTTAAACTTGCCACTTTTGCTAACCACGCTCCAATGAGTATTCGAAAGTTACAGAACAAAAATGATCCATAGGGCAGGTGCGGTTATGTCGCAGAGGCTATACCAACATTGCTTTCCCTAGAAGATCACTCAGTCTGTAACAGTGTCCTAAAAAGCATGACAGAGCTGAACATTCACCTGAACTCCCTTGATCTAGAGGTGCGTCAGATGTCAGCTAGGACCCGGCATCCTAAACGTCCACCGCACAAGCTTGGCAAGCTACTGATACACAGATGTGAAATCTCCCCAACATCTGTGGTCCTGGCAGATTTACATCTCATGCTTCAAGTCGAGGGGGAAAGAAGTAGGATCCGTCGATGTCTCTTTTGGCAGGATTTTAGCTTTTAATATCAATTTGTTTTTTTATATCTTCCTTTATCATTTATATACCAAAAAAGGGTTAAAATCATATCATCATAATGTTCAAGAAGAGAAAAGATAAGACAAAAGGAAGAAGAAAAATCCATAAGCGTTTTTAAGAGAAAAAACGCTTAAGGTCATCACCGCTCCAGGTGTGAGGCAACTCCTCTCCTTCATAAGTCTGGAGACGGTAAGCACCATTTTTGAGTACTTCTTTCACTATGAATGGTCCTGCCCAATTTGGGTTATGCTTCTTTACCGAACCAGATCTTGCTGCTATATCCACCTTTTTAGGACCAGATCTCCGATTGTGAATTCTTTGATTCTGACGTTTTTATCGAAGAGTCTCGCTATCCTTCTCTTAACTTCCTCCTGCCTAATTGTCGTCGTATCTCTCAGCTCTTCAATGAGATCAAGGCTACACCTTAGATCTTCATCATTTCCTTCCATCCAATCATCCTGGTTTTGTTGAGCCAAAAACACCCTTGGACTTTTACCTCAAACTCGACAGGAATAAGAGCTTCTGAACCGTGTGACAACTTAAAAGGAGTTTCTCCTGTAGCTGAGGTGGGATTCGTTCTCAAGGCCCATAGTACTGATGGTAACTGTTCTGCCCAATTTCCCCGTAGATTTTCTACCTTTTTCTTCAAGAGATTTATTATGAGCTTATTGGCAGCTTCTACTTGCCCATTACTTCTAGGATGATGCACAGAAGCAAAACGTAATTCAGTGCCGATCTGTCCACAAAAACTTATGAGCTAAGGATTGTTGAATTGAGAACCATTATCCGTGATAATTGCCATCGGGATCCCATGCATGCAGACTATTTCTCCCCAGATAAAATTTCCCACAACTTGAGTAGTAATTTTAGCCAATGCTCTTGCCTCAATCCACTTGCTGAAGTAGTCAATCATGACTATTATATATCGGCGTTGCCCACTTGCTATAGGAAAAGGCCCAACCAGATCCATTCCCCATACTGCAAACGGCCATGGGGTTGCTATAGATTTAAGCTGTTGGGCAGGCTGATTCTGAAGAGGAGCAAACTTTTGGCACTGGACACATTTCTTTGCAAATTTTTCTGCATCCTTCCTCATTTGAGGCCAGAAATATCCTTGCCTTAAGATTCTTTTCTCCAATGTACGAGCTCCAGAGTGGCTTCCACATTCTCCTGAATGAACTTCCTGAAGGACAACCGGGATCTCTTCTTCCGAGACACATCGAGCCAAATGTGACAAAAAGGTCTTCCGGTAAAGGATTCCTGCAACAAGATAATAATGAGCTGCTTTTAGTCTAAATCTCTTTCTGTCTTTTACCGTGGAGTGGAGCTTTCCGGTCGAAAGATAAAGGATGAATGGATCCATCCAAGATGGACGTTGATCTATCTCCATAACTTCTCCTTCATCGATTGCAGGATGGAAAAGCTTTGAGGAGGTTCCTCCCGAAAGAAGACCAAATTTCGCCAGCTCATCTGCTTCCGAGTTCTCTTCTCTTGGAATATGTTTGATAGAGAAACTTTTGAACTTTCCAAACTCTCCTTTCACCAAGGCTAGATATTGCTTCAAAGTTTGATCCCTGGTTTCAAAGGTTCCGTTAACCTGAGATGCCATCACTAGAGAGTCCGTTTTAACTTGAACATCCTCGATTCCCAATTCCCTAGCGAATCGAAGACCGGCTAGTAAAGCCTCGTATTCTGCTTGATTATTAGTTGTTGAGAAATAAAACTTCAAAGCCTGATCTAATCTGACCCCATTTGGATTGATCAAAACCACTCCAGCCCCAGATGAATTCCTGCCCGAAGCACCATCAACAAATATTGTCCAAGCTAAAGGCGTTCCGACTTCCTTCTTTAATGAAAACTCACTTGCATCAACCATGAAATCTGCTAAAACTTGAGCTTTGATTGTCACCCTTGGAACATAGGAGATATCAAACTCACTGAGCTCTATCACCCACTTAGCCAACCTTCCTGAATGCTCTGGCTTCTCTAAAACATTTTTTAATGGAAGATCAGTGACCACTCGAATCGAATGAGCTTGAAAGTAGGGTCTTAATCTCCTAGCTGAAGTTACAAGTATTAGGGCCAGCTTTTCAAGAATCGGGTAACGTGTCTCTGCATCTTTCAGAATTTTGCTCACATAATAAACTGGAAATTGTTTCTTCTTCTCTTCTCGCACCAAAACTGAACTTACAGCATCAGTACCAACTCCTAAATAGAGAAAAAGATCCTCGCCCTCCCTTGGGCTTTGGAGCAAAGGGGTTGATGCCAATTGCTTTTTAAGCTCATTAAAAGCATCATCACACTCTTTTGTCCACTCAAACTTAGCCCCTCCGCGGAGGGTCTTGAAGAAAGGAGCACTTTTATCTCCGGATCGAGAGATAAAGCGACTCAGACCTGCCATTCTTCCTCCTACCTGCTAAACTTCCTTAGGAGACCTGGGGGTGGCATTTTAAGAATAGCCTTTACTTTCTCAGGGTTGGGTTCCAATCCTTCTGGAGTAAGGAGATGACCAAGAAATTTTCCTTTACTTGCCCCGAAAACACACTTCAACGGGTTCAACCTCATATTAAAAGTTCGGAGGGTTGCAAAAGTTTCCGAGAGGTCACTAAGATGAGAAGAGAATGATTTGCTTTTTATTAGAAGGTCATCAACGTAAACTTCTAAATTTCTTCCCTTTTGATCTTTAAAAACTGTATCCATCATTTTTTGATAAGTTGCTCCAGCATTTTTTAGCCCGAAAGGCATTACGAGATAACAGAAGCAACCGTCGTTTGTGATAAACGAAGTGTGAGGTATATCGGGTTTATGCATTCTGATTTGATGATAGCCTGAAAATGCATCTAAAAAGCTCATGAAAGAATAACTTACCGCAGAATCTACTAAAGAATCTATCTGAGGCAAGGGGTAGCAATCTTTAGGGCAAGCTTTATTGAGTTTGGTGAAATCGACACACATCCTCCATTCCCCCCCCCCCCCCCCCCCCCCCCCCCCCCGACTTCTTGACCATTACAACATTTGATACCCATTCAGGGTATTGAACTTCTTGAACAAACTTAGCCTTTAGCAGTTTTTCCACTTCTTCTCGGATGGGCTGGGCAAGAGTCGTTGCAACAGCTCTCTTTTTCTGCTTGATAGGGATGAAGTTGGGATTAATATTGAGATGGTGGCAAACGACATCTGGATCAACTCCTGGCATGTCGTCCGCTGACCAGGCGAAGACATCCAGATTCTTCAGAAGACAAGAGATCAGGCTACTCTTGTCAGCTTCAGACAATTCAGCGTTTATGGAGAGGCTCTTGCTCTCATCTTCCTCGCTGATGGGAACGGCTTGAGTCGCTTGGGCAGGTTCCAGGCGAACTCCATCCCTTGCATCTTCTTCCTCAGCCTCTTCAGCAACTTTGATTGGTTCGGGAATTTGGGCTGAGATAGCCATTGCAGCTTCCAGGGGAGAAGAAGACATGATCACATTGACAGTTTTCACGTAGCACTCTCTGGCCTTCCTCAGGTCACTCCTGATCCGATGTTGCTTGCCATTTAGGGCAAATTTTACTGCTTGGTGGTATGTCGAGACCACCGCCTGATATCCGTTCAAAATTGGTCTCCCAAAGATTGCATTGTAGCTGCTAGGATCAACGACTATGAATTTGACAAGCCTCACTATTCCTCCCAAAATTACAGAGAGAGTGACGAGTCCCTCTACCTCCTTCTTTTCCCCTGAAAAACCATAAAGAGGCCCTTCAGTAGAGAGAATAGGCTTACCTGTCTTCAAAGCATCGAAGTCCGGCTTGAAGAGCACGTTCACCGAGCTCCCAGTATCAATAAGAATTTTCTCTACCGTGTAATTTTCTATTACTGCTTTTATGACGACCGCGTCGTCAAAAGGATTTGAGGTTGAAGAAAGATCTTCCTCCCCGAAGGTGACTATTCCTCTAACCGGGGTTGAGGAGGTAGTAGCAACCTCCGAACGGCAGACTCTTTTCAGGCTGGCCTTCCTGGAAGACTCTGGTCCTGCTCCACCATGAATACAAAAAAGGTTGCCTAAAGCACCCTCATCATTAGCATCCTCGCACTCACCGGGGAAACTGATGTTGCCAAGATGGCCAACATCATCGACCTCCTCGCACTCCCAGCGGATCTTTGCTACTTCCTTGGCCTTGGAAGTTGAAGCTTTGGATGGATCATTCTTTTGAAGAAGATCCTGAAGCTTTCCCTCTTTTAGGAGCTTCTCCACTACCACTCGGAGGGCTCTGCAATTTTCTGTCAGATGACCTCTTTCCCTGTGATATTCACAGAAAAGAGTCGGATTACGGGAATTCGGGTCAGAGCTAAGGGGAGCCGGCCTTTTGAAAAAAGGCTGCTTCTACAGGACTTGAACCACTTCTTTCATTGAGACACCAAGGTCTGTAAAAGACTCTTGGGAATCATTATAAGATGGCTGGAAGGTCGGGAGAGGGGGCTGAACATATTGAATCTGATGAACAGGAGTGGCTTCTGGAACTGGAGCCATAGGGGTTGGAATCAGAGGTCCTCTGGGCTGGAATTGCTGGTTCCCCTAATTGAAATGATTGTTACGGAAATTCCTTCCCCTTTTCGGAGCGGGAGGAGGACACTCTTGGTGAGACTTTAAGGAAGACGGGGCGGGATAGAATCCTGCTGAGCCTTTCTGACTGGCCCTATTGGCAGATTGGTTACATAGGTGGGGTTGTTGATCTCCCCCTCTATATAACGATTGACAATGCTAATCAATTCCTGATAAGAGTCAGGCTCTTTAGTGGTAACCTTGAACTTGAGAGGGCCTTCCTGCAGGCCACTTATCAGGGCTGCCATATAAAGAGCAGGATCCATATCTCTGATCCCTAAGATCTCTCTCTGGAATCGGTCGACAAAATGAGCGGCAGTCTCATTTTCACCTTGCTTGATTTTGAAGAGGGTCGCAGGGCCACTCTTCCTCTTCTTGGCGGTTGCAAACCTCAAGAGGAGCTCATTCCTTAGGACGGCAAAGCTCGGGATGGATTGAGAGGGCAGCTTGTAGAACAACTCCCTAGCAGATCCATCAAAAGAAGTTATTAACAGCTTACATCTCACCCCATCTGAGATGGTTCGGAGGGCGACGACAGATTCAAAAGCTTGGAGGTGGGACATGGGATCACTTTCTCCCGAAAACACAGGGAGATGAGGTTCCCTGAAACCGTTTGGAATAGGTTCTCGACAAATTTCATCAGTAAAAGGGGAAGGTTCCCCCATTCCAGAGGCACCTGGAGGAGCAAGGAAAGGAGCATGAGGGGCTTGAGGATAGGCAAAATCCTCTTCAGTTCAAAGCTTGGGCCGGAGGCCCCTGAGCGGCTGCTCTAAAAGAATCATGACGGGCAGCAAACTCCTCATGCTGAGATCACTGAGGAGCTGCGGGCTGAAAGTTAGAGCGATCGCAAGGCTGAACGCTTGCCATGCGGTCAGGGGTAGCGACCTGACTGGGAGGAGGAAAGATCTTATGGGAGATCGCGGCCAGAACCTGGTTCATGGCCTCAATCTGCTTGGCGGACTCAAGCTGAGTTCGGACGACCTCTTGACGCTCGCGAGCGGCCTCCTGCTGAGTCCGCGCGATCTCTTGCTGTGCAGAGACGACCTCGTGCCGAGCTCGAGCGGCCTCTCTGAGAGCTTGCTCAACGCGCAACTCAAAACGGCGCTCAAGGGATTGCAAGGAATCGTGATCGATTTCGGGGTGGTCGCTGGAAGACCGAGCTGGGCGACCTCTACGCTCAGGCATCTTGAAAGTCAGAAAATTCACCTGGACACTCCGAATCTGAAGGTCGCGTGTTCGTTCTGTTGGCACCAAAAATGGTACCTCCAAAATTCACACTAGAGGGAAGGGAGAAAACTGCGGAGTGCAGGTTACTGAAGACAAAGGATGCTGAGAAACAGGGAAAAACGATCACATGTTGTAAGCTGGAGACTCGAGGCTAAAAGTCCATTTTCAGGTACCCCTACCCCTCTATTTATAGACGAGGGGGATGCCCAAACGGGCAGATCTGAAAACTACGGGCTGCCCGGGATACAGGAGAGCCGGGGCAGGGAAAAAGGGTGCAAATAACCAAAAAAAGGAGAGAAAAGAGACCAGACCGCGCGGTCTGGCGATCTGACGAGCTCCTGACTGCCTGGAACTTGGAGGATTTGGCTGACCTCTGCTGGCGATCTGGGCGGTCTCTCAAACTGGAGACCGCGGAGACCGATACTTTTGACCTACATGAGGAGATCGCGGGCTTTCCGGACAAACAATCACAAACATAATAATTTAGTAATTGTTAGTTGTCCTGATATTATTATATTGGTGTCTACCATATTTAAGTTGACTATCTGATGTTCAATGGATCTACCATTAGATATTTTCCAATATTATGTCAGCACTTACAGTACGCAGGTTGACCTAGCCAGAATGACTCAGTTTATGCCCAATGAAAGTGGCATCTCACAACTACATCCAGAGGATCATAGAATTCCCTTTCAGACATATCTAACATCCTGCCCCTAGACCACGAGGTACTGCTCGGGTGTCCCCACATACACTACTTGTAACCTTAGGCCTGCTCATTCTTGTTACAAGGCATCGACCTAGGCACCTTCCAAATGGGGGTATCTAGGGAGCATAACGACATCCAACCCCTAAAACGTGGAACGCTATTAAGGCATGTAAACCATAATTCAACATCATTAATTAATAATATACTGATCGTAATTACGTTACACAATCATTTTCAATAGTCTAATTATTCATATGAGCATAATATTCATGCGAGCATAATAAAAACTCTCATAAATTTTCATACAATTTTAATTATGACTAATTAATTATCTGAAACCCTTATGATCCTGAAGGCATTATCAAAATAGGGGCAGTTGTCAACCTCTTTTTTGATTCTTCAAAAGCAAGCTGACAATCCTCATTCCAAATGAATGATATATTTTTCCTCGTCAATTGTGTCAATGGTAAGGCTATTTTACAAAAATTCCTTACAAATTTTCTGTAATAATCATCCAACCCAAGGAAGCTTCTCACTTCTGTTACGTTCGTAGGACGTGGACATTGGATGATAGCTTCAATCTTGCTGGGGTCCACAACTAATCCTTGTTCATTAATAACATATCCTAAGAATGCACACCCAAGGAAGCTTCTCATTCGTAACCAAGATGCACACTTAGAAAATTTAGCATATAATTGATGATCTTTTAATATTTGCAAAGCCAATCTCAAATGATGTGCATACTCCTATTCATTTTTGGAATAGATCAAGATGTCGTCAATAAAAACAATAACACACTTGTCAAGATATTCCTTAAAGACCCGATTCATTAAATTCATAAACGCTGCAGAGGCGTTTGTCAGTCCAAAAGGCATAACTATGTATTCAAAGTGTTCATACCAGGTACTGAAGGTTGTTTTGTATACATCTTCTTCTTTCACTTTTAATTGGTGATAACCCGACCTCAGATTAATTTTTGAGAATACCGTCATGTGTACTAGCTGATCAAATAAATCATCGATACGAGGAAGATGATACTTATTTCTTACTGTCAATTTATTCAGCTCTCTATAATCAATGCAAAGGAGAAGTGTTCCATCATTCTTTTTCATAAATAAAATGGGAGCTCCCCAGGGAGAAGAACTGAGACGAATAAAGTTTTTATCTAATATTTCCTGTAACTGGAATTTCAACTCCGCTAATTCTTTTGGGGTCATGCAGTATGATGCTTTAGCTATTGGGGTTGCTCCTTCAATGAGAGAAATTTTAAATTTCATTTCTCTAGTTGGAGGTACTCCTAACAATTCATCGAGAAAAACATAAAAAATTCTCGAACCATTGGTACCACAGTAATATCTTTCTTTTCTTCTTTTGTCTCTTTTATCATAATTAACATTGCTTCACATCCCTTACGGATCGTTTTCAAAGCCTTCATGGCAGAAATCAATGTTTTTGATACCTCTGTCAATCCTTTAAATGATACCAAGCTTTGATCTGGGCACATAATTGTAAGTTCTTTCATCTTACAATTAATTACAGCTTCATGTCTCGATAACCAATCCATACCCAAAATGATATCGTATTCTGTGATTGGTAAAACTACCAAATCTACTTCCAAGTTTTTTTCATTGATTTGAATTTGCATTCGAGCTCGCATTTGTGCAGTCATTATATGATTGTTGGGGATCATCACATGTATGATATTATGTGTCGAATATGGTTGTACTTGTAAAGTATTCAATATAAGTGTTGAAACAAAAGAGTGACTTGCACCAGTATCAAATAAAATCTTCAGTAATTGCTTGTATGCATAAATCATACCTGTGATGACAGTGTCATCAGCTTTAGCTTCCTGTTGTCCCAGATTGATGACACGAGGCTGTATATGTCATTCTTCACGGCCAGACTCCATTGGTGCTGATGTGGAGGCAACTGATTCACCTTCCTTCATGGTTCCCATCTGATATACTCGTTGAGGTTGTGCTCCGGGGGCTCCCTTGAAACTTCCCTCCTTTGCCTTCCTCTTGGGACATTCATTTTGTCGGTGTCCTGGCTGACGACAAATATAACAAATACCAGTGCCAAATAAGCATTGCCCTTTAAGCACTTTTCCACATTTTCACATTTAGTTGCAGATGGCTGGGTCACACTACCCGTTGTAGTTGAAGGGGAAGGTTGCAACCACTTTTTCTTCTTCCATGAAGATCCACTTTATCTACTTGAAGATTCCTTACTCGACCCTTCTATTGGTCTCTTATTCATAAACTCCATTCTTTTCTAAGTTTTCTCCATATTAATTTCAGTTAAGCGAGCCTTCACAACAAGACTACTGTAATTTGTAAGCTCAAATGGTACCAGATATGTACAGATATTATCTCTGAGTCCTTGTTGGAAACAGCGACATCGCTTTGCTTCTGTTGGAGCTAGAGATCCCGCATAAAAATGCTAAGTTTGAAAATTCCACTTCATATTTAAGTACAGTGCGATTACCCTGTACAAGACGAAGAAATCTCTCTTGCAATAATCCTTTCTCGGATGCGGGCACGGACCAGTTAGTGAATTCTTCTACAAATTTATTCCAAGAGATTTCAGTAATTCCCATGGTGGCAAACTTTCCTCTCATCACTGCGTCCCACCACCTTTTTGCTTCTCCCTCAAATAAGAACGTAACTAGATCAATCTTCCTTGCCTCTGAATAATGCATGACTTTAAAAATAGTTTCTATCATTAGTATCCATTCTTCAGTTTATATCGGAGTTAAGCCTCCTCTGAAGGTGGTGGGCTTTAATTCCAAGAACTGCTTAAGTTCAACGTCTACCTGACGTTGCGGTGGCTGATTCAGAGGGTCAACAAGAGGTAATACCGTGGGAGTATCCCTTGCTAGCCGGTTTGCTTCTGCCATTGCCTGTGCCATATGTGAGGCCCCCATTTGGACCCCACATACAATTGTATCTCAGCTATGTTCGTACATGATTCTCAGGTTGAAGTGCGGCTAGTAAATACAGAATAAAACACACATAATAATAAATTTACTTTCGTACCTTGTATTAGTTGTTGAATATTTTCATGTTCTACCATATCAGTTCTTTTTGCTTTTGCGTATCCAAAGTCACGTCCGTTACCTACAAAATTTGACGACGGGCTTAGTCATACGAATATGACTAAGTGAGGATATACCTCTTTCATTGCTGTAAATAATTAAAGTAAAACTTTCGCATTTTAAAACATGTTTTTCATACTAACTGTTTGTCTGTCTCAGTAGTGATCTTATGAAACTTATAACTATACGAACATGTTAGTACCAATAAACCAGTGTGAGCAGTATAGGATCATAACTTTAAAGCAGTGTAATTATGTATCAGTATAAGCAATAAATCCATGTATCAGTATATCAGTGTAACAGTAAGAAATCATATATCCGTATGTCTATATCAGTATATCAGTATGTCATATCAGTATAGCATATCAGTGTATCAATGTATCCATATCAGTATATCAGTGTAGCAGTAAGAAATCATATATCAGTATGTCTATATCAGTATATCATAGCAGTGTATCCATATATCCGTATATCTGTATATCAGTATTTATTTGAATGTTTCATTTCTTAGGAAATATTAAGGGCGATTTGAATTCTTTTCCCTTTTTGCCTTTACCCCGAAGGGTCCTTTACCCCGTATGGTCCTTTACCCCGAAGGGTCATCATTTTCCAAAACCAGTACGGACAACCCGCGTTTATGCCTTTCGGCTCGACTTGTTTGGCAATTAATCATATTCATTTCATTCATGTGCATGCACTTTAATTCGCCCGTAATATAACCTCGTGTCGACACGCTTACATACAGTGAGTTATTCAGTTTTATATTCCCCTCAGAAATATGTTTCGCCTGTTTGCCTTTAAGGGGCCATACATTAAAGCGATATTAAATATCAGTGATATCAACTATGCATGTAACATTCAGTATAAAAAGAGTGCGCATGTAAAAAGAAAGTAAAGCCATAAAGCATAAATGAAACATGTAGCTCTCACCATCAGTAACTCATGTCATTGTCATGACTATTTTTGAGGTGCCATCCTCCACGGTATCTGTATAAGCATCATATCATTTAGGGTCGTTTATATCGGGGTTGCACCTCATTATAGCTACAATATTGACTACTATAAATACATCATTTGGAAGCTACTGATCCCGTCTTCTAGTTTAAATGACCATCAAAGAGGCGAGTTCAAATCAATGATATAACCCATTTCATCCCACTGTTGTAACACCCAATATATAGATATATAAATACTCACTATTTTACATAATATAAAATTAGCCGGCCAACATTTAAATTAGCATCATAACAATAGTTCACTAAGATTAACCCACAACTAAACCATAGCTGAACTATAGGAGTTGGCCAACACACAGAATTCCCCCTTTTTCTAAATCAGTTTGTGGCCACTGCATCAGTAAAAGAAAATGCATTCCAAGACTCAATCATAATCTGAGAAGAGCAGTAAGCAGCAGAACAAGTACAGGGAGGAAAAGTAGCAGCCGACCAGCAAGGTAAAAACCCAAAATATTGAAATATTGAAGATGAATCAACAACACACATAATTGTACACAGCAGCTGCTCAAGCTCATATAAATCCCTAATTTAAAGCATGTAGAGGGAAACCAAAACAAAACCCAAATCAAAGCAAGGAATACTCATCACAGTTCTTTACTAGAACTCAGGCCGACCAATCAAAAGGCCATACCATTGGAAAGAGGAGCAACACAAGTTAATCGGCCATACAAAGCCACAAAAGAAAATTAAGAACAATACCAGTCGACCAACCTAAATCCACTGAAACCCCCAAACTCAGGAAATCTTATAAAGCTATCACCATCTGAGAAATCAGTATAAGAGAGAAGGAGAAAAAAAGGCTCACAGTGCAAATAAAACGAGCTGGGAACCAATTCAGCTCACGCAAAACGAGCCCGACTAGATTAAGGACAAACGAAACCTTGCCCTTCTCTGATCCCCAACAGCAGTTCAGGAATCTCATGAAATTCCGATCAGTAAGGGAGGGAGAGTAGGAGAATAGAGAAGAAGATCGGCTCCAGGAACCCTAGCCGCGATAAGGACGAGAGCGAAAGAGGAGGAAGGCGGCAGCATAATCAAATAAAAAAAATTCTCGTGATTTTATCTTCTCCCACCGCCTCTCATGTAACCCAATAAAATGATTTAAGAGCTTAAACACCAGCCAACCAATAATAATAGCAGCCCAAGATGAAGCTAAGCCCACCAAATGTTTATTAGCACACCAACTTCATCAAGTTCTGCTATCAGCACACCAAAGAGGAGGCAGTCCAAAAGCAGCCCTTATTAGCACACCCTTAACAGCTACCAATTTACTCTATTGGCACACCCAAAGTATAATGAAGTATGCAGTAATCATTTGCCATATTTATCTAAATTGCCAACATATAATTTGCCAATATAGGAAAACTCATATTCCACTAAAAATCTCAAATGCCGCAAAGCATCAATAAAATTCATACTCAACGGGCAAAGCAACGCCTTGTTGACACTGATTTGATTTTCATCATAAGGAATATATATATAGAATTATTTAAATTGAGTTTTATTATCGATTCGCATTTTGAGCCGTTACACCATATCCGCAACCTGGAGATTTATTCTCTGCCTTGTCTCACTTTCAACGAATATCTCTGGCTCTGTTCGAGTCCTCCGACTAGAAAACTCGTGTTCTTGTGGGGCGGGAAATAATTAGCTTCCAATTTATGGGCATGTAAATATATCTATTATGTACATTTATACAATACTATTTGTGGCATCACGCTCTTACGAAACCTCCCTCTGATACCATTTTCTGTAACGTCCCGTAACCACTACAGAGTAATAGTATTCATTTCAGTTCAAATAAGCATTTAACGGTAAGCAACAACATTTATATGTCACAAATGAGTATTGAAAGCAGAGTACAGAAAAAAACTCTTATTCCAAGTAATTTACATCTTTACATTTCCAAACTGTGCAAAACAACATATATACATGATAAAGTCTAATTTAACAAAAACTATATTAGACATTCTTCTGATAAGTGAGACACTTCGCATATCAACATAACCCTCATGAGCTTTAACCACTTCAAAATTACCATACATGATAAAGTCCACTTATTCCGCTTTACGCTTAGATCCTAAACAAATTTAGAATAGAAAGGGTTAGTCTTTACATAAAAGACTAAACGATGAAATTAACTTCTTTAAATGCTATACAGGCAAAACAAATGTTAAATACCAATAGTGATATGATATTTGCTTTTATACAGTATAAATAGTCTATAAAGTCAATATACAACTGTCATTATCAACTTGCATTGAAAGAAATATTAGCAACACAAGTAACAACTAATATTCTTTCTTTAATATTTATTTGTTTTCAATTCATTTAGTTAAGGGTCTCTGTATATCAATATTCAGTCTTAGACCCATTATACTAGGCCGAATTTAGTGCGCACAATTCGCATAAGGCCTATTAAGGCCCAACTAAGTTGACCCGAGTATTTAATCCAGTGCACACAACTCGCTTAAGACCTTTAAGGTCCAACTGGATTTATAACAGTCTACAAATACCCTTAACTTTTGCATCGATGCTTTCAATGTGGTATGCTGTTATAGCAATTTTCATTTATATCCATTATCTTTTCATGCAAGAATAATATTATCACGAGGATAAGTTGATTAGTGAAATATGTGATAGTAGAACATAATTAAAGAAATAAACCCTCACATTGAGTTTCTCTTTTCCTTTGTCTTTTCTCGGATCATCCTCGCATCTATCGGGTGATGTCATCCTTCTTCGTATTTGCAAGTAAGCCTCAATTGAATATGCTTTATGTCTTTAATTAATTATGGTGTAGTGGAGTCTAAGGGCGATGAAGGATAAAATGTTTCGAGGGAAAGGAAAAAGTACACCTAAATTTATGTTGTCCTCAATTAAAGTGTACTTAACATCTCCAAATTTTTATAATATATATAATTGCATGGTTATCCTAATTATCACTTGTGTCACATAAAGTGAAATCCATTACATATTTCATCATATGACATCTCAACATCATCATAATGCGTAGTCACACATTTCTACAACCGGTCTCCTCAAAATATCCAATTGCGTATACGTATAGTATTTAATTTCAGTAAAACCTATCATTCTAACATTAAAATGAATCTTAATCAACTATATAATTGAAGAAGATCCATAAATAATCAATAGTTACAGTGGACATTTGAAATTGAATCATTCTATGCAAAAATTGCCATTAAATGGGGGGGGGGGGGGGGGGGGGGAAACAACAGCCATATAATTACAAACAGTAATTTCAGAAATTTATTATAAAGATTAGTAGTCTCAAAGACAAATATAGCAATTTCAGCACTTTCCGTTTACAAGACAATATTCCTAAGCACAAAACAACATTTCCATTCATTCACATGAATTTCCAGCAAATCAGTTATGAGTATCACAACATAATTTCTACTCTCAATAATCCTAAATATGATTTCCACCAACTTTAGAAAGATTCACATCAAAGCCCCATCAATTCAACTAAATTTCTTCATTAGTATGCAAATAAAATTTCCATGCAATTTAGGGCATCTGTAATATTCAAATAGAAACTCCATGCTTCATATCTAAATTAATATATAGCTAAAATACCCAAAATTAGCCCTTATACTACAAAACTGAAATCATTTTCTTTCCAAATCTCTACAAGTGATATTACTTCCTATTTGCATAAAAGAGATGAGAAAGAGAAGAAAAAGGACTTACAATGAGGAAAGAAAGGAGAAATTAGGGCTTTGCTTGAGGATGACCCAAACTCTTCTTCAGTTTCTAGAAAAACCTTCCAAAACCGACCACCACAAGAATAAGGGGCTAGTATCAAGTGGAAGAGGGTCAATCCAATCTCCTCTGCCGAGATGAAGAGAAATCGGAGAAGGGAGGGGGATAAAGAGTGATCAGCGAGTGCTAGGTGAGAGCAGCAACCATGGAATCACACATTTGGGATTTCTGTCGAGAGGATGGGCTGGATAGACTCGATTTTTCTATTAAAGAGGGGGAGCCGGTCCAAATCTACACCGCTTAAAACTTCTTTTAGTTTTTTGTATTCACAACCCATTATTTACTATCCGCACACCTCTTTCAGTTTTCTATTCACAAGCCACCATTAAATATTCGCCCACCAAGTCATCTATTAGCCCACCAATTTCATCAATTTTCTCTATTGGCACACCAATTTGCCTATTCGATTTTATTATTTGCACACCAATGTGCATAATTTTAACGTTTACATCGTAATTAAATTGTATACACTAAATGTTCAATGAAATAACTATTATACACAAAATGATGGATTTAACAATTGTTGCGGCGACATTTCTTAATGCTTCTTTTACTTTATTTTTCATAAATAATTCTGTATCAGATTTCATTCGTTTGAGATTTGGGTGTTACACAGGGAAGGGTCTCACCATCCTACTCATCGCCATATATCCTAATCAACATCCTAATCCTACTCATCGCCCAAAATTCCAGAAATCGTTAAAAATATGAACGAAAAAGTGAACTATGACAGAGACCGCGGAAGTAAATAACCGCGGTTTTGGAAATAAGCCGTCCCAAACGTAACTTCTTCTCCAAATTCCGATGTGTTTCAATAGTAGCACCGCACCCTAAAAGCCTAACCAAACGCCACCTAGTTAATGTATTTTGCCTTTTAATTTTAATTTGGGATGTGGGAATAGTCAGTTTGGATAACAAATATTTTTCATAGAATATTCTAGTACTTCAGTAAGATCGAAATGGCAACTCACCTTCTGATCCTTGGAGAGGGGCGGAGCTCTGGTCGTTGCGAGTTGTAGCTCTCACAGAAGCCAGGGAAAACCCTAGAGGGAAGCCAGCTCCAATTTTTTGCTTTTGATTCCATCTTCTCTTCTCCGTTCTCCCACCTCCGCGGCCATTCGTCGTCCATGTCGGTATATCGGCTGCTCGTCTCCTTCCTCTTCCACTTGTCGTTCTTATCTTCGCTGCCGTCCTACGTATCCTCCGCCTCTCCGCCTCTCTGCCCTCGGTCGGAGCTCGGTGAAGTGGCGAATGACCTTAGGTCGCAGTGCCCTAACTGGACCGATCTTTCTTTGCCGGAGGAGGTATGCCCCTTTTACTGGTTTCCGCATACACCTTCTGGGTGTGAATGGGCTGTTTATATTTTGTGTAGTATCTTTCTTCCTTTCCAGCGTCACAGGCCTCGGACCTCTTCATAAGGGATTTTAGTAATTTGAACTTTTTTGATAAAAAAAAATGTCCTCTTATCGTGGTGTTGATTTGTTGTTAGGTGAAAAATTTGGAATGCGTGGTGTTGATATTTGATATGTAGTTATTTATGTTTTCTGTTGGTTATTACTGGCACAGCTCGGGAAAGAATAAGATAGAAAAGAACAAGAAGACTCAGCTCTGGCACCTGTGGTGGGAAGGCATTAGTTTAAAAATAAGGAGGGAAATTGAGAATATTAGAGCAGAGCTCAGTAGTGAAGGAGAAGATCTTTCTAAATACATGTAATGAACACTGTAGGAGTATCAAAGTATATTTGTAAAATGTAATAATTTTGTGAGTGTAGACCTTCAAAGTATGATTACACAACATTCCGTTTGTCTTAAACAAATTGCTACTGTCTAGCTCTACGTACCAATATTTGTTATTATCTTTGCCGCCACTCCACCGTAGAATGAACATATGACTACGATCGAAGATAGCTAGCTTTTCCGCAACATATAGACCAAATGTTGCTTTAAGTCCTCATAAAATTTGAGATACATAACTCTTGTATATATCTTTGATACTTGTTTCAAAACTGGGCAGCTTGCATTAACTGTTACACTTAAGTGTTTGCATTTGAAATTTTCTTCTTGTCCCCTTCTCACGTGCCTTGACAATCATTTTCTTCAACTGCAAGAAGCAATCAACTAGTGTATTTGTATCTTTGATAATTGAGCGACAAACATTATTCGTCGATTTGCTTTTTCGGGTAGACAAAATATTGTGATCAATAACAGTTTTATTGAATCTTGTGAATCATTTATGTTTAACTTTGTACAAATCACTTAACCATATATTCTCAAATAGAGTACCTTGACACATCATTTTACTCCACATTACTTCAAATTCATCCGAAGAATCATATTTTCTTTATCATTTATGAAATAAAGATCGTAACGTAGCATCACCATTGAAGGCAGACACTTTTGTGTGGGTCTTTCTTAGATTTGTCATTGCCATAGACAATGTCTGCTTGTTGTTAACACTGTTTCAATTGCGACAACCATTGCTTGTGTTGAAACCGGCAACCGGTCTCCTGAGTTCGGACCCACTGGGGGGTGTAGCCGACGCTTACTTCTCCCTAACTAGACTCTCTGACTGGAGGATGAGAAAATTGGAATAGACCCAAGGCTGCAACGAGGAGGTCCCGCCACACACCCAGAAGATCTTAGAGAGCTTCCCCTCCCAAACCAAAGCTCAGCCGGGCACCTTGGAGGGCACTAGCAGCCCACCAAGACTAGCTTAGAGGAGAGGACTCTCAAAAATCCGATCTCCTCCAAGGTGCCCTTAAGGGTCTATTTATAGATTTTTCTAGGCTGGTCTGCAAATAACATGAACCCGCCCTTTAATTTTGCTAACCGCACCCCAAATTGGTCTGCTTATAGCCTAACTCCGCTGTTCTGAAGGGCTATTTGCAGCCCATAAGGGGCATCGTGATCATTTCCTCCTTCAAGCCCTGGGGGGGCGAGTGGTCCATGAGGGCACCACCCGCCGAGCTCTCGCGTGACTGGGCGAATGCTTATGCCTATGGGCGAGTGGTCCGCAAGGGTACCACTCGCCGATTTCCACTTCTCGCCTTATGGCTCGCCACCTACTTACCTGGGGGTCCTTCCACCTGCCTCAGCCTGGGCGGATGGTCTGGCTGACCCAGATCTCGCCGGTGGGCTTGAGGGGCCCACTCAGCGAGTACGGGTTGTACACAATCCCCGCTCTTTGCGAGTGGTTCCTACGCTCGGAAAGAACAGTCCAACCTGGTATTCGGTGAGTGCTTGCTGACTGGACCCATAAGATTCGGTGGGTCCCACCGTCACCCTATATATACTTCTCAGTGTCAGATTTTCCTGGAACGCTTCCATTCCTCGGCTTGGAGATCCTTCTCTCCCTTGACCTTTCGCCGATTTCAATGTCTTCCCACAAACCTTCCTCGAGACCCCTCTCGCAGGAAATGATCGAGCGCCTGGCTGCGGCCCAAAGTACAACCGCCCTCAAGGCTGCCAGGTTTGCTCCCTGGCTTACGTCTAAGCGGGACCCGAGTGCCCCTACGCCTCGCGTCGAGCCAAGGCGATTCGGCTGAATCGCCAGGGAGGCGAGAGCGCCTCGAAGTCTCCGGCGAATACTGCTCCAGACCCCGGGACGCAGGTATGAGAATTTCTCCCGTCCTTTCGTTTAGCTTCTGCCCCCCCTCCCCCCTTATCCTGCAATCGCTCTGGCCATTCGCAGGGGATTTCGGCATCTGAGGACGGTCATGAGGCCGTCCCGAATAGTGCCGTGGTGCCGCCTCTCGCTGATGCGAGGCCTCCTCCAAATCTGGATCTTGCTCCTCCACCCCCTCCGGGCGAGACCACACAACAATCTGGTAAGTTATGAATTCTTGTCCTGCACGCTATGCGTTACTGACCACTGTTTTTTCTTTTATAGCCCTCAACCTTGACCTTCCGCCGCGGGACACCGTTCCTCCGGGTTCCCCTTTCCAACAGAACCCCTCCGTGCCCGCGAATGAGCAGGGGATCTCCCCTGAAAGGGAACTCGGTCAGCAAGACCGTGCAGATGATCACGCGAATGCTCCAGCTCCTTCTCCACAGCCCTTCCGCCCTGGGAAAGGAAAAGTCCTACCTCCCGCTGGACTGAGTAAAACGCACCCCCATTCGTCTCGTCCCCCGGGTCATGGGGATCCCACACTAGGTTAGTGACCTTATCCGCGTTTAGCGCATTCGTTTTGTTTAACGCGACTGACCAGCCTGTGATCTCGCTGGCTATCGGGAAGCCTCTCCCTTTGGATCTTACCACGAGGGGGAAGACGGGATGCCCTCGCCTCTCCCTTCTCCCGGGGACCTCTCTGACTTCCTCGGCGACCCCTTGGACCACGCGACCCTGAAGGAGCGAATGACGGAAGTCTTGGGGAAGCTCATTTGTACGCAGCGGGGCATCGTCGACCAGGTGGATGGTGTGCGGGTGGAAGTCTCGCGTGAGCTGAAGGCCCTTCGGAAGGACTATTCGCGCCTCCTTAGTCCTTGCAGTGGTGGAGCGTCTGGGAGGTGAAGGAGGGGAGCTGTCTCCCGGGAGACATGCTGCGCGCGCTCGGGACCAGCTTCAGCTGGCGTCTCATGAGATCACCTCCATGCTCGCGTACTATCGCCCGCGAATGCCCCCGGAGGCTGGGCCGCGAGGGCATGGTCGGTGGTATTGGGAGGAGCGCTAGTCTGGTCATCATTCGCCTCCTTTTTGTATTTTCTTTTTTCTTATTCAGTTTATGGCGCTGTGGAGGTTGGACTTATTTTATATCTGTAATAATTTACTCTGTGCTTTGCGAATGCGTTTTCCGCTTATATTTCTCGCAACTTGCTTGAGTATGCCGAATGATATCTTACAGCAGAATGCCTTTCCAACCTTGTTGCGTAGCCGTCGAATGAGTAGCCATAGGGCATTCGTCATTAATGGGCGAGAGGGACCGGCCCGGGTTCCGAGGCGCCGGGAAGGCGCGATGGCTATCTGCACACCCGTTGCCTCGAAAGCCCAAGCGTTTTTTATTTCCTCTATAAATAGGCCGTTCAACTACCGTATTGATTACCTCACCATCCGCTCCCTCTCTCTCTCCCTGCGCTAACACTCGCACTTCTCTCTTCTCTGCAATTCCCGTCTTCTTTGGTATTCGCAAGATGGGTGGCGAGACCGAAGGCAGGGCCAGGTGCGCCAGTGCATTCGTCAACCATGTCTTTGATTCTTGTGATCTCTCCGAGGAAGCTTACTTAACCGCTGCCGCGGATTATGTCCCGCCGGGATTCGAAGCGCGAAAGCCCGGGCCGGAGGATCGCTTAAATTCCATCTCGCCGTGTGCTCTCGCGATCCCGCTGGAGCACTTCGAGGTGGGATTTCGCCTCCCCATCTGGCCGGAACTCCGCCAGACTTTCCGATACTACGGCGTCGTGCCCGGCCAGCTCAACCCTAACTCTATCGCCATGCTAGTCGGGTACGCGTGCTACCTGCGAGAGGAGGGGATTGAGTTTTCGCTGCCCGTCTTTCGCAAGCTCTATACCTTCCGCTGCTCACACGGCATCTCCTTCTTCTCGGGTCAGAGCCCACTCAAGCACCAGGGTCTCCCGAACAAGAACCACGACTGGGTTCGCCGCTTCATCTTCGTCAGCGGGAGCCTCGGAAACACCCTTCTCGCCCCGGTGCAGGAGGAGGAATCAACCTTCCGGCCCCCGACTCTGGGGGGCACGAGGCCAAGCTGCACCAGTACATCCTGGAGCACGGGATGGACCTCGTCCACCTCCGACGAAAAGTCAACTCGCTTCCGCCCATTCCGCAGGGTGAGGGTGAGTTTTCTAAACCTTCTTCATTCGCTCGGTTTTGTTGACTTCATACCATTCGCTGATCCGCTCGTGTTCACAAACAGGCGTGCGAGACTTCCCTCTTCATCCGCCGCGTCCTTTGGGGGTTTCCGTGTCTCTTGCGCAAGCCGCCGCGGATGCCTGTCGGGAAGAACCCTCCACCTCCAAGCACAGTAGCCGAAAACGAAAAACCGGGGTGCCTCTTTCCTCTTCTTCTAAGAAGCCGAAATGCCCCCCTTCCGCCAAAGGGAAGGGGGCCTTGGACGAGACCCCAGGGGCGAAAGCTCCGGGCCAGACCCTGGAGGCGGGTGCGTCGGAAGGGGGTGTTCTCCATGCGGGATCGTCGTTGCCGCCACCGCCATTGCCCAGGGACCACCGGAACTTCCCTCAGGGCGAGAAGTATGTGGACCCCTCAGGGGCTCCCCTGGTGAAATGGGACAGGAACTTGAATAGGGTCTCACTCTCTACCCTCCATCCAACATGGATAGAGAGCGACCTCGCCAGTGGTGAGGCTTACGCCATTGCGTATGCCCTCTATGGTCGGGAAGATGCCGAGGTCTTCGATGCCGAGAAGACTCAGGTTCTCGCCCACGAGACCGCTCGAGCCCTGCTGCGGGCCCTTGAGCTTGCGCATATGTCTTCGCGCCGGAGCATCAATCTGGCGCGGAGTTTGGCGGAGGTTGAGGAGACCAGGGCTATTGTTTCCGCCGAGGCGCGTGACCTCAGGGTGAAACTGGAAGCTGCGGAGGCCCTTCTCGCCAGCCGCCCCGTCAGAGAGGTATATTTCCCTCCCCCCTCCCTGCGAATGACCGTTGATGATTGCCGCACTTTCTTCTCACCATCTTCGTTTTCTCAGGACGCTATGATCGCCGAGATGCTTCGCGCGCGAGTGGGCAACCTTGAGGAGGAAGTCCGACTGGCTAAGGCCGAGGTCCAACAGGCGCGAGAAGCCGATGCCTTGGCACTCGCCTCTGGGAGTAGGGGGCACTTTTATCCCCACCATGAGCTAGAGCAGCTGATGCAGGAGAATGCTCAAAGCGCCGTGAAGCTCGCGCTGCAGGTGCTGCGACAGGCTGGGTACCTGAAGGAGGAGGCCGAATGCCTCTCTGCCCGACAGGTCGTCCCCGAGCTCTACATTCCGATCCCCTTCCCGGAAGATGAGGACGGCGAGCCGCGAGAAGACGCCCTCCTACCGGATTCGAGCGAGAGCGATGGATCTTCTGGCGAGAAGCCTGCCGACCCATGAGATGGGCCCTTTGTATTTTTTTGCTCTCTTTTTATTCTTCATTTTTGGATGTAATCATGAACTGGGGCGAGTCCTCTTGACACATATATATATTGGTTACAATTTTTGTGCTCTCATTTTTCCTCATTCGCTACTGTATCTCGCTAGGCTCATTAGGACGCTAGGTCGCAGTGTAACTGTCTTGGTCACTCGCCGGACGCTCGGAGGTGACCTAGGATGCCCTGCTCTTTTCGATACTCCGCTATTCGCCCCACTCGTCACCTCTGACCATTCGCCTAGGTCAGTGGTCTCGCTTGGATAGGTTACATGGGGGAGAGGAGAAACTGCCTTACTGGTGTGCAGCCCTCGCGAGTGCTCCCGAGGTCGATCTTTGAGAATCTAGGACCTGCCACCGAGTGAGCCTTCGGACCTGCCAACTAGATGAAAGCCTGGACAGCGGGTCTGCTCGGGGCCATCTTTCCAACAACATAGATCCTGCCACCGAGTGAGCCTTCGGACCTGCCAACTAGATGAGAGCCTGGACAGCGGGTCTGCTCGGGGCCATCTTTCCAATCAACGTAGAACCTGCCACCGAGTGAGCCTTCAGACCTGCCAGCTAGATGAGAGCCTGGACAGCGGGTCTGCTCGGGGCCATCTTTCCAACAACATAGATCCTGCCACCGAGTGAGCCTTCGGACCTGCCAGCTAGATGAGAGCCTGGACAGCGGGTCTGCTCGGGGCCATCTTTCCAATCAACGTAGAACCTGCCACCGAGTGAGCCTTCGGACCTGCCAGCTAGATGAGAGCCTGGACAGCGGGTCTGCTCGGGGCCATCTTTCCAACAACATAGATCCTGCCACCGAGTGAGCCTTCAGACCTGCCAGCTAGATGAGAGCCTGGACAGCGGGTCTGCTCGGGGCCATCTTTCCAATCAACGTAGAACCTGCCACCGAGTGAGCCTTCGGACCTGCCAGCTAGATGAGAGCCTGGACTGCGGGTCTGCTCGGGGCCATCTTTCCAACAACATAGATCCTGCCACCGAGTGAGCCTTCGGACCTGCCAGCTAGATGAGAGCCTGGGCAGCGGGTCTGCTCGGGGCCATCTTTCCAATCAATCGTAGAACCTGCCACCGAGTGAGCCTTCGGACCTGCCAGCTAGATGAGAGCCTGGACAACGGGTTTGCTCGGGGCCATCTTTCCAACAACATAGATCCTGCCACCGAGTGAGCCTTCGGACCTGCCAGCTAGATGAGAGCCTGGACAGCTGGTCTGCTCGGGGCCATCTTTCCAATCAGCGTAGAACCTGCCACCGAGTGAGCCTTCGGACCTGCCAGCTAGATGAGAGCCTGGACAGCGGGTCTGCTCGGGGCAATCTTTCCAGCAACATAGATCCTGCCACCGAGTGAGCCTTCGGACCTGCAAGCTAGATGAGAGCCTGGACAGCGGGTCTGCTCGGGGCCATCTTTCCAATCAACGTAGAACCTGCCACCGAGTGAGCATTCGGACCTGCCAGCTAGATGAGAGCCTGGACAGCGGGTCTGCTCGGGGCCATCTTTCCAACAATATAGATCCTGCCACCGAGTGAGCCTTCGGACCTGCCAGCTAGATGAGAGCCTGGACAGCGGGTCTGCTCGGGGCCATCTTTCCAACAATATAGATCCTGCCACCGAGTGAGCCTTCGGACCTGCCAGCTAGATGAGTGCCTGGACAGCGGGTCTGCTCGGGGCCATCTTCTGGAACTTTCGAGGTTTCCCCACAAGCTGCAGCATTACTTTCACACATACAGGATAAACAGAATATTCTCATTTCAAAAACATTAGCATTACATAGTTTTTAGGGATAGAAGCGTTTGAGATCGTCACCACTCCATGTGTGACTGAGGGATTGGCCCTCCACATTCTGAAGGCGGTATCCCCCAGACTTTAGTGCCTCTTCCATGACATAGGGACCTTCCCAGTTGGGATTAAGCTTCCCCACTGCGGCAGACCTTCCCGCCGCGTCGACCTTTTTGAGTACTAGGTCCCCCTTTTCGAATTGCTTGACCCTGATGTGCTTGTCGAAGTATTTGGCCATCCGCCGCTTGACCTCTTCTTGGCGAATGGCTGCTAGATCCCGGGCTTCTTCGATGAGGTCGAGGGAGAGCCGCAACTCCTCTTCGTTCCCAGCTCTTCAATCTTCCTCTCCATTTGTGGCGGCCTTTACTCGTGGTGTCATGACCTCGAACTCTATGGGGATGACGGCCTCGCAGCCGTGGGAGAGCTTGAAAGGGGTCTCTCCCGTGGCGGTGTTGGGGGTAGTCCTTAAAGCCCACAGGACCGAGGGGAGCTGCTCCACCCAATTGCCCTTAAGATTTTCCACCTTCTTCTTGAGCAAGTTCACGATAATCTTGTTTGCCGCCTCCACCTGCCCGTTGCTCCTGGGATGGTGGACGGATGCAAACCTGAGGTCTATCCCCAGCTGGCCACAAAAACTGATGAACTCCTCGCTGGCGAATTGCGGGCCATTATCTGTGACTATGGCTTGCGGAAGCCCATGTCGACAGATGATCTCCCCCCATATGAAGTTGCGGATCACCTGGGAGGTGACCTTGGCCAGCGCCTTGACTTCCAACCACTTCGAGAAGTAGTCGATCATGACCAAGAGGAATCTCCTCTGCCCACTGGCCTGGGGAAAGGGTCTCACCAGATCCATCCCCCATATGGCGAACGGCCAGGGCGCCGTGATACTCCTTAGCCTCTGAGCAGGCATGAGCTGAAGTGGGATGAACATCTGACACTTCTGGCATTTCTTAGCGAAGGCCGCCGCATCTCTACTCAAGGTCGGCCAAAAGTACCCCTGCCTCATTATTCTTGCCTCCAACATCCTGCTCCCCGAGTGGCTGCCACATTCGCCGGAGTGAACTTCTTCCAAGATCCTCGGGACTTCATCTTCCGAGATGCATCGGGCCAAGAGGCCCGAGAGGGTCTTCCGATACAAATCCCCCTCATGGAGCACGTAGTAGGCGGACTTGTACCGGAAGCGCCTTTGGTCTTGAACATCCTCCGGGAATTTCCCCGTTGCAAGGAAGGTAACGAAGGGATCCTTCCAAGAGGGTCGCTGCTCTATTTCCATGAGTTCCCCCTCCTCGATCGAAGGACGGAACAGGTCTGTCAGGGTTCCTCCGGCTCGAGGACCGGCCTTGGCCAAGCGATCCGCTGGGGTGCTCTCCTCCCGAGGGATGTGCCTGATGGAGAAAGTCTTGAACGCTCCAATGAGGCTTCTCACTTTGGCTAAGTATCTTATGAGTGTAGGTTCCCTTGTCTCGAACTCTCCCTTGATCTGAGAGGCTATTATCATCGAGTCGGTGAGGACCTCTACGTCATGGACTCCCAGTTCCTGAGCCAGACGTAGGCCGACGATCACTGCCTCATACTCCGCCTGGTTGTTGGTGATTGGGAAATGTATAACGAGCGTCTGCTCGATCTTCATCCCGTGGGGGCTCTCCAGCACCACCCCTCCTCCGAGAGAATTTTTACCCGATGCCCCGTCAACCAGCAGCTTCCACGGAATATGACGAGGGGCTTGACCCTCCTCCATCTCGGCCACATAATCTGCCATGAAATCTGCCACTACCTGTGCCTTCATGGATAGTCGAGGGACGAAGGTGATATTGAACTCACTTAACTCTATTGACCATTTCGCGAGCCTCCCCGAGTGCTCTACTCCTTCGAAGATCTGGCGAAGGGGGTGATCAGTCACCACTTGGATTGAATGGGCCTGGAAGTATGACCTGAGCTTTCTTGCCGCGACGACCAGAGCGAAGGCTAGCTTCTCTAAAATTGGGTACCTGAGTTCCGCCTCCCTCAAGACCCTACTTACGTAGTAGATGGGCAGCTGCTTCTTGCCTTCTTCCCGGACCAGGACGGAGCTTACGGCCTCAGTCCCGACTCCGAGGTACAAGGCTAGGTCCTCCCCCTCCTTGGGGCCCTGGAGCAGCGGAGCCTGGGTGAGCTGCCTCTTCAAGGCCTGGAAGGCCTCCTCGCATTCCTTTGTCCACTCGAATTTCTGGTTCCCTCGTAACGTTTTGAAGAAAGGGGAGCATTTCTCCCTGGCCCGGGAGAGAAACCTGCTCAATCCCGCGAGCTTTCCCGTCAAGCGCTGGACCTCCTTGGCATTCCGAGGCGATCCCAACTCCATGATGGCTTTGACCTTGTCCGGGTTAGGTTCTACCCCCGAAGGGGTGAGAAGGTGTCCCAGGAACTTCCCCTTGCTGGCCCCGAACACACACTTCAGGGGGTTCAGGCGCATCTTGTACTTGCGTAGGGTGGCGAAGGTTTCCTCGAGGTCTCGGAGATGAATGCTCACGCTCTTGCTCTTCATCATGAGGTCATCTACGTACACCTCCAAGTTCCTTTCTCTTTGCTCCTTAAAAACCCGGTCCATCATTTTCTGGTAGGTTGCTCCTGCATTTTCAGCTCAAAGGGCATCATCTTATAGCAGTAGCACCCCTCCCGGGTGATGAAAGAGACATCTTTGATATCCGGGGGGGGGGGGGGGGTGCATCCTGATCTGGTGTTAACCCGAAAAAGCATCCAAAAAACTCATCACAGAAAAACCGACGGCTGAGTCAACCAGCGCGTCGATCCGAGGCAGGGGATAACAATCCTTAGGGCAGACTTTGTTTAATAAAGAAAAGTCAATACACATACGCCAACGACCATCGACCTTTTTTACCATGACGACATTGGAGACCCAGCCTGGATACTGGATCTCCGATACAAAATCTGCTTCAAGGAGCTTGGCCACCTCCTCGCGGATCGGTTCTTCGAGCTTGTCGGCGAAGGCCCTCCTTTTCTGTCGGATGGGGCGGGCTCCTGGCTCAAGGTTGAGACGATGGCAGGCCACGTCCGCCTCGATGCCTGGCATGTCTGCCGCGCTCCATGCGAAGATGTCCACGTTCTTCTGGATGCACTCCAGCATCCTTACCCTGTCCTCCGGGCTGAGGCCCCCGCTGACACGCACCTTCTCTACCCTTCCTCCCTGGGTGATGACCTCCATCTCCACTACTTCCTCTGCCGCCTCAAGCCGGGCCGGCTCTTCCCATCTGCCCCTCGCTTCTCGCCCTTCTACCCGGGCCTCCTCCTCTGCCGCGCCTTCCTCTTCCATTGGTTCGACCTGCTCCTCCTGAGCTACCTCCATCTCCTTTCCTCGGGCACTGCCCTCTTCCTCTTCTCCCCTCTTCTCCACTCCTTCTCCTGGCCCCTCCGGCCTCCTCATCTCTTCATCCATCTTCTCAGCCTCCGCCATCCAAGAGATGGTGTTGACGGCAGTCACGTAGCACTGCCTGACCACCTTTGCATCTCCCCGAATTCGGATCTGGACTCCTCCACTATGGAACTTCAAGCACTGGTGGTATGATGAGGGTACACATCGGAAGGCACTGGTGAGGGGGCGTCCAAATATGGCATTGTAGCTGCTCGGAGCGTCAACGATGACGAACCGGCAGTTCCTCGGGACCCCTCCTAATGTCACCTGGAGGCCGACGCCTCCCTCAACCTCCTTTCTTTCTCCTGAGAAACCGAACAACGGCCCATCAGAGGCCTGCACCCTCTTCTTCTCCACCTCCATCGCATCGGAAGCCTTCTTGAAGATAACATTCACCGAGCTCCCATTGTCCACCAGGATCCGTGAGACCGTGAAGTTTTCTATCGCCGTCTGGATCACCAGGGCGTCGCAGAACGGGTCCTCATAATCGGGCATATCTTCCGAGGAGAAGGTGAGCTTCTCTGTGGGGGGTGGGGTCTGGGAAGTTGACGCGACGTCTCTCCGGAACATTGCCTGGAAGCTCCTCTTGCGAGAGGCCTCTATCCCAACCCCACCATGAATCACCCCGATTCCCCCCTGGCTCCTGTATCCGCCCTGTCCTCGCATCGGTCCTCTTCCGCCTCTGGGATCACTTCCTCGATCCTGGCCTACTGCCGCCGTGGTTGACCTCTCCCTCTCATCTCCAAGAATTCTGGGCAGGTGGCGGTCGCGTGACCTTCTTCCTGGTGAAAGTCACAATAGGGCAACGCCAACCTGTCCCCCCTTCCTGCTCTTCCTCTCCCTCCTCTGGCTCCTCTACCTCCTCTTCCTCGGCCTACTGCCATAGCTTGCTCCCTTGGGGGGTGAGGGGGTCTGGGGCCTTGCCTCCACCCCGGATTCATTCCCCCCGCCTCTCTTCCTTGGTACCCCCCTTCCTGACCTCTCGCTGGTCCTTCCTGGTGCCTCCAGCCCAACCTGTTGTTGGGCTCTTGATACCTCCAATTCCGAGGCGGTCTTTCGAACCCCTGACCCCTGGGTTCTTCTCGCCTTCTTCCTTCTTGCTGCCTCACCTCAGGCTCGCTCATCTTTGCCAACCTCTTGTAGAATTCTGGGTTGGCCGCTTCCCCTTCTATCTCCTCCGCTGCCCGCTCCATCAACTACTCAAAGGAGAGAGGAGCCCTTCTCTTCAGGTCCATCTTGAAGAACCCATCTCGCAACCCCACGATGAATGCCATCTTGAGGGCGAACCCCGGCACCTCCTGCACGAGGTGTATCTCCTCTTGGAATCTGTCCACATAGTGTGCCAGTGATTCCCCCTCCCTTTGTTTGATCTTGAAGAGAGCCTCCGCATCCTTCTTTCTCTTTTTTGACGTCGAGAAGCGCAGCCGGAAGCTCCGGCGCAGATCGTCGAACGCGTAGATTGAACCTACGGGGAGCTGGTGGAACCAGTCCCTAGCTTTCTCCTTCAAAGTGGTCGCGAAGAGTCGTCACTGAAAGGCATCCGACATGGGCAGAATTGAAACCATGTCCTCAAACCATTGCAGGTGCACGAGTGGGTCATCCTTGCCGGTATAATAGGACATCTCCGGCCCTCGGAACCCCTCCGGCACTGGGGCCGAGAGGATCATCTCGCAAAAAGGGCTTCCTTCCCCTGCTCGGCGAGTGGTCCTCTCGCGCGGAACCAGCTCGCAGACCTCCGCACTCGCCGGGCTGCTGAACAGCTGCCGCCCGGGGAGATCTCGCGCGCTTCCTTCCGCTGGCACTTCCTTCCCTGGTCGCTGCCCCGGAGCGTTCTCGCCGATCTGCTGGGGCGGAACCACGGGGACTGCCGGCGTCTCGCACTCGCTTCTCCCTGCGAGAGCCGTCTGCAGGACTTCTCGCTTGAACTTTTCGAACATCTCCAGCCACTCCCCTGTCGCCGGTGGCTGCGAGTGGCCCGAGTCAGAACCATTTCCCCCATCTCCTGTCATCCAACCTAGCTTGAGATTTTCCTTCACCGGCTACGGTTCACGCTCACCGCACCAAAAATGTTGAAACCGGCAACCGGTCTCCTGAGTTCGGACCCACTGGGGGGTGTAGCCGACGCTTACTTCTCCCTAACTAGACTCTCTGACTGGTGGATGAGAAAATTGGAATAGACCCAAGGCTGCAACGAGGAGGTTCCGCCACACACCCAGAAGATCTTAGAGAGTTTCCCCTCCCAAACCAAAGCTCAGCCGGGCACCTTGGAGGGCACTAGCAGCCCACCAAGACTAGCTTAGAGGAGAGGACTCTCAAAAATCCGATCTCCTCCAAGGTGCCCTTAAGGGTCTATTTATAGATTTTTCTAGGCTGGTCTGCAAATAACATGAACCCGCCCTTTAATTTTGCTAACCGCACCCCAAATTGGTCTGCTTATAGCCTAACTCCGCTGTTCTGAAGGGCTATTTGCAGCCCATAAGGGGCATCGTGGTCATTTCCTCCTTCAAGCCCTGGGGGGGCGAGTGGTCCATGAGGGCACCACCCGCCGAGCTCTCGCGTGACTGGGCGAATGCTTATGCCTATGGGCGAGTGGTCCGCAAGGGTACCACTCGCCGATTTCCACTTCTCGCCTTATGGCTCGCCACCTACTTACCTGGGGGTCCTTCCACCTGCCTCAGCCTGGGCGGATGGTCTGGCTGACCCAGATCTCGCCGGTGGGCTTGAGGGGCCCACTCAGCGAATACGGGTTGTACAGCTTGATCTTCGTTCGTAAAGATGGTTATTGGTTACTTTTCGGCTACAAACTTCAAATTTTTTTCAATTAACCATTTAAACGACTCTATGGTTTCTTGAGATGAAAAAATATAGCTTTAATTACATTTTGCCAATGGTGATTCATAACCACTAAAGACGCACATACAAGATTGTATTTGCTATGTAGTTATAGTTGAAACTAATTATGATGTTTGTTTTATTTTATTTTATTTTTTGAGGCTATATATATGTATGCCCGGTTTAGGGCAAATACACGATTGTATTATCCCGTTCGACTTGGTATCAGAGCAGCCTCCTGCCATGTCTTAGGGATAACAATAGATGAGAGAGAAGAAACAAAGGCTTGATGTGCCTGAGAAAGGTGATCATAACGAATGTAGTTGGCAATGGGATGTTTAGTGCTACCCTTCTTACCTATAAGACGGGCAAGAGGAATATGGAGGTCGTCATCAGAATCTGGGTTGGAGGCATTCACCGGTACTGGCGGGACATCTTCAGTCTGCACATGCTCAACAGTCGTGGGACGACGGGAGTACGTATAAATGATCGGAGGAGCGGAGGTAGAAGGAACAGGAGCAGGTGGCGGAACGGGATCAGGTGGAGGAGCAGGAACAGAAGGAGGAGTAGCACAAATCGGAAGCGGGGAGTCGGTCATCTCGGCACCTGTACTAATCATCTCCCCCTGACGAGGACCAAAGTACGACTCCCCCTCACGAAAGGTGACATCGACAGTACAATAATACCGACGTGTTGGAGGGTGATAACATCTATACCCTTTGGTGGTAGAAGAATAACCAACAAAAACACATCGAAGGGACCGCGCATCAAGTTTATCACGATGCGGGGTATGGACATGAACAAAACACACGGAGCCGAAGATACGAGGGGAAAGATGAGAGGTGTGGACAATGTGTTTTTGTTCTAGGCGAGAGAGAGGCGTAGCAAACGAGAGAGCACGGGACGGAAGGCGGTTAATGAGATGTGCGGCGGTAAGAACATCATCCCCCCAATAGGATTTAGGGAGGTGCATAGAAAGAAGTAAGCACCGGGCCACCTCCAGCAACTGCCGATTCTTCCGTTCGGCCACCCCATTTTGAGTGGAGGTGTGGACACATGTAGTTTGATGAATTATACCATGGTCCGCAAGATAAGCCCCAAAGACACCGCGATCGTCATATTCCCCACCATTATCACTACGTAACACACGTATTGTGCCTCCGAATTGTTGGACCACCATCTTATGAAAATTTTGAAAGCAAGAAAGAACGTCACTTTTCCTTTTAAGCATATAAAGCCAAGTAGTGCGAGAGTAGCAATCAATAAACGTCACAAACCATCTAAATCCAGATAAAGAGAGAACAGGGGATGGACCCCAAACATCAGAGTGAATAACATCAAATGGATACAGACTAGGGACAGACAAATGAGTAGAACGACACCGTACATGTTTAGATTGCTCACAAGCATCACAAGAAAAAACGGAAGTAAATGATGAAAAACAGGAAACAATTTAGTAAGATATAAAGGAGAAGGGTGGCCAAGGCGCTGATGCCATCGTCGAAGGTCATCAAGAGTCGGAGATCTGGTGGAAGATAAGGCACTGGGAGAAGACTGGTTCAGCAAGTACAGGCCGCCGATATTCCTACCACTGCCAAGTGTCCGCCTCGTAGCCAGATCCTGAAAAACACAAACACAGGAAAGAATGTCACAGAACAGTGTAAGGAGTTAGTCAAGTGACTAATAGAGAGTAAATTCCTGGGAAAAGAAGGAACATGTAAGACAGAGGAAAGTGATAGGTCAGGAGAACATGAAACTGTCCCTTTACCGGCAATTGCAGAGAGGGAGCCATTGGCAGCAATAACCTTATCACGACCAGAAAGGGGAGTATAGGAGGTAAAACCTGAGGCAGAGCCAGTCATGTGGTCGGTCGCACCTGAGTCGATTATCCACTCGGAGGGTGTGGAAGACACGGCATGAGCACTGCTCAGATACCTGAATGGAAAGCGGCAATGGAGGAGGAATTGCGTGCCCTGGACAAGAATAAAACATGGCAGCTGGTGAGCCTTCCTCCAGGGAAGCGAACGGTCGGATCCCGTTGGGTATTCACAGTTAAACAAAACCAAGATGGTGTTGTGGAGCGGTATAAAGCTCGTTTGGTGGCTCAGGGATATACCCAGGCCCAGGGCATTGACTACCAGGAGACCTTTGCTCCTGTTGCTAAGATGAACTCAATCCGCGTTCTTTTTTCTGTTGCTGCAAGTCGTAGATGGGAACTACTTCAGCTAGATGTCAAGAATGCCTTTTTGAATGGTGATCTGGAGGAGGAGGTATACATGGATACTCCACCGGGTTCTGTTATCAAAGGGTCCAAGGGGAAGGTGTGCCGAGTTCTAAAATCTCTGTACGGCTTGAAACAGTCTCCGAGAGCGTGGTTTGGGCGTTTTTACAAGTTCATGCTTCAACTTGGGTACACTCAAAGTCATGCTGACCACACACTCTTTATTAAGAGAAAAGGTGCCCATGTCTCTATTCTTATTGTGTATGTGGACCACATCATCATTACCGGGGATCACATGGAGGAGATCATTTACTTGAAGGAACAACTGGGCAAGGAATTTGAAGTTAAAGACCTGGGAAAGCTGAAATATTTCTTGAGAATTGAAGTGGCAAGGTCTCAACAAGGGATCTTCATCTCCCAAAGAAAGTATACTCTAGATCTTCTTGAAGAGACTGAGATGCTTGGGTGCGCTCCCGTGGACACCCCCATTGAGGCTAATCACAAAATTGATGCAGATACTAGTGGAGAAAAGGTGGATGTCTCAAAATACCAACGTTTGGTTGGACGACTCATATACCTGTCCCATACTCGCCCTGACATTACGTATGCTGTGGGGGTCCTAAGTAGGTATATGCATTCTCCTTCCATTCGTCATCAGCAGGCGGCCTTTAGAGTGCTACGGTATCTCAAAAAGGCACCCGGCCGTGGGATCCTTTTCAAGAACGACAAATCTTTAGAAGTTGAAGTGTTTACCGATGCTGATTGGGCTGGTAGCCAAGATGACAGAAAATCAACTACTGGGTACTGCACTTTTGTGGGAGGCAACCTCGTTTCGTGGAGGAGCAAGAAGCAAAATGTGGTAGCTCGATCAAGTGCAGAGGCTGAGTATAGGGCAATGGCACAAGGTGTTTGTGAAGGATTGTGGTTGAGGACTCTCCTTCGGGACATTGGCCTTCAAGGGAACAATCCTATCATGATCTACTGCGACAATAAAGCCGCCATCAGTATTGCGCACAATCCAGTGCAACATGATAGAACCAAACATGTGGAAGTTGATAGACATTTCATCAAGGATCATCTAGACAAAGGGAATATCTGCACTCCTTTTGTGAACTCATCCGATCAGCTTGCGGACGTCTTCACCAAGGGTTTATACAGCGACAACTTCAAGGACAACACAAACAAGTTGGGAATGATCAATATATATTCCCAACTTGAGGGGGAGAGTTGAAACTAATTATGATGTTTGTTTTATTTTATTTTATTTTTTGAGGCTATATATATGTATGCCCGGTTTAGGGCAAATACACGATTGTATTATCCCGTTCGACTGTTATTTATGTTTATTGTTGGTTATTACTGTCACAACTCGGGCTTATAGAAAGAGAAGAATAAGATAGAAAAGAACAATAAGACTCAGCTTGGGCACCTGTGGTGGGAAACATTAGTTTAAAAATAAGGAGGAAAATTGAGAATATTAGAGCAGAGCTGAGAAGTTGTTTAAGGAAAAGATCTTTCTAAATAGATGTAATGAACACTGTACCAGGTATCAAAGTATATTTGTCAGGAATAAATGTAATATTTTTATGAGTGTAGACCTTCAAAGCATGAGTACACAACATTTTGTTTGTCACAAACTTGTGGCAAGAATAACAGACATCCAAATTGCTACTGTCTAGCTCCACATACAATGTTTGTTATTATCTCCGTAGTCACTCCACCGTATAATGAACATCTGACTACGATCAGAGATAGCTAGTTCTTCTACAACATATAGATCAAATGCACAATGTTTTAAGTCCTCATAAAATTTGAGATACATAACTCTTGTGTATATCTTTGATAATTATTTCAAAATTGGGCAGTTTTTTGTATTAACTAGTACACTTGAGTGTTTGCATTTGAAATTTTCTTCTTGTCCCTTCTCACACGCCTTCACAATCATTTTCTCCAACTGCAAGAAGTAATCAACTAGTGTATTTGTGGTTTTGATAATTGATTGGCAAACATTGTTCGTTGTTTTGCGTATTTGGGTAAACAAAATTCTGTGATCAATAACAGTTTTATTGAATCCTTTGGCCCATTTCTGTTTAATTTTGTACAAAACACTTAACCATCTATTCTCAAATAGAGTACCTTGACATATCATTTCACTCCACACTACTTCAAATTCATCCGGAGAGTCACATTTACTTAAACATTTATGAAATAAGAATCGTAATGTAGCATCACCATTGTAGACAAACACTTTTGTGCGGGGATTTCTTAGCGATGTGTCATTGATATAGTGTTGTTAACATTGTCTCAATAGCCACAATCAACACCTCGCATTCCAATTTTTCCACCTAACAACAAATCAACACCACGAAAAGAGGAAAATTTTTTATCAAAAAAGTTCAAATTACTAATATCCCTTATGAAGAGGTTCGAGGCCTGTCGACGTTAGAAAGGAAGAAAGATACTACACAAGATATATAAAAAATCCATTCACTCGGAAGGCGTATATGGAAAACAGTAAAAGGGACATACCTCCTGCGGCGAAGAAAGATCGATCCAATTAAGGCATTGCGACTTAAGGTCATTCGCCACTTCACCGAGCTCCGATTGAGGGCAGAGAGGCGGAGAGTCCATAAGACGGCAACATAGATAAGAACACCAAGTGAAGGAGGAAGAAGACGAGCAGCCAATATACTGACATGGACAATGAATGGTCACGGAGGTGGGAGAACAAAGAAGAGAAGATGGAATCAAACGCAAAAAATTGGAGTTAGCTTCCCTCTAGGGTTTGCGAATTTTGTGTATGAACTCCGGTTAGAGATCGCGGTCCAGGATTAAGGCGGACTCCGGAGATTAAGGCGGACTCCGGAGATTAAGGCGGACTGTTGAGGCGAATGCGAGCAAACCGGAGACGAAGCAGCTGACGGTGTCATTGGGTAGTGACCCTTGACACTTATGTGATTTTATTGAAAAATGGCAGGTAAGAACCATTTTGCCTTCATCAACTATGTGAAAATGCAGTAGCGACGTTGTCATTGGG
This sequence comes from Dactylorhiza incarnata, assembly GCA_033032865.1. Taxonomy (NCBI): domain Eukaryota; kingdom Viridiplantae; phylum Streptophyta; class Magnoliopsida; order Asparagales; family Orchidaceae; genus Dactylorhiza; species Dactylorhiza incarnata. Next base: position 236,299 of record JAWHQI010000304.1, read on the forward strand.
TTGTATATTGCTAGTCTGTTATTCAGTTTTTAGATGTAAAGAATAATAACTAAGATGTCAATTTTGACATCTGAGATAACTTGAATGATATCTGATATGTCATTTTTGATATCTAAGATAACCGGAATGTTATCTAAGATGCCAATTTTGATAGTTGAGCTACTATCCCCGATAATTGAAAGATTAAAGCTTGAAATTGTTAACCTTCATTTGTGAACACTAAAAAGGTCTTTCAAATTGTTCAAATTGAGGACGAGGGTTATAAAATGTATTATGAGTATGGTCGTAATGTTGGTTTTAGTGTTCGCAAGGAGCACCGAGTGGTCTGGCCCGGGACAAATATCCTCATATCAATGGAGTATGATTGTAGTAGAGTTGGAGTAAAGAAAGCTCCCAAAGTGTCGGATAGCGCCGTAAAATACAGTAGATTGGATAGTATAACAATTTGTCACACAATAATCGTTTTCAATGCAGATATGGAAGGAAAAAATTTGAAAGTGGACAAATTTATTGGGGAACACAACCATGAACTTGCCAATAACACTGACCAACATTTTCTTTGATATCATAGAGTTGTCAGCGAGAAGAAAGACATTGTTCTAAAATCCATGACTGGTGCTAGAATTAAAACATCAGATACATATAATTGCTTTGCTGATGAGATAGGGGTCACATAATGTAGGTGTCTCTAAAAGAGATGCCTATAATTTTATAGATAAAGATAGAAGATCTAGAAAAGATGGTGGAGATGCTCTAAATCTGTTACAATTACTGAAGCGTCGAGCAACTAATGATAACATGTTTTCATATGAAATACAAGTCAACGATTGCAACATGTTGACCAATTTCATCTGGATAGATAGGCAAGGGAAAATTGATTACGAGTGTTTTGGGGATGTTGTAACCTTTAATTCAACTTACAGGATGAACAAATACAATCTTGCATGTGCGCCTTTTGTGGTTATGAATCATCATTGGCAAAATGTAGTTATAGATATATCCTTTTTATCTCAAGAAACCGTAGTCATTTATATGGTCATTTGAAATTTTTTGAAGTTTGTAGCCGAAAAACAACCAATAAACATCTTTACGAACCAAGATCAAGCAATGAACAAATATAAAACAACTGATCAAAATACCATTGTCATTATGGCTAAAAATGCTAAAAATCGTAATGGTGAACGAATTCCTGTAGGTAAAATTACTAAAAATAATACATGTTATGCATGTGGTTTACAAGGACATTATGCCGTAGAATGCCCAACAAAAAAGAAAACCTTGACTTTGCTTGAACCTTCTAGCGAACCATCTGATTATGTTTATGAAGCTACTGATGAGTCTGAGTCTGAAGGGGTACCTAGTGACATGGAAGATGGTTTCAATGTTATGGTGATGCATTGTATTTTGAGCACCGCTCGCACATTTGATGATTGGAAAAGAACTAACATTTTCTCCTTAAACTTTAGGAGTGGTGAGAAATTTTGCAAACTGATCATAGATAGTGGAAGCTGTATGAATGTTGTGTCTGAAAATGCAGTTGTTAGGATGAAGCTTACAACTGAACCTCACCCAAATCCATATCAAGTTGCTTGGGTCAATAAAACATCTATCCCAATCACATCTAGATGCCTTGTCCCACTGACCATTAAAGAATACTCTGATAAAATCTGGTGTGATGTCATTCCAATGGATGCTTGTCATGTTCTTTTGGGTCGCCCATGGTTATTTGATAATGATGTTACTCATTTTGGGAGAGCTAATGTGTATGAATTTAAATTCAATGGAAAGAAAATTACTCTAAAGCCAACTCAACCCAAGGATCTATCTAGCAAAACAAAAGACACCACACTACCTGCTGAGAAGAAAACATTAAGCTTGATTAGTAAAAATGAATTTTCACGTGATACATTTTCTACTGGAATTGTCTATGCTTTAATTTTATTACAATCTTCTGGTGTTCTAGAAAATATTAATGTTTTGCCGCCAAAATTAAAAGAACTGCTAGAAAAATACAAGGATATTTATCCTGATGAGCTACCTCCCCTTAGGAATATCCAACATGCCATCGATCTCATTCCTGGATCTTCTTTGCCCAATTTGCCGCAACATAGATTAAACCTTGCTGCACATCAAGAGTTACAAAATCAAATTTCTGATCTTTTAAATAAAGGCTTCATTAGACATAGTATGAGTCCATGTGCAGTCCCTGCCTTACTTGCACCCAAAAAGGATGGCACTTGGCGGCTGTGTGTTGATAGTCGTGCGATTAATAAAATTACTGTTAAATATCGATTCCCTATCCCTCGTTTAGATGACTTATTGGATATGCTTAACGGTGCCACCATATTTTCCAAACTAGATCTTAAGAGTGGTTACCATCGTCGTCGCCATCTCACATCTGGCCGTCGCCACTTGCCAGACGCGGAGACCTGTGCTGCTTCTGTGCGAATTTGGAACAGATAAAGCTTAATCTCCTTCTTCACTGTAAGCACGTTCTCTTCTTCTTCCCCCCTTCCTGTCTTCCTCATGAATTTGGAAAATAATTACAAATTAGGGTTTTGTGTTAAAGGATGAGCCGTCTGCTAGAGTGATGTATGGGGCTTTGATGGTTTTAGCTGGTTAATTATGTCCAATTGGAATACTTCCTCTCTCTTCTTGTTTCCAGTTGTTGCATATGACTTAAAATATTTAATCCATCTGAAAAAGGAAGTTATGGTTGGAAATTATTATTTCATTTAACTTATTATGGCCGGCTATTCTTTTTGGGAGATTAAGGGTTTTGGCCGGCTGTGGATTAAATCAGAGCTTTGTTTTTTATATGCTGAATGATATGGTGATTCCCCTCTTACTGACTTACAAATTAAGGGTTTTGGCCGGCTGTTCTGTTTGGAAATGGTGATTCCCACCTGAATCTTTTTTACTTTAGACAATCAGATATGTTCTATTCTTTAGTGTTGTGCAGACTGGTGTTGTGAATGAGTGAATCTCATATGTTTTTATTTATATAGTTAATTAGTTATGAAATTTAATTGTCAAGAAGATAGAAGATTAAAAGGGGCAACCAGGCAGGGGGACTTATGCACTTGTGATTTTTTGTGATTTAGCATTCACTTTATTCTTTGATTGCAGAATGCACATATACATGTATTATTCCTTATTTCTTTTCCTTTACTCTCAAATATGCTCTTAGGTTTTCATGAAGAAGCTAAAAACTATTAACTCATATTTCAATAAGAAGTCCTCAACTGAAGCCAATACACCTTCATCATCAGAGCCAGTTAATGTTGATTCTCGTTTAGTTAATGTTGATTCTTCCCTAGTCGAGAATCGTTCACTCGCTTTCGAGCGTGATCCTGGATTACGACCTCAAATTTGGGAATATCCCCTAAATCAACAAGATGAAATGCGACGAGCATATGTTAAAGCTGGGCCTTATCAACACAAGATTCAAGAGTATCCATCCTCAGGTGAACACAATCGAAGATTTCAAAGTTCTTGGTTCGAGAGATTCCCATGGTTGGAGTATTCTCCTACAAAAGATGCTGCTTATTGTTCGCCATGCTATATTTTTAATAAACAAATCCCTGGTAAAAGTTTTGGGAATCAGTATTCGAATTTATATTTATCTTGCATTTGATGAAAGAAGTTTTGGGAATCAGTGACGTTTTATGCAAAGCACTGCAACATCAATCTCAGGATATAGTTTTGACAACAAAAGCTCTCATTCAGAAATTGCGGGAATCAGGCTGGGAAAAGTTTTTAAAAGTTGTGAACATGTTTTGTGAGAAAAATGAAGTCGAAGTTCCCGACATGAATGCTCGATTCAGTGATCGTCGGTTTCGAAGCCCACGTGATATAATTACAGTGGAACATCATTTTCGAGTGGATATTTTCAATTCCACAATAGATTGTGTGTTGCAGGAGCTCAACTCTAGATTCAGTGAAAACTCTATGGAACTACTTAGTCTAAGTATGGCTTTAGATCCAAGTGATGAGTACAAATCTTTCAATATTGACGGATATATGTGACCTTGCAAAGAATTTCTATCCCAAAGATTTCAGTGAGCATGAAATTTATGTGTTGAATACTCCATTACAGCATTATCAGCTTGACGTCCCTTCACATAAGGATTTGATGAATTTGTCTACAATTTCAAAGCTTTGTGAGAAATTGGTGGAAACAAAAAAAATCGAAGATCTACTATCTTATTGACAAATTGATTCGACTCATTTTGACTCTTCCAGTATCAACGCCAACCATAGAAAGATCATTTTCTGCTATGAAACTTGTTAAAACAAGACTTCGCAGCTAGATGGAGGATGAATTTCTTGCAAATTGCATGACTTTATATATTGAGCGAGAAATATCGGAGAAAATTGACAAAGATTATATCATAGATGAATTCTATGAAGTAAAAAATCGTCGTGCACAATTGAAGTAACATGTAGGTTAGTATGTGGTTATTTGTATCTTTTTTGCTTATTGAAGATATATGATATATTTTGTCCAAAAAAAGTTGTCTATATTTATTTCTTATCTTTAAAATTTTATTAAAAAAATTTAGCTTCACTTAATAATTGGGCCCCCCTAGCCACAATTCCTGGATCCGCCTCTGACTATAGCAGATATCAAAGTATATCCAGGAGCACATTTCCCATTACATAGCCATCTGTCTTTTCTAGTGCAAGATTTCCATCGATGAGATTGGAGACACCGACCATCGTTCATATCAGAAATGATTGATCTTCGAAGGAGCTGCAGTTTCCTGGGATGGGAAAGGAATTGCATCATCCTACCACATGCAAAGTTGGCATCCTATATATTGAAAATTTTATGAGAAGTTGATGCTGCTGTTTATTTGGGATTTTTGACTTGTTTGATCCCCTATAGATTTATAGGATAATTACATGCAGTGCAGTTACCCTGTACAAAGTTTTAAGAGAGGTGGAACAATATCAATTAGTCTAAACCATATTCTAACAATAAATAATAACCATTTAATCAAAATTCTGACACCCTTATTCCCAAATTTGTTGTAGAAGACTTGAGTTTCAGATTCTGAAGGCTTCGTTCATGTACAATCACATGAACTTGCTATGGAAATTTTGGGATCAACTTCTTGATAATCATCATGGGATTTTATGCCTAAGCTCAAGTCAAGAATCAAGATTGGTCTCCCTCAAGACAGCACTCCCATCAATTCCATTGGAAAAAAAAATCAAGGGGGAACAGAGCATTAGAAACAGAGAAATTAGTGCGGTGACAACAAACTCAAGAAGCAGAGAGTAAAGAACGCCCTCCTCTCATTGGAAGAAAGCAGCTACTAGGCACATGAGAAATGAAAGAAGAGAGGAACAAATAGGTAGGATGCCAAGTGGTTATTGGAGAAGCTATATTTATGTTAAGAGAACATCGCTCACACCTGATAGGCTATGAGTCTCAAAGAAAAATATTGGAAATAGATTTGGAACATAGAGAAGGAAGTCATCCTGCAACTCTAAGAGAACTTAGACTTCCACCAGCGACCATTTACCATCGCCAGAGAAGTGAAAACTGAGAAGAAAGAGGCTTGAACGTCGCAGAGCAGGATCCTATGTCCGAAGATATTTCAGGCTACGACTTGTCAGAGGAGGAAGAAAGAACACTAAATGGAGTCATGGGAGAGGAAGACGTTTAGACTATAGATCTCGAGGCATGCTGTAAAGTGAGGGACACTTTCTTGAGGGTAAAATTAGAATCACAAAAAAATGGCCTTCATCCTCCGCTAAACTTAATCAAATTCTTTGTTAAGATATAAAAAGAGAGAAGAATGGACATTTTTTATTTTTTATTTTGAGGAGGGATTTGTGTTCTCATAATACATTCATCTACGTCTTACATCACTGGTTATGATCCTTAACTTGAAAATAAATTGTGCACCATATTTCATAGATTTAAAAAAAAAAATTAATCACTAATCAAATATGATAGCAAAATGATAATCCGATGCTACCTGAAACCACCCTAATTTTTTTAACATATACCTATATATTTTGCAAATCAAATCATCATATGTATTATAAATACCTCATTTATTTAATGCCTACCCATCTTAGATTATGTTTTCAAATCAAAATCAATTTTGCGTGCAATCATAATTTCAAGCGAATCAAGCCTCATATTAAAGAAATAATATAAAAAAGTTGACGTCATTCAATCTACTAATTCTAAACATGTTAACGCGAATCTATGATTTTAATCTTGCAAAATATAAGCGAAAGGAGAATTATGATTCATCCAATATACTCTTGACCTGTGTACCTTCCGCTTGAACATTAAGTCAAGACCCCTATAAATTTCCCTTCTAAGCAAATTGTTCCTTCTATTAACTAACTAGAGATTGAGTTTTCATTTGATGAGTAATGAGCTGGTGATCGAGGCATCAGGCATGTGATGCTTGAAGGGATCTCATCGGAGAATAATTGAGCTTTAAGTCAGATTCAGGAGGTGGACAAAGCGACCAATTTAGAGAGCGGATTTGAGGAATGAGAGTTTGAAATTATTAGGAGAACTTGGTCCGAGAGCTTAAGAGAGATGGGATCAATCCTTGTGACACAGATGTTGCATATTGATGTGTAACATCCCAATTCAATTTCATGTCATGATATGGGCTCAACCGATGCCTACAGCATAAAATACAATCAAATGTGAATATTGAGAAAACAATCTAAACATGCCCAATAAAAGATGAACTAAGAATGGACTGAGAATATACTTAACAATGAACTAAGAATGAACTAAATATAACCTAAGAATGAACTAAGAATGTACTAAAAATGAACTAAGAATGCACAAAAATGAGTTTAAAATGAATTTAAAAGGAATTTGAAAGGAACTAAGAAAAAAATAAGAAAAAGCTAAAAATGATGGCAGAGTGATGCCAATTTTATTATCTGATACCAATTTTAGGAGAGTTTTATGAATTTTCTACCTTCTCTTAAATCTACTATTCTAATAACCTGACTTGCTATTAGGTAGGAGTCCTGGATTCTTCATTATCTTTTATAATTAATTATTAATTTTATTAATTCTTCTTTTCAAATAATAAAAATCCTCTCCTCTTCGTTATACTCAGAACCCGTTTTAGTCTTGCTCTTCTGAAAATGATCTATAGGAGGGTCATCCCGTCCATAAGATAGTTCTTTGTGTTCTTACTGCATCCCTTTAGATTTCAGTTGATTTAATTTACTTCCATATCCCGTTTATCATATACCAGTATTTTACCTGCAGCTGCTGTACTTTTTCCCCGCGACCTTTTGCCTGTTGGTACTTGTTCCCAAGGCGCTCACGGGCTCCATATTGGTATATGATTTATAGGCTATGAATTTCTTAATTAATTTCACTTACATCTTTGGGGTTGGTCTCAGCCACCCATAGATAGAGCTTTGGATAGTAATCCACTGGTGTGCTATCAAGAGCACCCACATGTGGATCATTTCCAAGTATTCAAGACTTGTTTGGTTCCTTTCCTCCGAAGAGGAGGGGAGAATGACTACTCACTAAGCATAGAAGATAATCAAGAGATACTTATAGTGTACAATAAATGAGAATTAGAAACCTTTACGTACAATACCGAACACGAAGTACACTTGCACACTACAAATATTCTCACACTTATTGTTGCAATTCTTCGCCGTGTGTCCTTTAGGTTGCACCATCCCTTTATTTATAAGAGGGGAAAAGGCATCCGGGGGGAAATCACGGGAGGGAATCAGATTCTCTATTAATTAAAATAGTAGACTGATTCCCCACTAATTGAGTTAGTACATAGCTTTTAAAAAGTACAGCGATAATAAGAGACACCTCACACAATATTACGAATGACTCATGCAGAAAGGAGATTCTTCTTCTGGGTGTTGGTAACTTCTTTTCACAGTTTTTCCAAAGTTAATCTTTGGTAGTGACTAAAGGAAAAGAACTTTACCAAAGGGTTCACCCTCAAACTAGGGGCGATATCTGATCTGCTACATGGCTAACTTACTGAGAATCATGGCCAACTTGGTGGTGTAACTATGATATCTGCTTCTATGTTATCTTCGTCGTCCATCTGGTTACCATTACTCTTGTACTCTTTAACAAAATTCTTGGCCCGTTTTTTGTAGAAATATTGTCTTAGTCTGCTTTTTGGATTTTTAAAACTCAGGCTTCGTAGATAGAGTTGCAGGTCTTCATGTGTATCAAGATATAACCGATGATTAAAATCTTCAGCAACCAAAAATCCTTTGTTTAGGAAGTCAAGGTCTTTTTCATAAGCCTTGGTATAGGCCCGATATGCACTAATTTGATGTTGTAGAGGAAACTGTTTTGGACTGACTATTGTATTTGTAGGTATTCTAATATAGTAGATGACAGACTTTTCCTTTAGTGTTTTCAGGAGGATCTCGTACTTTGTATTTTCTAAGAAGTTTGCTTCAAAATATGGCGGTATAACTCAGATAGTAGCTTCTATTGCTCCTCCTTGAGGCATTTTTTGGAGTAACCGGAACAGAGCATCTGCTATACTAGCATTTCTAATAGATTTTACTTGTCTAGGTTTTGTAAATATTAGACGGAATATTTATCCCAGATCCATCATGTCTAGGATATTTAGTGCTACCATTTCTAATGTGATGTCTTGCCATTTAGAGGCATCAATTTCCAGCATTAAATATGAAAATTGTAACTGACTATTTTCGTTATAAGTTGTACATGTTATATTACATCCTCGTATTTTACCTATCACAGAGGAGGCTAGGTGTCTGAATACTTTTTGGTACTAGGTGAAGGCCATTAGTTCTCTGTTGAGTGCTCTGGCTAAATTTTTTTCTTTTACTACTACTGGTAATGGATATATTTGCCAATTTTGTACTGCATTTGCGAGATCTTTATGTACCTGCTTTGCTAACTGTTCTAAATCACTAATTATTTCTTTTTGCTATACTAGTGATGCAGGACGGCGCGTAGGGTTTGCGCGCCTGTCGGCTATTTCTAGGAAACCCTAAATGTATGCAATCTAAAAATTGAACTTTGAGCGGGCGTGCACGAACTTGAAGAAATTAAGCAACTAGATTTTTGTAAAGCATAAAATTACTATTTTGTCTAAAGTGGAATTTCTTAAAAAATGGTTCAATTCTAAATTCGGGAAAGGAAGTCGCAACTTTCGTTCCGTTCCCCTTGTTGTAGCAAACGGAAATCGTGAACTCCAAATACGTTTCCGTTTGGAGTTTTCGACGTAGTGTTCGCTGACAAAATCCCGGGCGAAAACCCACGATGAATCTAATAACCTAAGAGAAAATGTAGACGCACACAAAGGAGGAGAAAGAAACAAGTTACCCACGGAAAGAGGCGTCTTTCCGCAACCGAAGTCGACGGCGATCCCGCGAGGAATTCCTCGTTACCTTCGATCTCCCGCTCCGAAGTTGGCCGCTATCGCACACGGCACCTAGGAGAAATTTTACTCACTCTCACACGAAAGTGGTTCCACGGGAACTCAAACACTCACTAGTGTAAGGAAGCCACAAACTAAACAACCTAAGTTCTCACTCGCTCTCACACCCAAAGTGGATCCTCGAAATCTCAATCACTCAAGGTGGTTCCTCGAAATCTCTAATCAAGTGAAATGGGAGACAGTATCTCACGGCAGCAGCACTCTCTAAACAGCACCAACACCAACACAAATTTAAGAAGAAAAATAAAAGTCAATAGTAACTTTGATGATACTGTTCATCGTTTCAAAGGGAGCAATTAAGCCCGTGGCCACTGTTCATCACCTCCTACGGGAGGCGGAAACAAACAGAAAACCAGAAATTTCAATAACAAAATTAATTACACAGGAGTTCACAAAGCACACAGCAAATCAAATATTCCACCCAACACCTACAGCTCCTAGCACTATTCATCATCTCTTTTGCCGACTCTAAGCAGCGACATCATTCCTTAGAGAACACAAAAAAAATATTGGTATTCTTCTCACCCACGCAAGCCCACAGTCGTGCGCTGGAATCCTTCCCAAGCGATCGTTTTCTCTTTTTTTTTTCTTCCTCCTTTGTGTGCGTCTACATTTTCTCTTAGGTTATTAGATTCATCGCGGGTTTTCGCCCGGGATTTTGTCAGCGAACACTACGTCGAAAACTCCAAACGGAAACGTATTTGGAGTTCACGATTTCCGTTTGCTACAACAAGGGGAACGGAACGAAAGTTGCGACTTCCTTTCCCGAATTTAGAATTGAACCATTTTTTAAGAAATTCCACTTTAGACAAAATAGTAATTTTATGCTTTACAAAAATCTAGTTGCTTAATTTCTTCAAGTTCGTGCACGCCCGCTCAAAGTTCAATTTTTAGATTGCATACATTTAGGGTTTCCTAGAAATAGCCGACAGACGCGCAAACCCTACGCGCCGTCCTGCATCAATTTGGTATCAGAGGCAGGTTCCGAAATTTTCTAAATTTCGAGATCCGCGCTGCGTAGATTAGGAACCCCGCATAGCATTTGCTAATTTTATTTTCAAAAAAAGATTTATTATTATTATTATTTTTTTTTTTTAAGCATTTCATACACTTGCATATTTGGTACTTCGAAGATGAGTCGAGTTGGATATAGTCAACCGAGTCGTGGAGACGACGAGAGTGAACCACCCCCGTGGTTTTTATCTTTTGTCCACCAAATGACAGAGATAACTGAGAGTATGCATTATGTGCGAAAGGGGTTCAGGAACCTCGGTGTTAGGTTGAGTAGTCTAGAGGATTCTCCCCGAGCGTCAGTTCCACCTCCAATTGGAGATGGGTATTTCGTTGAACCCTATCACGAAACCCCACACCACTACTCCGAAAGACCCACACTTAGGAGAAATCCTTTATTTGAGGATCACGAGTCCACTTACACCCACTCTCCTAGAGTTCCTTACCACTCTTATCATCGATACTACACGTCTCCACTGTATGAGGAGTCTGAGTCCGTATATGCGCATCCACCACCTTACGATCGTAGGACTCACGTCCAACCTCGAGCAAATGATTATGTTATGGATGATCGTCGCGATGACTCTCGAGTATCCTATGTAGGACACTCTCGTCCAGTTACCACACTTAGTGATCCTCCTAGTGCGAAAAAGAACTTGACGAAGGTCGTTAAGGGACAGGAAGAGCACCCTATTTCCCAAAACAGGGAAAACCTCGCCTTCTCTGTCACTTACTCGATCTGATATTTTAGTACAGGATGTGTGGAGTCGATCCCCACGTGAGTCTACTCCACCTAGTGAGCATACCCTTTAGTCGATATCTACTAGCTCACTATTGAGTGTAGATTCTTTGCACACTTCACCCGATGGCGCATCGAGTCACATCACTTCACCCGATGACACATCGAGTCACTTTACAAAGCTTACTAGTGATCTCGAGCGTAGTTGTGATCTCGAGGTAGCCACTCCTACCCTATCTGTGAGCATGACCCCTTCTGAGGGTTCGCTTCTGGAGGACCATCACTCCACTGATGGGTTCTTTGATGACCCTACTATTGAGCCTCCAGATGAGCCACCTCGACCACGTGTAGATGAGATTCATGTGAGTGACACACCTATATATTTTAAAACTTGGATACCATTTTCCTTAGCTCCCTTGATGTCGACAGTGCTCCAGAGAGATGATTATGAGCGTGACATCCATATAGTAGGGCTTGATTGTAGCCATCTGGCTACTAGCACTTTAGTTGAGTTATGGGACACACCACTTGTTGATCATCGTATTCACGATGAGTTTTATTATGTCCCACCCGGTGAGCCCCCTGATGCCTCACCTGACTTTATTATATTTGTCACTGATGTCACACTGCACGAGAGTTATCGTTTATATGAGAGCACTTCCTATGTATTAGGAGTCAACGTCTGTACTTGTCGTATTTGCGACAAATTTTATTATACCCCTCCCGGTGAACCCCCAGATGATCCACCTTTGGGTTCACCACACATTTGGGATATATCTATCCTTAGTTGCACCGTCGAGCTTGAGGGTGCACTCACTGCATCGTTGATGTTATATCTTATCACCCGCACTTGTGGAGACAGTTTGCGCACCATGTTGACACATCTTATCACTGATGTCTCTGATGTTCCCTTGAGTGTTCATCACCCGCGTGATGAAGTTTTTTATGATCCACCTTCTGAGCCTCCTGATCATGTACCTATCTCAGGAGTTGTTGTTAGTAACTAAAACCTTCGGTTTGTGGAGTCAGTCGTGTTAGTAGTTCATTTCTTTGCATTTGCATGATTTGCATGAAAAAACCGAGCGGAGATTGCATAGTACTTTTGACTTAAAGGCAACTCAAGCTAACAAGCATAAAAGAGCTATTAGTTTCAAAGTGGATGACTTGGTGATGGTTCGGCTAAATCCGGAACGGTTACCTTCGGGTACTGTAAAGAAGTTAGTTGACCGTAGAACTGGACCCCTTTAGAGTGGTCAAGCGGATTGGGCAAAATGCGTATGAACTTGAAATGCCTTCCGTTTGCGGAGCAAATCCAGTTTTTTTAACGTAGCCGATCTGACTTTATTCCACGATTATCCACATGAGTCTTTAGATTTTCCATTGTCTTCTCCTCCATTTGTTGCTTCTGGGTTGGGGAGTGCTAGTAAGGAGCCACATTCCGAACATACCGACACTCATTCTGTTACTGACACCCCATCTGCAGTTCTTCCATTTTCCACTGACAGTTTTCAGGACGAGCGTGAGACGCCAGGTGATTCTTTCATACCAGTTCCCAGAGCCGCTGACAGACTTCCGCGACAGATATTGGTTCCCGAGTAGATATTGGATGACGAGACAGTGATCACTACTGATGGTGGTTTTCAGAGATACTTGGTTCGGTGGCATGACAGACCAGAGACCGAGACCAGCTGGGTCTTGGCCGAGGAGTTACAGCGCATGGATGCTGATCTTCTATAGCACTACCGCTCGGAGCACTCACCAGTGATGAGTGATTTCGAGAGGGGGAGAGTTGGTGGAGACCAGCCTCGATTAGGTCGACGCAAAAGTGCCCGACGCCGCAACCGCACGGACCCTTACCGACCCTAAGTTATCGCATTTTGCATTCTACGTTGCTATTTTGTTTTATGTGTGTGGAAATATATATATATATATTTGTATATATATAATACCTATAGTTATATATATATACATAATATATACATATATAAATGCCATTTAATCTTAAACCAAGGAGCCGGTTCAAATATTTGCCCCTGCCGGAACATCTTCTCCTCCAACCGCAGGTTGCGATAATGGCGGAACCGGCGCACGCGTCTACAGCCGATTCGACGGTCTCCCACAACAGCCGGTCCACTATTCATTTTCCCGCAAGCTCGCAAATCCCTTCCCGACTTCGACGGTTGCACGAATCGAGACCCTCACGATGACAGCTCCAACCGCCGGCCAAGCCACGATTCACCTCTCCGACGTCGGCATTCCTTCTCCACCATCCACGCACCCGTGGTATGCTCGGATTCAGTTTTCCCTGTTTCGACGGCTATAAAATGGGGAGATCGAGGATTAGGGCAGGAGGAAGAAAAAAAAAGAGAAAACGATTGCTTGGGAAGGATTCCAGCGCACGACTGTGGGCTTGCGTGGGTGAGAAGAATACCAATATTTTTTTGTGTTCTCTAAGGAATGATGTCGCTGCTTAGAGTCGGCAAAAGAGATGATGAATAGTGCTAGGAGCTGTAGGTGTTGGGTAGAATATTTGATTTGCTGTGTGCTTTGTGAACTCCTGTGTAATTAATTTTGTTATTGAAATTCTTGGTTTTCTGTTTGTTTCCGCCTCCCGTAGGAGGTGATGAACAGTGGCCGCATGCTTAATTGCTCCCTTTGAAACGATGAACAGTATCATCAAAGTTACTATTGACTTTTATTTTTCTTCTTAAATTTGTGTTGGTGCTGGTGCTGTTTAGAGAGTGCTGCTGCCGTGAGATACTGTCTCCCATTTCACTTGATTAGAGATTTCGAGGAACCACCTTGAGTGATTGAGATTTCGAGGATCCACTTTGGGTGTGAGAGCGAGTGAGAACTTAGGTTGTTTAGTTTGTGGCTTCCATACACTAGTGAGTGTTTGAGTTCCCGTGGAACCACTTTCGTGTGAGAGTGAGTAAAATTTCTCCTAGGTGCCGTGTGCGATAGCGGCCAACTTCGGAGCGGGAGATCGAAGGTGACGAGGAATTCCTCGCGGGATCGCCGTCGACTTCGGTTGCGGAAAGACGCCTCTTTCCGTGGGTAACTTGTTTCTTTCTCCTCCTTTGTGTGCGTCTACATTTTCTCTTAGGTTATTAGATTCATCGTGGGTTTTCGCCCGGGATTTTGTCAGCGAACACTACGTCGAAAACTCCAAACGGAAACGTATTTGGAGTTCACGATTTCCGTTTGCTACAACAAGGAGAACGGAACGAAAGTTGCGACTTCCTTTCCCGAATTTAGAATTGAACCATTTTTTAAGAAATTCCACTTTAGACAAAATAGTAATTTTATGCTTTACAAAAATCTAGTTGCTTAATTTTTTCAAGTTCGTGCACGCCCGCTCAAAGTTCAATTTTTAGATTGCATACATTTAGGGTTTCCTAGAAATAGCCGACAGGCGCGCAAACCCTACGCGCCGTCCTGCATCAACTAGTTTCTTCTCTGTTTGAGTAAGGGATGATTTGGGAAGTTGGAGCTCACTAGTAGAGTTAGGGCGTAAATTTATAAGGCTATTCTTTGCTATGGGTGGTAATCCATTTAATTGACTATTCAGAAAGGCAAAATGCTCTGCTACACATTCTATAATCTCATTGATGTTCTTTACTCTTTTGCAATTCCATAAATTGTCTAACAGGCATTGCTGGAGCTGAGTCACTGCATGGTTAGTGCGGAATTGTAGATTACTGCCCGAGGGATAAGTTTGCAGTCTAAAGGGGCCAAATTGAAAATGCGATAGTTGTTGGAGGTCCATCTGCAAAGAAATTAATCACCGTTAGACTCACTTTCCGTTGTAGTTTCTTCATTAGTTAGACTTGCTATTTCTCTTTCAATATTCCCACGTAGAGTAAGAATAAAATGTTTGATATCTGCTACATAATACACATACTTGGACCAAAAACCTTAGCACCCAATTTCTGGAGAGTGGTAATGTATGTGTCGGAACACCGAATCAATGTTTAAAACCCGCCCGAACTGAATCGGTCAGTTTTGGTTTAGTTTTGGTTTAGTTATGGTTTGGAGTGTGTAAAAATTGAGGCTATTCGGTTCGGTTTCGGGATCGATTCGGTTCGGTTTCGGTTTGAGGTGTGTAAAAATGAGGCTATTCGGGTCTGTTTCGGTTTCGCCTAAAACCGAATCAAACTGAATCATTTGCATGCGTACTCCTTAGGAAGGAGGTGTGGAATACATCATGTAAACTACTCGTCTTCTCAGGTAAGACTAATTTGTATGCAACCTCACCAATGTGTTCTAGTACTTCAAATGGGCTAATGAATCTAGGACCGAACATCTTCATCTGCTTACGTCTAAAAACACCCTCAACAGGCCTGACTTTGAGATAAACAAATTCTCCAACTTTGGATTCCATTATTTCGTGCTTTCGATCATATTACTTGACCTATCTATCATGTGCCATCTTCATACACTCTTAAACGGGCTTGACAAGAAATGTGGTCTTATCAATCAATGATTCCTTATTTGACGTTCTTTCCTCACTCACAACCCAACACAGTGGTGCCCGACAACTTCTACCATAAAAGCCTCAAAAAGTGTCATACCAATGTTTTGCTTGAAAACGATTATTGTAGGAGAATTCTACTAGGGTGTCATGCTTCTCCCGCTTACCTCCAAAATCCAGTACATATTCGCAACAAATCTTCCATTGTTCTATTAGTACACTCTGTTTGTCCATCTGTCTTAGGGTGAAACACTATATGAAACTTCAACTTGGTTCCTAGATGTTCCTGAACATATTTCCCGTCTTTAGAAGTAAATTTACCATCCCTATAGGAAATGATAGACTTCGGAATATCGTGCAGTCAAACTATCTCATCCACATACAACTGTGCTAATATTGGAGTGTGATGTCTTCTTATTGAGAATAAAATGAGCTACCTTGGTAAAACGGTCCATCGAACTATAGATCCGATCTTCAAGAAAGTTCCAACTTAAAATTTAGAATAAGTTTAGAATTTTTTAACTTAATTAGTTAATTACTTGGGTATTAAAGATTTTAAGATGATAATTAAATTTTATGTTTGATTCAATGCTAAGCTATTGAATCAAACATAAAATTTAATTATCTTCTTAAAATCTTTAATACCCAAGTAATTAACTAATTTAATTATCATCTTAAAATCTTTAAACATAATTAACTAATTATGTTTGATTCAATGCTAAGCTATATTGTGCAAGACCAATGCTCTGGATGTTGAATGAAGGAAGCATGGTTATGTGCACATAAATCAAAATGGATTCTTGAGTCTACCCTCTCTGATGTCTTTGGCTTTGATTTGAGGGCATGATTCCGCAGCAAACGTGACGGTATAGGGGGCCACTATTTCAGTGGTAATCTGTGAGCAGCCACTTTGTGCATCTATTGTCAAAGGTTCGGTCTTTCTCCTCTGAGAGAAGCCACTTTGGGCATAGGGCCAAAGGTTAGGTCTGTTTCCAATCTTCCCCCGCCCATACCCCCAATGATTGGGGACTATATGGGTTCTGTTGTTGTTGTGTTGTTGTTGTATTCAATGCTAAGCTATATACAAAATTCAAAGCTTAAAAATTATGAGCTAAAGATAAATTATCAGGTAAAGAAAAAAATAATGCAACCAAATTAACATAAACCTAAGCACACAAAATGACTGAATCAGAAGAATGGCCCACTGTACAGAGCTATGAAGAAAATTAAATAGTAAAATAATGAGAGTGCCAGTATAATCATGAGATAATAACAACAGGCAATCCTTTACCATAACTCTGATCTTTCCCATCTCAAAAATTTGTAGCCACAAGTGGTCTTTTATCATTATTTCAACCTTCCTAAGCTTAGGACCCCTTCTCCAAGGGTCAAGATGTGCACTCACTGGGGATCCTTTACTGTAGAAAGGAGTGGCGCTGTGGAATAGTATAAAATCTGATTGTCCCATGAAAATTTAGTTTCACATCGGCCAAATCCAAAGGATCGAGCTCGACCCCAAAATAACTTCAGTAAAACATTCCTCAAATCTTTTCTAGGTCATTAATTTATTTTAATTTAATTTATATTAGTATGAATAAAAAAAATATAAGGTTTGAATTGGCACTGTGCGACTTATGTTTAGCCCAAGAAAGTTCAGTTCCATATAGGACAAAGCCAAGGGATTGGATTGGACCTTAAAGGGTTAAACTAGACCAATTATCTAATATTTTGGGGGCTATTTTTATTATGCTGAATTTCCTTTTATTTTAATTTAAATTGGTCTGAATAAAAATTAGGTAAGACTTATTTATCTTATTTATCTTGTTTAGATTTTATTTTTATTTAGTTTAGACACGATCAAATTTTAAATTTATCTTGTAGACCTTTTTATGATATGTGATCTATAGCTTGTATAATTACAACACTCAACAACAACAACACTCAAGCCTTTATCCCACTATAGTGGGGTTGGCTATATGGATCCTTTGTTGCCATTGTGCCTTATCTTTAGTCATAATCTCACTAATTCTTAAGTACATCATGTCTTTTCTTATAGTTTCATTCCAAGTCTTTATTGGTCTACCTCTTCCCCGTTTGACATGCCTAGTGACTAAACTCTCACAACGCCTAACAAGTGCCTCTAATGGTCTCCTTTGTACGTGCCCAAACCATCTCAGTCGAGCTTCTCGCATCTTCTTTGCAATTGGTGTCACTCCTATCTTATCCCTGATACATTCATTTCTAATTTTATCCAGTCTCGTGCGTCCACACATCCACCTAAGCATTCTCATCTCCGCAACTCCCATTTTTTGCTCATGTACACAATTCACTGCCAAACACTCAGAACCATAGAGCATCGCTGGTCTAATTGTTGTACGGTAAAACTTGTCGTTAAGTTTTAATGGTACTTTACGATCACATAAGATCCCTGACGCGCCTCTTCAACCAACCTTCTTGGATTCTATGTATCACATCTTTATCAACCAAGCTTGCAGATGTCGGACTCATGTCGGTTTTGGTTTTTTATGTCGGATGTCGGATTGCGGGGGATATATCGGGGACATTTCAAAATGTCGGATTTTAATTATATATATATGTTTTTAATTAGATGGTAATTATTTTTTCTAATTATATATATATTTATATGTTTTTAATTATGTCGGATGTCGGATTTTAATAATAGATGGTAATTATTTTTTCTAATTATATATTATTTTAATTATATAATCGGATTTTAGGTTTTATGGGTTCGAGAAATAAAGTGAACCGGGAGAAAATAAATGGGGTTTTAGTATTTTTTTTGGTGCTATTAGCCATTAATAGGGTGATAATTAAAAATAAATGTTCATAGCTAATGTCGCCGCCATAAGCCGCCATAAACCGACATGTCGGGCCGACATGTCGGACATGTCGTCCGCCATACTGGAAAACGCCATTTTTCTCATCTGTGTCGCTAGCGTTGCGATTTCTCCTCAAAAATGACATGTCGGCCGACATGTCAGACATGTCGGCCGACATCTACAAGCTTGTTATCAACACCTCCATTTTTTGAACTATCGATCCAAGATATTTAAGCACTCACTGCGGAAAATATCTTGATCACTCAATTTAATAACGAAGTCATCCGTCCTTCTTGAACTGCTAAATTTAATATCCATATACTCCGTCTTTGCCCCGCTCAACCTAAAACCCTTCTTCTTTAAAGTGTATAGCCAAAATTCAAGTTTCGCGTTTATTCCCTCGCGCCTCTCTTCGATCAAAACGATATCATCTGCAAACAATAAACACCAAGGTATAGCTTGTATAATTGATTAATCAAAATTAGACTTTAAATTATGCAATTTATCATTAATCTGATTTGATCTTCTTTAGTTGTATTTCTCCCCATTTCGATGTTAAGAATTTACACATCATGTGTACAATCTAGATATAATTATGACTCACTAGTATGCCTGTCTCCTTGACATGAACAAGTGGAAATCCTCATCATATATGGGAAATATCTTTCTGAGTACACATGTACTCCTATGACCCACTCATTTTCTAGAAATTGGAGATTGAGTTATAGCATCTGACTGACGTGTCTTCTGCGAACTTTCATCTATCAAAATGGCACATCATGCCACCGCATAGCCTCTGAACTACTGGTAGATTCATCCCATTTTGGTTTTGTTGGACTGGTTTGACCTATGAACCCATTTGTTGATAAATTTTGCAGCTGAGTGCCATTAAGTTTCAAATTACCCCCGTAATCCTGTAAACATTGCAGAATATCCAGTAAAATTTACATAGAAAAAATCACAATTCACAAACATCAGGGTAATCGAAACTGTTTCATTTAGATTTCAACTTTCAAACTGAGGTTCTTGCACTTCCCATCCATTTGCTTCAAAGTAAAAAGGATTGTTGTCAAACTTGAAGCTTTTAGCTTGAGTTAACTCAAAGGTAAAACTTGTATATATTAAGCAATTTATATATTAACAGCAGTTTTTGTATTAGAATGTTGCATCTAGGCAGTTCACGAGTTATTAAGCAGTTTATGATATATGTTTTAAAAAATATATTCATACAAGAACTTATTTATAATGTCACGCAACCACTATAAAGTAGTTGGGATGGAGGTAAAGTTAGTTTTTGTATTTTCTGCCTTGACGAAGTTGCTACACTTAAATCAATTTATTTTTTAGTTTATTCTCATCAGAAAATATCAATAACCACAGTGATCGCATTAGCTTAGGCGCATCTAAAATCCCTTGGCAAACTTGAGAAAGCCATTCAGGCCCCAAAATGAATACCATTGATGCATTCATCTCTTGATTAGGAGTATTTGTTATTCAGGATGTAATCCATGGATCTTTTTGTAAATTGCTGAGATGTCTTGAATTTTAATCTATTTAAAAACTTTTTAGTTGACTCTCCTACAATTCTTGTCCTCTTTTATTTCGAGTTTCGTATGAAATTTCCCATTCAAACTCATATGTATCGTTGAGTAATATATATACTCGGGTAGTTGTTGGGTTGTGGTGCACCACACTCAGCCTAGTTTCCCCTGTTTTTTCATATTGAGATTTTGATTCTGCCCTTATACCTGACCCGCTGGGTGTTAACTACAAATTTTGTGGTTTCTGTTATTCTTGGCTCTTTGTTCAACCATTCATAACTTAACTGCTACTCTGTAAATTGATATATGATGCCCACAGTTTTAACCTGTCATGATCGTATGATTTAGATGTTTTCAACACAAATTGCCACATATAGGCTCCGTTTGGCACGACTTTTTTACTCCGGCGAGTTTGGACAAAAACGCCACCGCCATAGAATGTATGCTTGGCATGACAACGGTTATGACCACCATCAAAAAAGAAAATTAGTTTTGAACATAAAAGTGGATGAAATTCCTTAGGTGAGGTCGGGCATTCACGAACGACGATTCAAACCCACCGCATTCGTCACTGCCATGTCAACGGAGCCATAATCTATGACACAAGCAAATAAATTTTCTCGGGAGAAATAATTTTCACTGTTCTCATTCTATGGTGAAGGGAAAAAAATATTTCTTTTGATTGTCATGCTGAATGATAAGTGTCACAAGGGTGCCATATAACAGGTTCACAGTGATACTCTGGATAAAGAGTTGGCTCGTATTGGAGATGGTGAATATCTTTCAGTTCTCTTCCATGCATCACGGTGTCCATTCTCGCAGAATGTTAAACCCGTATTCGATTCGCTGACCTCCATGTTCCCGCTAACACGGCATTTAACAGTCGAAGAGTCTTCTGCTCTGCCAAGGTACAGCCATGGCTCGCGAATCTCTCTCCATCAAATGCGGTATTCTTCATCTGATTTACCCACAAAATATTACATTTGAAGTTTTTTTTTTCCCAACTACTGCTTCAGTGCTTTTTCAAGACATTGGATCTTTGGTTTTCCATCCATTCTGCTGGCCAACAGAACTGCAAGGATAATATATGACGGACCAAAAGATCTCGATTCGCTCGCACGCTTCTACAGAAAAAATACAGGTTTGTTCGTAGTTTCATCAACTTAAACTTATTTGCGTTTACACAACGAGACCTTTTTATGCACCTAAAATCTATATTCTGTTTAGGTGTTTTGAGTTAATTTGTTTTAAAAATATCTCTCTCCACAGGCCAAGAACCAGTTACATATTTATATGTAGACCAAACCAAGGAGAAAAGAAAGCTTTCCCAGCCATGGCCCAGAGCAGCTAATGAGCTTCTAAAGAATGAACCCTACCTGGCATTTTCCCTACTTTTTGTAGTCTTTAGGGCATTTACTCTTTTATTCCCCCACTTTATCTCCCAACTCAAAGCCTTCTTCTGGATGTCGAGCGCCCTTCGCCATGTGAACCTCGGCATCCTGAGCGAGCGGAGTCAGCTCCTCGGACGCTTTCTGCACGTAATTGACATAAAGGGGGCGTGGAGCAAACTCCGACGATCGAACAAGACGAGAAATTTCCATAGAGGGGCTAAAAGTGCTCGGGTGTTGGCGTCGTCCTTTGCTTCCGTCTCGCTCGGCGAATCGTCCTCCTCCTGGCCGACTCGCTCCGGGTGAGTCGATCTTCTTTTGCTCAACTCCCCCCAATTGCTGCGATGCTCTTCAGCCCATCGCCCATCTTCGTTGTTAGAGGAGCGCCATGGTTCGAAAATTCTCGCATTATCTTTTCGGTACATTGGAAGGCCTTGGCATGTAAATTTGTAAGGACTTTTTGCTTGCTTGTGTATATGCATTACTGCATAAAATATGGAGGCTCTTCATTTATTTAAACTTTTTTTTTGGTCCACATAAAGAAATTTATCTTCAATGCATTATATGATCGTACCCGTGAATTTGAGAACCGTCCTTTTTAGCATGAAAATTTACTTAAGATTTTGTGTTATTTTTGTTTTTCTACTTGATTTGATGATTATTTGTGTGTTAAAATTATTGTATGAGAAATATGTTTTCGAATATTTTCATAAAAAAAAAATTCCAATTTGAAAAAAATAAATTCGGTCATTTTCGCTCAAGTATGCTATAGGTAATATTAGGATGTGTTTGCTATTGCTAGTATAGCTAGTTTAGCTATTCATCTTTAGGCATGATGGTGGCGGTTGTGAACACGGTGATTTTCAACTGTTCGTGAATGTTTGACCTCACCTAAGGATCCTTTTCTTGGTGGCGGTCATAACCATTGTCTTGCCAAACAATGATGGTGGCTTTTTTGTCTAAACTCATCGGAGCAACAAAAAAAGGTGCGCCAAACAGAGCTTCAAATTGGGCTAGTTATTCGGTTCGGAGGAGAGAGAAGAGCCGGAACCACTCCTAACAGGCCTGAATCTTCGTGCAAAAATGTAATGCACTTTCTCTGAATTTGACGATTCCTCTTCAATCCGAGACGCAGATTTGAAAACAAAACACGGAACCAAAAAAATCTTCTTCAAATTGGGGCCAGTAGCTCCACCAAATGCAATTGAAATAAGGAATTTCTTTCAAACCCTAAATCTCTTCTCTTCTTTGCCGGACAGCAGTCAATAAAATTTTACTTTGTTAGATCATTATGTGGGTTGGATGCATTTAATGCCCAGCATAATATTCAAACTTCGTTGCAGGAGATTTTATTTTCAAATTTTATAAAATGAAATCTTCATGTTTTTATTTTATTTTTAAGAACTTGTTTATTTATATATTTAAAGAAAATCAAACTTTATTCTGTGGATCCATGTTCTCGAATTATTATGCTTGTGTTGGTTTTAGAATTCCAACATCAAATAACTTTTTAGGCTCACACTTGTCGGCGAAATTTTTGGGGACAGTTCGTCGCATATTTTTTGATCAGCCGGGTGATCGTTTTCAATTATTATCGCTCAAGCGACTATTTTCAACCGCTCGGCACAGGTGAACATTAGTTGGCATAGTATAACTTTTCCCGGTCAGCTCGAAAGCTATCGCTACTGCTCTTAGACTCTGTTTGCTCTTAGACTCTGTTTGGCAAGGCGTTTTTGCTCCATGAGTTTGGACAAAAACGCCACCGCATTGAATGTATGTTTGGCATGACAGCGGCTATCACCGCTACCACACAAAAAACTAGTTTTGAATATAAAAGTCGATGAAGTTCCTCATGAGAGGCGGGACGTTCACGAACGACGGTTCATAACCACCGCGCCTAACAACATGTACTCACTTTTTATTAATCATATATAAAATCATTTTAATCTTATACTATCCCCGTCCTTAGCGGTCCATTTTGTGCCCTGCACTTTATCCTCATTATTCGTTATAAATACAATAATAAATTAATAATGCCTGTTTTCAGATTTGAGCTTTATTTCTAATAATTCATGACATTCATTCTGCTCAAAATAATTTTCTTCATGCCAGCCCAAAATGATTAGCTACTTTTTTCATGTTTTGATGAGAAAAGTGGCCATGCAGGAATCTTCCTCTTCATCAAGATCTACACAATTTTTTTTTTAAAAAAAAAACTGTCTTTTTTTCTTCCAATAATCCTCCTCCTTCATTCACTTCCAATCCAAAATCAATATATAAACACTTTCATCCTCCTGCTCTGCTCTGCTCATCAAACCATAAGATTTCTCACATGGAAAAGGCTTTTCAAGACATGATTTTTGAATGGGAATTCCTCCATCCAAAAGACTCTTTCGCGGCGGAGCAGGAGCGGGAGTTGAGTTGCTGCGCTTCTCAACCTCTGGCGATGGATCTGGATAAGGAACCGGATGATGAATCCGTGGGAGAAGAGATCCGTCAAGAGCAAAGTCCGTTGTTTTCGAATGATAAACTGGGAATCGATGAGGTTGTTTCTCTCGAGAAAGAGATTGCTTTCGAGGTGGTGGAGGAAGACGACTCTGATTTGGAGCTGCCATACTTATTATTCAATGAGGAGGGGGAAGAAGAAGATCAAGCGAGTATGGTGTCAGAGTGCATTGATCCAGAAATCGGATTAACGGATGGCCGCGAAGCTTTTAAACTTAGAAAATGGTTGAAGTCAGCTTTAATGGCGGCCGCTACATTATCCATCTTCATGTTGGGAAGCCGCAGAGCTCAATTGATGGGAAATAGCCGGAGAGCTCAGCTCGCAGTCGGAAAAAAGGAGGTGAGTTTGGAATCTAATGCTATTTTTCGAGAAATTAGACTCATCGGATTGGGATCCTCTCCAATTGAGACCCTAAATGGAGGTCCATTTCATGGTAATATTTGAATCCTAATTCATCTAAAGGTGCAAAAATTTTTATTACAAGAAAAAAATAAAAAATTTGGATTGTCCGATCAACCACGAATTAATTCACAAATGTACTTCTGATTCTTGTGTTTAGGACCTCAAATAGGTTTATGTAGGTCTTTATCATTGGATTTTCGGATTCTTTGAATGTTTTTCTTCAAAATGATTTTTTTAATGCGAAATAACACCCAATCACTTTTTTTATAGTTTTTCCGTAAATTTTTTAACTATTTTTTTTTCATTTAAAAGAAAAAAATATGAGGAATGAGAAAAATCCAATGATAAAGACCTAAAAACACATGTTTTTATGCTCTATACACAGCGTAATATTCGATCTCCGTTTCAAAATCTACGTTCGAGATCATCACTATGTTGACGCGTGTCACAAGTAAATAAAACATGCATGCTCTATACACAGCGTAATATTCTCTCCGTTTCAAAATCTACATTCGAGGTCATCACTATGTTGACGCGTGTCACAAGTAAATAAAAGTAACAGTGAGAATCAAGCAAAAAAAAGGTGAGGACTAAAAAAAGTTACACTTGATCTCCATGAAAATCACGAAAATTTGCCCTAAACATGAGAATCAAATATACCTCCACTTATGAGCAGAGGTTATAATCCTCAAATCAATTCAAAGATCATAGAATTCTTGTAAAACTTTGAAGATTTCTCGAGAATTTAACTGAAGATTATACTCAAAAATTTCATCAATGCAGCCACAATCTTTCCTCTCGTCTTACAGGAAGCGAAGGATTTCTTTGTTCAGCGTGAGAAAACTGATGCATCATCATTTTCATTCAGCGGACACCACGATGAACGGTTCTGATGCGACGAGATATTTCATGGAGAAGTTCATGTGCATCAATACTTGAGCTCTGGTTTTAAAATATATATTGCTTCTAGGGGGAGAAGATGCTGTTTGAATAAAAAATTATTCTGCTGGAAAATAAATAAATATTTACTTTGTTTTATTCCTGCTATACTATTATTATTTTCTTCCAATGCAATGATCAAGCTTAATTCTCAGAGATTTCTCTTAGATTAAGGCTCCGGTGAGAAAAAAAAATGTCAACTTCATAGAATATACGCTCTGCATGAGAACGGGTATGACCGCCACAAAAAAAATACTTTGGAACAAAAAAAATACTTTGGAACATAAAAGTGAATGGAGTTCCTTAGGTCATGTGGTAAGATGTTTAGGAACGACGGTTCATAACTACCGCGTTCATGACCTCCAACGCGGTGCCGTCCGGACCTCTAATTTTGAACATAAAAGTTGATGAAGTTTCTTAGGTGAGGTCGGGCGGTCACGAATGACGGTCCATAACCATCGCATTCATGACCGTCACCACCGTGTCAAACCAACCATAGCTCTTAAACATTTTTCATTTTGATGGAATTGAGACTGAAAGGTAATTTCCATCTTATACTATTGAGAATCATGTCCAATTCAATGGTAGTTATTTTAGAGGGATGTTATATGCACTCCAATGATAAATGAAGGTAAACTAAAAATCATAGAAAGTTGTGAACCCGTAAATCGCTATGCAATTGCACGGTCTGCACATAGCTGAAGTCAGCCTGCATATATTTATTGTAACTTTATTTTATCGCAATACCACTTTCTCTCTAGCGGCATCAGAATTGGCATGAATTGAAATCGATCTCAATTTCAATATCTAATTTCAATTCCATTCAATTGACCGAAGTCTTACTGTTAACCTAGTTATGCCTTGGTCATATTTATGTTTTTTAACATAGTTATGATCTCGTAACCATGCAAGCTTGTTATAGTTTCGACGGTTCGAGTTTCGCGACTAAAATCGCCCCATTTATAGGTTTTAAAATCAAGCGTCACAAATCAAGACTCGTTGTTGAGCACATAATCAAGACGGGTTAACACATAATTTATAAACACAATCATTAGCATTTCAATAAGTCATTCAAGCTTCTTTTTTTATGCGATGGTGTGGTAGAGTTGTGAGAAAATCAATGAAATTGTTTAAAATAACTCAATTTGAAATGCTACTAGTAAAAAAGAAATAAATTTATTTATTTGTAAGGATAGATGTGTGATGGCAATTATATTTATAGTAATAATATAATAAATTTATTATTAAGTTATAATAAGTAATAATACACTTTAATTATAAATATTATATAAATAAAATTTTATTACCAGTATAAATTAAAGGAGGCAGCCATGCGGCCGCCTAAATGTAACAATACATATGTTCGTGCTCGTCTGTTCTCGTGTGCACGATGGTATCTCCGCCGCTCACAATCACTCAAGTATGCTACTCCGTCGCTCAATTTCCTAACGCGTTGGGGGCACGTGAGTGGGGGGAGTAATAGTGATGTGACCCAAATACATGATAACCAGTTCACAATCAGGTAAGGGGTGGTAAAGTGCGGGTGATGCGTAAAGTGCGGGCATCCAATAATTCACGTAGATGCCTGCACACATCTCAAAATATTTTGAGACGCGTCTACTTTGAAATGTATGCGGAAATCCACACGGATGCACTTTACTCCCCACTTTACCCTCCACAATCAGACCAATTTCCACCGACCACGCGCATCGAGTAACAGTCACGTGACCTCTGCATGGGGTTCACTTCTGCCGATTTGTGGTCGGATGCGGTGGTCAGACAAGACCTAGATGGATCACGCGCTCTTGTCTTCTTCCCAGCAATACTTTTTTTTTTTATAATTTATTATTATTATTATACATCATACCTAAGTTTAATATATATATATCCTGTCATCAAATTGACATATTAGCATTTTGTCCACGTGGATCTCATATTTTTATTCGAATTTATCTACTCTCTCTTTTCTCTCCTTGTGTTTTTTACTCATTTATATTAATAAATTTATTATATTTAAGTTTTTCAAGTTGACCCGGAATTAGAATTAACTTTTGGTTTCTCAGTTCTCGAAAAGAAAATTGATGTTTTCGTAACTTTCTGTAAAGCAGTTAAACGTCCCACTTCCAGAAGCTAAAAAAAAACTTTTCATCTCATAATTTCTATCTCCGTTGCCAAGTCTTAGGCTTCGTTTGACTCGGCTTATTTGCTCCGGTGAGTTTGGACAAAATCGGCATTGTCATAGAATGTATGTTTGGTATGACAAATGTTACTATCATTATCAAAAAAAGAAATTAGTTATAAGCATAAAATGTTTGGTATGACAATGACGTTTTTGTCCAAACTCACCAGAGCAAATAAGCCGAACCAAACGAAGCCTTAGTAGTGCTTTTCTGAAAGCACTAAGATTCTGTTGGAGACAGCTTATGTTGATGAAAAAGCTGTTGATTGAATAGAACTGTTATAAAAGCAGTGAAGAATAAGTTGTAGGCTCTGACAGTTTGTGCATAAATGTTGATCGAATTTTTATTTATTTATTTATGTTGTTAACTAACATCTTGCGATGCTAGCACTCCGACGGGATGAGAGGAAAGAAGAAATCGCGAGGGCCAGTGGCGGGTTTCAGCGAGCGCCTATGACTTTTTTAAGAGAAAAGCACTTGTGGGAAGCCATAAGCTGGACCCGGACAGGTCATGAAAAAACAGCTTATCAACTATTTAAAAATAACTGATTTTCTAACAGTTGCACAAACAAACAGCTGTAAAACTGCGTTTGCATTTTGAATAGAGATTATCCATCAGCATAAATTGTCCTAAACAGAACCTAATACATATATTAAATCGCGGATTTTCATTTGTTTAAGACACTGTTTAGCTGCTTAAAGTTGAGTTTATCTACTATTAATTATAAAAAATAATATCAACGATAGAAGGGATAAGATTCCCCATAATGTTGAAGTGGTCGAACCGTTCACTCTTTTTACCACAACCCCGATCGGCTCATCATAACAAGTTCGGCTCCCACGCGCCCTTGCGTGTCGCCTCCGTCTCTCCAGCATGGGCGGACCTAACAAGGGATCGGGGGGGTCAATTGACCCCCCTGATTTGTTTTTTAAAATAAAATTATTATTTCCGTTCCCTGACTCCCCGTCTCCCCTCCACGACCCTGATCCTCTAAACGGCGCTAAACCCTAACCCCGCACTCCCGCTAACCCGCAGGCAGCATCGTCGTGCTCTGCGAATCGGCGATCCCTCGTGGTTCCACTCCGCCCTCCGGCCCTCCCCGTCCGCTTCCCTGCTGTCGTGCCGGCCTGCCGCCTGCCCACGCCGCCTGCCCATGCCGCTGTTTCGGCCTGCCTGCTGCTGCCGCCTCACGCCTACCTGCTGCTGCTGCCGCCTCCGGCGCATCTAACTGCCTTCTGCTACTGTTGCCTCATGCCGCCTGTTGACGAGAAATTGGATGTGAAGTTGTGAACTTGTGAAGCAGCCGTTTTTGGAGATCTTTGAGGAGGAAAACTACCCCTTAGAATTTCCATATAAATAAAAGGTACACAGGAAATTGTTCTCTTTTTCATATGAATCAAAGATACAGCCATACTTTTGTGTATCATGAAATCCCGGTACAAATTTCAACTTCTTGTTCTCCATTTTTCTTGTTGTCTATTAATTTGATGATGATAGTTTTTGTTTTCCTTTATTCTGAGAATATGTCAATCAAATCTCACAGATATGCTATCTTGATTACTGTAAAAAGCGTGATTTTACTAGTTGTGTTTGACTATTTGTCATGGATAAATATTTTAAAGTCTTACCGTCGCCGAAATCAGGAACACATCTTTGTGAGAAGAATGATAGTGAAAGATTTCAGTTAGATGCTAAACGAGCTAGAAAAGAAGTTAATATTGTATGTTACAATTTATTGTATGTTACTATTTTTTGACCGAGGATCATTTGTATGTTACTATTTTTTGACCCCCCTTACAAAAATTTCTGGCTCCGTCCCTGCTCTCCAGCGAACCTGACCGGGCTGCCCGAGTTTCCCGGGCTGCCCAGCGGCTTGGTGGCATGATCATCATATCCTAAAAGATCGTGATCCGGGTGATCGGAATCATGCATTCATATTCGTCTGTTCAGTTGACTAGAGCGCACAATTACTTGTACGCCACTCATGAAAACTATAAAAAATGCCAACATGCTTTCTTTTGCGAGGAGGAAGAAAAAAATGAGAGGAGAGGGCTCTAAAAATTTTCGGTGAAAACTTGGCTCACTGCTTACTCTCCCGTTCAACACGCGCTTCCCACATGTCAGTTCTGCTTTGGTGATAGCTCCGGCAAGCGCTCCTTAGCACTTGGTTATACTCAAGACCGGACATCCCAAAAGACTTGTAAATGAACGACGGTCTGTCACTCTCTCAAACACTAACTGTTGCACTCAACTATAACTAGTGGATTTCATCAAAATTGGGTATGGCCCCGTGATTTTATCCCCTTCCGGATTTTCCTCATAGAAGCCTTGTCGTCTGCTGTTGGATCTTCATTTTGACTGTTTGCGCGTTTGACTCACTCTCAAGCTAAGCGGTCCACAACAAGAACGTTGGAGCGCTAAGCGACCCGCAACAAGGACGTTGAAATGAAAATCATGATAAGCACAGAAAATTGTATGGATCATTCACTCGCTCAGTTCCGAGCAGCATAGAAAACCCTAAACTGGAGAAGAAGAAGAGCAACTGGCACTCGCTCAAATGATTACTCTTATTAATTATTATGTAGCTAGATACATAAATATACCCAAAAATGAGTTTACTGATATAGCCTAGGACATATTTGGCTTGACTGCAATACTAAGAGCAACAGTGATGGTGGAATCAGCTGTTTTGTAAAGTGGTGAGAAATTCATGAAACTGTTTGAAAAATTATGTTTACAATGCTCTTTAAAATGTTACAATGCTCATGAATGTTGTCCAAATTTTAAAATAACCGTCAAACAAATAAAAATAAAATATATTTTGTGAGATAGTAGTATGCCAGAAATAAACAATAAATAGATAATAAATTACTGCAATAAGAATCACACAGACATCGCTTCAACGAATCAATGTAATGTTTCTTCAATCACACATAGTAAAATGTGGCATTTAGTACAAGTCGAGATCCAGAATATCTCTGAAAACTTCTCAAGCTCATGAAAGGCTCGCACAACATGAATACATTCAGAGGGACATGTGCTACAACTGTAATCCACACTGTTCTTTTGGTTGTGTTCCAACACAAATTTTTGAAGGGCGTTTATATAAGCAACTCATGCATGACTATTATCAGCCCATAGACAATAGCAAGCACAACAAAACGATATTCGCCACCCACTAGATATTGGCAGCCCAATATTTTTTTTTCTAAGCATTCAATAATATGCAATAACCAAAAGAAGCTAATAATATTATAGAGGAATGATTGAAGTCGGGAGAGAAAACATCAAGCCCAATCAAAAACTCGTTGATAAACCAAGGTCCACCCCGGAGCGCATTATCACGAGCAGCCGTCTGGAAAATGCAGATGAAGTTGTCGTCACTCATTATAAATATTCAGAAATCACCAAAAAGCAGCAACTTTCGCCGAAGTCGCTAAGATAAGAGAAAGGAAGCAAGCGGACCAATAATTTTCCCACTAAGCGTGATCAAACTTCCCAATGTTTTGGTCCATGATCTCATAATTCGTCCAACAGGATTTAACGTTCGGAGAATAAGGCTCTGTTTGGGACAGCTCTGGCGGATGAAAAATCTATTTTCCAACCGCCAGAGCTGTTTTTAACTGTTTGGGACAGCTCTCTAGTCCAGTTTTTTGAAAAGAGATTCTTCAAATAAGCTGTTTTAGAGGCTCTTTGGGAAGCCAGTACAACATAGCTTTCTAAAAATTGTTTTTCTGTTTTTAGCTTTCTCTCTTTTATCAACGCCGCCCCGTTGTATATCACTCCAGCATTTTCGTCCGAGCGCGCATTTATGGTCGGACACTCGTTTTCGGCCGGACACTCATTTTTCGGTCCAGCGGCCATTTTTCGCCCGGAATCTCGTTATTTTCGCCCGGACGCGCAT
Organism: Dactylorhiza incarnata; assembly: GCA_033032865.1. Lineage (NCBI taxonomy): Eukaryota > Viridiplantae > Streptophyta > Magnoliopsida > Asparagales > Orchidaceae > Dactylorhiza > Dactylorhiza incarnata. The sequence goes on from JAWHQI010000304.1 coordinate 267,690, forward strand.
TTTTTGCCCGAGCGCACATTTTTCGCCCAGACAGTTCCAGATTTTCGCCCGATCAGCTGTTTTTCGTCTGGGCTGCCATTTTTCGCCCGGGCGGGCGTTTTTCGCCCGCGCAGATATTTTTCACCCGGGGGGCCGTTTTTTTGCTCGGACGCTTATTTTTCGCCCAGGCGGCCATTTTTCGCTCGGGAGCGCGTTTTTTGCCCGGGAGCGCGTTTTTCGCTCGGGCGGCCATTTTTCGCCCGGCTGGCCGTATTTTGCCCGTGCATGCATTTTTGGCCCGGGTAGCCGTTTTTCGCCCGGGTGGATGTTTTTCGCCCGTTTTTCTCCCTGGTGGCCGTTTTTTACCCGGGCGGCCATTTTTCTCCCGGGAGCGCGTTTTTCAACCGTGCGACCGTTTTTTCGCCCGGGCGGCTGTTTTTCGCCATGATGAGCATTTTTCGCCCTGACACGCGTTTTTCGCCTGAGCGGCTATTGTTCTCTCAGACGACCGTTTTTGCTCGGGGCGTGTTTTTCGCCCGGGCGCACGTTTTTCACCCAGGCGCCCGTTTTTGCCCAGGTGTCCGTTTTTTGCTCGAGTGACCGTTTTTCGACCGGTCGGCCGTTTTTTACCCGGGCGACAGTTTTTCACCCGAGCGACCATTATTGCCCGGACGCGCATGTTTGCCCGGGCGCGAGTTTTCATAACTATTATATTTTAATATTTTTGTTTAAAAAATAGTTTTCAAACAATTGTTCTACCGAACAGCTTAAATGAAAAAGCTATATTCGATCAACACTTATGCAAAGACTCTCCAAACAGTCTCCAACTCTCTCATCAGAGTTTTTCTGAAAGCTCTATTCTAAAAGCTCTATTCGATCAATAGTGTTCGGCACTATTTAGGGTTGACCCTGAAGGAATGGCCCATCTTCAGGTCGACGCTAAATTAATAGGCAATAAAGAAGGAAGGTCATAATATCAAGCAGTAAAATATGCCGAAAGCAGAGGCCATAATATCAAGCAGTAAAATAGGCCGAAAGCAGAGGCCATAATATCAAGCAGTAAAATAGGCTGAAAGCAGAGGCCATAATATCAGGACCAGTGCGAGACTGGAGAATTGAAAGTACAGAAAGTAGATGAGGGGGACCAGTGCGAGACTGGATTTAAAGATACTGAAAGCAGTAAATAAAGGACCAGTGCGAGACTGGATTACTGGAAATAAATGCAGAAAGTAAACGCAGGACCAGTGCGAGACTGGAGAGCATAATAAATAAAAGAGTTGCTAGTCCAATCACTCCATAATCAGGAGGCTTCAGTTCCATCTCCGTTCATAGGAGGAAAGTTCTGTTCCATCTCCGTTCATAGGAGGAAATTCTGTTCCATCTCCGTTCATAGGAGGAAATTCTGTTCTTTCTCCGTTCATAGGAGGAAATTCTGTTCCATCTCCGTTCATAGGAGGAAATTTTGTTCTTTCTCCGTTCATAGGAGCTTACTTATATTTTATGAGGTTCCTTATTTTTGTGTGCCTTAATTTCACATTTTTAATTATCTTGAGGTTATTGAATTGACGGCGTCGCCTCGCGATCGCGACCTTAACTGCGCGTCGATATTTTTACTTTTAAAACTACCCAAACTTTTAGAGGGTGCGATCCAACCTCCCAAGCTTTCCATAATTTTTGGAGACGTGATGGAGGAGAGCGTGATTCATTATTAATTTATAACATAGGTCAGTAGTAGGAAGCTTCCCAAATTTTTTTAGAATTTTTCATCACTGTTAAGGCCTCTGATAATTCAAAAATCCCAAAAATCATAGTATTTTAATTTTTAAAAATACTAAACCTCCTATAAAAATTATGAAATTTTTACAGGAGCTAGCCCTTGCCAAGATGAACAACTTTGATGTTCAAAGTTTTTGCACTTGGGCTTCCTATAATCCCCATAAAAATCAAATGTTATTATATACATTATTATAAATTTTTTATCAAAATTTTTTGACAGAAGCATGTACGCCGCCTTCCCCCTTGCGGGCTTTCCCCGTCGGCGTCCGGCCACCGGCCGGCCGTGGCTCCGCTCCCGACCGACTATACGGGGGCGGGCGCTCCCTCCGGCGGTGGTCCGGCGGCCTGCCGCCGCCGGCCACCGCCGGAGTTAATTTTTATAAGAAAAGAGACGGAGGAGAGGGAGGATGGCGGCGGCGCTCCGGTCGCCGGAGCTCGCATGCAAGTCGTCGGAAACTTAGGGAGGGACGAGAGGAGGTGATCCCATCTGGTTTGGGGTCCTCCGGGAGCCTTCCGGCGAGGTTGCCATGGAAGCGTGGTGGAGGTGGCGGTGGTGCTTGGAGCTTCTTCTCCGGCTCCGGTGGGCACGTGAGGTGGTGGGGCTGGTTTTGAAAGCAGTAGGGAGAGGTTCCTAGCGGTGGTCCCCTTCAGGTGGAGCCATGGGAGGCCCTTTATAGAGGTGGCCGAGACCCCACCTCCTTCTTCCTTCTAACCCGAGTGGAGGGGGTTGAGTTGCCGGCAACCCTAGTTGGGGTAAGGGTGGGCAGCTGTCAGCCATTTGTGGGATGGTTGTACCTCCTACAAAGTAGGGTAGGGGTTGAGCTTTTAGCCATATGGGAATGTTAGTTTCGGCCAATAGAAAGAGAGAGAGAAGGAGAGAGAGAGAGAGAGAGAGAGAATGAAGAGGAAAGAGATAGAGTGGGCTTTTCTTTGGCCCAAGGTCTAATTCCATCTTGCTAAACATCAGAGCCCATGAGGCAATAGGTGAGCTCATGGTGGGCTTGATTGGTCTTATGCTTGGTGAGTGGGAGATGAGTGGGGAGGGTTTAAAGCTCAAAATCACATCTTTTAAGAGGGTTTGACCAAAGTCAACCTTCGGGTGGGTCCCCTAGGTGGGTCAAAGTCATAGTAGGTCCGAGTCGTCGAGTGTCGAGTCATTGGTGATGTGTCGGGGTTGAAATCAAGCGTTTACGTATCTCGAGATTCTTATAATTTAACGAGCAATATTTTTATTTAATTGACCAAACGACGTCGAAATTGAGCGAAACGAATTTTGATGCACTCGTATCGACCATACGAGTCTAACACAACTGACAGAATTCAATTCGGAGCTCGTTTGCTTAACATTTGAAAATGACGTTGTTGCGGCGCTCGATATTACTCAAAATAGTCGTTTTCTCCAAACGAGCTCGGATTGGAACGAAACGAGTCCTGTTGCACTCGTATCGACCATACGAGTCTAGTGCAACTGACAAAATTCAATTCGGAGTTCGTTTGCTTAACATTTGAAAATGACGTTGTTGCGACGCTCAATATTACTCAAAATAGTCGTTTTCTCAAAACGACCTTGGATTGGAACGAAACGATTTCCGTTGCACTCGTATCGGCCATACGAGTCTAACGCAACTGACAGAAGTCGATTCGGAGCACGTATGCTCATTATACTAAAATAGCGTAGTCGCGACGCGCTACTATACTCAAAACAGTCATTTATCTAAATGACTACCATTTATGTGGAGAAGGTCGGGCCGTGGTTGTCCTGTGACCCGACCTAAGCTCTTCTAAGAGTTCAACCGAACCGACTAGACCCCTTTTTAAAATTGGGATGTTACAGCAGGTTCCTCTCTAAGGCAGGGGAGAAGTGTGCGCCCTTCTTCAAGGTGCTGAGGGGCAATAAAAAATTTGAATGGACCCCGAAGTGTGAGAAAGCTTTTCAGGCTTTGAAAGGGCAACTCACCCAAACCCCCTACTTCAAGGGCCGAGACCGGGAGAAGACCTATCCCTGTACCTGGGAGTAGGATCTGAGGAGGTAAGTTCAGTACTAATCCGGGAGGAAGGAAGAAAGCAATTCCCTATCTACTATGTCAGCCGAGTGCTGAAGAAGGCGGAGCTCCGGTACCCAATTTTGGAGAAGTTGGCTTTCGCTTTGGTGGTGGCGGCTCGGAGGCTCCGGACCTACTTTCAGGCACATTCAATCAAAGTAATAACAGATCAACCGCTCCGCAAAGTCATGGAAGAGGTGGAACACTCGGGAAGATTGGCGAAGTGGTCCGTGGAGTTGAGTGAGTTCAACATTACGTTCGTCCCTAGGGCGTCAATCAAGGCCCAAGCAGTGGCCGACTTCATGGCTGACTACACATCCGAAGTGGGGGAACATGAACCGCCTCCCCCAGTGGTGTGGAAGATGTTGGTGGATGGTGCGTCAGGAAGGCACTCCTATGGAGGGGGAATCATCCTGGTAAGCCCTCAAGGTACAAAGATCGAACAAGCTTTGAACATCCACTTCCCAATTACCAATAACCAAGCTGAGTACGAGGCGGTGATAGCGGGCCTTCGGCTGGCCCGAGAACAGGGAGTGCAAGATGTGTAGGTCTCGACGGACTCCATGGTGGTGGCATGCCAAGTCCGGGGAGAGTTTGAAGCAAAGGACCCGACTCTCCAGCGGTACCTAGAGAAGGTCAAGGGAGTCATCGGGCGATTTCGCACCTTCTCCATCAAACACGTGCCGAGGGAGGAGAGCACCCACGCAGACCTCCTGGCCAAATTCGGTCCCCGAGAAGGAGGAACGGTTTCGAAACTTTTCCGACCCACCATCGAGGAAGGAGAACTGATGGAGATAGATCAGCGGACCTCGTGGATGGATCCTTTCGTCACTTTCCTATCATCAGGGAAGTTCCCCGAAGGAGACGTAGACAGGCGACGCTTTAGGTATAAGTCAGCTTATTATTCCTTGCATGCAGGAGGGCTATATAGGAAGACTCTCTCGGGACTCCTGGCCCATTGTGTTTCCGAGGAGGAGGTCCCGAAAGTACTGGAAGAAATTCACTCCGGGGAGTGTGGTAGTCATTCCGGGAGTCGAACCCTGGAGGGGAGGGTGTTGAGACAAGGCTACTTCTGGCCCACCCTCAGCAAAGATGCGGCGGAGTTCGCAAGAAGATGTTCAAAGTGCCAGCTCTATGCCCCACTCCAACTCCTCCCAGCCCAGAGGCTCCGGACCATCACGGCTCCCTGGCCCTTTTCCATATGGGGGTTGGACCTAGTTGGACCTTTCCCTCAAGCTAGCAGCCATAGAAGGTTCTTACTGGTCATGATCGATTACTTCTCCAAATGGGTAGAAGTGAAGGCGCTCGCCAAGGTAACATCTCAGGTTGCGAGGAATTTTGTGTGGGGAGAAATAATTTGCAGGCACGACCTCCCCTAGCTATAGTGACGGACAATGGGCCACAGTTTGCAAGCGAAGAGTTTGTTAGCTTCTGCACCCAGCTTGGCATCGACCTCCGATTCGCATCGGTTCACCACCCGAGAAGCAACGGCCAGGTGGAGGCGGCTAACAAAGTAATCGTCAACCTACTAAAGAAGAAGGTGGAGAACCTCCGAGGGAACTGGGTAGAGCAGCTACCATCCGTTCTCTGGGCCCTGAGGACTACCCCTAACACCACCACCGGGGAGACCCCGTTCAAACTTTCTCATGGGTCCGAAACAGTTCTTCCCATAGAGTTCGAAGTAAAGACCCCTAGGGTGATCGCCGCAGGTGAAGGGAATGAAGAGTGGCTAGTGGCCAATGATGAGGAACAAAGGCTATCCTTGGACCTGGTGGAGGAACTCCGGGACCAGGCCACCATCAGGAAGGAGGAAATCAAGCGACGAATGGCTCGATATTTTGGTAAGCACATCCGAGTAAAGCACTTTCAGAAAGGAGATATGGTCTTGAAAAAGGTCGACGCGGCCGGAAGAGGGACCGCGGTAGGCAAGCTCAACCCCAATTGGGAGGGTCCATACATTGTAAGCGAAGTGCTCAAGTCGGGGGGGGGGGGGGGGGTATCACCTCCGAGATGTGGAAGGGGTACCTCTCGGCCGAGCCAGAAGTGGAGACGATTTGAAGCGATTCTACCCTTGAAAGTTTTATTATGATATTAGTTGAATACTTTACTTCTTCACTTGATAGTTATAGCTGTTATGCGAGGGAGGGCAAGGTGACAAGTATTGGTGCTGGAATGCCCCAGATCGATTCCGCTCCCGGGCTTTCACTAGACGGGGGGTTTCAGGTTGATCTCTGGAGAGGCTGGCAAGGTGACAAGTATTGGTGCTGGAATGCCCCAGATCGATTCCGCTCCCGGGCTCTCACTAGACGGGGGGTTTCAGGTTGATCTCTGGAGAGGCTGGCAAGGTGACAAGTATTGGTGCTGGAATGCCCCAGATCGATTCCGCTCCCGGGCTCTCACTAGACGGGGGGTTTCAGGTTGATCTCTGGAGAGGCTGGCAAAGTGACAAGTATTGGTGCTGGAATGCTCCATATCGATTCCTCTCCCGGGCTCTCACTAGACGGGGGAGGGGGGGGGGGGGGGGGGTTCAGGTTGATCTCTGGAGAGGCTGGCAAGGTGACAAGTATTGGTGCTGGAATGCCCCAGATCGATTCCGCTCCCGGGCTCTCACTAGACGCGGGGTTTCAGGTTGATCTCTGGAGAGGCTGGCAAGGTAACAAATCTCGATGCTGGAATGCATCAGGTCCATTCCGCTCCCGGGCTCTCATTAGACAGGAGATACAAGTTGATCACTGGGGAAGTTGGCAAAGAGATGAGTTCTTCATAAGGTCAAGATGATATGCCTCAGGTTGGCGAGCCTTCGGCGCTGACCCGGGCCTTCTCGCTCGGCGAGCCTACTCGCTCAAAGAGTTTCACACGATAGTATGCGAGTGACGAGAGTCAACCCTAAGCACTCCAGGGTATTCGGTGCTCGACAGATAAGTCGTCGGCAAAGGCCGGGAGGCGAGCTCTCGCCGAGAAGGAAAGTACCTCGCGAAACCTAGGGTAATAATCCTAAGGCAAATGGCGAAAGGCCAGAGCAGCCAAAAATATCCTATGCCTATCTATCCGATAACGTAAGGTGCGAGAACGATCATCGCGAGAATAACCTTCGCAAAGATGAATGCCGAGGCAGGCGAGAACGAGATATCCGCACGAAAAACATATAGCAGAAAGGGTGAGCACAGTACAAGGCCAAAAACATGCATCTATGCATTTCACGGTTTGATTTACAAGAGGTGGCGATCTCGCCAGCCCAAAACGAAACAGTAAGTAAAACCAAAAATTACAAACATCAGGAATCGCTCGCGAACCATTCCTCGTCATCGCTGCTCTTCACTGGCGGAAGCGGGATTAAAAGCTCTGGGACGATGTCTTCCGGAGTCATGTCGACCGCGTCGTCGGCTAGGAGGCCGGTCGCCTTCATCGTCTGGAAGATGTAGCGAGCTGACTCGGTGGACTCCAAGCGAATTTCCTCGTCTCGAGATCGCCGCTCTTCCTTCAGACGGCGAGGAGAAGGGGGAACGACGGCACGAGCAAGATCACAATTTTGGGCTTTTAGCCCGGTCACCTCGCCTTCCAATTCCTGGATGCGAGCGTCGGCTATTCCGGCGGCCTCGACATCCTGCAAGAAAGATAAATTTAGGGAACGAAATGGCCGAAGGAAAGGAGGGTGACGAGGTCTAGTTAACACACCACACTGCCCTCCACGGAGAGCAGCTTTTCCTTCAGTTGCGCGTTCTCGGCAAGAAGCCCCTGATAGGCCCTTGCGAGCTCCACGTTCTGAAGCTCCAGTTGCAAGCAGCGCCTCCCCGTCATGTGGGTGAGCTCGGCAGAGCGCAACTGGGACCTCGCGCTCTCAAAAGCGAGAGTCCTCGCCGTCTCGTCTTTATAAGCCCCCGCGTCCTCGCGTCCATAGAGGACGAACGAGAAATCAAAGGCGTGGCCGCTGGCGGTCTCTTTCTCCACCCAGGTAGTTTGTACTTCTGTCGTATCAATTATCATTTCAACGATCAACTTCTCCCATAGTGATATCTATACTACCTAGTATCGTCATGATATCAGCCAATTTCATTCTTTTAACTAGCTGAGGAAGAATTTGCAAATTGATGAAACCGGGTGGACGAATTTTCCATCTCCAGGGAAAAACACTACTATCTCCTATTAAATAAATTCCTAATTCTCCTTTTGGAGATTCTACCCTTACATAAAGTTCTTGTTTTAACAATTCAAAATTGGGTGAAAGTTTTTTAGTAAGAAATTTATATTCAAAATTATTCCATTCGGAATTCTTTGTCGTATGAAAGCGGCGATTTTCTAAATTTTCATAAGGTCCTCCGGGAATTCCTTCTAAAGCCTGTTGAATTATTTTTATGGATTCTTCCATTTCACCGATTCGTACTAAATAACGAGCTAATGCATCGCCCTCTTTTTGCCATTTGACTTCCCAATCAAATTTATTGTAACACTCATAACGATGAGGATGGTGGAGATGTCCGTCCGGTTCGTCTCGGGCTTCCAGTTCACCAAGAGCTCGTCGGTCTCATCTCGGCGCCTCTGGCCGAGACCGAAGTTATAATGGTTAACGGGGATGGACGGAGCAGAGGTTCTGGCAGCCTCCTGGTTGGGCTCGTCGTCCTCGCCTCCCGCGGAGAGGCCGGTGAGGTCGAACTCATCGAAAGCGGCCTCGCGAGGCTCTTTCCCCTTCGAGGAGGCGAGCGAGACCTTGCTCTTCTTACTCTTTTTCTTCGGCGGAGATTTTGGGTGGAGGCCATGGCTACTAGAAGCCCCCGATCTCTTGCGAGAGGAGGGCTCACCTGGTGTGATGGCTCCCCGGCAAGCTTCCGCCCCCATGGTCGCGAGAGCAAGGGTAGCTGATACGCCCGTGAAGGGTGTATATAAATACGCAAGTGCACGTGCCGTACAAGTAATAAAATGATGAGAAAGTGATCGTTCCCACGAGGAAGTGCTTAACTTAGCGCTCACAAATATTAATTCTGCCTTTTCTCTAAATTCAAGCAAGTAATAATGATTGGTAGAGAAACTTAAATAGTGCAAAATAAAACAACTACAATTCTAGTTAACGTTACTTAAATTACTTTTTTACTCGCTTGAAAAGATAGTCTCACATGTGATTTTCCCTTGCTATGATGATAACCCATAAAAGTGATAATTCATGAAGTATTAATGATTCTCTTGCAACGATTCTAAATTGGATAACTTTATCTCTCGATCTCCACTATCCGTTTATCCCAAATCCTCTAATCGTCTCCAACTTAGATGAAATTAGAATAACATAAAGTACTAGAATCACGGTTGCTAACTCAAGAGGAGATCTCTCTCTCTCTCTCTCTCTTGGAATTATATTAAGATTTATGATACACTTTCAACGCTCCTCTCTCGAATCTCGCGATGAAGTATAAATACGGAAGTTTGGTTAAAAACTACACGACTCCTCTCTCGAATATCGCCGTGCAAAACAAAAGTTCATCTAGCCGGACTCATCTCTCGAATTTTTGCCAAGCACTTTAAAGATGAAACTTAAACCAAAATCCCAAGAATAGATCATAAATTTAATAAAGATCAACATCAACACATTCACAAATTATAAATGAAAATCAAGTCATCATCACAACTAAGGCACTCCACACATGCAAGACTTAGGAATTTAGTTCATGAAGGAAGAGAGAAACCACAAATCAAAGTAGATCTTACTAGACATGATTCCGGAAATCAAAACGATGTAGGAAAGTTTTTAGGTTCAGATCAATCTCCTTAGTGCTGGTTCGAGTCCCCTTCTCCAAGCCCTAGCCGAAATTCTCCAAGAGGAAGAAGACCTCCAAGTTCTCCCTCTCTCCTTTTTGTTCTCTTTTTCCCCCCAAGAATAAATCGCCCACCCTCCAGTAATTTCGTACTCTTAACTTCCATTCCAAATCTGAAGGGATGCCTCCTTTGGAAATACACGTAGGCGCCTCTTTTTAAAATTCAAAATCTGAATTTCGTCACCACGTTGCAACCTGCTAATTTTTGGCGTTGCAACCTATTTTCTGCATCAGCAATAAATGATCCATTGCTTCCCCAACTTGAATCCTTGACCAATCTTTGATAGAAAACCATGGAAAATGACCGAAATCAGTCCAATATTGATTAATAAGATATTTGAACATATTTTCTATAATTGAGGAATATTTTCCTCTTTTTAATGAAAATTAGAATAAAATAAGTAATGAAATAACTTCCTTTTGGGAAGTTATCACCCCACCACACTTAGTCAGTTGCTAGTCCCTAGCAACAAAATAATCAATTCAAAACTTGAATAAAGAACTGATGAAATTGTGCAAACTCAGATAATCACACATCCTTAACAACAAATTAACTAAGACATATTAATGAAATCCGCTTTACTCAACTGATAAGCCAATAAATCAACATGAATTCAATCATTCACAAATCCATTAGCTCGAATGAAATGTAAAGCTCAAATAAAGTCATAAGTGTTATGTGTGCTTTTCCTTAAAATTAGTTACTCCTAAACATCTTTTAACATTGGATCTCCGCAACATAGGGAAGGATAAGAATAGCTAAATTATTGATTGAGCCTAAACAAAGATCTGTAGTTCAAATGAGAGTAGAATTGACTTGGATAAGCGTTCAAGGATGATGTTGATAGCAGAAAGACATTCCCTTAGTTCGTAATCTTAATAATTCACCAAATTATGGGGTTTATTGACATTTTCACTCTTTTTTTTATATATTCATAGTAGGGATCATTCCAAGTATAAGTGTACATACCTAGGCCACATATCACTATGATGCATTTTTTTATATATATATATATTTTAAATTGACTAGCATAGTAGGGATCATTCCAGGTATGTATACATATACTTAGGCCCATATCACTATGAATCTCAACCATTTTTTTTTTGAAATTAAACACTCATAAAGTGGCTAATATACTAAGACGTAACTAATAAGAATATTGGGAAGGTAAGCGTGGAATAATACGTATCAACATGAAAAGAGTTCAAGTACAAAGATTGTAGTGGAGGGTCAAAATGGTTTAACTACATAAACCCAAGCTTCAGCCAACATCGCTAACTCAGTTCTTACTCACCCATTCCCATAATATTTTAGAAAGCATATCAAAAGCTAGGTTTTGAAGTAAAATCTTTCAAGGAAAGTTGTGCTTAAATCAGACTTAAGAGCGCTTTATCAAAAAAAATTCTCACTAATTTCAAATTCTGTGACTGAAATCGTTTGATTAACCGGTCATACCACTCGATTATCATTGGATAACAAGAATGTCCTATAGGTTAAATTGCAAAAACAAAGACGGAGTTATTGAGTTCGCATATATAAATAAATAAGTCTTTATCCAAGCAGTAGGGGTTGCACTCTAACCACCCCCACACTTAAACATGGCTAGTCCCTAGCAATGAACTCAATGAAAATATAAAAGAGGAAATAATTGATAATTTTACGATGAAAGAAATAGGAATAATGTAAAACAAATACTCCCCTCATATTTTTCTGCATGTTGCATTGCCGCCTTCCAAAGAATTCATAGTCCATGAGTGCTTCGGTCGAATCATAGCCCAGCAGTTCAGAGGATCTGCAAATAACATCACAAAACCAAACACAAGCATAACCCTAATAAAGTAGTTTTTAATTTAAAGATTCTAACGTTAGCAATGGATATTGGATGGAGCCATATCTTAGCAAAACACTTCAAGTAACTAAAGTAAGGGAATGCAAGGTAATGGGCAATAAAATTAAAATATGCAAACATCACAGCACTAATTTCACAGAAATATTGTCCAAAAATAAGAAAACAAAAGGAAACATAATATTGTCCATACAGCATTCAAAAACGAAGCAGAAGATCCAAAACTATGAAAACTGGACAGGTCCCATCTACTCGCTTTCATCTTCGTCCATCTCTTCCTCATCCTCATCGGGCTCATCGTCCTCGTCCTCGTCATCAACATCATCATCCTCATCACCATCAGCATCACTGTCATCTTCATCATAGGCAGTATCCAACCTTTCCCGACCGTTAGTCATCAGATATCCTCTCTTGTCAAAATTATTGGAGTAAGGATAACTTGGGATCGGCATCGGGAGTTTCGCCTTGTACATGAGCTGAGCAAGCACATTACACACGTAGTCCTGTCGGGCATCAAAATAACAATGCTCAAGGCGTTGGTACGTCTTCATATACTCTATATCCTGCAAACATAGCATGCTAACCTGAGCTGGGTTTCCTTCATTTAGAGTAACTGACTCCGGTGATCCGGGAGGTGGCCTTGTGTATTTCCCCCGGAGAACTGATTTCATTCTTTCATTTGTCTTCTTCGGGGACTCCTCTGCAACCTTGATATTCTTCTCTATCACCGTCACCGTGATATGATGACCTACCTGTTGGAGCTTGCTTTCCGCATCTCTTGGTTTGAGAATAACAAATACCATGATGTATTTGATCTAGTATTTTGTGTGTTTATAGTGGCCAGGTTGTACATGTTCAATGAGGAGACAAGTCCTCGTTCATGGGCATGATCCGAGAACGACAAGTCTCAGGTTGGATGAGTTTTGTGTGCTGATCTTAAAATGGCCATAACTTTCAATCCAGGAAGAGTTACAGAACGTGCCACCCCATTTCGGAGATGAGAACGACTCAATCTACATGCTGGAGCTAAATTTGAATGTGGGAAATTTCACTGTCGGAAAATTCCGACAGCCACTGTCGCCCAGGCGACAGCAGAGAAGTTACAACTACTTCCCTCCACGGCAGCACGACGAAAAGCAGTTTTGAGATGTCGGAAATCCGACATCGATGTCGCCCAGGTGACAGCTCGACGGTTACACCAACTGCCCACGACTCCACCCACGACGGCACTCCAGCGGCAGTTTAGCGCTGTCGGAAAATTCCGACAGTCACTGTCGGAAATTCCGACAGCGATTTTCTATAAATTGACACCTTGTGTTCGTGCATTTCAACAACTAAAGATTCTAAGTCCCTTCCTGAGTGCATTCCATCCAGAGAGCTCCAGAACCTCATGAACTCCCATTTATGCTGAGAAGGTTTGAAATTGAAGACGAGATCGGACACGCTTCTACATCAAGGATCATCTCGAGGCTTCAACCTTCCTTTCAGAGATCTGAATTTCTAGGGAGTTCTTATTTTATCTTGTATTTTCATTTATATACATTTTACTTTGTATTGGTAGGGAAAATCGCTTCCTTGTGCGGAGCGTCTAAGTCCTTGCGTGGCTTAGGGGAAAATCGCTTCCTTGTGCGGAGCGTCCAAGTCCTTGCGTGGCTTGGTGGGAAATCGTGGCCTTGTGTGCTACGTCTAGATCTTGGGAAGATCTAGAGGATAGGCTTGGGTTTGGTCTAGGGAGAGACAAGTGATAGCCTTCCGATCCTTGGGAGAAGGATTGGTAAACAAAAAGAAATTTACATTTGTACGCCTCCGATTTCTAGCGATATAGAAATCAAATTTATGTAAACACTTTTTCATATATATAATCATGTCTCTTTTGTGTTTACTTGATTTGTATCATTTGGCGTAATCTCTATTATATTGTGTTCTAAGTTTTCAATTCTAAATCTAAATTGTTTATTTCAATCTCCTTCATTATAAAACAATTTAGTAATTATCTTGAAAATTATAGAAAGAATTTTATTCCCTTATTCACCCCCCCTCTAAGGGCGCCGTAAGATCCAACAATTGGTATCAGAGGAAGGTTATTCCAAATCGGCTTAACAACCGGGAATAATGGCGCCTCTTGATCATGATCTCGCTTCTACTAGTGGGGAAAATTTTAATATAAATGAAAAAGTATTATCACCACCATTATTTATGGGTGAAAATTATAATGGGTGGAAAATATTAATGAAAAATTTTCTTAAGGCCTTAGATGAAAAAGTTTGGAATACTACTATTAAAAAGCCATCTAGCGTACTAACTAGAAACGAAATTATTTTAAATGCAAAATCTATGAATAATATATTTTGTGCGTTAGACCAAAATATTTTCAAACTTATTTATACTTTACCTACCGCATATGAAATTTGGAGTTTTCTTGAAAGAACTTATGATTCTCCTTCTATAGGTACGAAACATTCACAAGAACCGGAGAATATGCAAGCCTATGCAAATATTCAAGAAAGCTACACAAAGGATGGATCCATAGAATGCTCATCAAGCGGAAAGGATGATGGACACTCTTGTTTGGAAGAGGAAGATGAAGAAGACAACGTCACAATATTGGACTCAGTTGATGGCAAAACATCAAGCAAAAGAGAAGACGGAAACTATAGCAAGGTAAGAAAATCTATATCTTCTCTTTTAGTAACTAATTCTATTTCTACATTTCGTGTGCTTAAATTTGCTAAACGTAAAATTTCAAAGTTGAAACATGCTAATTCCAAATTACGTTTAGAAAATAAAACTTTAAAAGCAAACACTAAAGTAGAATCTTATATTGATGTTTCAAATTCTTGTTCATGCTCTTTAATTGAAAATGCTAAACCTTGTTTTGATTATAATTCTTTTAAAGAAGAACTCAAGGTTTTAGAAAAAGGACTTTTAATTTCAAAAGAACATAATGAAAAATTAATAAAAGAAAATGATAATTTAAAGGATAAACTAGAATCATTAAAAATGTTTATTCAAAAAATTTCATATAATGAAAAATCTCTTTTTTCTAGTTTATCAAATTTTCAAAAGTCTAAAAGCTTAACTTCATATTATAAGAGTAGGTCTATAAGAAAGAGTGGAAATGAAAATCATCTAAATAAGGACCAATCATTTAAAATATTTTGTAACTCACTCTTTCAACATTCAATTATGAAGAAAGACAATCACTCTTATAAATTTTCAAAGAATCCATATAATAAAATTCATTATGATTATCAATATCAATCTATTTTGAAAAATAATTTGAATAAACATAAATCTCAAATGAATTATTTTTCAAACAAATACAATTATATAAAGATGTCACATAATCATAATATGAATTTTAAAGATAAACAACCAAGGTATGAATGGAGACCCTTAAAGAAAAATGACACATCAACTTTAATAGAAAGGGCTCATTTATCCTTGTCTCCTAAAAAATCATCATGTCGTATTTGGGTACCCAAAGAAACCATCCCTCATGGTCCCCTTTGGATACCTAAATCTCTTATTCATTAGTATCATATCATTTGCATGAAGTAGAAACAATTAAAAATGAAATATCAATTCTCTACTTCATGATATGCTTAATTGTTTTTTTTTTCGTTTTTTTTTTCTTATTTTTGAGCCAACATGCTAAGGTCACTTAGATATATTATGAAATATGACTTTTACATTTTAAGCCTAATGTTTATCAAATCAAAATTGAATTAAATTAAACATAAAGTCATAATTTTTAAGTGATCTATCTTTTCTTTTTGTTTTATCCTTTTTAAATCCTTTGCCTATAAATGTCTTATATTATCATTATAAATTAAAAGCTAAATTTCCAAAATGATATTATCAAGACTAATGAAATTACTTTCAAAATTGGATTTAAATGGATTTTTAGGGGTCTTAGGCTAAAATATTAAATGCGCAACTAATTGCATATTTGTCTATTTTTCGTTGCTGCATATAATAGCCCCTATATTGAAAATCATAATCGAGAAAAATCAGAATCAAATAATATAAAAAACAATGTGTTTTAAATCAAATATAGTAACTTTGTTGCTAACGCCAGGCATTATTACTAACGCTGGCGGTAACATATTTTCCTAAAAAAAAATTCTGATTTCTCTGAAAAATTATTTTTACTATCATTATTGTCAAATACCTTGTATTTGTTTAGTCTAATTTCTAAAAATTAAAATCAAAAGAAAATTTTCAAAAATGATAAATATGATTTCACAATCACCACCATGATCTATTAATATCCTATGCTAAAATTCACTATAATCATATATCATAATTCATGATCCATCAAGACCTATCTTAAATCAACTAATTCTATCAACCTTAGGAATTATGAAATATATTACAATTGGTATTATAGTTTCATATCTTGTTTTGTGTGTGTGATGTGCATCTTTATTGTTTGCATGTATATCATTATCTTTAGACCTATGAATTAACTTGGTATCAACAAGATGAAATCAAATAGAATTGTCACTTCATTCTAGGTCTATAAATTTTCAAAACTCTAAAATTGATTACATGCAAACCAATTATATAAATTTAGCATATTTTGCATAACATCCAAATTCATTATCCTAGCCGCACCTCTTTGTATATGCTCAATTTAGTGTTTATGTTAGGATTATCAATATAGTGACATGCTAAAGGTAGAGAAATTTAAACTTTAAAATTCATGAGTACATTGTGATTTCAAAATCTACTATATGTTCTAAAACTAAAACAAACTCATGTTTTATGAATCAATCCTTAGACTAAAACGCTTAGTATATCCATAATCATTAACCTATGACATGTGTCTCACAATAGCGAGGGCGTAGGATTGTGTGCATTAGAGACCTAACCTCTAAGTCATGTCTTGTCCTTAACCGGGGAGGGTTCCAGTGGGGCCTTGAGAGGCACTGGGGGGAAAGAGTGCTAGGTTGAGCGTCGTCTTTTGTATGCATATGGGATTAACACCCCAACCTACGGCATGTGTGCAGCTCCTCATGCCCATCCGTCACTTAGTACGGGGCTAGGGTGTAAACATTTAGTCGGGGTAGTTTCTAATCTTAGGACATACCTATATTACGTACTGCATGAACATTTTATTTACTTATCACTTAAATCATGCATATTTTGGGTTGTTTACTAAAAATGTCCTCATGTGTTTGCATAATTTATCTTTTTGAGCTTAAATGTTTTTGTAAAACACATGTATTTGAAAAAGCTAAAGTTTTATGCAAATTTGAGCAATCAAGACATCTCTGAAAATTCTGAAATTTCAGCATGGAACTACTCTAAGGACACTTAATCAAAATAAAAAATCAGATTTTTAAAATTCTCAAAAAATCGAGTACTGTTTCCAGCGCTAGCGCCGGCGCTAGCGTGGGTGTTGGAATTTTCTGATTTTTAAAATTTCTGAAAATCCATAAAAATATGTTGGTTCATATTTTCTACTTATTTGTTGTGTTTCTGACTTTTGTTATTTTTGTTTTATTTATATTATGAAAAATCAACTACAAAAGATCAAAATTCAAAAATACAAATTTTTTTTTTGCTATTTGTGTTTTTAATCATATTATGAAAAATCAACTACAAAAGTTCAAAATTAAAAAAATATACAAAAATATGTTTTTGTTATTTTTTTTTATTATGAAAAATCTATTACAAAAATTCAAAATTCAAAAATTACAAAAATATGTTTTTGTGATTTTCTGTTTTTATTTGATTTAAAAAAAATGATTAAACTTAAAAAAAAAATGTATGATCTTTATTGCCAATATCAAGCATGTATGAATTCTATTATTTAGAATTATTTACAATGTTAAAATTTATTTCTTGAAATTTCTATGAACATTGTTTTGATTATCATGCTTTGATATATCTATTTAAGTGCATCAATTGTATTGAAAAATGTGTAGAACCAAGCTTAGCACGCCTCTAAGTATGAGTAAATGTTTTATGATTGATAATGATATATTTCACTCACTTATTTTGGTAATCAACATGTGTGTCTAAATCTAAAATGCTTGCTTGTGTATTGTATTTGTACAATGAATTAAAACTTGCATAAGTTTTTTTTTACCTACACTACATTTGAATTGCACTTATGAAATTTAGAAAAGTGGTTAAAAGTTAAAAAAAAATTGGGTTTGCAAAACAAGTGTATTCGGAGAATGTTGTCTCACAAATGTGAACAAAAAAATATATATATGTAGACAAATATAACTCCACCAAGCACTACTTGAACCTCCTGATAAGTCTTCATAAGCATTGTGAGGTTGAGCACCTTGGAAAGAATAGTAAAGTGGCTTGTGCAAACCTTAGTTATTACACCACTTTGTTAAAAAAAATTAAATTATGTGCATTAAAAGTGTGTGAAAGTAATTTACTTATGTTTTATTGTGCACTTTACTTTACATATGTCTTGTATTTTGATGATTTAAATCAATTGTTAACATTGCCCAAAATACACTTATGTGCACATCATTATCTTTCATAACACTTCTTCTCATAAGTATTGGATTCTAATACTTTATCTATACTACTCTTTATATAAAAATGCACTAGATAACCTATCATGATCTCTACAATGTTTTGGTATCTCTTGAACTTAAAATTAAGTAACATTGTAGTATAATCTCTCTTTAATATGTTCATTTCATGCTTGGTATCTTTATGAAAAACTTTGAGATTTCAAAAAGGTTAAAACATCTTTCAATTTTTGAACTAAAACTCATATTTTTACTTATGCTTTTCATGCTTACAAAAAGGATGTTTCTTATAATCTTCCGCTTGCTTACAACTCTTATCTTTTTATTTGAAATCTCTTTTATATACTATGCTTCAACTCTTTATCATTTCATATATTTAAAAGCTCGATCATGCTTTGTTATTTAAATGCCTCCTTACTACCCTCACCCCACCTTCTTTTGATAATACCAAAAGGGGGAGATTAATTCAAGAAATCTAGAAGATTAAGGGGAGAATAATTAAATAATGCACCATTGCAATTAATTATAACATTTAGGGGGAGCATACATTTAGGGGGAGAATACAATTTAGGGGGAGTATATTAAAAAGTTTTCATAGAAAGCGTCTATTGCTCGATCATGACAACCCACTTTTGGTAATAACAAAAGGGGGAGAATAAAATGAGAAATCTAGTGACATATATATTTAGGGGGAGTAAAATCTGTCACGCAGTAAACCTTTTATTCATGCATATCTTTTATCGCACTTATCTATAAACTCACTAATTTCTCATATGGGTATTTGTTATTATCAAAAGGGGGAGATTGTTGGAGCTTGCTTTCCGCATCTCTTGGTTTGAGAATAACAAATACCATGATGTATTTGATCTAGTCTTTTGTGTGTTTATAGTGGCCAGGTTGTACATGTTCAATGAGGAGACAAGTCCTTGTTCATGGGCATGATCCGAGAACGACAAGTCTCAGGTTGGATGAGTTTTGTGTGCTGATCTTAAAATGGTCATAACTTTCAATCCAGGAAGAGTTACAGAACGTGCCACCCCATTTCGGAGATGAGAACGACTCAATCTACATGATGGAGCTAAATTTGAATGTGAGAAATTTCACTGTCGGAAAATTCCGACAGCCACTGTCGCCCAGGCGACAGCAGAGAAGTTACAACTACTTCCCTCCACGGCAGCACGACGAAAAGCAGTTTTGAGATGTCGGAAATCCGACATCGATGTCGCCCAGGCGACAGCTCGACGGTTACACCAACTGCCCACGACTCCACCCACGACGGCACTCCAGCGGCAGTTTAGCGCTGTCGGAAAATTCCGACAGCGATTTTCTATAAATTGACACCTTGTGTTCGTGCATTTCAACAACTAAAGATTCTAAGTCCCTTCCTGAGTGCATTCCATCCAGAGAGCTCCAGAACCTCATGAACTCCCATTTATGCTGAGAAGGTTTGAAATTGAAGACGAGATCGGACACGCTTCTACATCAAGGATCATCTCGAGGCTTCAACCTTCCTTTCAGAGATCTGAATTTCTAGGGAGTTCTTATTTTATCTTGTATTTTCATTTATATACATTTTACTTTGTATTGGTAGGGAAAATCGCTTCCTTGTGCGGAGCGTCTAAGTCCTTGCGTGGCTTAGGGGAAAATTGCTTCCTTGTGCGGAGCGTCCAAGTCCTTGCGTGGCTTGGTGGGAAATCGTGGCCTTGTGTGCTACGTCTAGATCTTGGGAAGATCTAGAGGATAGGCTTGGGTTTGGTCTAGGGAGAGACAAGTGATAGCCTTCCGATCCTTGGGAGAAGGATTGGTAAACAAAAAGAAATTTACATTTGTACGCCTCCGATTTCTAGCGATATAGAAATCAAATTTATGTAAACACTTTTTCATATATATAATCATGTCTCTTTTGTGTTTACTTGATTTGTATCATTTGGCGTAATCTCTATTATATTGTGTTCTAAGTTTTCAATTCTAAATCTAAATTGTTTATTTCAATCTCCTTCATTATAAAACAATTTAGTAATTATCTTGAAAATTATAGAAAGAATTTTATTCCCTTATTCACCCCCCCTCTAAGGGCGCCGTAAGATCCAACAATTGGTATCAGAGGAAGGTTATTCCAAATCGGCTTAACAACCGGGAATAATGGCGCCTCTTGATCATGATCTCGCTTCTACTAGTGGGGAAAATTTTAATATAAATGAAAAAGTATTATCACCACCATTATTTATGGGTGAAAATTATAATGGGTGGAAAATATTAATGAAAAATTTTCTTAAGGCCTTAGATGAAAAAGTTTAGAATACTACTATTAAAAAGCCATCTAGCGTACTAACTAGAAACGAAATTATTTTAAATGCAAAATCTATGAATAGTATATTTTGTGCGTTAGACCAAAATATTTTCAAACTTATTTATACTTTACCTACCGCATATGAAATTTGGAGTTTTCTTGAAAGAACTTATGATTCTCCTTCTACAGGTACGAAACATTCACAAGAACCGGAGAATATGCAAGCCTATGCAAATATTCAAGAAAGCTACACAAAGGATGGATCCATAGAATGCTCATCAAGCGGAAAGGATGATGGACACTCTTGTTTGGAAGAGGAAGATGAAGAAGACAACGTCACAATATTGGACTCAGTTGATGGCAAAACATCAAGCAAAAGAGAAGACGGAAACTATAGCAAGGTAAGAAAATCTATATCTTCTCTTTTAGTAACTAATTCTATTTCTACATTTCGTGTGCTTAAATTTGCTAAACGTAAAATTTCAAAGTTGAAACATGCTAATTCCAAATTACGTTTAGAAAATAAAACTTTAAAAGCAAACACTAAAGTAGAATCTTATATTGATGTTTCAAATTCTTGTTCATGCTCTTTAATTGAAAATGCTAAACCTTGTTTTGATTATAATTCTTTTAAAGAAGAACTCAAGGTTTTAGAAAAAGGACTTTTAATTTCAAAAGAACATAATGAAAAATTAATAAAAGAAAATGATAATTTAAAGGATAAACTAGAATCATTAAAAATGTTTATTCAAAAAATTTCATATAATGAAAAATCTCTTTTTTCTAGTTTATCAAATTTTCAAAAGTCTAAAAGCTTAACTTCATATTATAAGAGTAGGTCTATAAGAAAGAGTGGAAATGAAAATCATCTAAATAAGGACCAATCATTTAAAACATTTTGTAACTCACTCTTTCAACATTCAATTATGAAGAAAGACAATCACTCTTATAAATTTTCAAAGAATCCATATAATAAAATTCATTATGATTATCAATATCAATCTATTTTGAAAAATAATTTGAATAAACATAAATCTCAAATGAATTATTTTTCAAACAAATACAATTATATAAAGATGTCACATAATCATAATATGAATTTTAAAGATAAACAACCAAGGTATGAATGGAGACCCTTAAAGAAAAATGACACATCAACTTTAATAGAAAGGGCTCATTTATCCTTGTCTCCTAAAAAATCATCATGTCGTATTTGGGTACCCAAAGAAACCATCCCTCATGGTCCCCTTTGGATACCTAAATCTCTTATTCATTAGTATCATATCATTTGCATGAAGTAGAAACAATTAAAAATGAAATATCAATTCTCTACTTCATGATATGCTTAATTGTTTTTTTTTCGTTTTTTTTTTCTTATTTTTGAGCCAACATGCTAAGGTCACTTAGATATATTATGAAATATGACTTTTACATTTTAAGCCTAATGTTTATCAAATCAAAATTGAATTAAATTAAACATAAAGTCATAATTTTTAAGTGATCTATCTTTTCTTTTTGTTTTATCCTTTTTAAATCCTTTGCCTATAAATGTCTTATATTATCATTATAAATTGAAAGCTAAATTTTCTAAATGATATTATCAAGACTAATGAAATTACTTTCAAAATTGGATTTAAATGGATTTTTAGGGGTCGTAGGCGAAAATATTAAATGCGCAACTAATTGCATATTTGTCTATTTTTCGTTGCTGCATATAATAGCCCCTATATTGAAAATCATAATCGAGAAAAATCAGAATCAAATAATATAAAAAACAATGTGTTTTAAATCAAATATAGTAACTTTGTTGCTAACGCCAGGCATTATTACTAACGCTGGCGGTAACATATTTTCCTAAAAAAAAATTCTGATTTCTCTGAAAAATTATTTTTACTATCATTATTGTCAAATACCTTGTATTTGTTTAGTCTAATTTCTAAAAATTAAAATCAAAAGAAAATTTTCAAAAATGATAAATATGATTTCACAATCACCACCATGATCTATTAATATCCTATGCTAAAATTCACTATAATCATATATCATAATTCATGATCCATCAAGACCTATCTTAAATCAACTAATTCTATCAACCTTAGGAATTATGAAATATATTGCAATTGGTATTATAGTTTCATATCTTGTTTTGTGTGTGTGATGTGCATCTTTATTGTTTGCATGTATATCATTATCTTTAGACCTATGAATTAACTTGGTATCAACAAGATGAAATCAAATAGAATTGTCACTTCATTCTAGGTCTATAAATTTTCAAAACTCTAAAATTGATTACATGCAAACCAATTATATAAATTTAGCATATTTTGCATAACATCCAAATTCATTATCCTAGCCGCACCTCTTTGTATATGCTCAATTTAGTGTTTATGTTAGGATTATCAATATAGTGACATGCTAAAGGTAGAGAAATTTAAACTTTAAAATTCATGAGTACATTGTGATTTCAAAATCTACTATATGTTCTAAAACTAAAACAAACTCATGTTTTATGAATCAATCCTTAGACTAAAACGCTTAGTATATCCATAATCATTAACCTATGACATGTGTCTCATAATAGCGAGGGCGTAGGATTGTGTGCATTAGAGACCTAACCTCTAAGTCATGTCTTGTCCTTAACCGGGGAGGGTTCCAGTGGGGCCTTGAGAGGCACTGGGGGGAAAGAGTGCTAGGTTGAGCGTCGTCTTTTGTATGCATATGGGATTAACACCCCAACCTACGGCATGTGTGCAGCTCCTCATGCCCATCCGTCACTTAGTACGGGGCTAGGGTGTAAACATTTAGTCGGGGTAGTTTCTAATCTTAGGACATACCTATATTACGTACTGCATGAACATTTTATTTACTTATCACTTAAATCATGCATATTTTGGGTTGTTTACTAAAAATGTCCTCATGTGTTTGCATAATTTATCTTTTTGAGCTTAAATGTTTTTGTAAAACACATGTATTTGAAAAAGCTAAAGTTTTATGCAAATTTGAGCAATCAAGACATCTCTGAAAATTCTGAAATTT
Source organism: Dactylorhiza incarnata (assembly GCA_033032865.1). Lineage (NCBI taxonomy): Eukaryota > Viridiplantae > Streptophyta > Magnoliopsida > Asparagales > Orchidaceae > Dactylorhiza > Dactylorhiza incarnata. The sequence continues at coordinate 290,970 of JAWHQI010000304.1, forward strand.
CAGCATGGAACTACTCTAAGGACACTTAATCAAAATAAAAAATCAGATTTTTAAAATTCTCAAAAAATCGAGTACTGTTTCCAGCGCTAGCGCCGGCGCTAGCGTGGGTGTTGGAATTTTCTGATTTTTAAAATTTCTGAAAATCCATAAAAATATGTTGGTTCATATTTTCTACTTATTTGTTGTGTTTCTGACTTTTGTTATTTTTGTTTTATTTATATTATGAAAAATCAACTACAAAAGATCAAAATTCAAAAATACAAATTTTTTTTTTTGCTATTTGTGTTTTTAATCATATTATGAAAAATCAACTACAAAAGTTCAAAATTAAAAAAATATACAAAAATATGTTTTTGTTATTTTTTTTTATTATGAAAAATCTATTACAAAAATTCAAAATTCAAAAATTACAAAAATATGTTTTTGTGATTTTCTGTTTTTATTTGATTTAAAAAAAATGATTAAACTTAAAAAAAAAATGTATGATCTTTATTGCCAATATCAAGCATGTATGAATTCTATTATTTAGAATTATTTACAATGTTAAAATTTATTTCTTGAAATTTCTATGAACATTGTTTTGATTATCATGCTTTGATATATCTATTTAAGTGCATCAATTGTATTGAAAAATGTGTAGAACCAAGCTTAGCACGCCTCTAAGTATGAGTAAATGTTTTATGATTGATAATGATATATTTCACTCACTTATTTTGGTAATCAACATGTGTGTCTAAATCTAAAATGCTTGCTTGTGTATTGTATTTGTACAATGAATTAAAACTTGCATAAGTTTTTTTTTACCTACACTACATTTGAATTGCACTTATGAAATTTAGAAAAGTGGTTAAAAGTTAAAAAAAAATTGGGTTTGCAAAACAAGTGTATTCGGAGAATGTTGTCTCACAAATGTGAACAAAAAAATATATATATGTAGACAAATATAACTCCACCAAGCACTACTTGAACCTCCTGATAAGTCTTCATAAGCATTGTGAGGTTGAGCACCTTGGAAAGAATAGTAAAGTGGCTTGTGCAAACCTTAGTTATTACACCACTTTGTTAAAAAAAATTAAATTATGTGCATTAAAAGTGTGTGAAAGTAATTTACTTATGTTTTATTGTGCACTTTACTTTACATATGTCTTGTATTTTGATGATTTAAATCAATTGTTAACATTGCCCAAAATACACTTATGTGCACATCATTATCTTTCATAACACTTCTTCTCATAAGTATTGGATTCTAATACTTTATCTATACTACTCTTTATATAAAAATGCACTAGATAACCTATCATGATCTCTACAATGTTTTGGTATCTCTTGAACTTAAAATTAAGTAACATTGTAGTATAATCTCTCTTTAATATGTTCATTTCATGCTTGGTATCTTTATGAAAAACTTTGAGATTTCAAAAAGGTTAAAACATCTTTCAATTTTTGAACTAAAACTCATATTTTTACTTATGCTTTTCATGCTTACAAAAAGGATGTTTCTTATAATCTTCCGCTTGCTTACAACTCTTATCTTTTTATTTGAAATCTCTTTTATATACTATGCTTCAACTCTTTATCATTTCATATATTTAAAAGCTCGATCATGCTTTGTTATTTAAATGCCTCCTTACTACCCTCACCCCACCTTCTTTTGATAATACCAAAAGGGGGAGATTAATTTAAGAAATCTAGAAGATTAAGGGGAGAATAATTAAATAATGCACCATTGCAATTAATTATAACATTTAGGGGGAGCATACATTTAGGGGGAGAATACAATTTAGGGGGAGTATATTAAAAAGTTTTCATAGAAAGCGTCTATTGCTCGATCATGACAACCCACTTTTGGTAATAACAAAAGGGGGAGAATAAAATGAGAAATCTAGTGACATATATATTTAGGGGGAGTAAAATCTGTCACGCAGTAAACCTTTTATTCATGCATATCTTTTATCGCACTTATCTATAAACTCACTAATTTCTCATATGGGTATTTGTTATTATCAAAAGGGGGAGATTGTTGGAGCTTGCTTTCCGCATCTCTTGGTTTGAGAATAACAAATACCATGATGTATTTGATCTAGTCTTTTGTGTGTTTATAGTGGCCAGGTTGTACATGTTCAATGAGGAGACAAGTCCTTGTTCATGGGCATGATCCGAGAACGACAAGTCTCAGGTTGGATGAGTTTTGTGTGCTGATCTTAAAATGGTCATAACTTTCAATCCAGGAAGAGTTACAGAACGTGCCACCCCATTTCGGAGATGAGAACGACTCAATCTACATGATGGAGCTAAATTTGAATGTGAGAAATTTCACTGTCGGAAAATTCCGACAGCCACTGTCGCCCAGGCGACAGCAGAGAAGTTACAACTACTTCCCTCCACGGCAGCACGACGAAAAGCAGTTTTGAGATGTCGGAAATCCGACATCGATGTCGCCCAGGCGACAGCTCGACGGTTACACCAACTGCCCACGACTCCACCCACGACGGCACTCCAGCGGCAGTTTAGCGCTGTCGGAAAATTCCGACAGCGATTTTCTATAAATTGACACCTTGTGTTCGTGCATTTCAACAACTAAAGATTCTAAGTCCCTTCCTGAGTGCATTCCATCCAGAGAGCTCCAGAACCTCATGAACTCCCATTTATGCTGAGAAGGTTTGAAATTGAAGACGAGATCGGACACGCTTCTACATCAAGGATCATCTCGAGGCTTCAACCTTCCTTTCAGAGATCTGAATTTCTAGGGAGTTCTTATTTTATCTTGTATTTTCATTTATATACATTTTACTTTGTATTGGTAGGAAAAATCGCTTCCTTGTGCGGAGCGTCTAAGTCCTTGCGTGGCTTAGGGGAAAATCGCTTCCTTGTGCGGAGCGTCCAAGTCCTTGCGTGGCTTGGTGGGAAATCGTGGCCTTGTGTGCTACGTCTAGATCTTGGGAAGATCTAGAGGATAGGCTTGGGTTTGGTCTAGGGAGAGACAAGTGATAGCCTTCCGATCCTTGGGAGAAGGATTGGTAAACAAAAAGAAATTTACATTTGTACGCCTCCGATTTCTAGCGATATAGAAATCAAATTTATGTAAACACTTTTTCATATATATAATCATGTCTCTTTTGTGTTTACTTGATTTGTATCATTTGGCGTAATCTCTATTATATTGTGTTCTAAGTTTTCAATTCTAAATCTAAATTGTTTATTTCAATCTCCTTCATTATAAAACAATTTAGTAATTATCTTGAAAATTATAGAAAGAATTTTATTCCCTTATTCACCCCCCCTCTAAGGGCGCCGTAAGATCCAACACTACCTGTGTAACTGTGTCTCCTCTCCTTATCTCCACACCAGCATTCTTGCAAAGCTCTGTAATCAAAGTGGGGAACCAAAGGTGTTTTGCTTTTTCTTCTCCTACTTTCTTCCGGATGCTACTATGTACTAAATGGACAACATTACACTTTATGCCCTTTAGGATACCATAGATGAGGGCAATACACTCGAAAGATACAACGTTTGCGTGCCTTGTTGGCACGATACCTGCATTAATAAATAGTAGCCACACTTTTGCCTCTCGAGATAAACACTGGGACCTCAATGCCTTTTTTGATTTTAAAACCCAATCCGGCTTCGTACCACCACAAACTACTGCAGCGATGTCTTCCAATGGGGGCTGTGGTCGGTAATACTTCATAAGGAGTATTCTCATTATCTTCCAACTCGAACATTTCATTTATTGCTTTTGGGGAAAAGTTGATCATGCGGCCACGAACTAAAACCTTGTCCCCCTCAGTGAACCTAGCGTTAGCATAGAACTCATAAACCCACTGATAAACTGCCTCTACTCTCGGGTGGTATAACATTTCCCAACCTAACTGATGAATTAGGTCCTCATAAGCTATTCTCCAACCTCTGAACTCCATTTTGAAACCCCGTTCATGTATAAACGGTATTGATTGTAGGGCATCACAGAGCTTATGTGCCTCATCGTTTACAAACCGGACATCACCCTTGTGAGCACATTCTTTCCCCCTTCCTCGTTTCCCTTTTCCTTTTGATGACATTTCTTCACCCACAAGAGAAGAACGAAAATAAATACAAGCCCTAACAAATCGCAAACACCATAGCAAAAGCAGAGAAAAATGGTTTCGGTACAGGAAACGGAAGGGGCACCATGCGTTACCTAATGTTTCGTAGTCGAGACGCTGGAATGAGAGGACAAGCGCAGCCCTTGTAGTCGCTGGAGAAAGTCGACGCCGATACGTCATCGATCGTCGATCGTCGGGATGGCCGCTCGCGACGACGCCCTCCGCGTGCAGTGCTCGCTTCCGCCAAACCCCTCTGTTGTGCAGTGTTCACGTGCCCTAAATGAAGTATCGGGGCTGGGGTTTTATTATAGTGCAGCATTCGGTAGCCGGTTCAACTGGACCGGCGCCCGTCGTTTATGCTTAAATGAGACAATCAATCGATTCAACTGAACCGGCCGCCTTTTCATTTCTATTACTCCCACCGAGGCTAGCCGGTTGCAACGTGCAAAAATTTTGCGTTGCAACGCGGAATCCAAACTGCCAGAATTTAAAGCTGCCACCGAGGCTAGCACGTTGTAACGCGCGAAATTTTTGCGTTGCAACCTAAATTCTGGAAAATTACTTTCTAAATTATTTACTACCACGATCCACATTGCATTCTCATACCATTTTTTTATTTTGATTTCCGGTGCAGATTTTCTCTCTTCCATCACCAATTTTCCTCAAATTAAAAAAGAAGAACATAAAACAAACAATCTTAACTAAAAACGATAGAAAATAACGGAGATGATGGATTGCCTTCCACCTAGCGCCTCGTTTAAAACGTCTCGGCCGGACGCCTTCCCTATTGCATTTTCATCTGAAAGTTAACATCATCGCCTCGCGCTGGTCACTACCTTCATAATACTCTTTCAACCTTTGTCCATTTACTTTAAACTTGGATCCGTCTTTTTCATTACAAATCGTGATTACTCCAAACGGATGTACCTCCTCCACCCGAAAAGGTCCAGACCATAGTGACTTTAATTTTCCGGGGAATAATCTCAGTCGTAAGTTATATAGGAGGACGAGCTGCCCTTTTTTGAACTCCTTTCTTCGCAACCTCAAATCATGCCATTTCTTCGTCCTTTCCTTGTACAACCTAGCATTTTCATACGCATTAGATCTGATTTCTTCCAATTCGTTCAAATGAAAAAGTCTGTTCTTGCCCGCTTCTTGGAGATCGAAATTCAACCTTTTTATTGCCCAATATGCTTTGTGCTCCAATTCGACGGGAAGATGGCATGATTTTCTATAGATCATTTTATATGGGGTTAGGCCTATCGAGGTTTTAAATGCTGTCCTATATGCCCATAATGCCTCGTTTAGTTTTTGTGACCAATCCTTACGAGTTGTGCTTACCGTTTTTTCTAGGATTGATTTTATCTCTCTATTAGAAACTTCAGCCAAGCCATTTGTTTGAGGATGGTACGCAAGGGCGACTTTGTGAGTGACTCCATATTTTCGTAGGAGCGATTTAAATTGAGTATTACAAAAGTGTGCTCCACCGTCACTTATTATGGCTCTGGGTGTACCGAATCTAGAAAAAATATTAGCCTTAAGAAATTTTAGTACAACCTTAGCATCATTCTTCGGTGTGGCTATAGCTTCTATCCACTTCGAGACGTAATCCACAGCTAAAAGTATATAAAGATTTCCATTTGAGTTTACAAATGGGCCCATGAAATCTATTCCCCACACATCGAAGACCTCCACCTCTAGAATATTAGTCATTGGCATGCTATCCCCTCGATTGATGTTTCCGGTTCTTTGACATCTATCACAATATTTTGCGAACCTATGAGCGTCTTTAAATAGTGTTGGCCAATAGAAGCCAGCCTCTAGCACTTTTATTGCCGATCTCTCTCCCATAAAATGTCCACCATAAGGGGAAGCGTGACATTTTGCTAGGATACCTTGTACTTCTACCTCCGGGATGCATCTGCGGATCACTTGGTCAGCACAAATCTTAAATAGATACGGATCATCCCATATGTAAGATTTCACTTGGTGGAGAAACCTTTTTCTTCGTTGATAGTCCATGTCTGGGGGAAATACATTGCTCACTATGTAGTTCACAATGTCTGCATACCATGGCATACTCGCCTCAGATATTGCCAGCAACCTCTCATCAGGAAAATTCTCTCTAATCTCTATGTCCACATCTTTCTCACACTCATACTCCAGACGTGATAGGTGGTCTGCTACCGGATTCTCCGCTCCCTTACGATCTTTAATCTCTAAGTCGAACTCTTGTAAGAGGAGAACCCACCTAATCAGTCTAGGTTTAGCGTCTTTTTTCTCCACTAAAAATCAAATTGCTGCATGGTCCGTATAAACAATCACCTTAGAAGCTACCAAGTAGGATCGAAATTTGTCAAAAGCGAAAACGACTGCTAATAAATCCTTCTCGGTAGTTGTGTAATTTACTTGTGCATCAATCAGCGTCTTGCTAGCATAGTAAATTGTGTGAAAGACTTTGTCACGCACTTGTCCTAAAACCGCGCCCACAGCAAAGTTGCTAGCATCGCACATAATGGTGAATGGTAAAGACCAATCGGGTGAAATAATAATGGGTGAAGAAATCAGACTTTGCTTCAAAGAATGAAAGGCGGCTAGACATTCCTCATCAAAGTTAAAATGTGAATCTTTTTCTAATAAATGACTTAGTGACTTAGAGATTTTAGAAAAATCCTTAATGAAACGACGGTAGAAGCCGGCGTGTCCTAAAAAACTTCGCACTCCCTTAACATTAGTTGGTGGGGGCAATTTCTCTATAACCTCTGTCTTTGCCCGATCTACTTCCAATCCCTTCTTTGACACCTTGTGTCCTAAAGCAATTCATTCTTTGACCATAAAGTGACATTTTTCCCAATTTAGGATCAAATTGGTTTGAATGCACTTATCCAAAGCTTTCTTCAACACTTTCAGACATTCATCAAATGATCTCCCAAATACTGAAAAATCATCCATAAAGATCTCGATCCCCTCATCAATCAGATCAGTAAAAATAGCGATCATGCAGCGCTGGAATGTGCCAGGAGCGTTACATAATCCAAAGGAGTGTTTCCTCAATGGAGAAACACTCCTTCTTATCATCCGGAAATTTCATAGCCTTGAGAATGTTGAATGTCACATTCTCATCATTAATTCTCATCGTAAGCTCACCCTTTTGGACGTCAATGAGTGTTCGTCCGGTGGCCAAGAATGGTCTACCAAGAATGATGGGGACATCCTTGTCCTCATCCATATCAAGTACCACAAAATCGGCGGGGAAGATGAATTTATCCACCTTAACCAGCACGTCCTCTACAATTCCCTTGGGAAATGCTAGAGACCTATCGGCCAACTGTAGAGTCAGAGATGTAGGTGTGATCTCCCCTAAACCAAACTTCTTATAGATAGATAATGGCATCAGGTTGATGCTCGCCCCAAGGTCACATAGAGCTCTCCCAACAAAGTTTAAACCGATATAACAAGGAATTGTGAAGCTACCGGGGTCCTTAAGCTTGGGTGGCAACTTCTTCTGCAATATAGCACTACACTCCTCAGTCAACGCCACTATCTCTTTATCAACAAACTTTCTTTTCTTTGCCAAGATATCCTTCATAAACTTGGCATAACTTGGCATTTGCTCAAGAGCCTCAGCAAATGAGATATTTATAGTTAACTTTTTGAAAATCTCCATAAACTTTTGGAATTGTGTGTCAAGTTTGGATTTAACAAGTCTAGCCGGAAATGGGGGTGGTGGATATACTACTTCTTTCTTTTGATTTAGTTTCTCTTTTTGTTTCTCTCCCACCTCATTTTTCTCACCCAACTCGTCCTTCTCTAATATGCTCAACTCACTTGGCTTCTTACTCGTCTCTTCTTCCCTAACTTTCTCAAGCAACCCCTCCCCACTTGGGATCTCTACACCACTCCTTAGTGCAATAGCTTTGCAATGATTATTATGATTATCTTTTGTTGGATTGGGTGTGGTATCAGAAGGTAGAGTTCCAATGAGCCTTTGACTTAATGAATTTGCAAGTTGACCCATAGTAGTTTCTAGTGATCTTAACGATGATTCTATCCCTACCATTTTTGAGTCATACTTTTGGAACATGCCTAAGATAAACTCATCAGTCATCTTCCTTTGGTTTAATTGTTGGGGTTGAGAGTTGTTATTGATAGGTAGTTGATTCATATTTTGATTAAAACCTTGTGGTTGACTCATCCCTTGATTATTCTTCCAGGAAAAATTTGGATGATTTCGCCACTCGGGGTGATAATGATTGGCAAATCCTGGCGAAATTTATCTTGGTTGCCCTCCCACATAATTTGCTTCTTCAGTTATTTGATTTAGTTGTTCAACTGTGAGCGGGGCAATAGTTGTAGGGGTTGAGAGTGAATCTAATCTTTTGTTAATTAAATTGAACTGCGACGCCATCTGAGCGGCCAAAGAAGTGATTTGGTCCACCCGATGGACTCCCGCTGGATTGCTATTAGTTTGTCTCTCGTATGCTTGATAATTATTGGATGTTAAGTCTTCTAAAATAGCATATGCGTCTTCAGGATACTTCTTCATTAATGAGCCCCCAGCGGCTCCATCGACTAAAATCATGGTTGCAGTTTGCAGCCCATTGTAAAATGTGGACACCTGCTGGTGTTGGTGCAACCCATGATGAGGACATTTTCTCAACAGCTCTTTAAAACGCTCCCATGCGTCGTAAAGAGTTTCCCCGTTACCTTGTAAAAATGTTGTAATATCCTTTTTTAGTTTTGCAGTCTTAGAGGGTGGAAAATATTTGTTCAGGAACCTATCGACTAGTTCATCCCATGTGGTGATACACTCATGTGGTAACGAGTCTAACCAATCCTTAGCTCTACCCTCTAAGGAGGACGGAAATGCTCTCAACAGGATTGTATCTTCCGATGCTCCATTGAACTTAAACATATCGCAAATTGCTAAGAAGGTTCGTAAGTGGGAATTTGCATCTTCATGACCTAGACCCACAAACTTATTGTTTTGCACTTGTTGCATAATTAGTGGGTCCATTTTAAAATTGTTAGCAGCAATTGCTGGTCGAGCAATGCTGAAATGCAAACCTCCCCTTAGAGGTGTGTTATACTCGTGACAAGTCATACGTGGTGGTGCTGGCGGTTGGGCATTTTGATCCACCTGACCATCATTATTATTAGCATTATTTGGCTCAGGATTATTCATCGCAGGATGAATAATGTTAACGGTCCTAAAGTCTCTCCTGTTTCGTCTACAGGTAAGCTCAATTTCAGAATTCAACGACAATAGTTCTACTTGCCTATATCTGGACATACACCGAACAGTACTCAAATAGACAAATAAATTGAAACAAATAACACGAACAAACAAATGCTTGATCTCTAAGTACTAAGGTTTCACAAATATTGTGAGAAATAAAACACTAAATTAGCGCGCCTCCCCGGCAACGACGCCAAAAACTTGATACGCTCGTGAAGAGTGTATATAAATACGCAAGTGCACGTGCCGTACAAGTAATAAAATGATGAGAAAGTGATCGTTCCCACGAGGAAGTGCTTAACTTAGCGCTCACAAATATTAATTCTGCCTTTTCTCTAAATTCAAGCAAGTAATAATGATTGGTAGAAAAACTTAAATAGTGCAAAATAAAATAACTACAATTCTAGTTAACGTTACTTAAATTACTTTTTTACTCGCTTGGAAAGATAGTCTCACATGTGATTTTCCCTTGCTATGATGATAACCCATAAAAGTGATAATTCATGAAGTATTAATGATTCTCTTGCAACGATTCTAAATTGGATAACTTTATCTCTCGATCTCCACTATCCGTTTATCCCAAATCCTCTAGTCGTCTCCAACTTAGATGAAATTAGAATAACATAAAGTACTAGAATCACGGTTGCTAACTCAAGAGGAGATCTCTCTCTCTCTCTCTTGGAATTATATTAAGATTTATGATACACTTTCAACGCTCCTCTCTCGAATCTCGCGATGAAGTATAAATACAGAAATTTGGTTAAAAACTACATGACTCCTCTCTCGAATATCGCCGTGCAAAATAAACGTTCATCTAGCCCGACTCATCTCTCGAATTTTTGTCAAGCACTTTAAAGATGAAACTTAAACCAAAATCACAAGAATAGATCATAAATTTAATAAAGATTAACATCAACACATTCACAAATTATAAATGAAAATCAAGTCATCATCACAACTAAGGCACTCCACACATGCAAGACTTAGGAATTTAGTTCATGAAGGAAGAGAGAAACCACAAATCAAAGTAGATCTTACTAGACATGATTCCGGAAATCAAAACGATGTAGGAAAGTTTTTAGGTTCAGATCTATCTCCTTAGTGCTGGTTCGAGTCCCCTTCTCCAAGCCCCAGCCAAAATTCTCCAAGAGGAAGAAGACCTCCAAGTTCTCCCTCTCTCCTTTAGGTTCTCTTTTTCCCCCCAAGAATAAATCGCCCTCCCTCCAGTAATTTCGTGCTCTTAACTTCCATTCCAAATCTGAAGGGATGCCTCCTTTGGAAATACACGTAGGCGCCTCTTTTTAAAATTCAAAATCTGAATTTCGTCGCCACGTTGCAACCTGCTAATTTTTTGCGTTGCAACCTATTTTCTGCATCAGCAATAAATGATCCATTGCTTCCCCAACTTGAATCCTTGACCAATCTTTGATAGAAAACCATGGAAAATGACCGAAATCAGTCCAATATTGATTAATAAGATATTTGAACATATTTTCTATAATTGGGGAATATTTTCCCCTTTTTAATGAAAATTAGAATAAAATAAGTAGTGAAATAACTTCCTTTTGGGAAGTTATCAGTAGCGTCGGTCTTCCGATTGCTCGCGTAGGGGGGATTGATGGGGAGATCTCGCTCGCCTAAAAAAGCGTTGAAATTTCAATAAATACGGAGTTAGTGGGAATAAAGTTGTAGTTATTAAGCGAGATCTTTACCTTCCCCAGCGAGCACTGGAGGCAGCGAGTCGAGGTTGCGGCGGAGATGAACAACCTCAAATTTCTTCTTACAGAAGAACCGATAGAGGAGGGCGTCATATCCTCCGAGGGCAGCGGGCCGGTAGGTGGTCTCGCCGTGCTGGGCTGGCGAGATCAGGATATTGCCGAAGTTCCCCTTGACGAAGAGGAACTTCTGGGCCCAAAAGTGGGCCTTGTTGACGGTCTCGTCGACCTTAGGACCCGAACCCACGAAGTAGGCGGTCCCGTCCTTGTAGGTGCGGAAGGAGAACAGCTTCCGAAAGACCGGAAGGCTGAACTCAATTCGTTCCTCGCGTAGGTAGCAGGTGAAGGATGTGACCACTGCCATGGCGTTAGGGGTAAGCTGACCCAGAACAACGCCGTAATGCTTGAGCACCTGGCGAGCAGCAAGAAGACCAGGATTAGTTTATATAATGAGCGAGAATTGACCTGCAGAGAATAAGAAACGAGCGAGAGCGATTATTACCTGGCGAACTTCCGGCCACAAGGGGAGACGCAAGCCAACCGCAAAATGAGCTGTGGGGATGGCCAACTCGTCGACAAGTGGCGCGTTGATCACGGCGTTATCGCTAGGACGGCGCGCCTCGAACGGAGGGGTGACGTAGTCGGCGACCGCACTGAAATATTCCTCGTCTGTCAGGTTGCAATGGAAGAAGCTGTGCTCGGCGAAAGCCTTAGCGATCTTTCGCCGACCCTCCCACTCGTTAGCATCGCCACCCATTTCAATAACCTGCGAGAAAGGAAGTAGAACGAGAATGGAAAGGAGCGAGAGCTCTGAAGTGGAGGAGGAAGAAGGTTGACAGTAAATGCGGTGGTTGACCCAGTTATGACCGCCTATTTATAACAAAAATAAAAGGGCGGGAAGAAGCCCAAGCGCCGGTGGGCGCGGTTAGCCAAAACATCACATCACAGCCGCGGGCGAGAAAGGTCTGCGAGGTTAGTATAAGCAACGTTTCCGCAAGATACATTCAGCGAGAACAGAGGGTCCTCGCGAGCACAACATGACGAGAATGAAACGGACTTATTAGCAGCGAGCGAGAACTAATAAGAAGCTAGTAATAATTATTGTTAGACGAAATAAAGCCAATATATGAGTTACAAGTCGTGGCGAGATTGTCCAGAATAACGGCACTCATTAACAGATAATAAGAGTTCGCGACAACGAAGAGATTAGCGGGAATCATGGGGCAACCACTTCCACCTACCCCCACCCCGCGACCCGGACCGCGGCGGTACCCTAGAATTGTAGTAAGCCTCGGCCGCGCGACCCTCCCGGTCGACGAGGAAGGCGTAATCCCTCATCCTCGCTATATGCATTTCCGGCGTCGTGACATTCTCATCAAGATCACGTTGTCTCGCAGCCCGGAGCCTCGCACACTCTTCCATCAAGACAGCATGCCTATCCTCGGCGGCCTCTCTGTCCCGTCTCGCTTGTAGGTTGAGGTCCATCAGCATCCGACCATGTTTTCTAAGCAACTCTGCGGCTCGGAGTTTCATCGTCTCAGGATCTCGCGGATCCCCTAAGAAATCTTCCACTTGCTCGGGGAGAGGAGACATCTCGTCGTCGCCCAACTCAGAATCGGTAGGCGGATTCTCAGAATTCACTGCGAAATATTACGAAAGGTTAGATATCGCGCTTGAATTCGAGCATGGCAGAGGGCCGTCGGAATGCTTACCCAGAGGGGGGAGAGAAGTCTCAGGGCGGCCCTGGAAGACATTACCATAGTGGGGATAGAGAGATTTACCCAGGCCAGGAGGGTAAGCTGCGCTGTTGGTCGGAGGGATCTTTGGCGGCACAGAGCCGCCGGTCTCCTCGCTTGTCAGGAGTCGGAACCCTGGCTTATCTATAGTTTTGTCGGGAGGAGGCGGAGACGGAGGCCGCAATGCCTGACGAGCCGGGGACTTCCGGGGCGAGACTGCAAGAAGTAGGGAATGAAGGTCAGTTGACAAAAGGAGGGCTGGCACGCGAGATTAAGGGCGTACCCGCGGCATTTTTCCCAACAAGATTTGTATCTGCCGACGGACTTTGGCGGGACCCACCAGAAGGCTCACCAGCGTCCTCGTTCGACAAAGCATCCTACGAGTAGACATGAATCACAGGCAAACTTATTGACTTAAGCTAGGGAGATAGATCATACCTTCGCGAGGGGACGGCTATCCGGGGAGGAGTCCAGCAGCACGGATCCATCCCCGGTTCGGCAAGCCGCCTTCGCCTTCTTAGTCTTCGGCGACTGAGCGGGAGGCGGCCGATTCATCCAGGCAGGGATCCTGGTTGTGGAGGGTAGCCCGTCGGCTCTCACAGCCCTCAGGCGAGCCTCAGCTTCTTCGGAAAGCGGCATCTCCAGACAGCTACAGTACGGGGCAAAAGGAAAGAAAAGGAAGTGGCGGCGCACGCCACTAAGGACTCGGGACGATATTTATAGCCCTCGGGGTGGGCCCTACCAAAGATTCCTGACAGATCATCAAGGGGATGACGAATACCAGGGGTTGGATGTTTCTTCGCGAGCCTAAATAGCCTCGCGAAGAGCGGGGATTGTGTACAACCCCGATATTCGCCAGGCGAAGAGGCATGGTTCAAGAAAGCAATAAGATGAAGGAAGTAATAAGAGGTGGCCTTAGGGCCAAAGACCTCGCGAGAGAGGCCTTGGAAAAGTCACTCTCGGAGGGCTCGCTGAGAGGCGAGCGAGAAGGGTCGGTGAAATAAACGCTCGCAGGCAGTTTGAGCAAGTCTCCTGAGTTCGACGAAAGAAGTACTGCGTTCGACGAACTCTCCCGTGTTCGTCAAGCTCACCTGGCATCGCCGAGCTCACCCCTGTTCAGCGAAACCATCTGAAGTCAACGAAGCGTTCTAGGCTCATTAAAGCCAGAGGGACGGTCTCGCAAGAGGAATTGCGGGATCCATCCCTCAGCAGAAAAGACTATGTCAAGCGAGGGCTGACAAGCCAGTACCTCACAGGCCGTTGGCAGAAGGGACCTATGTTCAGGTATTCAGCGAAATGTGTTCAGTGCTCGCAGGAAGGCTCGCGAGTATAGAGCCTCAGCGTCCAGCGGGCTCAAGTCCGCGCTCGACGAATGTCGAACGGAGCTCAGCATTCGTCGGACGGTGCCCGACGAACCAAATCTATTCTGTTAGCAGCGGTCGACGTTCTGAGTTCGTCGAGCTCGTCCGTGATCGGCGAAGTGCTCTGCGTTCGGCGAAAGGTGTGTTGAGCTCGACGAAGCCAGGAGGCGGTCTCGCAGGAAGGCTCGCGAGACCGGACCTCGACAGATACCGCCAGAATAGGCCAGCGAGGTCCTCACGGGGCGATCGCCTAGGAGAGGCATCGCGAGCAGGACTCGCGAGAAGGCCCGCGAGATCTTCAGCAGTAATGCTCTCGCAGTTCCATGCCCATAGGTTGATAGGGCCAAAATTACTCTTTTACCCCTAAGTGGTCTGCCTTTAGCCTCTCCAAACAGCGGAGTTTGGCTGTTAGCAGGCCCATTTGGGGTGCGGATAGTAAAACCAAAAGGCGGGATCCTGCTATTTGCAGACCAGACCAGGAAACCTATAAATAGGACCTCAAGGGCACCTTTGGAGAGGACTTCACTTCAGCGTCTCTCTCCTCAGGCTTTCTTTGGTTAGCATTTCCAGAGCTCTCCAAGGTGCCCGAGTCTCAGCTTTGGCTTGGGAGGGGAAGCGCTCAACGATCTTCCGGGTTAGTGGAGGGACCTCCTCGCTGTGACTAAGGTCTTAGTCTTTTTTCTAGTCTTCAGTCAACCTTCTCTGAGAGATCAGTAAGGGCTAGATGCCCCTCATTTTTGTGAGGGCCCCGAGCTCCACAAGAGGCCGAGAAATCGGTTTCAACAAAACGAGCTTCAGCTTCTTCGGAAAGCGGCATCTCCTGGCAGTTACAGTACGGGACAAAGAGAGAAAAGAAAGTGACGGCGCACGTCACTGAGGACTCGAGACGATATTTATAGCCCTCAGGGTGGGCTCTACCAAAGATTCCTGACAGATCATCAAGGGCCTGGCGAATACCAGGGGTTGGATGTTTCTTCACGAGCCTAAATAGCCTCGCGGAGAGCGGGAATTGTGTACAACCCCGATATTCGCCAGGCGAGAAGACGCGGTTTAAGAAGGCAACAAGATGAAGTAATAAGAAAGGAAGGCCATAGGGCCAAAGACCTCGCAAGAGGGGCCTTGGAGAAGTCTCTCCCGGAAGGCTCGCAGAGAGGCGAGCGAGAAGGGTCGGCGAGATGAACGCTCGCAGGCGGTTTGAGGAAGCTTTCTGAGCTCGACGAAAGGAGTCCCGCGTTCGACGAACTTTCCCGTGTTCGTCGAGCTCACCTGCGGTCGTTGAGCTCACACCTGTTCGGCGAAATCATCAGAGGTCGACGAAGGGTTCTAAGCCCATTAAAGCTAAAGGGACGGTCTCGCAAGAGGAATCGCGAGATCCACGCCAAGGCAGATATCTTCTGAACGGGAATGTGCTCAGTGCGCGACAAAGTCAAGAGGCGGTCTCGCAAGAGGGCTCGCGACAAACCGCCCGTCTCATCGGTCAGCGAGCAGTTTAGCATTCGACATTCGTCGAGCTCGTCTGTGATCGACGAAACGTCCTGCGTTCGACGAAACGCGTGCTGAGCTCGACGAAGTCAAGAGGTGGTCTCGCAGGAAGTGTCGCGAGACTGGACCTCGGAGGATGCCACCAGAACGGGCCAGCGAGGTCCTCGCAGGGTGATCGCCTAGGAGAGGCATCGTGAACAGGACTCACGAAAAGGCCCGCGAGAGCTTCGACATTAATGTTCTCGCAGTTCTTTTGCCCATAGGTTGACAGGGCCAAATTACCCTTTTACCCTTGGAGGTCTGCCTTTAGCCTCTCCAAACAGCGGAGTTTGGCTGTTAGCAGACTCATTTGGGGTGCGGATAGTAAAATCAAAAGACGGAATCCTGCTATTTGCAGGTCAGATCAAAAAACCTATAAATAAGACCTAAAGGGCACCTTTGGAGAGGACTTCACTTCAGCTTCTCTCTCCTCAGGCTTTCTTTGGTTAGCATTTCAGAGCTCTCCAAGATGCCCGAGTCTCAGCTTTGGCTTGGGAGGGGAAGCGCTCAACGATCTTCCGGGTTAGTGGAGGGACCTCCTCGCTGTGACTAAGGTCTTAGTCTTTTTTCTAGTCTTCAATCTACCTTCTCCGAGGGATCAGTAAGGGCTAGCTGTCCCTCATTTCGGTGAGGGCCCCGAGCTCCACAAGAGGCCGAGAAATCGGTTTCAACATTATGCATCACTTAGTTGATATAAAATGGATTAGTTATGCATACTAATTTATAATGAAAGTCTTCAATATTCATTTTTTTCGCACTGCAAAACCTCATTTATGCTCTGTTTGACGTGACGTTTTTGCTCCGGCGAGTTTGGTCAAAAAATCGGCGTTATAGAATATATGTTTGACATGACAATAGTTATCCCCGCCGTCAAGAAAAAAATTCCTAATTTTGAACATAAAAGTGAACGGAGTTCATTAGGTGAGGTTCATAACCACCCCATTCACGACCGCCGCCACCTTGCCAAATGGAGAAATAAGTTGGCACGCAACACGTATCATGCTCACCGTGTGTGGGAGATCTTATCCGTCCGATCTGCTATCGGATCGCCAACGAAATCCGGGATAAAAAACAAAAAATAATATCCGGTCTGATTTTAAAAACGGTGATTTTCGGGATGATTTTCTTAAATAATTATTTTATGGATAAATAGGATGTTAAAATGTTTGTAAAAAAGACCATAATTAATATTTTTTAATTTATTTTATAAAAAAGTAAAAAAATTTAATAAAAAAATCATTTTTTTAAGTGCAGCCCGTATATAAAATTTGCCTAGAATAAATAGGTAAAAAAAACATTCCCACCCACTTGAAATTTCTGATTAAAATTCTCGATTATTTTGCCTAGAATAAATATAGGCAATTGTTATCCGCAGATCATAAATGGCTATCCGCATATCAACTTTTTCTAGTTTATAAATTATTATCCGCAAACCAATTTTAGATTGAGCATTCGATATCTTTGTTCTCCTGAGCAGGGCCCGACAACGAAGGAACATCCCTGACGACCTTCTGAGCACTTCATTGTGTGCACGGATCGTGATTCGTAAAATAAATGCGCGGATAGAGACCGAGTTGAGGAAGAAAGACGATTTTTTCACCATTCATGTGATTTCAGTTTGTTTGAGAAAGAGTAACCTTAGCTATATAAATCTTCCCAAACAAACCCTAGCTATCTAAAACTTTCCAAACAAACCGAAATTGCATGAACGGTGAAGAAAAATCGTGTTTCTTCCTCAACTCGGTCTCTATCAGTGTATTTTTTTTTTACGAATCACGATCCGTGCACACAATAAAGTGCTCAGAAGGTCGTCAGAGATGTTCCTTCGTTGTCGGGTCCTGCTCAGGAGAACAAAGATATTGAATGCTCAAGTCTCAAATTTGTCTGCGAATAACAAATTGTAAACTAGAAAAAGTTGGCCTGCAGATAGTCATTTATGATCTGCGGATAACAATTCCCTAAATATATTTAAAGTTCCTGATTTATATCTTTAGAGTACCGTGTAGGGTAGAGGACTAGAGGTCGAAGACTCAAAAGCTAATCACGTGAAATAAGAGAATTCCATAAATGCCCCCCAACGAAGAAAGGCCATTGAGGTGAACGGTCGCTCCAACGCTACTATATATTTAATATTTCACTGAATGAATGCCAGCGGGTTCATTAATATTAATTTAATTTTGTTTGGCATATTTTGCAATTTGCAGACTATATATTTAGTTATATATATACTAGCAAAAATGAGAGGTCACGATCAAAATTCCTCTTATTTATTCAATTAAAACAGTCATTTTATTTATTCAATTTTTATATGAAAAGACAAAATATTTAATTATTCTTTAATATTAAAGGCAATAGGAAGAAAACTAATAAATTTCCTAATACAGCATAGATAAACGACAAGGGGTAAAAGTCATTTCAATCATTGAGGTTACAAAATAATAATATCAATGTAGTCCCTTAATTTTAAAATTGTTGCGGAACGCTTAGGGCTCTTGGTAGACCGGTTCACTTGAACCGCCTCAGCTCGTGAGCGAGCTAAGCGCGCAAACAGTCAATTAGTGGTTCGATGAGTACGCAGAGACTTTTTAACGTGGAAAACCCGGAAATGGTAAAAAATCACGCGGCCGGAGCTGTGCCGGCCAAACTTCACTATCTTCTGGAGGAGTTACAACTTGGAAGTTAGAACTTGAGCACGACAGGCCGCTGCTCGTTACAATATTTGGAGAAAGAGAGCTTCGAGGGTGACAGGCCACCTCTCAAAAAAACTAAGTCATTTTTCCTTCTGAGACTGCTAGTCGCCTTTCGGAAGCGGGAATGTCAGTCGCCTTTCCCTTCTGAGAAATACTGGTCGCCTTTTGGAAGCGGGAAGGCCAGTCGCCTTTCCCTTCTGAGAAATGCTGGTCGCCTTTCGGGAAGTGAGAAGACCAGTCGCCTTTTCCTTCTGAGAATGCTGGTCGCCTTTCTGGAAGTGAGAAGGCCAGTCGCCTTTCTCTTCTGAGAAATGTTGGTCGCCTTTTGGAAGCGGGAAGGCCAATCGCCTTTCTGGAAGATGAAGATCTTCAAGTCCCGAAGGAGATCTTCAAATCCCGAAGCAGATCTTCAAGTGCCGAAGGAGAATTCCGCAAAAGTCTGCAAGGAGCTCTCCTGGGTCCAGAAGTCAAGGTCCTTTCAAATGAAGGCATGGGGCTCCTTTTATAGTTTTTGCCGGGGGCGGCCCGGTAATTTTGCCGTTGGCAGTTTCCATAAATGCTCGGTGGACGAATCATATTCTCCGGTTCGGGGCCCTCGGATCACTATTTTTCGTAAATGACCACCTTGCCCCTCGGGCAGCTTGGGCAGCTTGGGCAGTTCGGGCAGTTCTGTTGGAGGTGAAAAAGGCGACTAACTGTTCCTGAAAAGTGAGAAGCCTGAAACCCAAAATGTGAGAAGCCGGAAAGACAAAAAGTGAGAAGCCGGAAAGACAAAAAGTGAGAAGTCGGAAAGACAAAAAGTGAGTAGGCTTCCTGATCGCGCTCAGAAACGTTCTGAGCGCATGCTAGCGCTGAAGTGTTTCAAGTGCGCAACAAAATGCGAGGGCGTTCACGGAACCCCTCGAGGTGTTCCGTGTGAACAAGGGGACGGCAAGCCGTACCCTTAAGGAGAAAATAAGTGCGCAATGTTCCTGACGAGAAGTACGCCCGTGAGGGCTTCCTGCAAGTCCCCTCCGCCGGGATAGTAGGAGATACGGGGCGGCCGTACCGCGCGCGGGGAGTGGAGAGCGTCGCGGTCGAACTCCAAGGGAGTACGGCGCGTCCGCCTCTCGAGGGGGTGCGGCACGGGCGCACCCGAGGGGGGCGACCTTGGCCGCACCCCGAGGGGGTGCGGCTTGGCCGCACCCCGCATGGGGTGCGGCTTGGCCGCACCCCGCCTAGGGTGCGCCAAGGACGCACCCCGAGCGGGTGCGGCGCGGCCGCACCCCAGAGGGGGCGCGGCCAAGGCCGCACCCCGTGCGGGGTGCGGTTCGGCCGCACCTCTCGCGGGGTGCGGTTCGGCCGCACCTCTCGCGGGGTGCGGTTCGGTCATACCCCCAAGAGGCGTGGCGTGGGGGCGAGGATCCCTCCCGCGACGGGAGGGAGAAATTCCGCCGTGTTCGCGGCGGTTTTGCGTGCCTTGCTTTTCCTGCCAATTTCGGAGGGGGAGAGTTTTTGGGAAATAATCCGTCTTTGGAAACGATCCGTCTTTGGAAACATTTCGCTGCCTTTTATGAACATTTCCGTCAGACCCTTTTATAAATACTAGACCCTTATTATGAGTACCCATCATAAGCCCCCCAAAACCGTCGGAGTCCAGAACTTGAGAAGGAGTGCGAGGGTTTTTTGAACGTCTGCGTGTCGGAACCGGTTTGGCGTTGAACGATGGTTGGGGTAAGTTGATTTTGCCTTCTACTTTTTTGAAAAAGGAGCGGAGGGAACAAACGGCCAGCGGCGGACGAGGGGGCGCGGTGAGCGGTGCGCGGGCGGCCGGTGCCCGGGCACCCTTGCGCGCGGCCGGAGCGGTCGAAAAGGCGGTGCCCGGGCGTGATCGCGCGCGGCCGTAGCCGGCGGTGGGGCGCCCGGCTGGCGCGAGCGCGCCCCTGCGCGCGCGTGCGGCCCCTGCGCGCGGGCGCCGCGTTGCGCGCTCCTGCGCGCGGGTGCGGCCCCTGCGCGCGGGCGTTGTTCCCGCCCGCCCGCGCGCGGGTGCCGCGCTGTGCGCCCGAGCGCGCGGGTGCCGCGCCGCGCGCCCGCGCGCGCGGGTGCTGCGCCGCGCGCCCGCGCGCGCGGGTGCCGGACTGTTTCTTGCGCGCGGGCTCCTGCGTGCGGACTGTGCCTTTGCGTGCGGTTGTTTCTTGCGTGCGGGTGAGGCTGGCGGTGCGGACCTCTGGTGCTTGCGTGCTTGGTGTGCGGAGAGATGACTTGTAACCTTTTGGATTTTCTGATACGGTTTCTTTTTAACGCTCGTTTTTATGTGTGTTGCTCTTCCTTGCAGGCTTCGAAGCGGGGCGGCCAATCGAGGCCGATGCGTTTACGCTCTTCTCTAGATGGCGCGCGAATCGAGGTGTGGCGCAAGCGGTTCGGATTGCCTCCGAGTGTCGAGATTAAGATTCCAGAGGCGGAGGAGCGTGTTCAAAATCCGCCTACGGGTTACATAACACTCTCCGAGAGTTGCCTGAAGTCTGGATTCCGAATTCCTCCACCGGAGGAGGCTATTGAAATATTCTGGTTCTGCGGCGTCCCGATCACCCAGTTCACGCCTGCTGGAATGTCGAATATCATGGGGCTGGTGGTGCTTTTTCGGGAACACAGTACGCGTTTTTCACTCGAACTTTTCAAGGATTGGTGTGAGGCTACAACCGACTTGGGCGGACGGATTGAGGTGCGGAGCAACAAAAGTTGGTTCCACTTTGGCGAGAAGGCGGATTATCGCCACGGGAATACCCTTTATGGATATGTTCGGAATCGTTGGGAGCTACCCGAGCTTTGGAGGTCGCTTCCTGGACGCTGCCGCCGACCGACCGGTCGGGAGGACGAGTTCCTTCCTCTCCCCGGCTTCCCTGGCCGAGATGGGCTGTCAAAGGCTTTGTTTAGTGTGTACAACTGTGTGGAGGAGAGTCGGTTGCTTGCGGTGGGGCTTTCTTGGGACCCTGAGCGGGAGGCTGCGGTTCCCCTGGAGCGTGGGAAAAAGAGAAAGATTGTTTTCAGGAATGGAACTCCCGGTTCGGGTTTTGCTCCGCCGGAGCCTAGGAGCCACGATCATGAAGCCGGGTCGAGCCGCCGTCGGGGGGAGCCGATTGCTCCCGACCCGGAGGTCGAGATTCTGGCATCCCCAACTGCTGAGCAGGTTGCGCAGGGAGACTTGCCGCCACCTCCCCCTCATCCGCCGTCGCGGCGAGTTTCCTCGTCCCTCCAGGCGATGACTTCTGCGGTAAGTCAATCTTTCCTTGTTTGGGTCTTGTCTCGTCTCTGCCATTGTTGTTCGTGTTTCCTGATTGTTTCCTTCGTGTTGGCAGGCGAACGCTCTGACCAACGTTGCTCTCACGTGGAACGACTACTACGTGGGCCTCAAGGACAGTTACATCTCTCTCCAGGAGGAGCTGAGCGTGATGAAGAGGGACATGTCTGCTTTACAGACGAGGAGGGATCGCGATCTGTCCCGCATCAAGCAGCTGGAGGCGGACCTTTCTTCATCCCAGTCCGAGGTTGAGAAGCTGCAGGAGGCGTATGGTGGAGATAAGGCGCTTGCCCAGGACGCGCTTCGTCAGCTATCTGAGGCCCGGGGGGAGATGTTTCGCATGGAGGGGGAGCTGGGCTTTCTTCGGAGCGAAGTGGAGCGGCTGTCGTCAGTCGAGTGCAGCCTTGAGGATGCTAAGGCGGCCGGAGTGGCCGAGTTCCGAGACTCTCTTGCTTTCGTTGAGGAGCGGTTCCAGATGGCGGAGGAGATCCGTGCCGAGGTCATGACGAAGGAGGTCGAGCCCCTGTTGGAGGATGAGCGTGAGGTCGCCTTCCAGCGCGGTATTCAGAAGACTCTTCGCTTGGTGGGGAAGAAGTTCGGGTGTGACACTGCTGGTCTTGGAGCGGGAGATCTTTCGGAGGATGAGTGCTCGGACGCGGCCGAGGATTGATGCCGATCGCCTTCTGTTTTCTTGATTTCCGTGATGTTGTTTGCTCGTGTGTCGTTCTGAGTTTTGTTTGCATTTTGCTTTTCCGCTTTCTGTACGGTTGTCTGCTTTGCGCGCAGCGTTGAGCTGACGCGGTTGTACCCTCTTATTGAGTTCGTCGTGTTTACTTCTTCGTACGATTCTGCTTATCTGGTTGTTAGCACCTGCATGGTTTGGTTGTTTTCAAGATGAGTGTTGCACGAGACGGAGCCCGCGGCTTTCAAATGAATACATACATAACGAGTTAGTTTGCGCAAGTCTGTGCCTGCGGCTTTCTTGCACGAGTCTGTGCTCGCGGCTTTGGTGCACGAGTCTGTGCTCGCGGCTTTGGTGCACGAGTCTGTGCTCGCGGCTTTGGTGCACGAGTCTGTGCTCGCGGCTTTGGTGCACGAGTCTGTGCTCGCGGCTTTGGTGCACGAGTCTGTGCTCGCGGCTTTGGTGCACGAGCCTTTGCTCGCGACTTTTTGCACGGTTCTGTGCCCGCGGCTTTGGTGCACGAGCCTTTGCTCGCGACTTTTTTGCACGGTTCTGTGCCCGCGGCTTTGGGCCGGTGAATAGCGGGGGTATTCAAACCGGGGGTGAACGCAGGAGGGGCAGGCCCCTACGACACCGGGACTCGACGGCGGAGGAGAAGGGCGAACCTTCAATCGACGGCGGTGCAGAGTCCCCGGGGCAGGGCCCCGAAGCGGTACCTGCAGTAGAATGGATTGGAGCAAGTAGGATTTTATTAGAAAACTAATACTGATACATTCACAAATGCAGTCTTGCGATAAGTTTTTGATACAGGCTTTAGGGAAGATGGCGTCGAGCCTTGCTTGCGTTGCGTTTGTCCGAATCTCTTCGGTCGTTCAGCTTGGTGGGCAGCGGCGGCCCGGAGATTGGCCTTCGCTGGCCTGCGTCTTCTTGCGGAAGACCTCCAGGTATCCTAGTTGGATAAGACGTTCGATTTCTTCCTTCAGTCGGGCACATTGCTCTGTTTGGTGTCCTCGGCCTTTGTGGAAGTGGCAGAACTGAGACGGATCTCCCCTGGATGAGCTTGCTATGACAGATTACGGACAGTATATGCTCGCGTGGTGTGTTTAGCGGGGTGAAGTTCCGAGGGCCTAGACTTGCTAGGTCTTGGGGGCGGTTTGTTTGGTTCTGAGCGGGCCGTTCGGCTCCCTCAGGTTGCCGTTGCTGTCCCTTTCTCTTGCGGCTTGTATCGAGGGGCGGCGGGTCTGTCAGTGTCTGAAGTTTTTCTTTTCCAGCTATCGCAGGAGCTGCTTGGCCTTCTCGTGAACCCTGTATCTCGGCCCTTGATTTCGGCGACGGGTTGCTGCTGATCCAGGGGAGCCATGGGGCGGACGTGCTGAGACTGTGCATTGCGTTCTTGATGGCATTTCCTTTGTTAGCCATGCGTCCTGACATGGAAACGTCGTGGTCCATGGCGTCCAGTAGGAGGCTCCCGAATATTGCGTCGTAGGGAGAGTCTGCTTTGGCGACGATGAATTGTATGTCGTACTGGATCGGTTCAGCGTGCGCTCCTACTTGGACGGGGAGGGTGATGACGCCTATAGTGGGTACCGTGGTTCCATCTGGGAGCTCTGCCTTGCTAGCCCTAAGCTTGAGGTTCCCGCTTAGGAGCTTAAGCCGAACTATTGCTGCCAAGAATAGGACGTTGAAGGAGATGCGGTGGGTTATCAGCGCCTTCCTCAGCTCACAGGGCGGACTCCCTATGTTTGCATCCAAGGTGAAATCCATCCATGCGCAGGGGCGTTCTCGGTGAAAATTTGGGCCGACTCTCTCTGATTGCACGCTCCGTTCCCCCTCTCCAAGGAGGGGTTGTTTGCTTGCATCGGGCCTTTCTCCTTTCTGGATCTTTGCTGAGTAGGACTCGTGTTGCTCGATGAACAGTCGGGACAACTCGGAGAAGCTATGGATCGCTCCGTTAGGCAGGGATTGATACCAGTGGAGAGCGTCTCCATGCAGCGTTTTGGTGAAGATTTTGCAGCTAGCTGGGTCGGGAAGTCCGAGCTCCCGTGTCATTATCAGAAAATGATTAACGTGCTCATACGGGTCTTCTGCTCCGTGGAATTTCTTGTTGTACGGGAGCTTTAGCCATGACGGAACTGGGTATCCCGAAATTGACTTGGAGAGGGGGGATCGCCTTTGTTGGTGTTTGTCATTGCTCGAATCCTGCCCTCCTGCCGGAGGGGCCGGTTTGCCTGCCGATTCCGGCCAAGGGGGCCGGATGAGTGCAGCAGTGAGCGCTCTCTTCGCCTGGCTTTCTGGAATCGAGGAGTTGTATGCGTCGGACAGTTCAGGGGAGGTGTCCACTTTTGCTGGCTTCGAGAATTCCGGCGAAGGGGGGATTGCGCTCGGGAATCCTTTGCTTCGGATTTGGGAATCCATTCCCACAGACGGCGCCAAACTGTTGCGGAACGCTTAGGGCTCTTGGTAGACCGGTTCACTTGAACCGCCTCAGCTCGTGAGCGAGCTAAGCGCGCAAACAGTCAATTAGTGGTTCGATGAGTACGCAGAGACTTTTTAACGTGGAAAACCCGGAAAGGGTAAAAAACCACGCGGCCGGAGCTGTGTCGGCCAAACTTCACTATCTTCTGGAGGAGTTACAACTTGGAAGTTAGAACTTGAGCGCGACAGGCCGCTGCTCGTTACAATATTTGGAGGAAGAGAGCTTCGAGGGTGACAGGCCACCTCTCAAAAAAACTAAGTCCTTTTTCCTTCTGAGACTGCTAGTCGCCTTTCAGAAGCGGGAAGGTCAGTCGCCTTTCCCTTCTGAGAAATACTGGTCGCCTTTTGGAAGCGGGAAGGCCAGTCGCCTTTCCCTTCTGAGAAATGCTGGTCGCCTTTCGGGAAGTGAGAAGGCCAGTCGCCTTTTCCTTCTGAGAATGCTGGTCGCCTTTCTGGAAGTGAGAAGGCCAGTCGCCTTTCTCTTCTGAGAAATGCTGGTCGCCTTTTGGAAGCGGGAAGGCCAATCGCCTTTCTGGAAGATGAAGATCTTCAAGTCCCGAAGGAGATCTTCAAATCCCGAAGGAGATCTTTAAGTGCCGAAGGAGAATTCCGCAAAAGTCTGCAAGGAGCTCTCCTGGGTCCAGAAGTCAAGGTCCTTTCAAATGAAGCCATGGGGCTCCTTTTATAGTTTTTGCCGGGGGCGGCCCGGTAATTTTGTCGTTGGCAGTTTCCATAAATGCTCGGTGGACGAATCATATTCTCCGGTTCGGGGCCCTCGGATCACTATTTTTCGTAAATGACCACCTTGCCCCTCAGGCAGCTTGGGCAGCTTGGGCAGTTCGGGCAGTTCTGTTGGAGGTGAAAAAGGCGACTAATTGTTCCTGAAAAGTGAGAAGCCTGAAACCCAAAATGTGAGAAGCCGGAAAGACAAAAAGTGAGAAGCCAGAAAGACAAAAAGTGAGAAGTCGGAAAGACAAAAAGTGAGTAGGCTTCCTGATCGCGCTCAGAAACGTTCTGAGCGCGTGCTAGCGCTGAAGTGTTTCAAGTGCGCGACAAAATGCGAGGGCGTTCACGGAACCCCTCGAGGTGTTCCGTGTGAACAAGGGGACGGCAAGCCGTACCCTTAAGGAGAAAATAAGTGCGCAATGTTCCTGACGAGAAGTACGCCCGTGAGGGCTTCCTGCAAGTCCCCTCCGCCGGGAAAGTAGGAGATACGGGGCGGCCGTACCGCGCGCGGGGAGTGGAGAGCGTCGCGGTCGAACTCCAAGGGAGTACGGCGCGTCCGCCTCTCGAGGGGGTGCGGCACGGGCGCACCCCGAGGGGGTGCGGCTTGGCCGCACCCCGCATGGGGTGCGGCTTGGCCGCACCCCGCCTAGGGTGCGCCAAGGACGCACCCCGAGCGGGTGCGGCGCGGCCGCGCCCCAGAGGGGGCGCGGCCAAGGCCCCACCCCAGAGGGGGCGCGGCCAAGGCCGCACCCCGTGTGCGGGGTGCGGCCTGGCCGCACCCCTTGCGGGGTGCGGCTCGGCCGCACCTCTCGCGGGGTGCGGTTCGGCCGCACCTCTCGCGGGGTGCGGTTCGGTCGTACCCCCAAGAGGCGTGGCGTGGGGGCGAGGATCCCTCCCGCGACGGGAGGGAGAAATTCCGTCGTGTTCGCGGCGGTTTTACGTGCCTTGCTTTTCCTGCCAATTTCGGAGGGGGAGAGTTTTTGGGAAATAATCCGTCTTTGGAAACGATCCGTCTTTGGAAACATTTCGCTGCCTTTTATGAACATTTCCGTCAGACCCTTTTATAAATACTAGACCCTTATTATGAGTACCCATCAAAAATTATCATTTTAATCATTTTGATCAACATTCAGCTTTATTTTGAGCACAATTCAAAAACTAAAAAAAAACAAGTAGAGATAAAGTATAAAATTCTAAAAAAATAACAAAGATAATAAAACTGAAAAAAATATCAAAATGATAGATTTCAAGGACATATCATATATTATTATTAACATATTAATTAAACATTTAACTAAGAAACAAAATAATTGTACACGGATTTCAGGGACTGTCACCAAACACTCTCCAATTAAAAGTTTTTTGCACCTTCATAAATATTTAATTTTGACACTTTGCACCCCAAAAATTATAATATTAACATTTTGAATCCTCCTAATTGAATAATTAGAATGCAAAATATCAATATTAAAAACTATAGAGGTGCAAAATGTCAAAAATTAAATATTTAGAATGCAATGTGCAAAAAAATTCTAATTGAAGTTTGCTTAATGCCAAAAGTATCTGATTTCTTATACTATTATATCCTGTTAATAATAATAATAATAATAATATATTAGCATGCAACATATCAATATTAAAAACTTTAGATATGCAAAATGCCAATATTTAGACAGCAATGTGCAAAAAAATTCTAATTGGAGCTTGCTTAATGCTGGAAGTCTCTAATTTCATATACTATTATATCCTCTTAATAATAATAATAAATTAGGATGCAAAATATCAATATTAAAAATTAAATATTTAGAATGCAATGTGCAAAAACCTTCTAATTGAAGGGCGCTTGATGCCAAAAATCTCTTATTTCATATACTACATCCTGTTAATAATAATAATTATTATAATTAAGTAAAAAAAACATCCAGTAAAATAATGTAAAATACCTCCCCTCCCCGCCCCCCCCCCCCCCCCCCCCGCCCCCCCCCCCCCCCCCACAAAGAGCAATTTTTTGATGTCAATGACACCTTTCTCTATGTGCGCATGAGTCTTATTACAGGTGCAAAATTTTCTAAATTCCAGTTGAATTTTTACAACTATAATAAGACTCATGTGCACATAGAGTAAGCTGTGCAGTGCACACCCTAAAAATCCCACCCTCCCCAACCCAAAAACCTTCACTAAGACCCAATCATAGAAATATGCACAGAGCAAACAGGTACACTGAAAATGACAAATCAAAACCACAACAGGCCCCCATATCACTCTCCATCCCACTTGTGTGGAGATAATACTGGCCACGTCACCATCATTAAAAAAAGTAAAAAAAAAGTAAAAAAAAAAATAAGGACCAAAATCTCTGAGTAGGTGTAGTAGTAGTAGCAGTACACAAAGGGGGTCCAGCTGGTAAGTTACAGATGAAAAGGGGGTTAAAAGGGTCTTTTTTTCTGTCTTCTTCTTCTTCTTCTTCTATTAACAATTGGAGTTTCTTCCAGGACCGCCATAGTAAAAATAGCTACCCCAATCTGCATTACTTCCACTCTGCACATCATAGCAATTGGATTGCTCCGTGAACGAGCCGACGCCTTTGGGGGATCTGAGATTGTTAGACTCATCAACAATCTGAATGTTCCTGAAATAGCTCGCCTTTCCGAATCCTTCTTCGGGGAAATGGCCGCTCCCCATTTCCGTGGCGGTGTGCTGACCGTCCGGCTGCGAGTCGACCACCTCCCCTCCCCATTCGATCATGGAGGCGCTGTCTGCGAGGTAGGAGAAGAGGAAGGAGGGCCAGTAGCCTAGCACCAAATCGCTGCCAAATTGCATCCACCAATTCCCCTCCTTCGGATCCTGTGGATTTTCGATTCAGATGGGGTGAGATTTGTATAGAAATCTCTATCTCCTTTGGGACTCTGCATAATTACAGGGGCTTTATCTTTTGGCTTATTGAAATTACACATGAGAGGTTTATCGTACTGAAAATTAACAATGTTGACTCACACGGGAGGTTTATTGCACTAGAATTCAAGTACAAAAGGACTTCCTTTTGCATCTCGCTCTGTAATCGTGAAAGGGAGAAATAAATCCTAATGTGTCTGCTTCTTTTTCTTGGTGTTTTTTCTTAGTTGCTTGTGATGCATGTAAACTAGGGAGAGGGTGTCTTGTAGCATTGTAAATTTAAAGGAGAGGTTAAGTCAAAAATGGGATTTTTGTAGTTTCAGAAAGTTGAGGGGGGTCTATGTAATTATGCAAAGTCTGACAACCTAAGAAGTTTAACCTACTTTGTAAATAGAAAGATAACAAACCTACTAGGAGTTGGAACTGAAAGTAATGATGCTGAGATTACGGCTCCGTTTGGCATGGCGGCAGCGGTGGTGAACACAGTGGTTTTGACTGTTGTTAGTGAACGCAGAATCTCACCTAAGGAACTACATTCACTTTTATGTTCAAAACTAGTCTTCTTTTTTTGGTGGCGGTCACAACCATTGTCATGCCAAACATGCATTATAAGGCGGTGGCGTTTTTGTCCAAACTCACCTAAGCAAAAACGAGAAGCCAAACGGAGCCTAAAAGGCAGCAGAAATATCTGGGTGCAGATTTCTACAGTTAACATCTAGACCGTAGAAATGAGGTAGTCATCTCATCCTAGCCATCAGTACATTAAGTATGGCTGAGATTGATTTCAGAAACCACTTAAAAATATATTTTTTATTATTCTGAAATAAATCCTAATTCTGTAGGGTCTGCAGGATTAGCTGTCCTGCCACACATAAGAACAAAGAACTGTCCTTGTTTATAAAGTTTTACAATTATTGTCCTTTTTTTCTCATAAAACATCAAAATACAGGGAAATTTGCACTATTTCTCTCTTAAA
This sequence comes from Dactylorhiza incarnata, assembly GCA_033032865.1. NCBI lineage: Eukaryota > Viridiplantae > Streptophyta > Magnoliopsida > Asparagales > Orchidaceae > Dactylorhiza > Dactylorhiza incarnata. The sequence continues at coordinate 320,342 of JAWHQI010000304.1, forward strand.
AAAGCTCTTAAAAAAGAGAGAATATTGAACCTATCTTCCTGGGGGACCTATTTGTATGCGAGGGCACCCCCCCCCCCCCCCCCCCACCCCCCCCACCCCCCCCCCCCCACAAATTTTAAAAAAAATCATCAAAATCCATAATTTATAACACCAAATATTCAAGCCTAATTGACAAAATATAGCACAAAGCAATCCCTTAGGTCGGCAAGACTTAATATTTTCTCTAAAAAACATGCATGTGCATGAGAGCATAATTAGACTAAGTCACAAATTTTGTTCCTGATTTATCACATTATTATATTTTTGTAAGGGGATAAGGAGTTCTTTTTTTTTATCTACCTTCCAAATAAGTATACTGATATCATACTGTGAGCCACTAAACTCTGAGATAGGGGAGATGCTGGCTCCCATTGCAATGTCACTGTTGATCTGAATGAACCCAGAGCACAGTAAATTGTAGCAGCCAGTTGCTTGATAAGCATCACTCTGTCATTTTCACAAGCATCATTGCAGAAAAAAAATCATTAATGGAATCTCCTAATTAAAGAAAATTGACAAAGATATGAGAAGCTGAGAGCACAAAGAGACAGTTTTCTCACAGTCCAATAAGTGAACAGCCTGGTGTTATTATCTCCATAGAGATCTGGACTCACCTATAGTAAAGAAAAGCTAACCACATTTGTTAACCACCAAGCCTGCAGTATTCATAGTATTAATTAATGTCTGAATTTTAAATCCACAAAACTTTACCTGCCATCCAGCTTCAATGCTATTGAGATCTTCCCCAAATGAGCCCCCTAAGATCCAGATTTGCGAGAGACTGAACTCATTTGTCTGTTGAATCTTTGGTTCCCACACATTTATAATTGCCTTAGCTCCATAATACTTATCCCCTTCTACATAGGCAATGGCATGCTGCAGCAAATAGGCACAGAGAGAATAAAGGGAAAAGAATAATAAATGAGAAAGAGAAGGAAGGTGCAGAATTCAATTAAGCCATCAAAAAGGCTACCCCGCTAATTCAAAGATGATTTTTTTTTCCACACCTGGTGACCGCTCTCATTGATGAGATCAGGATCAGCGAACCTTGGCTTAGGAATTGTTCTGTGCTTCTTTCTTCCATATCTCTTCACTGAGCTAGATCTTAGAACATCTTCCCCCCTTGTTCTTCTTATGGGTATCGTGCCGTCGGGGCACCTCCCGTTTTGATGCCAGAGTTGAGTTATGGTTTTTCTTTCCTTCTTCTTGGGATCAGTAGACAGCTTGCTGTCATCATAGAGGTTTTCTGGATGGAAACCAGGCCTCAGCTGAAGGATGGAGAAGAGGAAGTTAGCATGCAAAACAAGTATGGAAGCCATTAGAACACCAAGGAGAATGATGGAGCGGGGAAGACCTGGACTGTATGATTTTTAAGGAAAGGGTGGTCAAATGCAGGCTGGTGAGTAATGTGAACACAGTCTATCATATCTCCATCTGGACTCTGCGTTGTTGACATGCACAAAATGGATGATATTTTGTCCAATAGTCACTTCAAAAGAGCAAAATTAAGGCGACGAAGAAGAAGAAAAAATCAATGCATATCAGAGAAACTTTGGGCTAGGCGCAATTTCTTGAAGCGCAGAGTGAAAATGTTGATTGCAGAATCATAACGGCACGCAATGTTTGAGCAGAGTGACAATAAATAATTGACATGATGCTTTTTCATTTTCCTCAGTAGAAAAATGGGATTAGTGGAAGAGTGAAGCCCCAATATTGCCCCATGTATGTTTTGTCATTAGGAAATGTGGGAATAAAATTAGATAGTCAGGCATATATATATTCCTACAACATCAAGGTGTTCTAATTAGAACAACTCTAAATTAAAAAAAGGGGGAAACGAATGGGAAAAGGGAGAGACCTCAATGCTCTTCACCGCAGGCTTGTTGATCCTCTGAAGCCGCTTCCCGGCGGCGATATGCTTTCTCGACAAGCCGACGGTGGCCTCCGTCGCACCGGCGCTCAATAGACAACAGCAGAACAGTGCCACCACGACCATAGTACAGCTGCAGCCGGCGTGCACCGCCATGGCCGGCGCTAACGCGCGCCTCCCTCCCTTCACCCGACACAATCCACTTTTTTCCTCGAAAAAAAGTCGAGAACAACTTAAATCCTTCCTTTCTTCAACCTACAGCTTCAGAAGCTGCCCACCCAAAAAATCGCCACTTCTCTCCCCTAAGCACTAGAGGTGGAGAAAGTTGCACTTTCTCTCTCTCTCTCTCTCTCTCTCTCTCTCTCTTTCTCTCTCTTCCTCCTAATTCAGGATGAGGCTTGAGGCGACGGGTCTAAAATTTAAAAGTATCCGTTGGAGGGGTAAAACAGGAAAACTCGGCGTCGGTGAGCGCTACACACACAATTACCGGCTCGTCGTTTGTGTGGGACCGTTCCTAGCTATGAATTGTGAATGACAACTTTGCCCTCATCCGGTTTCCTTCTGACATTTCGTATCCAAGCCACACGTGCCAGAGCTTCAGGGCAGCATTGGATTCCAATTCTTCACACGGTAAAACTTTTCACGTGCCAGCTGACTCACGTGTTGCAAAGTTCGCGCACAAACACGAATGACTTGCGGTGTCAAGGTGTCGAGAAATCTTATCCCTCAGGCTGCCTTCGTTTCACATGCTTTAGAATAAGTTCTCGCGATTGTTATCCGCACTACAGTTTTGGTTATTCGCACTTTTTTTGTATTAGTTATTATATGCTTTTTGGAAATACGTTTTGTGCGTGTATTTTTAGGAAAAGTGATCAACACAAAAGTACACGCACAAAACGTATTTCCAAAAAGCATATAATCACTAATATAAAAGTATTAGTGATCAACACAAAAGTTGGTGTTGAACACTTTTCCTAAAAATACACGCACAAAACGTATTTCCAAAAAGCATATAATCACTAATACAAAAAAGTGCGAATAACCAAAACTGTAGTGCGGATAACAATCGCCTAAGTTTTTGGTTTTGCTCCAAAACCCATGCAATTTTGCCGGATGATTTTCAGTGACATGAATTGAATCTATTAATTTTCCTCTTCAGCGCGCCTATTTCTGGGCGAAATTAGAATCCGGCTGAATTTCATAGGAATTCAATTTTGCCTAAACCTTCTCCCCCTCATTCCTACCTCCTGAGGTATTCTTTCTCAATTCCATCATCTTCACTCGTGAAGCCTCTTCTTCGATTCCATCTCGCTCCCGTCGTCCATCGGTCTCGCTCCTCATCCATCTCGCTCCCGTCGTTCTCCATCGGTCTCAACAATGCTCGCATCCATGGCACCATATCCTCGCCATCTTTGGTCTAATGCGCTTCACGGCGAGCATGATCAGCTTCCCTCTAGAAACGACCAGGAATCAGCTCATGAAGAAAAAATGAAGGGCAAATGTCCGACGAACATGTAGGTATTCGAAGCTGGAAGGGGACGATTTATTTTGGCGAAACATCGTCGTCCGCAAGTAAATTTTGTTGGTTGTATAAACGAATTCTAATCAAGAATTAGATGAGATTTTTTGAAGTTTGATCATAAAAATATTGAGGCTTGATATTTTTCCTTCATCTCTCACGATTGTTTACATAATCTTGATTGAGATTTTGTCGGCTAATCAAATTTCTTCTGCTTGTTCCATGATTGAGATTTTAATCTTCACTGGATCATTGTCATGGAAGTGTGCATAGATTCGTATTTTGAAACATATTATTCACATTTGTTAAACTGAATGTATTTGAGATTCATGACCTATTTTTTGTGTGAAGAATTGTCAATTTCAATTTTGATTTAAAGAATTCTTGATTATAGCCGAATGCAGGATTGAAAATGACTCAATTCCTGTGAGAATGAAATTAGCTCAATTCCAACTCTAGTGAAAATTGAAATTGACTCATTGAAATTGAGTCAATTGCAATTCTCACCCTCAATTATGTCTAAAAGAGCGGACTCTTATTCTCTCCCCGATTTGATGTCGCTGAAGAAAAATCGGCGTAAAGTTTTAATCAGGACTATGAAGAACCTGGGTGATGTGATGATCCCATTCGTTAATATGAAAGATGGACAAAGGCCTGGTTTGACCAGGCGAAAATCCATGAAATCTGCATAAAGGCCACGGCGACCGTGGAGGCCTTCACTCGGTAAGGATCTGCGAGATTTCTACGGATAGCCCCGTCAAAAGATCGGCAGCCGCAACCGTGCGTATCCCATCCTCAAGACCGTGCGGCCAAACGAGGCCTAAGTAAATATGTAAACGAACTCAACTAGTTGAACAAATATAACCCATGTTTTTAATTTGTTTGAGACATTTGTTGTGTTTTTGTGATAGCTTATTGATAATGCTTGACTATATTCAGTGACGGATCCAGGAAATTAAAAATATGGGTTTAGCTTTTTTTTTTTAGCACAATAGTATATAAAATGCTCCAAATTATTTTTGGGGGTGCACGTAGTTGAGTTTGTTCTGCGCATAGCTAAATTTGGTCTGCGAATAACCAAATTTTGATCTACTTATAACAAACTGCAAAAAAAGGGAGCGCCCGTGACTGCATATGTATGACTGCAATGATGTTTTTTCATAAAAGATGGTTTAAAAAAACATTCATAATCATAGTAACCCAAATACCATCTACATTTTCCCTAATTGTGTTCATAACCGTCACAACTCACTTACCACTTTCTCAAGCAGAGCACGAGGCGTACGAAATATAAACTTTTCAAACCAGATGTTCATGCTATGAGTTCCTAGCACATCATGTTGTTTGGTCTAGGTAATGTTACAACACAATCTGTGGATCTAATAAACCGAGTTGTGCAAGACTTCTGCTCTCTTGTTATGCGTCTCGCCTCTTCCGTCAGAAATGGCTCCGCCATTTGCGTCTGTTTGGCGCCGCTCGGTTGGCGCCCGCTCCAATCTTGGAATTCGTCAAATCCTCGCTGATGGAGGAGGATTTCTTGGAAGGAATCTTTGATCTCCTTCCATTGTTGTTGTCGGCATTTTTTGGAGATGACTCCAAATTTGTCATCCTCATTATTCTGGTATTGATGAAGGTTTTTTTTGAAGGGATTGATCTCATTCCATTATTGAGTCGGCTCATTCTCCTTACCCTCTTAGGGTTTCCTCATCCTTAAATAGGTGTGGCCGACCACCCTTAGGAGTGTGCAAAGCAACATATTTTTTTCAGTGGTTCAGCGGATTTCGGCCGACATTCGGTCATCGCCTAGCCGACTTCCTCTTCGGAGTTTTTTTCCAGTCGACTTCTTCTCTCGCCGCCGAAATTGTTTTCTCGTCGCAACGTGGACGACCAGACCTTGGAGGACTCGAGATTTTCATCATATTCTCGATCTATTCTTTTCCTCTATTTTAGTCGTATTGTATGTTTGAGAAATTAATAGTAAATTTATGGATGAAGTGCGGTTTAGGATAAGTGTTGGGAAAAATACTCTTTGACTTATCTAAACAAATCGTATAAAAGTGATTTCATCAGTTATGATGAATTACCCACATTGTATAGAAATGATAATTTGGTCATTAGATGTCCTAGAATATCGCACTCACATTAGAGTGTCAAGACCAGGTCAAAATGAGCACAAAATATAACTGAGTTAAACTTGCGTCGAATAGAAGTCGACGCAACTTCAATTAGAAGTCAGCGCAACATTGACTGAAAGTCAAAGTAACTCAGGCTGCTTGTCGAAGTATCAACTATCAAGTGAAGTCGACGCAACGTCGAAATGAACTCAACATTGAAGGAAGAGCCAGGCGAACCCATCTTAGAAGTCGACGCAACTTCGATTTTAATTCGATGCAGAAGACGAAGTTCAAATCCAAGTCTTCAACTCGACGGATACGTCGATAAGAACTCGACGCAACGTCATCTGAGTTCAGTCAGAGCTAAGAAGGAATTCAAAGTTGCTTCTATAAGAAATCAGATGTGCGTCGATATGAAGGATAATGAACTCGACGCAGCGTCAAATACAGACAGAAAATGAAGGTTTTCTGTTATCCTTTCAGATGCTTTTCCAGATGATCTACAAGGCTGATATCTATTCTCTAACAGCCCGTTTATTGCCTAAAATGGAATAGAGTATTTCAGAGATACGACAAAGACATTCTTGGAAGTTATTCAAATCAGACTTGACGTGTCGGGAACAGAAATAGAATGAAACATTTATTGTCCAATGGACATTCCTTCTAAGGTAAGACCAGGTAAGACCAGATGAAGAAAGAAATTCAAGCACTAATGGTCAAAGAATATATATGCTGAGGAAGAAAGATAAAAACAATGAATTTAGTGATTCTTCTTCTTCTTTACCATCCTGAAGTTTTCTCTTAAGAACAAGAAAAGGAGAACAACAACCTATTTGTACAGATATACAAGGCTTCTTCTTCTTCTTAATCTCACAGCAACAAGCAAATAAGAGTACAGAGATTAACATATCACAAGTATCTAACCCTTGCATTCTTCTCTATCATAAGCAAAGGTTCATCATATACAAATCCTGAAGAATACCAAAATACAGCATCCAGTGTGATAGCTGTTATAGGATTCATACAGCAGAATCTCAGTCTTCTTCTTCTTTCTTACCTCTCTGTTATTATTCAATAACTGTTAAAGAGTCCTAAGAATCTATCTTCAAAGGATTCAGTTGGTTCTAAGAGTCTCCTTATCAAATGATTCAGTTGATTCTAAGAGTCTCCTTATCAAAAGGATCAGTGGTTTTAAGAGTCTCATTATCAAAAGACTAAGTGGTTCTAAGAGTCTCATTATCAAAAGACTTAGTGGTTCTGAGAGTCTCCTTGTCAAAAGACTCAGTGTTGGTTCTGAGAGTCTCATTATCAAAATACTCAAGCACATTTAGTGCAATCCTACCAAGGTGGTAGATGAGTGGACTACCCACATTTTAGGGAACCACTGTAAAATTTGTGTCTTTTCTGTGTTGCTTTTCTGTGCTGCCCCTTTACTGTAACATCCCCAATCCTTCTAGACCCCTAGATGGTGTTAGGGCATGGGTGGTGTGCAGAGTGGCCACTAAGGCCCTTGGGCAGAGTGGCCACTAAGGCCCTTGGGCCAAGTGGAGTGTGCTAAGTGCACACCAAGGGCACAAAATCAACAAAGCCCAATACCACTCCCTTAGGCCAATTGACCCTCAATTCACCAAATTGACCTCCCCCATACCACCCTAACCGCTAAGGAAGACTATTACCTTGAGAATTGCACTTGGGTGGGACCCAATTGCATGAAATTGACCAAAGTCAACAATAGGTCAACATTAACCAAACTAAGTCAATTAGGGTTCAATTGACCCTCAAATGTTCAAATTGACCTTACCACCACACTCTAAACACCTTAAGGAACCCAATGGACCAAAAAGCCCCCTCATGGTGGGACCAATTGACCCCAATTGACCAAAGTCAAACTTTACCCAATTTTGGTCAAATCTACACCCTTTGATTAAATTGAACCAATTGGAGCCCCACCATGGACCAACCAACCTTGGGTAGTGACAAGGGACCCAAGACCATCAAGTGGGCCCATCCCACTCATCATGTTTACCAAGTCAAAGTCAAAGTCAACTCTGGGTCAATCATGGTCAACATAGCCCAAATTAAGTGACCTAGCCTAAATACATTTGAACCAAGCCCTAACCCAATGACCAAACATATGTTCATAACCTAATGGGTCATGTAGGCTGTAGGGAAAAGGCTAACCCAAGCTTAGGCAAATTAGGAAAGTGGCTAAAGGTGGGGGACAAAAGCAAAAAGCAAAAGAAAAGTGGCAATCACCCTTCTCACACTCTAACCCAATCAGCCTAGGGCCTTGGGTGATTGCTGGGCACCTGAGGAGGGGACAGAGGAGCAGCTGTACAGCTGATTGGTTGGCCAAAACACCAATCTCGTGAGCACCTAAGTTCAAAACCGAGTTTCAGAGCACTGAGAGCAGTCGAAATCGGCTACTGGAGCGGGGAGAATGGTGGAGAATCGCGGCTGTGAGCAGGATCGCCGGAGCAAGGCACTTTCATGGCCAACCGCCGCCGCCGCCACCGCCAAGCTCCACTCGAGGTTCGTTTCTCCTCCCCTCCCTATGTGCTAGCTTCTTAGGTCATTAGGATGAAGTTCCATGCTCAATTGAGCTGGAATCACATTTTCAAACCCATGAAAATCCATGGTTTTCGTCCATGCTCCAATCGCCGGAAAACGCCGCCTCCGACCGCCAGTCGCCGGGAAATTGTAGCGCCGACCACCATGAAGGTGTCGGAGGGGATAATCGGCGGAGGTGGCGTGGGGATCGCCGGGAAACGGCCGCGCAAGGTGGCCCAGGTCGGTTGAATCTCAGTCGTTGGCTGGAGGTTGAAGACGACTCGGTTGCCGCTGATTTGCGCCAAGATCTGTGCAGATCTCACATTTCCTTTATTTATTTAATTCATTATTATAGCTTTTCTGCCTTATTCAATCAACCCACTTCAAATAGAAATTAGGGACTCTTAAGGGCTGAATCAGAAAACGTGCCCAACATGAAATTTGTAGACCTTGGTCTTAACTTTCATTTGGCTTTGAGTTTAGGTCATTTGGTGACCTACAGCTCCCTAGGGAGCTGTTTTACTAGGACTGGTTCTACACTAGGTTAGTCAATTAGAAAAATTACCTAGGTCAAACCCTTCAAGATTTGGAGCTGTGATTTTAACCATGGCTTGGTATACCCTAGGGGCACCCCCTGCCAAAGGGACAGCCCTTGGTGGACACTTTTACCCAGGGTTTTGTGGAAATTAGATTGTTTAAATTATGTTGATTTTTGGAGCATATGATGTCCAAATGACACCAAACTTTGGTGGCATGCTCCTTTGTACATGAGTAGTGCCTACGTAAAATTTCACTTGATTTGGAGTTGATTTGATTTGGAAAATGGGAAACCCTAATGAGGACCTTTAAGGGTCATATTAGGGTTTGGGTCATTTTGAGGAGTTGAGTGTGTTAGCCTCCTCCCATCATGATGGTTATGTATGTATGGATATACAAAGGCATGTGACACACCCTAGTGGTCCATTTGGAGCCATTAGGGTGGTGTGACCCTAAACCCTAAGGGTAAACCCTTAAGGGTGCAAAGTGAGACTTGTGAAGGGCTTGGCTCAGAACTTTGGAGTTATGTTTGTAGGAGCATAAAATGACTTAGTTCATTCATTGAGAATTTTTAGATGTATTTAAGTATTTTTCTTCCTAGTAAATGAAATAGCCACCCTTTCCCTAATAAAATGAAATGCATGGTCATAGGACCTTGTATGGTGTTGAAACTCTATCAGTGGCTGATTAGGGATGAAAATGGACTATAGTAATTTGTTATGATTTATTGAAGTATTATTCCTTGTGTAGGAAATTATAAGTACTTGCTAGCTTAAGGGAATTTAATTTTGATAAATGCCAAATCATGGGGATAAATTGTGAGACTTGGTTATCTATCATTTAATGCTATTATAAGCCCATGATAATTATTTGGAGGCTTGTAAAATTATATTTCTTGTACCTCATGTAGAAATTGGAATTTACACCACTTGAGTATTTAATCTTTTTAAAATATCAAATCTTGGGGCAATGATGTGATACTTGGTTATCTGTAGTTTTAGGCTAATATATGCTCATGATAATTGTTTGGAAGCTTGTTGAATTATATTTCTTGTACCTCATGTAGAAATTGGAATTTACACCACTTGAGTATTTAATCTTATTAAAATATCAAATCATGGGGCAATGATGTGATACTTGGTTATCTGTAGTTCTAGGTTAATATATGCCCATGACAACAGTTTGGAAGCTTGTAGATTTATAATTCAAGTACCTCATGTAGAAATTGGTAATTGCTACCTTTGAATGTTTAATCATTGTAAAATATCAAATCACATGGTAATGACACAATAATTTGGCAGAGGACTCTAGGTCCCCATTGAGACACTTGGTAATTTTTGGAGAATTTTCAGAAGTGAAATACTATTTTTCCTAATTAAAGTGGCATTTTGGTAATTATACAATTATGATGATATAGTAGGTCAAATGACATCCTAGGGTCATGATACTCAGTGAACCACCTTGATATAGGATATTACCTTACTGATAATTTTCATGTATCATGTAGAATCATTTTGAGGGTAGTTCATGTGTAATTTGGCTTAAGGCCTTAACTACTTTAAATTATAATAAATACCAAATTAATATGGAAAATTATGGAACTTGGACCATACCTTATTAAGGTCAGTAGGAGCCTGGGATAATTATACCAGACCCTGGAGATAAGGTTTTAGAAGGATTCCCTTATGGGGTTGATGGATAGTTCAATTTGGTGGTCTGCGTTTAGTAAAAATAGAATTTTGAGTTTTTGACAATTCAGATCCCTAAGTAGTGGATAGGAGTTATACCCAATCAGTAAATGGGTTGTATCACACCATCATTCAAGGAGGGTCAATCCTAGGGTTACTTGTGGGGTGGTGCTAGAGTTAATGTAGAAGGAATGAAGGTACGTCCAACCCGATTGGGTGGGACGGGAGATGAGCTAAGTAAATTTAACTATATGAAATGATGAAGGATGAACCAAACATTAATCACCAACTAATGTAATTGTCTTGAAGAGGATTGTGGGGTTGAGCCCATTGATCTGTAGTACCGTTAAGGGCCCCTTATGGAGTACACCGCGGGAAGTCCAAGACTCACCCTAATTATATCACTAACTGAATTGTAGGCAAGAGTAGCCTAAGTAGGGATGCAAACTGGTATGGATCTCCTCCGGGAAGGAGATGGGTTGGGTCAGCTTGTGTGATAGTCCCTGAGCCGGAAGCTCGGGTGGACATTGTTAACACCTGTTACTTATTCAAATAGTGGCGAGTCTTCGGTACTAGGCTAGTCGTGTCACCGACGGTAGTACATTGACTCAGGTGAGGGTGAGGTTTAGAGGGCCGGTAAGTTTGAGTACCACGGTCTGGAGGACAATCCCTAATAACCCACCCAGACCTTAAAGTCTGGTGGATTCCAGCAAGAGTACGCAGGAGCTCCGCTGTTGTGTTCTTAGCGTTGAGACGTACATGAGGTCTAGGCTTGGTAGTGACTATACCCGCCTAGGATGTGGAGTGCCCGATCCACTACCACCGTGAGCCACGACGGTCGGTACCCGAAAGGTTGGCTTCCTTTCAAACAAATTGGGAACTATAAAGGTCTGTGCGCATAGAGTCGTGTGGGTGAGTCACATTGCATAAATTCATTAAAACATCATAACCATAGCATAACATAACATTCACATAGCATACCCCCATCATATAAATTAGTATGGACTCTTTTATATGATGGGTTACCTGGACATCTTAACTTATATGTCGTATGAGCGTTCATATAAGTTAAGGTACGAATCTGTGATGGTAGTTTAGATTTACTTACTGCACTGCATTTTCTTTCTATTTACTGCTTACCTCATTGCTCTACTTTACTGCCTTATACCAGCACTATACTGCTAGCTAGATTTTACTGTTTTACTTATACCTGCTAGAGTAGTGTCATGTCACCACCTTCTTGTTTATCCCTTGTTTGTCCTCCGCTTCTTCCTCCCGCTCGGTGCCTAGGAGTCGTGGAGGGAGGCGAGGACAAAACGGCTTAGTCTTTATGACTAACGGTCGGTGTGACCGCAGGAGTCCGAGGAGACGGAGTTGTCCCGCGCGCAGCAGGACGAGATGGCAGGACCTGAGCAGTAGATGCAGCGCACTACCACAACGCCACAGGTTGATGATTAGATAGTTAGACTTCCGCCTTTTGAGAGCTTTTATTGTAGACTTCCGCATGTTGTAGAGAGAGAGATAGTACATTACTTTGCATATGTATCGGGTTTAAGCCCCTTTAGTTGTACTTCTCTTATGGACTTTCTGTTTTCATTATATATGTATATGATGCTGTGATTATGGGCATGCCTTCTTTTATGTACTTACTTTTTGGCATATTTTACTTATGATCGTATAGCCGGCAGGGTTGGTGCTGAGCGGTGTTAGTCAACTCGAGTGTTGGTGACACCGCAAGGCAGCGATTCTGGGCGAAGGTCCACCTCAACCGTGCGATATAGGAGAGGTTCGAGTTTTCAAGTACCCGAACGGGTTTTGGAAAAAGAGACCTTACATTTACTGTTTACAGTTTTCTTATTTCTGTGATTATATTATTCTGTGATTGGTATTGCTGAATGCATAGTTGTTAGAGTTGTTTTTATTGTGTGTGCATAATTAGTGTAAAAGTTTTTAAAACTCTAATCACCCCATATAAAGAATACTCAAATGCACACTATGCACTTTCAATAAGTTTCTGTCTTTTGTTTGATAGAAAGTAATAATTTTGTACGTACAAGTATGAATAAGAAGGCGAATATGATGACAACGAAGAATGTGGAGAGGGTCGCACATTCGTAGGGATTTTGGATCACGGACTATTATTGTGGGAGGAAGTTGCATATATGATCTCCTATAGAACATAGATAAAGCTATTACAAAGAAATATGAGAGGAAAAAAGTACAAGTGTTTTTGCTAATTCATAATTAATCTATTACTCAAATATTTCTCTTTATATTTATTCTTGAGTAATGTTAAAAAGTATATTTCATCATCTTAAAGTGACATGAAGTCACACACACACATATTAACAATTGTTATTCGCAGACCATAAATGTATCGACAGATCAACTTTTTCCCAGTTTATTTGAGTTTACAAATTGTTATCCGCAGACCAATTTTAAACTTGAGCAGTCGATGTCTTCGTTCCCCTGAGCAGGGCCCGGCAGCGAAGGAACATCTCTGACGAACTTCTGAGCACTTCAGTGTGTGCACGGATCGTGATTCACGGATAGAGACCGAGTTGAGGATGAAAGACGATTTCTTCGGTGTTCATGAGATTTCAGTTTGTTTGGGAAGACGGTTTAGATAGCTAGGGTTACTCTCAATGTGGTGAGGAAGGCGAAGAGAATGACCGAAGTTCTTTTTTTTTTTAACTTTACTAATCTATTTATAACAAAAATATCTGTGAATAACAAATTTGACTTCCTTTAGAGCTGCGAATAAATAAACGTGATTTGCGAATAACAACTACTATATATATACGCAATAAATTAAAAAGATACTCGATAGAGTTAATCAGTAGATCATCATATCATAGTAATTCAAGAAGTTATTCAGCTTCAATTTATTGATAGTCAATCAGCATGAAGTTACTAAACAAGATCTCTCATGAACACCTCGAATTTGATAAGAGTATGCGCGCATCAGAGCAATTACTTCTGGATAGGGAGCGGATCTTTGCATATTTCTAAAGCGTAGGTGTAAAAAAATAATTAACTAAATCTCACAATATAATTTGGAAAAAAAATAATGGGGTTTAAGTAATTATTTAGACATAAGATGCATTTTAAGAGTATGAGTGAAGTTTAGTATGAAATCATAGTTAACATAGTTTAGATAAAAATTTCTTCATGATGAATGACCTTCTAAAAAGTCCTTGTGGATCACTGCAATAAAAAACTAAATGGGTTAGCTTCAACTTATGCTATAAATTGAGTCAAAGTAAAAAAATAATTCATATATATACTGTGAGTTGTGTCGACATTATTGCACTCTCAAGCTTGAATCTCTTCAAAAACGTGTTCTTTGTGGGATCTCTTCAAGTGTGTTTCAACGCACTTGGGGTATAAGACTAGGAGTTAACACCCTCTTATAAAGGAGGTCGGGGGTTCTATCCCCCGCCTCAACATCCTCCCCAGAGACTTGGTTAAAGTCCTCTCTATGAGATTTGGTTGGGATGCATGCTTCGACTGCAGTCGGGCTTGTTCGGGTGGCCCCAGAGACTTGGTTAAAGTCCCCTCTAGTGGCCCCCGCCTTTCAACACCCACAGAGGATCCAATGTCGATCCGTTGTGGGGGCCAACCAATCATTGGATCGGATAAATACGAGGTAATTCGATGGCCCTAGCTTATCTTCAACCTCGAGATCAACGATCTAGATCGCATAAAGCCTTTCTGTCACCTGGATCCATTTCGAGCGTCCGCCACTGTGCTTCAGAGGCCCTTATATCATGCTACTACCCTGATCACTTCACCTAAGGGAGACAAACATCTGGGAGGTGGATCTCGTTATCCACGCAGTGGTGCCACCTAAAGGGCCCACGGGAAGGACCAGAGAGTCCTTTCCCAACCTAATTGTAAGGCTCTCTAGTGAGCCCATAAGGGCATGGAGGAGTCCCCACATGTGTTGATGTTCTGAAGATGTGCATGGTCGGGAAAGCCTCCCTCCGGCGGCCGAAGAAGGTGTCTAAATGATCCTAAGAGATCTAGCATAGGTGGAGGATCATGAATACACACATATGCAGGGTTGGGGTGGCATGATCTGACCCGTGGAGGCATGGTGACCGATGGTGGTGATGAGGGATCAGGAAGAGTTGAAACAGTCGTCGGGACAATAGAACTTCTCTCTATCTCATCTTGCGCACTAAAGCAATAAGAGGACAGAAATCAGTTTTGTGGCCTTAAATCAAGTCTTCACCCCTCCATGAATGTGGCTGACTCCTCCTCTTCTCTTCATGCATGGATTGACCTCCACTGGCCGGTTTGTCTTCCTCTCACCTTTGGAATAGAGGTGAAACGACACCCCACTTCATTCCCAACAATTACGGGGCCTTCAAGGTTGGCCACATGCATTCATGCGCTAAGCAGGGTCAGTTTGACCACTCCTTGCTCATGTTAACCACTAGGCTGATGTGGATGCCTATGCAGAGATATGGATTGGTCAACACCACCTCCACATGGTCAATACCAGCCAAGGCCTAGGCCTAGGCTTATATAAGTTAGGGACACTTTTAGGCTAGGGTTGACTTTTCCTAGTCACCAAGAGAGGTGGAGGTCATGTGGGGCTCAACCTCAAGTCATGGTGGCACTTGAGTGAGCCCAATTGACGTGGTGTGCCTCTAAACCCTAATTTAGGCTAGGGTTGGACAAGTCAACCCTCTGGGTTGAAGTCCATGGATGAAGTGGAGCCCCTAGAGCTCACTTGTGTCCACTGGGGTGGTAGAAGTCCTTGTGGTATAATTTTGAGCTAAGTCAAATCTTGAAGAGTTGATCTGAGCTAGATCCTAGCTAAGTCAGCTCCTTGTGAGCTCAAATATGTACTTAGGTCACTAATAAGATCAAAGGGGGGAGTTCACTAACACCAACTAAGGTGAGCTTGGGCTCAACCCTAGGGTTGGAGGGGTGGTTTAACTATATAAATTTTACGGCTTCCAAAATGAAGTCTTGTAATACTTTTTTGGTATGTTTTGGCTTGGGAAAAGTCAAATAAAATTTACTATTAACAACACAATTTTTTGTTATCAAGAGTGATCAAAAATGAACAGGAATAAAAAAAACATCCTGTGCGCGATCATAAGTGATCGTGGGAGAAGCACAAAAAATATTTTATTACGAGCGGCACATTTTGGTCGCGCGTTAGAATGCAGAATGCGTTTAATGCAGAACCCCGAATGTCGGCATTAATTAAGAAGTATTATTAATATGCTTGTCGGAAATAATTGATAGCCATAATTACGATCAACAGCACTAATGAATAATTATCGGCGTTAATGATCCGACAGGAATACCAGGAGAGAGAGAGAGAATAATCTATCCCTCTCTCTCTCTCTCTCTCTCCCCACCAGTACGTGGAAAGTGCACCAATGAGGTTTGCAAAAGGGTCCACCGTTTAATTAAGGGCAATGTTATACGCAGTCCTATAATTGATATTCACAGTCCAATTTTTATGATTTATTTCGCGCTTTTTAAAAATACGCTCTGTACATGCATTTTTAGGGAAATTGTTCAACACGAAAATTGTATATCTCGTCGAGATCTACAACTTTCGTGTTGAACACTTTTCCTAAAAATGCACGCACGAGGCGTATTGCCGCCCTGATTAAAACATGAGTGTAATTTTTGTAAATACGTCTTGTACATGCATTTTTAGGAAAAGTGTTCAACATGAAAGTTGTAGATCTCGACGAGATCTACAATTTACATGTTGAACAATTTCCCTAAAAATGCATGTACAGAGCGTATTTTCAAAAAGCGCAAAATAAATCATAAAAATTGGACTGCGAATAACGATTATAGGACTGCGTATAACATTTCCCTTAATTAATTAAGAGTTATGTTAAACGCATGCCGATTTTGGATATATGCAGGCCACCGCTTTTAAAAAAAGGTATCGTTGAGTTTTTCTTTTTCAGCCAACATGTCATAAAACTAGACTTATATATACCGCCATCGCCCACGACCCGTGCAGCCGTCGGACGAGATCGAGCTTCCTCTCTGATCTCCTCTCCCTCCTCCGGCGACTTCGGTCGGTGATCCTCTCCGGCCGACCACCTCCTTCCCTTCTCCGGTTGGCGAGCTCCTCTCTCTTCCTCTGTAACTTATTTTTCTATTTTCGAAAAGGCTCCATTTATCCAAAATGTTGTAAATCGTGTTATGCATCTGAATTTAATTGAAGGATAACGTTTTGTGCATAAATAAAGCCCGATATTTTTGTGATTTTACGCGTCTTTTATTGATTAAAGTCTTGAAAGGGGTGATCACAAACATATTTTTTGTGATGTATAGAATCAAAATGATTATAATGTATTTTATTGAACTATTATTGTGGGTCAAATAGACTGCAAAAATATATTTATTTGACTTTTATGAATGTTTTATTTTACTTGGTGATTTATTTAAGAAAATATTAATTTAATTTTTGAATATGATTTGTAAATATAAAATTTGGTCTGCATGAGCAATTTTTTGGTCTGCATAAAGCGGACTGCATATAACCTTGCTCTTAATTAATTATCATTATCTAAACGCAACATTGGAATGCGATTACACATGCCTCTACATGATTTGTGCGCCCTGATTATTATAGGCTGTTGTTATTAACACCAGCTATTCGCAACTATTTCATAACCGCAAATCACTATTTTCAAACAATTATATCGACAACTCTTGTTCGTGAACTTCCAGCCTCACCACTAAAATTGCGTCCATGTTTAGGTTCATAAAGGAGTTTTTCTACGGCGGCTATCAAAATGTAGTGCCCAACGGGCATTTTATAACAAAGCAAACCAAGGTCCCGACCCTCCGGTGAGGGGGGCATGTTGAGAATATAACAATATTCAATAACTTAGGATTCGTTTGGCACGGCGGTGACGATCATGAACGCGGTGGTTATGAACCGCCGTTCGTGAACGCCCGTCCATACCTAAGGAACTTCGTCCACTTTTATGTTATAACTAGTTTTGTTTTCTTAGTGGTGGTCGTAACCGTTGTCATTTCAAACATGCATTCTATGAAGGCGGCGTTTATGTTTAAACTCACCGGAGCAAAAACGCGGCGCCAAACAGAGCCTTAATCTGTGCACTAGTTGAGTGCAATGGTTCCAAGAAAGTTAAATAATATTATTTCTATAAACGGGAGAGGAAAAATAAGGCGATTGTTATCCGCACTACAGTTTTGGCTATCCGCACTCTTTATGTATTATTACGCGTCTTTTGGAAATATGTCTTGTACATGCATTTTTAGGAAAAGTGATCAACACTAAAGTTGTAGATCTCATCTGTGTTCAACATTTTTCCTAAAAATGTACGCACAAGACGTATTGTCGCCCTAATTATGTGCGTAACTATAGCGAATTTTTAAAATACGCCTTGTACATGCATTTTAGGAAACCTATTCAACACGAAAGTTGTAGATTTCGACGAGATATACAACTTTCGTGTTAAACACTTTTCCTAAAAATGCATGTACAAGGCGTATTTGTAATAACTCATATAAAAAGAGTGCGGATAGCCAAAACTGTAGTGCGGATAACAATCGCCAAAAATAAAGAAACATACTAAAATGAACTTTGGGTTCTTTTTAAAATCAGTCCTTGAACTTCTAAATGGTTGAAATCAATCCCTAAACTATTAAAACCAAACAATTTTAGTCCAAAAGCCGATTTTCCTATTAAGTTGCCACCGCTGTCACCGCAGCGGCACCTAGCGGTTTTCGACGAAGGAAGAGTGATTAAGGGTCCGAAGGACTTCGCCGGAGGCAGAAACGGAAAGTTGAAGGAGAGGTCGAGGTCGGTGACGGAGGGGAGCACCGCAAGCTTCGGTGGAATCGGGCCGGTTAGCCATAATCTTATTCTCAAAACCTGAAGAAATTTTTGGCTCTGTGTCCCGTTTAAAAATCTGTGTCCGGAATAAGTGTCGTGCTGACAGGTGGCGGAATCACATAAGAAATAAAAAAATGATCGCGCAACATATAATTTGATATCTGCGGAGATCAATTGATCTCCATAGAGATCAAATTTGATTTCCGTGGAGATCAATTGATCTCCACAGAGATCAAATTTGATCTCTGCGAAAATTAAATGCATTACGAATGCACCCCTCAGAGAGGGGAAGTTTATTGTACTTATTGTTAGCAATATAAATTTGGAGGGAAGATTTTGATATTTTAAAAAGTAGAGAAATCATTATTATTATGTTTTATGCAAAATGTCAAATGAGGTCTGAGTTATTAACCCTTATTTGAAATGAACAAGGTTAGCCTAGTGTTTATATACTCAATTTTGTTTATTTTATTTTCTCAATCTTTGGTGATGGTGTCAATATAATCAAATAAAGTCATAGTAGAGCTTTCATCAAACATGATAAGTGTAGTGGAGATGACTATTACTTCATAATAACCTTATGTACTCAATTTTATTGATAGCATAATTTTATAAGTACCTCACGAATTCGATCCACTAGAGGGGAAAAAAGTTGCATAAACGATGTAAATTCAAAACATTTACTTCCATATCCACTGTTTTACTAACCATATGATCCAATTTACTTTATAAATCAATTTTGCAGATGATTTTGCTGCGAACCTGTCATCTCACCCGAATGGAGCATACCAAATATCAATGTTATTTCATTGATAGAAAAACATAACTCTTTGGAGCCAAAAAAAAAAAAACTTGTAGCATCGTAACATGACATCAGAACATATATTAGAGGTATATTTTGCGGAAGTTAAAGGCTTCTAAGATTTGTAAAGCTCTGACTTTATGTAATATTAACTTCTTTTGTTCATCCCAAATACATATTACATTACATGCTTGTGCACAAATATTTGACAAGTAACATCTTGAATTATGAATGTGTGGTTTGGAGGTATACTTCTTCTTCTCTATGACCCTATAACAAAGTTGTTAAACAATATACATTATATTCTTCTAGAAATAAGTTTTTATCTACATGATATTATGTTTGATTTACCCGATATTATGTTTCGATCTTTATGTAAACTGATTTTGATCTCTACAGAGATCGAATTTGATCTCCATAGAGATCGAATTTGATCTCCATAGAGATCAAATTTGATCTCTATGGCGATTTGATCTCTATGGCGATCAAATAATGTCATGCGTCACAATCATATAACTCCCAGACGAAAATCTCTCTCCGGGACACGGATCCAAAAATTTCGCCAAAACCTGACCACCGCCTCACGTCATCCTCCATCTCCATTCTCCATTCGACTTGCTGACAAACATTTTCTTGTGAATTTTGGCAGCCAAGGTGGAGCCGAGCAAGAGGAAGTCTTATTTACTGGCCGCAAGCTCCATCAAGTTGGATGCATTTGGAGATTTGGACGAGCATTAAACATGTCGGGAGAAAGAAGGCCGCTCAGAAGAAGAGGAAGAGTAGAAGACAGAGGAGCTTGGCCTCGGCTTTGCGTCGAGAAATTGTCTTTTGGAGTCAGAATTGATGAAAGTTGAAGGAGAGGTCGACGTCGGTGATGGAGGGGAGAGCCGCAAGCTCCGGAGGAATTGGACCGGTGAGGCTGTTTTGATTCATCTTCACGGTTAGCGGCTATTGGCAATTGATAATATCGGTGAGAATGGTGCCATTGAGATTATTTTGTGAAAGCTCAAGTTTGTAGAGATTCTGGAAGCCGGAAGCGAAGCTGGGGATTTCGCCGCGGAGTTTGCATGAGCTCGTGGAGAATAACTCAAGCGCTGGGGCCGTCCAAATCGTGCTGGGCAGCATGCTTCAGAAAGCATGATCGTGTGGGAAAGCTTTCTAAACAAAGAAGGAATGATTTCAATAGTAACTAAACTGGTTTTGTGGACTAGAATTGCTTGGTTTTAATACTTTAGGAATGATTTCAACCATTTAGAAGTTCATGGACTGATTTTTAAAAAGACCCAAAGTTCAGGAACTGATTTTAAAAAGGACCCAAAGAAACAATGAGACCGATAACCGCCTCCTCATCAAAACTTTTCAAGCCATTTTTTGTTGGGCAAAAAAGCAGTGTTTTAAAACCGGAGCAGCCAGTTCGACCGATTAAACGGTGAACCAGTTGGGTATACGGTCCAGACCAGCCTAAAAACCGGTTTATATCAGAACCACCCAAAAACTGGTTAATCAGGCGGGTTAACCGCCAACCTGGGAACCAGAGGGGGTTTTGGAAGCCCGCCCGATTTTAATAGAAGCATTAAAATTACTTTGTACTAAAATAAGTAAGCTAGCGCCTGACGGAATTCAAACCTACAACCTCCAACGTTGCAAATGAAGTATCTGGATCCCATGAATTTCGCGGTCCAAATGAATTTCAAGCTGATCCGACGGGTTCACTAATCCCATCCATTTATAAATTTTTTTAATCAAAAAATTCTCCGCCACTAGATATATTTCTGAAAGGTCGTGTCCATTAGATGAGAAGGATCCGGAAATGAAAGCCCAACAACACCAAGCTATAGAAAATGTATATATATTACTCTAAACCCTAAAATTCTAAACCTAAAAACTCTAAACCCTAAAACGCTAAACCCTAAATCCCAAATCACGCTAGCTTGCTTAGTTGCATACTACCAAAATAAACCTTATAATTTGTATAACATAATATTCTTCCTATCAATTACTATATACCAAGCAGAGCAGGAATAGATCTTGCGGAAGTAGATATGCCGGCGAGAAGATCGGGTGACCTAGAAATCCAAGGTAGAAGACAAAAACGAAAGATAGGAATCGAAAATGGAAAGGAAATAGAAACCGAAATAAAAAATTGCAATCACTTTAGAGTTGTGATCGAAATTGAAGAATAAAATAAAAAAGAAAGGAGAATTTGAAAACAAAATCAAAAATCGGAAAACTTATCGATGAAAGTGCAGCGGTGTGGGGAGAAAGAAGCAGAAGTGAGGTCGGCTTGGGCGAGGAGAACGAAGAAGAAGCGAAGCGGATGCGATGAGGTGGTAATCGGGGAGAACTGATGCTTGGGGGCGACGTTATGATCCCGTGGAAGCGGCGCCGTGAAAAAGAAGCGGTGGAAGGCTATTTCCGAAAAAGGCGAATCTTGCGTGACCGGACGGCATCAACACTGTAGCAGGTAGGGAAAATTCTTGTTTAAGATAGATATATATCGTATTTATTTTTATAAAATATAATAATAAAAGTATTATTATAATAAAAAATAAAATATATACCATATTTATTTGTATGTATACTATAATTACATATATTATAAATGTTATATATGCAGGTTTCATATTTATTAAGATGTTACTATCCAACCCCGATTAGATCGGTCGGACCGATTAGAACTCGAACCATCGTTCATTTGCAGCAACTGCATATGAAGAAGAAGACCAGAGCAAAAAGCAAAAGAGGACGAGCAACAAGCAGGTTAATATCAATAGCATTCCTTTTGATGTAACAAAAGATCCAACTTTCATTTTTCTACATACTTACTTAAGGCAAAAATCTTACACCTGTTCTAATTTGCATTTCACATTGTGTGTTCATAGTTGAATGTATGCATCTTTTATGTGCATGTGTACAGATGTAATGGAGCTAAATGTATGATAACTAACATGAAAAATCAAATATTAACATATTTTTCAATTGGTGTTGGACTGAACCTAAACTTCAATGCGCCACAGCACTAGCAGTTCTACCACCTCAAACTATTCCCTAGTCTGTTAGGATCTGCTATGATAGGGAGAAGCAGACACGCAGTTAGCGGAGAGGAGGAAACCATAGAAATTGACGAACAAAACAGAAAATACAAGCTCGGATGGGGTACAGCCTAATGTGAACCGTCCACCATGGTTTGAAGCACGGTTCGTGAATACTTTGCCGCAGCCATGACAATTCTCCTTGGAAATTGAGTTCATATGTTCTCATCGCACATGCAAGATGTCTCCTTGATTGTGCGTTATTGCCATTGAGTCATATGTTACTGAACTCGGTGCTCCCCTCGCGAGATGATTTGCATCTCAAGAATCTATTCGGGCTCAAACATGGCTCGGTTTGGGGTCGATGAGAAGGGTGATTCCCACCGGATGATTGCCTATGACCTGCTTGAGCTGTGGAAGTGAAATACCAGATGAAAGCGGTTAGTCCCCGACAACTTTAGTGGGTAGGCAACGACCCAAATGCGCTCCGCGGCTATAAAAGGCCCAAAGCATCGAGAGCATAATTGTTTAGGTGGATCCAAGTTGCTACTACATGTTAACGGGCGGTGCCTTAACTTGAGGAACACCGTCTCCCCGAGTAAGATGGACTTCACAACAGAGTTTGTTTGCTTGTATGGTCGTAAATTGTTGTGCCCACTGCAAGTTAAACTTCAGTTGGCAAAGGAGCTCCTCGGTCCAAGAGATCCAAGTGGGCAGCGATGACATCCACTCGGCATTCTCCGGGTACTCGGCCCAAGAGACCCAAGTGAACACTGCTTGGGCTAATATGCAGTAAAGCAACAGAGGTATGTTTCTATGCAGCTATTGAGCACCCGGTCGCAGCTATTGAGCAGACGGTCTGCTCATCAATTTGAGGGGCGGTAAGTCGTGCTCAATGTAGCTTAGTCCCCTGGAATTGACAGACCTGATGCCAAAAGGAGTTGATGAAATCACTGATTAGAGAACGAGGAAACATATGCAATTGAACTTTCTCTTTCACAAACAAGACCACTAGTGACCTAGCGGCGAAGGGGTGTCGCAACCACAATAAGTGCATGTGTTTAGACTTGTACACGACCACTACCAAGAGACAATCATAAGCATGAGAACAATGCAATCGAGAGATGAAACTAATGGTGATGTTCTCGTGGCCTTTGGAACTGAGAGCGACTAAAGTAGACCCGCAGGGGCCATGACCTAGTACTTGGCACACTAGCTGTTACGAACTCGATAAATTTGATTGCAGTATAACTCATAAACTGGATACAAATCACGAGGGATACTCGTGTCTAATCTCAGGAGGTTGGTTCCTCCTTAAGTCCCTCTTAAAATGAGAGATCACAAACCCTTAATGATAAAAGATGCCCATCACACCATATCCCATTTCCCCTTATATAGATGAGGAAGGGCATGCCTAATAAGAAATTACAAAATATTTTAATTAATACAATTAATTAAATCAATATTAACAAATTAATTAATACTAATTAATTACAACATTCAGAGCGGCTTCCATATGCACTCTCGATGCCTCCTCTGAGGGGGTCCACTATGGTGAATGCATATTTGAAACATTATTCTGCCCTTGAAAATCGATCTTGCCCCTAAGGTCGACCGAGGGCGTACTTGAAAGAGGCCATTGTGGGGGAAGCATGCCAGTTGGGCCAAGGTGTGACGATCTGAGAAGTGAACTTGTGGGGACCTGGCGTGGATCGAGGGAATGCTATAAAAATAGTGAGCTCAAGCGGACCCCAATATTCAGGTAATTGAAGTGCCTCGTGAGTATATTGTGGGTAAGGGGCGTGCGGGTGTCAGTTGCGTGGGTGAGTGTGTGTGTGTGTGTGTGGGGGGGGGGGGGGGGGGGGGATCATGGAGGGGGGAAAAGATACGGCCCATATGATGGCAACGGAAGACATGAGGAGCCGGACGCCCCTCATCTGTGACATGTGATGGCGTCAAGCAGACGCTGAATACTCTTGGCGTGGAGAGGATTTGGGGATATCGAGGAAGCGGGAATAAACACTTGAGCTACTGCGGGCTGCGATCATGTGCAGAGGCATGGGAGGCAGTTGGCAGGGCCGGGGAGCGGGGAGAGCTGAGGCGCTGGTATAGGAGGTGGGACAGAGGCGTGTGGTTGCGGTGGGACCGGTAGAGGCACGCAGAAGGTAGAGTTGATCGGGTCGCATGTCTGAATCGACGCTCGAAGGCTCGGGATCCTCCGACGCGGGGTGACGTGGTTGGTGAAAGGCCGGAGGCAAAGACTTTTGTGAGGAGTGTCGAAGAAGTTGTCGGCGGCGCTGACAGTTGCGGGGAGCTTTGATCTATGTCGTCGTGCCGAGCTTTGTTTGTTACGGAAGGAGGTGTCTCCGGCGAGGGGTCGACAAGTATTCCCCAACTATGTTGGATGCTACGAAGGAGGGTCATGTTGTCGTGATACTGGGTTGTATCCCGATCGAAGAGGTCGTGGAGGGAGTCGCCAGTACCAGGCGACTGAAAGGGCAATGGGCAGAGAGCAACAGTTCAGATCATTATTACGAACTCGATAAATTCTATTGCAGTAGCACTCGCAAACTGGATACACAAATCACGAGGGATACTCGTGTCTAACCTCAGGAGGTTGGTTGTTCCGCGAAGTCCCTCTCAAAATGAGAGATCCCAAACCCTCGATGATAAAAGATGCCCCTCACACCATAATCCCTCCACCCCACCCCACATAGATGCGGAAGGGCACGCCTAATAAGAAATTACAAAATATTTCATTTAATACATTTAATTAAATCAATATTAATTACTAATTACTAAGCAATATTACCTAATTAATTAATACTAATTAATTACAAAATTATACTTTGTATATGAGCATTCAGGGCGGTTTCTATATGCGCTCTCGGTCTCCTCAGAAGGGGTCCGCTCAGGTGAGTGCATATTCGTAGCACTAGTTGAATATGCATTTTGCCACACGCTGGTGAACATACAAGGATACTGTCAATCAAAGGCGCATGTACGACAACCTGTGGTCATGAAGTGGGACTCATGAAGCAGGCATGGTATCCAAGTGGAGATCTCTAGTGTAACGACCCAACCCATAATCTCTGAGATAATGCCACTTTGGTTCATCCCATCCTGTATTATGCTGAATCACGCGATTTTATTCTTTTCCATAAGTGGACTAGTAGTATTTCTCAAGAGGTTACTCATCCCAAAATTACTTTAGTAGAATATGCTTCATTGTGGAGTTTCGAACAAAACTTCTCTACTTGCTATGATATTATGAGATGACTTCAAACCGCAACGGTCGCACATGCCCTGGTTGGCGAAGGAATGATCCCCACCACTTCAGGCGGAAATCAGTGGTGTTGTAGTCATGAAAGAACTCATGTGATGATTTATTCCCTCATTCTTCTAGAAAGCACAAAAATTTAAAAATCCACTGACTATAGCTTTCTTCTTTACAAAAGCCATGATAATGCCTTTCAATTTCCCTTTCTCTATTTTTTTTTAATAAATTGTTAGTTCCTCCCACAATACAAACATAATTATTCCAAATACCCATAAGCTTTTGCATAATTTAGAGCATCATAAGTTACTACCATTCTTCTTCCAGTATAAAAGTTTGTTATTTTTTTCAAAGCAGTATCATATTAATCTCAACATTCTCCCTTATACCACAATCAAGTTTAAACATTAATGGATTTTTTTTATTGAGCTACAAAAAATTCATAGAAATGTATCAACACAATTTTGAATCTATAAAACAAAAAGAGTCTTCTAACATGTGGAAACTATATTCCTCTTAATGAAGCCCTTCCATGACCAGGCTCAATAAAAAAAAAAAAAAAAAAAAAAAAAACCTAAAACAATTTACCTCATGAAGTCCACTGATAATAGAAAAATGGTGGTGATGGTAACTCTGATAACTGAATATTTCAATAATCAAATAGGTCAGAGGATCCCTACTCATGGTGCCCAAACTTCCGCGACAAGACCTCATAATACCGCCTTTGCTGCAACCATGAAACAACAGAAAAGGCGAAGAACATTAGAACCCGAGACATAATTCATGAGATGATAGCGGGTTTCAGGAAGGCTGTCCAAATTTATCTAAACAAACATAAACATAAAGAGTAAATATTGTCTTCAGACAGCGCTGCTTGCAGTGACATAGAAAACAGTCTTATGCACACCTAAGCGTAAGCTAGTTTTTGTGTCACAGCACAGGTAGCGTTGTTCTAAGACAGTATTTCTCAAATAAAAATTGTGCGAGAACGTGACGACGAAATGCGCCAAAATTGCAAACCTCCTCTGAAACTGATGGGATGATCTTCTCTAAAGCTTTTTCAAAATGTGTCATCTTAATCACCAAAGGCACAGCATATGACTTCCCTTGGCCCGCAAGCATTTCTTTTTCATAAATGACAGCCATGGCAGCTTCATCCACCTGTTATTAAAAGAATGCATCCCTAAAAAAAATACTCCAGGGAAGCAACCAATGACTAGCAAAACTGTAAATCAAGAACTCATAAAATTGAATTCCTAAGCTCCGTTTGGCGCGGCGGCAGCGGGGCGGCGGTCGTGAACGTGGTGGTTATGAATCATCGTTCGTGAACGCCAGACCTCACCCAAGGAACTTCATCCACTTTTATGTTCAAAACTAGTTTTATTTTCTTGGTGGCGGTCATAACCTTTGTCATGCCAAACATACATTCTATGACAGTGACGTTTTTGTCCGAAATCACCGGAGCAAAAACGTTGCGCCAAACGGAGCCCTAATGTCAGTCCCCCAACACAACAGATAGTGCATTGCACCGTTACACCATTCAATTTTTTTCCTTTTTGTAGTAGTATGTATTAACCATTGTGACCCACTGCCCCCTCATATCAATCAAACTCTCTATTTTCCAGTAGTAGTCCCGCCAAACTCCGCTGACGAAGCAATACTAGAGCCATGCCATGCCGTCCCCTTCCCCGTCGTCCTCTGTCGCTCACGACAGTTCTCTCCATGATAGAATTATTATGTGAGTTAGTGGAGCAAATGCAAAATAGATATAACATTACATCATTACTAGTATGCCAGTTGAAGTTTGTCTTTTTATAATGGTATAAATTAAAGGAATACTAGTATTCATGTACGTGGTTCTCACTTATTCGATCTTCCGTTTCTCTCTCTCTCTCTCTCTCTCTCTCTCTCCACATATTCTCTATAAAAGGTATAAAAAGGTACAAAATAAGAGATGAATAAAGGAAGCCTTGATGTCACGCCAAAAAAGAAATTTCCCTTTTATATAGTAAAATATAATAGATGATATAAGTATGGCCATACCAGAGCAGCAAGATCAGCACCCGTGAAATTTCTGCATGCGTCTCTACTGGCAAGGGAATCATAATCAACATCAGGAGCAACGGGCTTTTTACGAGCAAGTGCTTTTAAAATCAATCCACGCTCGGCAACAGTTGGAATAGGAACGTAGATTGGTTTTCCAAATCTACCGGGCCGTAGAACAGCAGGGTCGATCACTTCAAGTCTGTCAAAACAACAAGATCAAAGTCAAACAAAAATACCGCAGGAGACGCATCATCTGCATAAATTATTAAAATGCTGGCTACCTATTTGTCGCTCCGATCACGAAAACACCATGTCGTTGATCCGCGCCATCGAGTTCTACAAGCAGCTGCGATTTAGAAGAGTGATTCAAGCTTAGAAGAGAAATCACTGATTATATAAAAACATCATTCAACTAAAATAAAAAACCTGGTTCAGGGCCCGCTCTACAACCCATGCTCCTTCTCTTCCTCGCTTTGTTGTCAATGCATCAATCTACAACAAACGATAAACACAGAATCGAGCAATTCTTTTATTAGTTGTACCACACAACAACACTCAAGCTTTTATCCCACCATAGTGGTGGCTGGCTTTTATTAGTTTGTAACATATACTATTAAACTTAGTTATGCCCTCATATAATACTAATAGATATTAGACATGATGCTAAATATCATCTACATTACCAAGGATTAACTACTGCCGCGGAGTCCCATGCAAAGTGTCGGCGACCAGAGTACCATTTAATGTTTATCTTATGTACAATCTTCGGTGGCGGCGATACTTTCAGCCGCTGCACAGTTATTTATTTATTTTATCTATTTAATTTTACATTAATTTCCAGTTATTTATCTTATTTTACTTGTTAATCTTTCTTTTTACAGTTTCTCTTCATCAATTCCTAACACATTTACTTTAATTTTAGATTTTGTAAATTTGTGATTATAGTTAGATCCGACAAAAATCAACTTGAGAATATTTTCATCCTCCAATTAGCTCAACCATTTATTTTATGGCAAATGCAACAATAGGGTGACTTCACTTTTACTTGCTACTATTGGGGCATAGGTCGACACATCCTGTTTGACACACACTTTGTTTGAGAATAATAAATCTTTGAATGTATTTGAACAATATTTGCAAGTATTTCCGTAGTGTGCAGGTTCACGACAAAGCCTAAGAAAGACATTATCTATACCAACAACTATTTACATTTGTTTTCAAGAAAGTTTACTACGATATGATTTTTGTGCTAAAACTAAACACAAAATATATCATTTCAAATTAAACATTTGCATAAATATAATTAAGCAATTGAATAATAGCCACAGTGGGTAAAAAATTGTCTAATAAATTATAAATCTATGCTAAAACTATTACTCGACGAGAGACTAGAAAATGGCCATAAGAGTAAGATGACAAGAGTAGCACATATTGAAGATATGATTATTATAGAATACAAACTTACACGATTCGAGTGCCATGAATAACAAAATTTGGGGAAAATTGAATTAATGTGACACCGCTAGGGTATCGACGAGAGAGGGGAGAACCGAATAATGATAAGTCTAAGAGGAAATCCTCTTAGCTATCCCTAGGCTCTTTCCATTTCAAAACATAAGTCCAAGATAATCCAAATACAAGACAAAGGGAGATATATATATATATCCCCACATAATGGCAAATACGTAAATAAGACAAAATGTAAATTAAACATTCAACATAACATCTCCAAGTGTAACGCCAGTCGTCTCATGCTCCGGTTAGTTTCCTCCAAGAGTAGACCAGCCAAGTCGTGACGGCTCCTTCGAGATCCTCCCCATCTACCTCCGTATCAATACCCCCGTCTGGAAAATTTGTCTTCTCCTCAGGGCAAAACTCCGAAAATTGACTGTGGAAGTCGTCGCAGTCCAATCAAGTCGTGTCGGAGGAAGGTCGTTGTTACCATGCAACCAACACCTGCTCCTGATCGGTTTCCGCATCCAGCTTGCGGTCCAGTATGGCTTCGGAGAAGTAGAGAATGGAGCTATCTGAGCCGAGATTTGGGGGCAAGGTCTCCTCGACAGCGTGGTCGCTTATCACCCATTTGAGCTGAGAGACGTGGAAGACCGAGTGGACTCGACTGTGGGTCGGAAGGCGAAGGTGGTAGGACACCTCACCAATGCAAGCAATCACCTCAAAAGGACCATAGAAGCAAGCGGACAATTTGGGATGGATGTGGTGTGCCACCAAGGACTGACGATACGGGCAGAGCTTGACGAAAACCAAATCGCCCACCTGAAATTGGACGTGGTGGCGGTGTTTGCTGGCTTGATGGAGCATCTTTTGTTGAGCGGCGTGGAGGTGGGTCTTCAAAATCCGGAGGGTGCCATCTCGTGCTATGAGTAGCTCCTGCAGTGCCCCCACATGGCACTCAATGAAGATGCTGGAGGAAGACGGGCGGCGGCCGGCCATAGACGGCCTGAAAAAGAGTCATGTCGGCGGAGTGGTGGAAGGAGGTGTTGTAAAAGAACTCCGCCCAGCCCAACCACTTGCTTCAATCCCGCGGCCGGTCCGAAGTAAAGCAAAGTAAATAGGTCTCCAAACAATGGTTCAGAACCTCTGACTGTGACTGACCGTTCGTCTGTGGATGGTATGTAGAGCTTATCTAAAGATGTGTCCCCTACAGTTTGAACATCTCTTACCAAAAGGCGCTCATGAAGATCGGGTCTCGATCACTGACAATCGAGCGAGGAAAGCTGTGGAGGCGCATCACCCCGATCAAGAAGGCTTTGGCCACCATCGGTGTCGTGAATGGGTGCCACAAGGAAAGAAAGTGGTCGTACTTTGAGAGGCGGTCCACCACGACAAAGATGCAGTCGAACCCGGAGGAGCGTGGAAGGCATGTGATGAAATCCATGTCCAAGTCCTCCCAAATGAGCTCAGGAATGGGTAGGGGCTGCAAGAGTACCCCCGGAAATGTCACTTCATACTTGGAGCGTTGGCAAATCAAACAGTACGCGACATAATCTTTCACATGGCGCATCATACCCTTCCAATAAAGAACGGCCGCGATGCGGTGGTACGTGCGGAACGTTCTTGTATGTCCGGCGGAGGGTGTAGGGTGATATTCGGCGAGGAGGCACGGAATGCTGGCGGAGGAGGTCGAGAGGACCATGCGACCCTTGTAAAGTAACCGACCCCCGAGGAGAGTATATGGAGGGCACGAAGAACCATCCGCCCGTAGGCGGTCAATGAGCACACGTGGTGTCGAGACGGCCTCGACTTCCTTTTGCAAGATGGAAGCCTCTTGCCAGACTGGGCGAGAAATGGTTGTCAGCTCGGCGGGGCCTGGTTGGGGCGATAGTGTGTCCGCCGCCAAGTTCGTCTTGCCTGAACGGGACTCAAAGGTAAAAGCATACACCCAATAATTTCGCCATCCAAACTTGTTGCGAGGGAGTAGTCATCTTCTGACTGAGAAGGTACCGCAAACTATGGTGGTTTGTTCGCACGACGAAGGGCCTCCCCAACAGGTAAGGTCACCAGTGCTGGAATGCTAGAATGACTGTCATCAACTCGTTGTCATAGGCGGAGTGGGAATGGACGGCCGCGGAGAAAAATCTGCTGAAATAGGCAATGGGCCGACCGGCCTTCATGAGTACCGCCCCGACACCGATGCCTGATGTGTCGCACTCCACCATGAAGGATTGAGAAAAATCTGGCATTGCCAAGACTGGGGTCGTGAGAGGCAGGGCTAGCTTGCCGTAATCACGAATGAAGCGACGGTAGTAGCCCGTCAGTCCGAGGAAGCCTCTGACATCCCGTACGACCCGTGGCAGTGGCAACTGTAGGACCGCCGCGAACTTGTCGGGGTCCATTGCTACCCCCTCGGCCGACACTATATTGCCCAGGTAAGATATCGCATGTTGGCCGAATGCGCACTTCTTCATGTTGGCCACTAAGGAATGACGGCGAAGCGTCGCCAAGGTGACCTCCAAGTATCGCAGGTGGTCCTACCATGTAAGACTGTACACAAGTATGTCGTCAAAAAACAGGAGTACATATTTACGGAGGACCGGCCGAAAGATGTCGTTCATAGTCTCCTGGAAGGTAGCGGGCCCATTGGTCAAGCCAAAGGGCATGACCAAGAACTCGTAGTGCCCGTCATAGGTACGGAAAGCGGTCTTCTGAATCTTCGGTGCGCACACCAGGATCTTGTGGTACCCGGATCGAAGATCAATTTTGGAGAAGTGAACGTCGCCACACAACTTGTCCAAGAGCTTCTGGATGACTGGGATGGGATACTTGTCCAATATGGTGGCTCTGTTGAGGGCCTGATAATCAACAAACAAAACACCAGCTGCCATCCTTCTTTCGCACAAGGAGGACCGGGCCCGAGAAGGGGCTAGCACTAGGGCAGATCAGACCAACAGTCAACATGTCAGACACGAGCCGCTCTATCTCGTCCTTTTGGACATGGCCGTAACGGTACGGCCGTACAGAAATCGCTCGGGTACCGCCCTGAAGCGGAATCCGGTGGTCGGTGAGGTGTGATAGTGGAAGGCCCGGGATAGGTATAAATACAGAGGCAAACTGCTCTAAGATGTGAGATAGCTCGGGCGGCGATGGAGGTTGGTATGGCATGGCGACGTCGTCTGCCGTCGGAGCGATGTGCCACAGAAGGGCCTAAAAGTCCACCATGTGAGTGTGCTGCGCCGCGCGAGACGAGACGGCAATACGCTTGAGGGATGCCTCCCCCATGAGTGTGCAAGTGCGGTGGGCCCACTGAAAAGATATCCGCATGGAGGCCCAATTGTGTTGAATGTCGCCCAAGGTTTGCAACCATGACATGCCGAGAATGGCGTCCACTCCACCCAGTTGAAAAACGTAGAAGTCCACAGATGTGCTATACTCCCCCACCTGCAGCGGAAGACCGTGACAAAGACCGTCTGTTCGGGACCGCTGGCCGTCCCCAAGGTAGACGAGGAAGGACGCAGAAGGATCGGCGACCAACTACAGACGTGTCACGAAGTCCACAGAGACAAAGTTGAGGCTCGTGCTGCTGTCGATCTTAAGTACCACCGGAGTTTCCTGAAGATACCTATGGAGTTTCATGGTCTGTGGACCGGAGATGCCCCCAAGAGAGAGGTGCGAGATATCCAACCGCGGTGGGTCGCAAGGTGCCAGATCCGTTGGGGTGTGGTACTCCAGGACTAGGGAGTCGAAATTCGCGGCCGTGATTTCATCCTCATCTTCACACATGAGCACCCACAACTCCTTGAGCAGGCAACCGTGTGTCGGGGAATAGGGTTGCTTGCAGCGAAAACACAACCCCTTGCTGTTGAGATCATAGTATTCCTGAGAGGAGAGACGATTACGCGTCGATGGTCGAGGCGGTCGATGAGGAGGGGGTTGTTTAGGAGATTGATGGGCTGGAGAGGTCGTGTCACCCGTAGGAAGCCACTAAGATGTTGGTGGAAGGAAGGAGACGCGGGAAGAGGAGGCGGTGGTCGTCGAAGTCAGGCGAGACCGGTCGAGGGATCGAATTGAGAAATCATCCTCGACCAATCGGGATACCTCCAGGGCGTTAAAGATGTTTCGAGGGTGATGAATACGGAGACGGAATCAAATGTACGGTTGAAGTCTTCAATTAATAATATTTACTTAATACGATACATATTATTTCAAAGAAAACATGAAACATATCATTCCATACTAAACATGAAATATATTGCTCCAAACTAAATGTTGAATAATCATTCAAACTAAACATTAAACATATCATTCAAACTAAACACGGAAATGTATCATTTTAAATGAATGTTCCACATCTTATCAAGACGAATCTTGCACTCCTTCGATGAGATAACTTCAAGCAATCTTAGTGACAATACAATAACATACAATTCATTAATCCTAATCTTGAATTAATTTAGTTCTTTCAATTAGAATAATTGCATTGCTTAAGTTGATAATTGATTGTCTAAGATGCGTGAAGTAGCTCACGAGTAAAGACTGGGACATGAGGATACATGTCAGGCATGCGATCGATGTTATTTCTATTTAACGTATTATTTTCATGTTCTAAATATACAAATATACTATACTTAAGATACTTTATCTACATACAATAAGGATTTGTTGTCATGATTTAGTAGTTAACTCAATATGAGAATATGGTATTTGATACGCATATGCCTTCCCTTGACAGACAAGCAACACGCGTAGTCAAACAATCGGTTTCACTATGCGAGAGTTCTCTCGAAGATATGGTTATCTTTATGGATAATATTACATTCATAGTTATTTATTTGTTTGTCTTTTAATGTGCTTTCGTCTTGCTGCGGGTCTCCATCTATATAAGGAGTCATTAGCGTGAGAAATTACCTTATCTTGGAGTCGTTGGTTGTCTTGGGCTCT
This sequence comes from Dactylorhiza incarnata, assembly GCA_033032865.1. NCBI lineage: Eukaryota > Viridiplantae > Streptophyta > Magnoliopsida > Asparagales > Orchidaceae > Dactylorhiza > Dactylorhiza incarnata. The sequence continues at coordinate 354,070 of JAWHQI010000304.1, forward strand.
CTTAGGAGAGTAGGCTCTTAGACGAGCACTGGCATCAAGAGATTGGATCGAGTTTGCCTTAATATCTTGTATTTTCCATTGTATCAATCTACATATACGGTCTTGCGATAGCATGAGTCTATCAACTACCATCGCCTTCCTTCCACCACTCGCCCCGTGCGGCCGCGACAGTACCCCAATCGCGATAGTACCTCTGTTGGTTGCGAGCGGGCTACGCCCTTCGCCCATTGCACGGGGATTCACCCATATCCCTAACTATGATGGTTATTTGCACAACGGTACTACCGTAGCGCAAAGTTGCAGTTCCTAAACTGTAGGAGGATGCAATTTCTGAACTGTAGGCAGATGCAATTCCTGAACTGTAGGCAGCTGCAGTTCCTGAACGGTAGGCATCTGTAGTTCCTGAACGGTAGGAAACTGCAGTTCCTGAATGGTAGGCAGTTGCAGTTCCTGAACGGTAGGCAGCTGCAGTTCCTGAACGGTAGGCAGTTGCAGTTCCTGAACGGTAGGCAGCTGCAGTTCCTGAACGGTAGGCAGCTGCAGTTCCTGAACGGTAGGCAACTGCAGTTCCTGAACGGTAGGTAGTTGCAGTTCCTGAACGGTAGGCAGTTGCAGTTCCTGAACGGTAGGCAACTGCAGTTCCTGAACGGTAGGTAGCCGCAGTTCCTGAACGGTAGGCAGCCGCAGATCCTGAATTGCAGGCACCCGCAGATCCTGAACTGTAGGCACTTGCCGATCCTGAACTGTAGGCACCTGCAGATCCTGAATTGTAGGCACCTGCAGATCCTGAATTGTAGGCACATGCAGCTCCTGAACTGTAGGCACATGCAGCTCCTGAATTGTAGGCACATGCAGCTCCTGAATTGTAGGCACCTGCAGCTCCTGAACTGTAGGCACCTGCAGCTCCTGAACTGTAGGCACCTACAGTTAGCTGCAGTAGCAGGTGAAACTACGATTCATGAGTCTGCAGCTGCGCAACAATTTCAACTCTGCTGCAGCTCATAAAGCTACAACTGCGGGTCAGGTTGAAGAGAGAAAAAAACACCCCGTTGACACCCGTACATAATTTAAGCTAGGCAAACAATTCTTTTAAAAAAAAGCAGGCTTAGGCTTTACTCCGCGTGGAGGAAAGCAAGAGCGAGTTAGCGAATAAGTAATGGAAATCACAAAAAATCCAAAACAAACAACTACTAATCATGAGATCAAAACAAGTAGAAATTCACACAACCATATATCAATAATGAAGAAGAGATCCATACAACAAGACGATATTCACGAAGGAAGGGGTTGTCGTAGGATGGAGGTCCACTGCTTGAAATGTCGGGTTGTTGTCCAGGGGTGGTAAGGGAGTCGGAGCACTGTAGAAAATGTTGTATGGGGGTCTGACTGGGCAGGGGTTGTGGGCTCCTTGCAGGTGGAGTAGAGGTTGATCAATGACAAGGGAAGGATTGTTGTTTGGGGATAGAGGATAGGGGAAGGAGGTCACAGCAGGTTGAGGGCTAGGGAAGGATGAGGGGTTGTCGGTGGAGGGGTTGGAAGGGCAGAGGTGGGGGTCTGGACGGAGTAGGGTTGCAGGGGAAGGAGCACGCTAGACTAAGGTAAAGTAGAAATTGATGGTTGTAGGGATGAAATCGAGCGCGGGCTAGAGGCGCGGCAATGAACTGCTCTTGCGGGCGTCGACAGGATTGTGGGTGTTGGTATCAGGCGCGGGTGGGAGTCATCGGAAGAGGATCAAGTGTCCTATTGATAGAGTTGGAGGTAGCGAGTTGGGGAAGTACGAAGAGGGTAACCAAGGAGTCATCGTCTTGGATTTGTGGAGTCAGCATCACATTCGACCCCTGGACTTCAGGATTATTCTTTTCAAAATCTACAGTGAAGTACCCAACAGCCTCCATAGCCTATTTATATAACAAATAAAACTAGGGCAACCTTAAATCGACGACAATCATGGGCCGTTAACATAAAGAGTCCAATCTAACTAAGTAATACACGAACATAACAATATAATATATGAGAAAATATATAAACGCAGATCCGGACGAATCGGCGGAGTTGGATCACAGATCTGATCAAGCTCTCTGGTGCGAGCAGACAAAAGTGGGTCCCGCCTTGCAACGATCTGATGGCGAAGGTTGATCCCCATCACTTAGAGTTTGTTGTCTTGGGCTCTCTTAGGATAGTAGACTCTTAAAGGGACATTGCCCTCAAGAGATTGGATCGAGCTCGTCTTGAATATCTTGTATTTTCCTTTGTATCAATCTACATATATTATCCTGCGATAGCGTGAGTCAATCAACAATACACCTATTACTTCCAATTTCCAAATTAACTTTAAATTTATTTATTCGCGAGGAAGACGATTTGTATTTACAAAATGCTTTGCTCAATTTATTTTCATGTCCTGTAACTTTTAATAATTGGTGTCCAGGGTAATGGTGAGTCATTGAATCTGTATTTATATGTGTGCATCATAACAAATAAAGTTGAATGCTTAACTCGCAATGATATGTTAGCATGTCTAATTAAAAGCAATTTTAAATACATTTCTTCTAAGATCAATAATGGAGATACTGGGCAGAAATGTGATCGATTTTAAGAAGAAATGGATACGCACCTCGTCAAAAAAAATTATACATGGAGAACAAGTTCTTGCACGGCTAAAGATTGTTCTAATTTCTTGCTCACTTTCTCCAACATACTTATTGAGAATTTCAGGACCCTGCATATCATGAGTACAAAGAAGTCAGTTACATGAGGAGGAACCTGAGTGCGAGAAACTCTATAAAACCTGAGAAAATTTGGCAAACCTTGATATGTATAAAGTTGGCACCTGCCTCATTGGCTAAAGCCTTTGCAATCAGAGTTTTACCACAGCCTGGAGGCCCATAAAGTAAAAAACCAACCTCCATGTCTAACCCAAGTTCCTGAAGACAACATACACAGTGTTTAGTTGTTTTTACTTGAAACAAAAAAGAAATCACATAAAATCAACAGTGACAACAAATGACAGTGACCAGTTATATGTTAATGTTGATCGGAGCTCATGTTTTTATAAGTAAAATATTAGAAGGAAGTAGAAGATAGTCCAAAATAATTATTAAAAATAAGAAAAATGGGGCAATAATGAGATGGAGAAGAATTGGATATCATTTAGGCTCCGTTCGTTTGGCAGGAAATGAGATGCAGGAATTGACCCAATTCCAATTCCCACGGGAATTGAAATTGAAGTCAATTCAAATTCTGTTGTTTGGCTGAATGCAGGAATTTTGTCACAGAAATTGGAATTAATAATTCCGTTGTTCGGCTGCAAGTAAGAATTCAGTGGATGGAATTAAAATTTAAAGTTTAAAACAGTGACAAATTTGAAATCTCGGGACACATAATCGATTCAACAAATGTCAACAGTCAACACTCACATTCACTTGATCATATCCTTACAAAATTAGCAAAATTTTGTGATATTAAGAAATTGGCTGCATATCTTTACAAAATTGTGCTATTAAAAAACTGAGGGCGAAATATTCTCAATGATCATATCCTTACACTTTCTAATAGACTATATAGAGCACCATATCTTTTTACAAATGCTATTCTACAGCAAAAGAACTCATATTATAAAAGAGCTCACATATAAAAAAACATAGGCATAAATAACATCAATCAGGTACACAAATATTGCTCAAAAACACGTAAAAATACAATAAGTACCGTATAACCCGTAATTCGTCGAGATCAGAAATGTTTGAGGACAACACAGAAGAACTCGCCCACCTGGGGCGAGTACAGAAGAACTCGCCCACCTAGGGCGAGTACAGAAGAACTCGCCCACATGGGGCGAGTACAGAAGAACTCGCCCACCTAGGGCGAGTACAGAAGAACTCGCCCACCTGAGACGAGTTCAGAAATGCCTGAACAACACAGAAGACCTCGCCCACCTGGGGAGAGTACAGAAGACCTCGCCCACCTGGGGAGAGTACAGAAGACCTCGCCCACCAGGGGCGAGTACTGAAGACCTCGCCCACCAGGGGAGAGTACTGAAGAACTCGCCCACCTGGAACGAGTACAGAAGAACTCGCCCACCTGGGGCGAGTACAGAAGAACTCGCCCACCTAGGGCGAGTACAGAAGAACTCGCCCACATGGGGCGAGTACAGAAGAACTCGCCCACCTAGGGCGAGTACAGAAGAACTCGCCCACCTGAGACGAGTTCAGAAATGCCTGAACAACACAGAAGACTTCGCCCACCTGGGGAGAGTACAGAAGACCTCGCCCACCAGGGGCGAGTACTGAAGACCTCGCCCACCAGGGGCGAGTACTGAAGACCTCGCCCACCAGGGGAGAGTACTGTAGAACTCGCCCACCTGGAACGAGTACAGAAGAACTCGCCCACCTGGGGCGAGTACAGAAGAACTCGCCCACCTGGTGCGAGTACAGAAGAACTCGCCCACCCGGGGCGAGTACAGAAGAACTCGCCCACCTGGAGCGAGTACAGAATAGCTCGCCCACCTGAGGCGAGTATAGATTTTCACCTCGCCCGAAGGGCGGCTATTTGAAGACCACCCCGTCAAAAGGCAGGAGCCGTTATCTGCAGTCCATTTCAGAAAGCGGGAGCAGCTATTCGCAGTCCATTTTGGATTTGCCTATAAATAGGACCCCAAGGCACAAGTAGAAGGGAGTTCCCCCCCCCCCCCCCACCACCACCACCACCCCCTCTATGGTGGGCAAGTTCATTGTCTGCCTCTCTTGTGCCGAGCTCAGCATTGGTTTTAAGAGGGGAAGTTCCTATAGACTTCCGGGTATATGGCGGGACCTCCTCGCTGCAGCACGCGGGTCTCGTTTATAGGCAGGTTGGAGTGGTTTTGTATGCTCTCTAGCTTCTTATCACCTTTGTCTCATGTGGATCGACCACTAAACAAGTAGTCTTTGGTCACTCCCCAAGTCTTGAACATAGTTGAACCGGTATCCGGGTTTCAACAAGTACAATCACGTCTTCAAAAAGTTGTCTGTGCCAAAAACATCCATCAAGGGACTGGGCACATCACTGAGTTGAAATAGTAGATAAAAAACCTAGAAAGAAGATAAAACCAGATCTAGACAGTATTCTGTTGATGATAATGAGTTCTGAAAAGATTTTGCAGTTGAAGATGCCAACATATTCCCTAGCTTTTTTACAAAAACATTACAACGTCGATCATTTTGCTTTAATGGAAAGACTCAAAACCAGTCAAGTAAAAAGCTACTCATCAACTAGATTTAGAACCTGTAGTTGCCATATCGTCTCAGTCCCGAAGATCCATATCCACCAAGCGATCAAAAATCAAAACCTAAATCAAAACCCAAATCAAAAACTAAAATCTAGATCGAAACTTAGATCACAAGGAGGGCTGGGCTCGCCGGAGAAGTACTCGCGATGGGCGGAGAACTGGAGACGCCAGAGGAGGAGTTGCGTGGGGGGAGGGATGGATCATCAGAACGAGAGGGAGTCATGAGTTGTGCCGGCTGAAGGGAGGAATAACGATTTCTTGTCTCGTGAGGTCGGAAGGAGGGGGGGGGGGGGGGGGGGGGGGGGGGGGGGGGGGGGGGGGGGGCTCCTCCTATATTGAATTCCTATGGAATTCAATTGAGTTCCATTTCCTAAAGTTTTTTTAGGCCGCCGAACGGAATTGGAATTGGCAATTCCAATTCTAATTCCAATCTCCAAATCTGCCCAAACAAACTGGGCCTTAAGGTATGTTTGGTTGGGCAGAATTGGGGCTTTTAAATTAGAATTAGAGGTCCAATTCCAATAAAAGCTTCAATTCTAATTCTAGAGTCCCAATTCCATCTAACTGAACAGACCCTTAGGAAAATCTTTATGAAGGATGTCATTGGATTTGCATTTGAACGCTTGTTATTCATGGTGATTTGTTGTCAATCAATGGGACACAAAACTATTACATAAATTCTAGAAAATACAATAGTGTCCAACCATTCCTCGGAGAAATTGTTATTAGAAGAAATTTCTTGTACAGTTTTATTCACCATAAGTTGATGATCAAGTAAATTTCTGACAATGACAACACAAAATTTTGGCAGTTTTAATGTTAGAGAATCTTTCTGATGCAAAACAAACTAGCTATTGCAAGACCTATTTACAGGCAACTCCATAAAACAAACAAGAAAAAAATGTTATGTAATATATTCTATTCATGGTGAGAAAATATCCTCATTACTATTAGAATAACTAGAATATGTTAATGATGTGTGCTCCCGACTCATGTTAGGGAGAACAAAAGCGAAATCATGTCATGTTAGGGAGAACGAAAGCGAAATCATGGAGAGGGTTGGGGTTCTCCTTCTTCGAACCGGGAGGAACTATGGTGGTTGCGGCCGGAGAGAAGGATCAAGGGAGATGCAGTGTAGTGTGGCATCGTGTGAGGGTTGAACCCTACTCGGTTCTGCAGAGATAAAGAGAGAAAGTTAAGATATTTTAAATTTCTAACCCTCAAATGAGTTGCCCCTCCCCATACATAGGAGGAACCCACTAACATGCATTGACAAAAATGACCCTCGCCTAGGCCCGGCTACAAAAGAGTTAAGATAACGATAAATTAATGACATGCAAAAACTAAAGCTAGCACGACTCACTCAATCCTTTAGTGGCTTTGTGCATCGCAAATATGTCTGACCCCAACGTTGGTCCATAGCATCTCCCTCCCAATTGGAATCCAGTGTGTCCTCGGGCTATGGTGGTAAGGCGATTGGCTCCGACGCGCGTGTGGTGGGGGGGTGGGGGGGTGGGGGGCTACGAACAGCTTCAGCTAAGAAATATGGAAGACAAAGTGAATCCTAGCTTCAAGTGGGAGTTGCGGTTGATACGTCATCTCCCCGATTCTCTAAGTCAACTAGAACGGTTTGTAGTATTTGAGGTCTAATAGGTTATAAGGGGCCTTGGAGGCCGACGTTTGGCGGTGAGGGCAGCATTTTAGCCATTCCCAGTCACATACAGTAAAGGAGAGCTCGTGGTGGTCGCGGTCTCCATACGGGCTTGGGCATGGAGGAGGCGGTCCCGAGCGGTCGTCAGAACCAGGTCACGGCCAATGAGATCATGATCAACAACGACGATGAAGGAGGTGCGGTGGAGGCGGAGATACAAGGGGGGCTTACTCAGCCGAAGGAGGCCGAAGGAGTCGAAGGGGAAAGAGGGGAGCTTTGCTCATCCTAACGCTAAAATGGGGATGAAGAGGAGAAAAAGAACTCCATAGAGAGAAAATGAGACTTGAGAGAGAAAGAGAAGAGCTTAGAGAGAGAGAAACTTATTTTAATTCCTTCCTCTCCACATACACGACCCAATGGGTTTATTTATAGACTACAATGGCAGGGGAGTAAATAAGCTCAATATGAAAGAGATGTGCATAACATTAAAACGTTCAGACTCAACGTGACTTGATACGACTCATACAACTCGAACTCAATAAAGACTGTTAATAAAATATGCGTAATATAACCATTAACATATGACTGACGACGTAGGATCCCTAACATTCCACCACCAGCCCTTTGATTCAAGCTTGTCCTCAAGCTCAAACGAAACTCAGATGGTGTAATCATCTGGTTCCTTAATTTCCCGCCAGAACAGCTACTGGTAGCGCGTTGCTATAATGTCGGCAGCCACGTGCGACAGCACATCATCGTGCTCACATATGTCATGAAAGACTGCATGGAGTTGGTGTGGCAGAGGCGCTTGTTGATAGGAGACTCTCGAACATAATATTTGGAGTCGGGCGGGGCGAGTGTACCCGGTGAGCGCGGACAATCGAGGATGATGGAGAACTTAGCTGAATGTGAGTCGCGACGATGAGAAGCGACAGCGCCGGAAGGAATGGATCTACATGGACCGCCAAAACAGGTGACTGGAGCGGAGGCCGCGAGATGGAGACTGCGGGGACTGATGGCGGCGGCACAAATTGTGATGGCACCGCCGCTGGGCTTGGAGGTGACGATGTTGGCTATATAAACTGCGGGGAGTGAACTTGAGGCGATGGTGGAGCGACAAGATCTGTGGCTATCGATGAAGCTTCTTTGAGCGTTGGTGGTAGCGATGAAAGGGCAGGTGAAAGCTGCGTCTGGAGGTGGCTTGCAGGGTTTAGCAGTGGCATGGTTGGCAGCGGCGTAATTAGCAGCCTCGGTGGAGCAATTGTAGGCAGTGATAGGACAGTGCAAGCTAGGATGGAGGGGCCGGCGACATGTGTTGGTTGGGACGACAGGTGTGCCCGTGCAATCAGTGGATGCTCTGGTTGGATTGGGCCCCGAAGTGTCGGTCAATGTTGGTGGTGAAACATGAAAGTGTGACGTCAAAGGACGTTGATACCTTCAATAGCATGGAGCGAAGGTGGCTTCTTCTGCGGCATTTATCCTCATGCCGACTAAATTAATTAAATCAGTAATTAATCCAATTAAGAATAAGTAACTTAACCAATTAATTGGATGACTTCGTATGACGCTGATATATTGATGTTGTTTGGTGGGCTCAAGGAAGGGAAAGGGCGGACTATTGGGCTCGAGGAAGAGTGTAGGCCCACGGTCAGTTAGGAGATGCGAACTGCAGTGGATGACTTTGGCAAGGTACGGCGATGTCGTCTTTGATTGGAAGTGCGTGGGAGAGTTGGTACCAGTGCGATGAGGGTTAAAAGATCTGGTCTTGTCGGTGTATCGAACGAAGGCTCGGCGCAATCTTGCACCGTCTTCCGGAGTTGTGCTAGGGTACATCTGCAAGCCCCGACTGTTTTGGGATCTGTTTGTTGCGGCAGAGCAGAGGGAGACTGAAAACTCTGATACCAAAGTTGTCATGGGTCTATTCTGGGATCTTATCGAAGGTGGTGGTGGAGGCGGAGATACAAAGGGAGTTTTGCTCACTCGAAGGAGGACGAAGGAGTTGAAGGAGGAGGAGGGGTGTTTTGCTCACCCTAACCCTAGAATGGGGATGAAAAGGAGAAGAACTGAAGAGAGAGAAAAAGAAGAGGAAATTTGAGAGAGAAGGGGAAGAGCTTGGAGAGAGATAGAAAAACTTAATTTAATTCCTTCCTATCCTCATACATGATCCAAGGGGTTTAGTTATTGACTACAATGACATGGGCATAAATAAGCCTAATATGAAAGAGATATGCACAACACTAAAACATTCAGACTCAAATGACTCGACTCGAGTTGATACGACTCAACTCATACAAGTTGAACTCAACAAAGACTTGAATAAAAATAAGCGTAATATAACAACTAATAGATAACTGGCGATGTGGGACCCCTAACAAATCCTTCCAATATACGAATCAAAATGGTTTTGTCTACAGGGCGGTGTGATAAAATGTGTTATAGCGATGCTCCGCCCATGAGAGGCAACGAGACCAATCCTTGGGCAATCCCTCATGATGCAGCGTAGCTACATCTACACAGTGTGGTTGACCACCTCGATCTTCCATCTGACTGTGGGTGATATGTTGTGGAGAAGTCCATCTTAGTGTCGCTAAGAGTGAAGATCTCCTTCCATAATCTGTTGGTGAACACCTTCGCCTGATCAGACACAATGCTCTCGGGAAGGTTGTGTAGGCAGAACATATGCTCGAAGAAAGCACGGGATATTAGTTCCTCCATACGGGGCCAAGCTAGAGGAATGAAATGTGCCCACTTGGTGAACTAGTTGACAATCACCATGAAAATGGATTTCACTTGGAGGTTGGTAACCCTTCTACAAAATTTATCAATGCGTCGGCCCAGATTTGGGTCAGGATGGGCAGCGACGGTAAGAGACGTGTTGAAAGGAGGTGGTCAGTCTTATTCCTCTAGCATACGGAACATTCGGCGATGAAATCCCGAGCACACCTCTGAATCCCTTGCCAAAAGAACTCTACCCTTATGTGTTGGAGGGTCGAGTGAAACCCCACGTGTCCCCTGCCATAGCTGCTTTCCATGATAATGGCTATGAGGGGAGAGGCCAACGCCAAATACAGATGCCCCTTGTAGAGCATGAAACCTTCCCATGCGGCCCAACAAGGAGGGAGACGTCCTTCGCCTATGCAATGGTGTAACTCCAACAACGCGGAGGATGTCTAGATCTCTTGACGAAGAGAAGAGGGCAGCTCGGCCGTGGGTCGAGATATGCGAAAAAAAGTCACGTTGTCTGAGTGATCCCCACAGGACAAGGCATTTGTCGAACGATTCAAGGCTTGTGCCTAATACTCGATGCAAAAAATCAAACCCAAGAAGTTTACTGACCCCACAATGTTGTGGTACTGTGCTGAGACTTTGCTCAAGGAAATTTCAGGTTGAAATGATCCGTCCGAATCATACAGGTTTGGCCCCAGAGATATGGGTGTTAGTGTTGCACAGCCTTAGCTAAGCCGATCAACTCATGCTCATAAGCGGGGAATTTCTGAGTGGAGTATCGTCTTCATGTTGAAATATGCAATCAGGTGCCCCTCCTGCTGGAACACTACACCACTCCATGGTCTTGAGACGTCGCACTCCACCTGAAACTCCTAGGAAATATCAGGGTGTAGGACCGGCGCTAAGATCAAGGCACGAAGGAGCTCCCAGAAGGCTCATGCAATCGAAGCCAGGCGAAGGCATTCTTCTGTAATAAGGTCACCAACGGTTCAGCGATAGTACTGTAATCGAAGATGAAGAGGCGGTAATAACCAGAGAGGCCGAGAAACCAGCGGAGCTCACCCGTGAAGAAGGTGATGGCTAGGCGGTCAAACCATGGATCTTCTTTGGGTCCGCTGAGACCTCATAACTATGCACCACATGTCCAAAGTAGGCCACTATTTTCGTATTGAAAGAGCATTTTGTAGCTTTGATGAACACGCAAAACTAACAAACCAACTGAAAACAGTGTGATGGTGCTTGAGGTGATATGTCTAAGTCTTGTTGTGCACCAAACTATTATCAAAAAACACAACTGCATGTCGTCGTAGAAGCGACTAAAACACCTCGTTCATCAATGCTTAAAATGTGGAGGGAGCATTGGTGAGCCCAAATGGCATGACCAGGAACTCGAAATGGCCATGATGAGCCTAAAATGTTGATGAGGCCATGCTAAGCCTAAAATGTTGTCTTCTCCATGTCGATGAGGCCATGCTGAGCCTAAAATGTTGTCTTCTCCACGTCGATGAGGCCATGCGCACTTGATGGTAGCCTGAGCAAGGTCTAGCTTCGAGAAAAAATGGGCCCCGTGCAACTCATCCATGAGTTCGTCCACCACTGGTACGCGAAACTTGTCCTTAATTATCTTAGTATTCAGCTTGTGGTAGTCCACGCGGAAACGTCAAGTATCATCATTATTGTGCACCAAGAGGACCGAAGACGAAAAGAGGGAGAAACTAGGGCAGATGATCCCTTGTTGGAGCATAGCACTGCATTGGTGTTCGATCTCATCCTTCTGGAGGAAGGGGTATCGATAGGGGAGGACAACCACAAGCGTCATACCTGGAATGAAACATATGCGATGGTCCTGACATTGGGGTGAAGGACACCCTTCCGGCAGTGTAAGTTGAATTCCTGTAGCAAGTGGATGAGCCTCGTCTGGTCGGGCCTTGGTGTAGCAGGTGGCTTCGCGTCCTCTGTGGTCAAAACGTGAAAAGTAGATGTTGCAGTCTCGACAGTTGGGGATGCACCCGTTCCATTTCACCATTGGGGATCCTTGTTGCCAACGCATAGTGAGTCGACTGAAATCCCATGTCAATGGTTCCAAGAGTTGTAGCTAAAGAACACCTAACACCACCTCTAACCCCTGGAGGTCTACTACTACGTCAACCTTGGAGTGGTGCCCATCCACCAAGATAGGGTCCCGACGGTAAATTCCTAGACACACCATCTTGTTTCGGTTGGCGAAATAAACATTGACACGAGGATACGGCGCCACAACGAGTTGTAGACGCTGGGCGGCGGGCTCATTGATTAAGTTATGTGTGCTCCCGAATCAATAAGTGTGATTGAGGGATGAAATGCAAGTGTGACAAACATCTGAATAGTGTGACCCAATTGTTGTCCTGCAATGGGGTTGAGGGAGATCTCTGGATCCCCTAGGTCATCCTCCTCATCATCCTCGCCAGATAGGTCATCCACATCCAGCCAGAAGAAGCGTTTGCATCGTGTCCCCGTCTATATTGGTCATCGCAGTTGAAACAGAGGCCCTTGGCATGGTGATCGACCATCTCGGCAGATGAGAAACGCCGTCGGAATGGGGGATGACCTGTCTCCGTCCCTTAGTTAAGGTGGTGTCGAGATAAGATGAGGGGATGCTAAATCCTCGGTGGGGTTTGGACCCATCTTCTCAACCAATATTTGGTCGGTCCATGAGCAGTCTTTTCTCACAAGCCCATGTGAGGCTCATTGCAGTATTGAGCATTGAAGTCTGGAATTCCACATCAAGACGCAGACGCGGGTGAAGACTCGTCGTGAAGATAAGCACTTGTTGGTTGGGAGTCACAGAGAAGCACAAGCTAAAATGACATGGAACATCTCAAAACAATCATCAATGGCGCCCGTTTGTTTAAGAAAAACACGGTCGTTGATAGGCTTGCTGCAAAGTGGTGGTCTGAAATGTAGATTGCAGGGAGCTTTAAGTAGTCCTACACCATATGGGGCTGCTTGCATTATAGTTGTGTGAACTGTAGCTAAGCGGAGCACATAAGATGAAAAGAGGCTACACTAAACTAGTACTCCCATGGTGTCCATTGGTTCGCGAAGAAGTGTTCTCAGCGCGTGAGTCGTGTGAGAGGATCTTCATGACCATCAAAAATGGGAAGTCTATTTTGACATAGCGAGGCAAGCCGCTCCCTTCCGAGTGGTGGTCTGGAGCATCGTAACGGGGTTGGCCCGGCGGTCCATTTGGGACGAGCAGAGAGAGCATCCATCATGGCAGTGTTGGTCGTTGTCATCTTTTGAAACATCTCCATAACTTGAGAGTGTGAGACCGCCTTCCTTTATTGAAGCAGGTTGTAGAGGGAGTGCCTGAGGATTCGATAAGAGGCACGCGCAGCAGGGAAGTAGCGATGCGCTGGAATTGAGTGGTGAGTGCTCGGCGAGGGAGCAGGGAGAGGTCGTTCAAAGCCATGCACTACTGTTGGAACAAGCTGGTGGGACGGGGCCGACTGCAGGGGAAGCCGTCGTTGGCGTGATTTGGCTCTGATACCAAGTTGATGTGTGCTCCTGATTGTGATCTCATGTTAGGGAGAGCGAGAGCGAAGTCTTGAAGAGGGTTGGAGCCCCCCTTTTCGAGTCCGGAGGAACTATAATGGTTGTCGGGTGGAGATGAGAAGGATCGAGGGAGATGTGGCATCATGTGAGGGTTATCGTGGGCGAAAAGCCCTACTCAGTTACGATATAGATAAATAGAGAGATAGAAAGTTGAGAGATTTTTAACTCATAACCCTCACATGAGTTAACCCTCCTCATACATAGGAGGAACCGACTAACATGCATTGTCCAAAATGCCCCTCAGGTCGAAATACAAATGAGTTAAGATGCGATAAAATAAAGGCATGCAAAAATTAAAGATAGCATGACTCACTCAATCCTTACGTGGCTTTGCACGTCGTTGATACGTCTAACCCCAACGTTGATTCATACCAGTTAAATCACTAATACAGAAAAATATTTGTTATACAATCCTGGAAAGTTAAGGGATGGGTAAATTATGACAACTTGAATTTGTATGTCTAGTTGGTAAAGATGGTTGGCCAGACGAAGAATATATTTGGCGACACACTGGATGAAGGGTGGGGAGAGAACGTTGGGCCTCTACAAGTTCAGGTAGCAACATTATCGATCATATTCCAGAGATTTGAATGTAGCAACTTCCTTTCTTCTTGTTTTGTTTTCATAAAAAATATCGGTCAAATTTGGAGAAATTTTTTGATGTTTTTAAATCATGATCGTCTCCGACCTTCCTTAACTATGCATCTCCATGAGCATAACAAGTTAGAAATGAGTAAAACTCCACTTGACACCACAAGTGCAAATCTTACCGTTATAGAACTTCTTGCATATTTTATTCTTAAAATTTGCTCCTAAGACATTCACTACAAGTTCTGGAGATTTTAGAGAGGTAGGCAGAGTTCTCTGATGAAGTGGGTTAAGTTTAGTTGCTACATTTAAGTAAGAACCCGGACATGAATCTCACACACAAAGCAGGACCCAACGAAGGCGAAGAGGAAGGGAAGCAATAGCAAGGTCCTCGGCGTAGGTTGGATCAACAAATGATGATGGTGCTGACAAACAGATCGTGGGAGGTCACAACAAGCATGCAGTTGATGGACCATAGTAGAAGGTTGTGCATGATTGAGGTGGTCTACAGGTGTGGTAGCCGGCAATTAGTAATATTGTATTGCGCTAGAAATCACAAGGTTGGAGATGAGTTGAGGGGGGGGAGTGAAAGAGGAAGGAACAATAGAAGATGAGAAAACAGTTAACGAGGAACCTACTTTGAGAGAGGTCGGTCCATGAAGGAGCGGTTTGGTTTTATCCATGCAGTTTAAGGATGTTGGTTCACAATTAGGTAGCTAGGGCTTAGGAGAAAATAAGACATGACATAAGTAAACAGAGAAGAGTCTGTCAACGAAGGAGAAGAAAATACATAATATTCATTATGGCCAGACAAAAATGGAGAGGCAATGGGGCTGCGGATGGAAGTTCTTCACTTCTTCTATGGTGAAGTCCAGGAGGTTTGTTGATGTTTAGAGGAATTTGTTCTCACATGTTGACAGAAGGCGAGGTTCGTTGGCGTGCATAGAGAAGGGAAAAGGCCATGTTTTCCATCAAGAAAATCAATTGAATACCATCAAGAAACTAATTACACATCACACGACCCATCTTTCCTAAAAATAAAGTCGATCTCTATTCAATATCTGGAGATGGATTTTTAGAACCCCACATCCATCAAGTTCCAAACAAACACATAAATGGCCTCACTAAACATCAAATATTTCAATTTTATTCTTCACTTCAGAACAACTATATTCTAATTAAAAAGGGATATGTAAGCATCTGCAAACTTAGAACATACATGTTCATGTCCAACCTGCTATCTGATGGAATCAACATATATAAAAACAAGCTACAATATTGCAACTTGGTGACATAAATATAATCTGAGATGAAAAGCATACGAAAGCCCTCTATGCGGCAAGGATTATGCCAAACAAAAAAGGAATATGATATAAATTTTAAAATAAAAAGATCTTTGATTCCTTATGGACACCACTCTTGTTTATTCATGTAGATTACCTTATAATCCTCTGGATCCTTTATGCGCTGAACAATGTAATGATTGAAAGCTTTCCTCAATGAATCAAGGCCACCGACATCTTCCCATTTGATATTAGGAATCAAAGAGAACCCCTCTCTTTTAGTAGAGGGTTGTACCAGCTTCTTAGCTTCCTGGAAGAGTACAGACGAAATTTAAGAATGTCCTTTTTAAAAGAAACATGACAGATTATGGAAGATTATAATAAATACAACCTCATTAGTTTTTCATTTTCACACATATCAGCATTAAAAGAGAAAAGCCTAAAGTTTTCATTTGACTTGAGAACTCATTCATGTGCACCAAATAATAATGTTCATGACGTGATTACTATTGCTACGAACGTAGGAAGAAGAGTAATGTGAAGTAATTAAAGCAGAGTAATAAGCAGCATGTACTTATGAATACATTACCTCAAAGTCAAACATTGTGATACTAAGATTCTCAATTTCTTCAGGGGACCAAGGATGTTTCCACCAGTCAATATTTTCCTCATTATGACCAACAAGTTGAGACCTTTTTTTATCTATTATTCTCTTCATAGCAAGATTCCCAGCTTTATTCACCAATGCTGCCAAATCAGCTCCAACAAAACCTGGTGTAAACCTGGCTATCGTGAAAAGGTCAAATTCATTGTTATGTCTGAGATTGCGAGTTAGCACAGCCAGAATTTCTGCACGTGCATTTTCATCGGGGGTACTTAAAGCTATCTCTTTATCAAATCGCCCGGGCCTCCTTAGAGCATGGTCAACTGCGTCAGGTCTATTTGTTGCTCCAATTACAAGTACATAACCAGGCATTCTATTTAATGATTTGTTTGATGCTTCCAAGTCAGAATCGTTATCAAATCCACCCATAGTTTGGCGTGAATCATCCATACAAGTCATAAGTTGTGTCACTATTCTGCGTTCCATCTCCCTTTGCAAGCTTTCCCTCTTGGAAGCAATGGCATCTATTTCATCGATGAATACAATCGAAGGAGAAGTTCTATATGCCTTGTTGAAAAGGTCGCGTATATTTTCTTCGGATGCACCTGAATACAATCGAAAGCGAGTTTAGTTGATAGCGAATAAGAATGATGCAAGCAAATTGCAATGATGAACAAATATGGTGCCTCGTTAATTATCTTGAATTACCACAACCAGTTATGTAACATGAAAGAGAAAATTTTAATCTTACTTCTGAAGATGATTAATTTAATAAATCCAAAAAATGGTTCAGCTTCACTCTACCTGAGACACCGGAAACCACTTCAGTAGCGCAAATTTTGTAGAACGGCACACCAGCTTCATTGGCAATTGCATGTGCAAGCTTCGTTTTCCCACAACCAGGAGGACCATGCAACAATATGCCAGAAATTGGTCTTACGCCAAGTCTTTTTGGCAACTCTGGGTGGAACAAAGGCACAATAACCTCTATCATCAATTCTTCTACAACCTTCTTCATCCCTCCAAGATCCTTAAACCTCGGTCCTTCCCTCCCAGACAATGCGGGCATGGAGTCTTTCCGACGATCACTAGCACCAAACTCAAGGCCAGCCTTCCCACTTACACCTCCTTTCTTAATTGAAATCGACATCTTCTTCTTATCATCAGCAACTGACTCGATCTCTACATTCTTCTCTTTCTCCATTTTTTTAACAGTTTGCTCTGATTGTTTGACATATTTCTCCCTGAGCATGGATTTTGTTACATCAAACTCAGGTTCGACATTCTTTTCGAAGACAGCATCCTCTGAAGTGGAAGTGGAATCATCTGAGGAATCGGAAGGCGATGTAGGAGCGGCATTCTTACTCTGCCACCGCCTGATATGCTCGGACTCGGCACAAAGGAGGCGCTCCTCAAGCACATCCTCTTTGCGCCGCTTTTTGTGGGATTGCATCTCTCCAACCGCCGAATTATCGGAGAAGGACTGGGAGGTCTCACCCGAGGCAGGAGATTTATTGGAGCTATTGCGTAGCTGCTGTAAGACTTCCCGGAGTCGGGCGGAGAAAGGCTGGAGCTTGACGCGAGCATAGTCTGGGTAGTGCTCTCTCATGCGCTGGATGAGGAAATCTGGATTGGTGGAGGAACCCAAATTCATGGATTTAATGCGTCGAATAAGGACTTGTCGGCTGATGATAGAGGGGGAAAACGGCGAGCGACCACCACCACGACGGCGCTGTTTCTCCATTGCAGTACGTTGCACCTCGAAACTGGATGTGGCGAGCGACCACCGTCAGGCGCGTTTGCGGCTCAAAAATCACTCCCGATGCCTTCGAAATCCCTATTCCCCTTCTTTCCCAAGCGAGAGTGGTGGACGCACCTAGGGTTCCCAAACGAGAGTGGTCGACGCACCTAGGGTTCCCAAACGACGGTGGTCGACGCAGTTAGGGCTCTCGAACGAGAGTGGTCCAATCTTCCACGAGCTCCCTACTCAGCGTCGTCGGGTCTTCTTCAATGATCGCTCGCCGAAACCAGTCTCCGGCGTTGCCGTGAGCTGTAGGCAAGTAATCTCGTCGGAATTTTTTTTGAAACATCAGGCGACCGGCGTCCGGTGCTAGGGCTTTCAGAATCAACCGTGCTCACAGGAACAAGGAGGAGTAATGAAGGGAACGCGTTTGCGTTTGCCGCATTTCGCCCCGCAGCAAGGAGCAAACCCGCCGCCGCCGCTCCGCTTCGACCCCTGCCTCCGCGCCTCCGTTTCGAGTACCGCGTTTGCGTCTTCCTTTCCGCCCGCCACCGCCGCTTCAAATAAAGCCTAATAAATTGCACTTGCCGCACTTTAAGGTGAGTGAGGCAGATGCGAGATCATCTCAGCTTGCGCGCACACATCTTAAAGCGAGATGTGATGTGCACGCAAGCTGAGATGATCTTGCATCCGTTGGATGTCGCACTGCACCATAAAGTGCAGCAAGTGCACTTTACTCCCCCCAGTTTCGTGCTCACATTTCGAGAGATTTAGGCTCCGTTTGGCGCGGTGGCGATCGTTAACGATGTGGTTATGAACCCCCGACCTTACCTAAGGAACTTGATCCACTTTTATGCTCAAACTAGTTTTCTTTTCTTGGTGGCGGTCATAGCCACTATCATGTCAAACATGCATTCTATGATGATGGCATTTTTGTCCAAACTCACCGAAGCAAATAAGTCATGTCAAACGGAGCCTTAAGTATTTGACTGGGATGTTGTCAGCTGTCAAAACATCCAGCGGCAGAGATCATCACAAGTGTGTCAAAGGCTAGGATTAAACCTTTCATTTCAAGGGCACAGATCTTAACATTTTGGTGTTCTTGTTGAGAGTCAATCCCGCCGAATTCATCATCAGTGAAGGTTTAAGATCCAAAGATGACCAGCAGCATTACATGGAACTCAAGAATAACATTCAGGCAGAACAATATGAAAGAACAATGCAAGTGGAAGAACTGCGGCAAAGATTCATTTCCGAAATGAATCAAAAGGTTCAACAAATCCAAAACCAGTTCGCCACCGAAATGTAAACAAAAGAGATTCTTTCGGCTCAACAGATTCTTAGACCAGAGATCAAACATATCATCAAATTGCGGATCAAATCGCTACATTAAGACGTGATATGATGACACAATTTGATGGTTTGCATAAGTCATTGGGCAAGGGGACTCATAATATACATCACTGTCCGCCAGACATTGCAGAATGTAGTAACTATCAACGACCTCCAAACATTTCCCACACAATCATCTCAGGGAATTCTTGGACCAATGCCAGTATCTATCAGAATTCAGGTTGTTTCTAATTGGCCTGGCAATTTTGATATTTCATGTCCTAGATTTTCATAAGGAGATCCAACTGATTGGTTGTATGAACTCTGAATATATTTTGAATATAATAATACAAATCAAGATTATCTTCTTATTGCCTCATTACATTTAGATAAACCGGCTTCAAAACGGTGCCAGACAACTTTAAAAGATCATCCTGCTTTGACATTTAATCTGTTTGCGGATGCCATACAGAAAAGATTTGGACCGTACCTGTATATAAAATCAGCAGGAAAATTAACCAAACTCCAACAGACAACCACGATTTTAATAATATAAAACGGAATTCGAAGAGTTAATCACTATAGTGTTAGGATTAACCCTATATTTTATTACTGATATATTTGTATCTGGATTAAAAGAACATATCTGTGGACCTGTTTTATTATTTGGACCAGAGGAAATTCATGACGCATATGATATAGCTAGAATGTATGAGGACCAAAATTGGGAAGATAATAAAAGAAGAAACCTGAATCCAAGAATAGCATACGATTCTAATGTTGAAATCAATTGAAATTATAATAATCCCGCTAGACCAAAATTACCACAAATTAAACGACTAACCCCCGCTGAATTGCAAGCCAATATCAGATTCTAGTTTCGTTTCCTTCTCCGAATTCGTGGTCGAATTCTTTTAAGGGGTGGTGAGTGCTTGTGTGCATCGTCGTTATAACAAGAAAGAACCCATGAATGTCCACTTAGGAATGAACATGTTTGAGGAACCTACGTGTTCCTATGATTGTTGTTTGCAATATTATTTAGTTGCTTAAGTGTGTGTTTCACGACTTAGGTGACTATAAGTAGTGCGGGGCAGTCTGAACCCCAGCGCTTGCCGGAGAGTATTGCACCAGCTGAGGTGCCTACACCGCCTCCTTTTGCTGAAACGATTCGTTTAATTGCGGAAGTCACCTATGCAATGTTCAATGTTCAACCAGGAGGACTGAGACAACCTCTTACTCTGCAGTGGCCCCGATGTCGGTTGACGTAGTTGAGCCTTTGGCGACAGGGAAAGTGACTGTTGAGCCCTTAGTGGCAAGGCGAGCAACGAAAAGGCAACTGAAGCACGTGATGGGTTTCAACCCTCCAGTGTTTGCGGGTACGGGAACCCCAACGCAAGCCGAGGATTGTATCTCTCAGATTAAGAGAACCATGACAGCAACGGAGACGAAAAAGTGGCAGAAAGTCACTATAGCTACTTTCATATTGGATGGAGAGGCGAGGCTATGGTGGGACGAGTTGGAGTCACACCAATTCGCAGGAATACAGCTTACTGATATCTCGATGGAAGAGTTCTCGAGGGTGTTTCTGGCTAGGTATCTCCCATTTGTGCAGAGGATTGCGATGGAGAATCAGTTCTAGAGGTTGATTCAGGGTGAGAGTTGTGTTGATGAATACTTGTACGAGTTTACAAGATTGGGGCGGTATGCGGGCTTTACATTTGCGGACGAAGAGCGGAAGATCAACCAGTTCTATGAAGGTTTGCGCGATGATCTGAGGTTGCTTCTCTCGGGTCCGATGATGCAGGGTTTCCTTACCTTGGTCAATACTGCGCGATCACTTGAGCAGGATATGAAGAGGGTCCAGAGTAAGAAGGACCTCTCAGTGAAAAAGTAAGAGTTTAAAGTGTAGAGCTCTTCGAAGCCCGGGTTCTGCAACAAGTGGAGCAAGAAGGCTAGGTCTTCTAGACCAGCTCCTTCTACTGTTTCTGGAGCTACTACAGGGCAAGGTCCGCTTACGTGCTACAATTGCAGAAAAGCAGGGCACTATGCTCGAGACTGTTGGAGTCGTCCTACAAGGACAGATAAGAACGCAGGTGCGTCGTATGCTGAGAAAGGGAAAGCACTGGAGTCGTCTGTATCTCATTATACTCCAATGCAACCCAGAGTGTACAATCTTGGCCAGCAAGAGGCCATTAAATAAAGTGACGCGGTGACAGGTAAGAGCTTTATACACAGCTCGTGTAGTTTATCTACTATACACTGTGCGTACATTGTTTGATTTCGTAGTGTATTTGGCTTTGTCCTAATTCTTAACTATCCGGCGAGAGCGCTATTTGACACGGGAGCATCTCATTCGTTTCTATCTGAGGACTTCGTTCTACGAATCTGAGTGCCTTCTTACATGACAAAAGATAGATTGGATGTGTTGCTGCCCAATGGGTGTGTGTTGCGCGCGGATAGGTATTATTGTGAGAAGGTGCGGATAGGAAATCGAAGTTTGACTTGAGAGCGTCGATACTACCAATTTCAGAGTTTGATGTGATCTTTGGCATGAACTGACTTTCGAAGCAGTGCACGTGCATTGATTGCATTCTAAAGGAAGTCAAGCTAGGGCAGAATACCGAGCATGAGACTACCTTATCTAGTGTGAAGGGGTCGAGCAAGATACTGATGTCTGCTTTTCAGGTAGTCAAAGCGGTTCAGAAAGGTGCAGAGTTATTCTTCACACTAGTGGAGGCTTCGAAGCCCAAGCCCAGTTTGAGTAGCAACCATGTAGTATCGGTATTCGTGAACGTGTTCCCTGGACCTCCACCTCAGTGAGAGATCGATTTCACTGTTAAGCTAGTGTCAGGTGTCAAGTCTGTGTCACGCTCTCCATACCGTTTAGCGCCAAAGGAGATGGAGGAACTGAAAGTACAGTTATAATAATTGCTAGATCAAGGTTATGTGCGTCAAAGTTTGTCACCTTGGAGCACACCGGTCCTTTTGTGAAGAAAAAAGATGGAAGTTTGTGGTTGTGTATAGACTAACGAGAGTTGAATTAGCTGACGGAGAAGAATAAGTATCTGATTCTGAGAATGAATGATCTGTTTGATCACCTAGTAGGTTCTACGGTGTACTCAAAGCTGGATTTGAAGTTCGACTATTATGAGTTGAGAATCAGAGAAAGTGACATTCCCAAAACGACATTCAGTACGCGTTACGGGCATTACGAGTTCACGGATATGTCGTTCGGTCTAACGAATGCGCCTTCGGTATTCATGGACCTGATGAACAGAACGTTCAAGGAGTATTTGGACCAGTTCGTGATAGTCTTCATTGACGTTATACTCATAGTCGGAGGAAGATCATGTGGATCACTTACGCACAATTTTAGAGACCCTGAGGAGGAGTCAGTTGTACGTCGAGTTCACTAAGTGTGAGTTTTGGATGTCATCAATAGCATTCCTCGGTCACGTGGTTAGTGGGGAGGGAATTGCAGTGGATCTGGCGAAGATAGTTGCAATACGAGAGTGACCTGTATTGTCTACAGTGGCGGAAGTCCGAAGTTTCTTGGGGCTTGCCGGCTACTACAGGCGCTTCGTAGAGAACTTCTTGCGGATAACGTTACCCCTCATTAACTTGACAAGGAAGGATTAGAAGTTTGTTTGGTTGTCGGCGTGCGCACAAGCTTTTGAGGAATTGAAGAGTCGTCTGACAGCGGTACCCATTTGTGCTCGCCATGTGGTACAGAAGGCTACGAAATCTACAGTGACACCTCATGGAGCGGCTTAGTCTGCGTTCTTCTTCAGCATGGAAAGGTAGTCGTGTATGACTCTCGCCAATTGAAAGTGCATGAGAGGAACTATCTGGTCCACAACTTAGAGTTAGCAGTCGTGATATTTACTCTTAAGCTTTAGCGACACTACTTGTAGGGCGTGAGGATTGATATCTTTACGGACCACAAGAGCCTAAAGTACTTGATAGATCAGAAGGACTTGAATATGCGACAACAGAGGTGGACGGAGTTCCTTGGAGACTACACCTTCAAAATACATTACATTCCCGGTAAGGGAAATGTCGTTGTGGACGCGTTGAGTCGGCGGGCTTTTGCACATTCCAACTGGATTTTGAGGCATGATGAACGTCTAATCAGTGACTTGGTGGCCTTGAGAATCTCGTGCATCGAGAGAAGGACAATGCCGAAGGCATGCTTGAACTGGACGGAGATGCAATGTGACCTCGTGGACAGAGTTCGTCGGGCGTTGGAGCTTGATGAAAGCATGAAACGCTATGTGGCAGAGACCGTGGATGAGTCTAATGCAGAATTCTCGTATGAAGACGGTCTTTTGCGAAAGGGTGATCATTTGTGTGTCCCCAAGTTTGACATTTTACGGGAGGAGATGATGTGCGAGGCTCATTATACCAAGTTCTTGGTCCACCCGGGGAGCACAAAGATGTACAAGGACATGAAGACACTGTTTTGGTGGCCAAGCATGAAGAAAGATATAGTTCTTTACGTGGCAAAGTTCCAAATGCTGCGTTAGTGAAGGCCGAGTGTCAACAATCAGGAGGATTCTTGAAGTCATTGCCAATTCCGGAATGAAAATTTGATGATATTTCCATGGACTTTGTGCACGGACTGCCAAAAGTCGTTGCAGAAGAATGACTCGATCTGGGTGATTGTTGATCGGTTGACTAAAGTTGCGCATTTTGTTCTGAATCAGAAAAGTGATTCGGTGGAGAAGTTGGCAAAGCTTTATGTGGAGAACATCGTTCGATTACATGGAGTCCCTCGTAGTATTGTTAGCGACCGTGATGGACGGTTCATGTCCGATGATTGTAGGCATGTTCATCGTTTGTTGGGCACAAATCTCAAGTTTAGCACAAACCTTCCATCCGCAAATGGATGGGCAGACCGAGAGGACGAATCAGACGATGGAGGATATGCTTCGTATGTGCGTTTTGGATTTCAGACAGCGTTGGGAAGATCACCTTTACATGGTAGAGTTCACCTATAACAACAGTTATCAGGCGAGTATTCAGATGGCTCCGTTCGTAGCGTTATATGGCAGGAGGTGTCGTACTCCTTTAACATGGGGGAGACCGGTGATACCCAAGCTGTTGAAATGCAAAAAGGTTGTTGTTGCGAATGAGTCGATACAGACCATTCGAGAGCAGTTGTTAACTGCCCAAGACCGATAGGCAAATATTACAACGCCAAACACCAGAACATGGAGTTCATAGTTGGTGATTGGGTACTTGAAAATAAAGCCTTTTAAGGGAGTGTCGAGGATTCAACGCTTGAAGAAGCTGAGTCTGAGGTATTTAGGGCCATTCGAGATCACCAAGCGCATCAGAGAGGCAGTTTATCGACTTGCGTTGTCGTCGGAGCTGAGTGGGTTGCACGACGTATTTCATATTTCTGTATTGAGGAAGGCGGTGCGGGATCCCGAGTCGGTGTTGGAGGCTGATAGTGTGCCGGTGGATAGTGGCCTATCTACCAGGTGTGACGCCGATTTGCATCATCGATACGGATATTCCGCAGTTGCATAGAAAGTCCATTAAAATGGCGAAAATCCGTTGGGACAACTGTGACCATGAGGAGCTCTCCTGTGCCAGAAGAGGTCATGCGCGAGGAGTACCCCGAGTTATTCCTCTCAGGTGTAATTTTATTTTGTACTTTATTGTTTTCGTAATTTCGGGACGAAATTCTTTTAAGGGAGGTGGAGTTATAACACCCTAGTTTTCACACAGCTGCGAAGGCAAAAATTCTGTGCTAGAAGCTAGCGCCCAGCGGTAGTACTACCATTGGCAGTAACTGTATCGTCGAGATGATATCGACGGGATGAGCACTGTATCGTCTAGTTGATGTCGACGGGGAGTCGAGAAGCTAATGCACGGCGGTAGCTTCTATCGCTGGCGGTAGCTTCTATCGCTGGCGGTAGCTATATCTTCGAGAAGCCTAGATGAGTCGTCGAGTAAATGTTGTCGAGAAGATATCGACTAAACGTTAGCGCCAGGCGGTAGCGCTACCGTCGGTGGTATGTCTTCAAGTCGGCGTGAGTCCCAGTTTCGTCGATAGAACGAGACGATGTGCGGGAGGTTAAGTCCAAACGTTAGCGCGGCGCGGTAGCGCTACCACCGGACGGTAACTTACGGGACAGATCCGAGAAATGAAGATCGTGGCGGTCAAATCTTTAAGGTTTTGATCCGACGGCTGAGAGATGTTCCATGAAACTATTAAGGCTTTACCAGAGGAAGTTTATCCTCATTATTTCAAGTTCTCTCTCTCTCTCTCTCCAATCTTGAGAAAGAGGAAAGCCAAGGAGGAAGAAGGAGACTCTTTCCGCCATTGACGAAGCTCCGAACCGCGAACCATTTCCTGATCCACGGAGAGCAGCCCGGTGTAGTTCTTTCCATCGATTGAAATCTCAGATTCATGGCGCCAAAGAGAGTGTCAAGGGTAATGATTCTCTACTTGGGCAGGTGAAACCCTTATTTAACATGTTTGCATGAAAGCCCCCACTGATTGGTGGAGAAAATGTGCTTTCCAGCGGGTTGATACATTTTATCCCCGTCTATTAATTGCATTTAGTATCCGGAAGCGTAAGTATGAATATTAATGTCCTACATTCGTCGCATTTGTTTGTCAACTTAGCACAAGGTATTACACCTCCTACTAATTATACAATCTTGGGGAAATATTATGATGTTGGTTATTACTTAGCTGACAGAGTATATCCGAAATGGTCAACACTAATTCAAACTATTTCTCAGTCATACGATAAAAAAACAACAACGCTTTGCAATGATGCAAGAAGCATGCCGAAAAGATGTAGAGCGAGCATTTGGAGTTCTTCAATCACACTCTGCAATTATTACGGGGTCATACAGTTTTTGGGATAAACACGTGTTACACGATATCATGACAGCTTGCATTATAATGCATAATATGATTGTCGAAGACAAACGAGATGAAAATGAAGATATCGATATTTCTACGCCACCACCGACTCAGAATGTTGAAGAGATTGACACAAGTGAAGCCGAGAGATTTCGTCAATTCTTAAATCAACAAAAAAAGATCAGAGACAAAGATGCACATTTCGCACTTCGAGATGCACTGATTGAACATTTGTGGGCACGGTATGGTAATGAAGCAATGTAAATTTGAAAATTATATGCATATTAATTTGAATATATTTTGATTTATGTGCAAGCTTATTCAGTTAAATGTTTTCTCTTACTCTTTGTATGAGCAATAATAATTGAAAAATATTCAATATTAGCCTCATTTTGTAGGTCTCGAAAAAACGAATTTATTGATATATTATGTCATATTTGAAAAAAAATAAATTGACGATTACGAGGAATATATTGAAATCGATAGATTTTATAAATACCTCATTAAAAAAATAAAAAATACATTAAAAAAGAAATGTCGCCCCTTCTATTTTCTCTCCCCCGCTAATCCTCTAAATTTAGAGGGGGAGAGAGAAGATCTCTATTTTTAGAGCATGAAATGACGATGGGTTGGAGGGAAATGGGACGACAAATTTGGAGAATGGAGGTGGGTTGGAGATGCTCTTATAGTTTCATTCCAAGTCTTTTTTGGTCTACCCCTCCCCCGTTTAATTGTTTATAGTAATTAACTAAAAAATCAGAAAAAGAGTGTTGTTGCGGGTCGCTTAGGACTCTTGGTAGACCGGTTTACTTGAACCACCTTAGCTCGGGAACGAACCAAGCGCGCAAACAGTCAAATTGAGATTCATTGATTACACTGGGACTTTTTAGCGTGGAAAACCCGGAAAGGGTAAAAAACCACGTGGTCGGAGCTGTGCCGACCAAACTTTCACTATCTTCTGGGGGGTTACAATTAGAGACTTAGAAGTTGAGCGCGACAGGCCGCTGCTCGTTACAATAATAGAGAGAAAGAGAGAGAGAGAGAATTCCGAAGGTGACAGACCACCTCCAGAAAAACTAAGTCCCTTCTCCTTCTGAGAAAGGTGGAGAACAAAAGTGAGAATGCCCTGGAGAACAAAAGTGAGCGCACCGAGTCGCCTTTCGGGAAGAATAAAATCTTCGAGTCCAAAAGAGAATTCCGCGAAAGTCTGCAAGAAGCTCTCCCGGGTCCAGAAGGCAAGGTCCGTTCAAATGAAGCCCTGAGGCTCCTTTTATAGCTTTGGTCGGGGGTAGCCCAGTAATTTTGCCGTTGTAACCACCGTAACCACCTAGCGGACGAATCATATTTTCCGGTTCAGAGCACACGGATCGCCATTTTTCATAATTGACCATCTTGCCCCTCGGGCAGTTCGGGCAGTTTTGTTGGAGGCGAAAAAGGCGACAAGCTGTTCCTGAAATCTGAGAAACTGGAAAGACAAAAAGTGAGCATGCTAGGAAGACAAAATGTGAGAAGTCAGAAAAGATAAAAAGTGAGCTAAGCGCGCTCAGAAGCGTTCTGAGCGCGTAACGAACGGGGAATTGCTCCGAACAGAGTCCGGAGCCCAAAAAGCGGGCGGCGAGCCGGAAGAGGGGGGACTCATCCCAACCTTGCTACGGGGGAGGGCGGTTCGACCGCCCCTAAAGGCGGGCGCGGCGCGGCCGCGCCTGAGGGAGGGGGCGACTCCTCTTGGCCGCACCCCAAGGGGGTGCGGCTTGGCCGCACCCCACATGGGGTGCGGTTTGGCCGCACCCCCCACTATGGGGGGTGCGGCTATTCGCACCCCACTAGTGGAGTGCGGGCTAACCGCACCCCAGTAGCGGGGTTCAGTCATGGCGGGGCGCGACGCGCGCTTCGTGCGTGCTTGCGTGTTGGCGGTGAAAATGGCGGGTTTGGCCTCCTCAACTCGGGCGATCATGCGTTGACCGTTGACCCCACCTCCTTTTAGTGGAGTTTTCCCTAGACGCACCCCAAGGCCTCTACGGATATATAACATAAGCCCCCCAAACCTTCGGAGTCCGAATTTCGCCGCGGAGGAGTTCGGAGGTTTCGATTTTTCTGTGGCAGCTTTGATCATTGCTCTCTTTGTGGTGCCTTGGGTAGGAATCGTTGTCGAGGGATGAGTGTGTGGTTGCTTTTGCTTTCTTATTCTGTTTAGGCGTTTCTCACTCTGCGCTGCGTTGCAATAGAACTCTCGTGGCCCTGCTGCCCCTGTTGTTGTCGGAGTGTCGATTGAGGAAAGGTGCTTCAAGATGGTCGGCGAAGGATGTTCGTACTTTGGGATTGTTGCTGGCTTGTTGTTTAGCGTTGATGCCCGAACTGCTTGATAGTCTTTTACAAGATAACAGAGGAGTCTGCGCGGGTTCGAGCCTGCGAGTTTTTCATAATAATAACAAGAAATTAGTTTGCGCTAGTCTGAGCTCGCGACTTTTTTATAATATAGGCTTGGCCGGTGAATAGCTGGTGTATTCAAACCGGGGGCGAACGTAAGGGGTGCGGGCCCCTAAGGCGCAGGGGACTCTACGACGGAGGAGAAGGGCGAACCTTCAATCGACAGCGGTGCGAAGTCCCCAGGGCAGGGCCCCGATATGGCCGGTGAATAGCTGGTGTATTCAAACTGGGGGCGAACGTAAGAGGGGCAGGCCCCTACGACGCCGGGACTCTACGACGGAGGAGAAGGGCGAACCATCAATCGACGATGGGGCGAAGTCCCCAGGGCAGGGCCCCGATATGGCCGGTGAATAGCTGGTGTATTCAAACCGGGGGCGAACGTAAGGGGGGCAGGCCCCTACGACGCCGGGACTCTACGGCGGAGGAGAAGGGCGAACCTTCAATCGACGGCGGCGCGAAGTCCCCGGGGCAGGGCCCCGAAATAAAGATCTTTCTTAATTGAATATAGATGTTGAAGCGTATATATATTTTTATAGTAAAAATCATTTTGCGCATAGTTTTTGTAATACAAGATAAGTTTGCACGAGTCTGAGCTCGTGGCTTTGCATACAATACATAATATAAGATAAGTTTGCACGAGTCTGAGCTCGCGGCTTTGCATACATAATATAAGATAAGTTTGCACGAGTCTGAGCTCGCGGCTTTGCATACATAATATAAGATAAGTTTGCACAAGTCTGAGCTCGCGACTTTCTACTTGATAGAAGACTTGATGGTACTGATAGAAGCGACGCAGGTTTTGGGCGTTCCAGGTGCATGGTAGAGTCTTTCCTTCCGCAGTTCTGAGCCTGTATGTTCCGGGTTTTACGATCGCAGTGACAACGTACGGACCTTCCCAGGTGGGTGAGAGTTTATCTCCTTGGGGGCCCTTTCCAGCCGCCTCGATGTTGCGTAGGACGAGATCTCCTATGTTGATTGTTCTGGGCTTCACCCTTCTGTCATAGAGCCGGGCTACGCGTCTTTGGTAAGAGGCGGCACGCTGGGCGGCGTCGTCCCGGACTATTAGGTCAAGGTTTTCCCGAAGCAGCCCGTCATTCTTGCTGGGATCGAAGGTTAGCACTCGAGTGCTCGGAATGCCGATGTCGATGGGGATGACAGCTTCAGTACCGTAACAGAGGTTATATGGCATCTCTCCTGTGGGAGTCCTCTATGTTGTCCGATATGCCCATAGTACGTTTGGGAGTGCGTCTACCCATTGTCCCCCAGCTTCTTCCAGGCGCGTCTTCAACCCTTTGAGGATGGTGCAGTTCGTAACTTCTACTTGTCTGTTGGTTTGCGGATGTGCTACGGCGGTACGACGAAGGTTGATCTTCAGGTCCTCACACATCTTAATGAAGGACTTCCCGGTGAACTGAGTGTCTGATAACTTCCAAAACAGAAGTCATCTTTGCCGATATTTCCTATGAATTACTCAATTAAATCAATTAAAATAAGTTTAAATGATATTGAAATAGAAGTAAACTCGTATTTATTTGAGTTGTGGCTAATTTGGTCTTTTTCTGATGGATTTGGACTAGATGTGGCGATGGAATGTGCTTGGAAGAAGAAAATTTGGTTAAATTTCATAGCAGACAAAGAGGTTGCAACGTCCGAAATTAAATAGTTGCAACGTCACAACTTCTGTTCAGCAAAGTAAAGCAGCGCAGGTGGGTTGTTGCAACTCCCAGAAATAAAAGGTTGCAACAACCTGATGGCGAGTTTAAAATCGGAAATTTGAAATCTGGCGCTGAATATAATTACGAAAAGCTGCAACTCTTGGGACTGTTGGACAGGATTTATTAGGCGGTTATGGCAGGAAATAAAGGGGGATTTGAAGGATTTTCAAAGGGGAATTTCAGAAGGAGAACCGGAGAGGATTTTTGTGGAGATAGGGCACACAAGAGAGGGCCAAATTTACTGTCACTGGATCTGAAGGAAGAAGAAGCCACGCAACAAATCCAGTTCCGTGCAAGGCTTGGTGACAGCTGTCCTTGTAGGGGCATTCTGGGATATCAATTGGTTGGCTCGTTCTACTTTGAATCATTATGTTTATTGAATCATCTCTTACATTTCTTGTGCTCTTGACCATGATGAACTAATTCGCTTGCGAGTTTTATATGTTGTGAATTATTCGAAGTTTGCTTCAAGGTTTACATGAACAATTGAGTTTAAATTTGGTTTGTTTCTTAAATTTTATTCTCTTCTTTAGTGATGATGTTAAGAGATTACCATCTTGTGCTTCCTACTGCGTTCTATATGCGAGAGCTGCGTTCACAAGTCTCGAGAATTTAATTTGGCTACATATGATTTAGTGTATCGCTATCATTCTAGTTGTGGAATAGAGATCCGTATTTTTATGCGTATGTTTACTTGTGTGGTCTTAATTTAAGGCTACTCACTAAATGTGCATATGGCGATGATGAAATCGAGAGATGCTCATCGCGAATCTAGGACTTCCACAAGATAAAACTAGTGCAAATTCAATTGAATTTTTCTTCACAAAAAGCAAACTAAGATTAGGGATCATCATATGAAACTCGTATTTCTCATTATTATATTCTCAACTTAATTTAGTTTCGTGATTTAGTTTAATTACACTCTTTCAAAACCTTGTGCTTTTTGCTTGACTTAGAAGAAGAGATAATTGCTAGTACTCATAAGCTTAGAAAAATTATTGTCTCTGTGGGTTCGACACTCTACTCTCCATTTGATACTTGACGCGACACGTTCACTTGCGTAGCATCTATATAATCATCACAACAAAACGCGCATCAAGTTTTCTGGCGCCGTTGCCGGGGACAAGTTTTCTTCTAAGTGTTATCTTGTGATATTAGTAATTCTTAGTAATCTGAGTTCAAGTATTGTTTTCATTTTTATTCTTCAACTATTGGACATCGTTGTATGTCCAGATATCGAGGCACTGAAATATTACCGTTGAACTCCGAAATCGAGCGAACTTGTAGGTTGAATAGAAGGAACCAGAGGAATTATAACACTATCAATCTTGAAATGGAAGATAACGAGCAAAATAATGCAATAAATAATGAGGAGCAAGTAGAACCTAATGGGCAAGTTGACCAAAATGGTCAACCAAATGCACCTAGAATGACATGCCGAGATTATAACACACCTTTACGAGGAGGATTACATTTTAGCATAGCCCGTCCTGCGATAGCTGCTAATAATTTCAAAATAGACTCCACTATTATGCAACTAATCCAACATAACAAGTTTGGGGGTCTTAACTCGGAAGATGCTAATTCTCATCTAAGGTCATTCTTAGAAATTTGTGATATGTATAAAGTAAATGGGGCTTCAAGTGGAGCGATTCAACTAATGTTATTCCCCTTCTCCTTAGAAGGAAAAGCTAAGGATTGGCTTAATTCGTTACCACACGGTTCTATAACCACATGGGAACAATTAGTAGAGAAGTTTCTGAATAAATATTTCCCTCCCTCTAAAATGGCTAAGTTAATTCGAGACATCACCACCTTTGTGCAAAATCATGGTGAGACTCTTTACGACGCTTGGGAGCGTTTTAAAGAATTACTAAGAAAATGTCTGCATCATGGGTTAGCCCAACACCAACAAGTATCTACATTTTATAATGGGTTACAGACTGCGACCATGATCTTAGTAGATGGTGCTGCAGGGGGGTCGTTAATGAAAAAATATCCCGAAGATGCCCATGCTATTTTAGAGGATCTTACTTCTAACAACTACCAGTCATTTGAGAGACAAGGGAATAACAATCCAATAGGAGTCCATCAGGTTGATCTAATCACATCGTTAGCTGCGCAGATGGCATCACAATTTAATATAATAAATAAGCGATTAGATTCTTTAAGTCAAAATACAGTGATGCCATCCATCAATAGTATTCAGTTGCCAAACCTGAATGCCTCGTTCACCATAGAACAATTGAATCAGGTTTCAGAGGAAGCTAACTATGTAGGTGGCCAAAGACAACATATTCTTCCGAATCATTACCATCCTGAATGGCGAAACCACCCTAACTTCTCATGGAGAAATACTCAAAATGTTAATCAACCGCCAGGATTCAATCATATCCCACACAACAATCAAGGGAATTCAAGAAAATTAACTGATGAAGTAATCTTGGAAATGTTTCAAAAGAGTGATGCAAGGGTAGTGGGGATCGAATCATCTCTTAGATCATTAGAGAACTCTATAGGACAGATTGCTAACGCACTAAATCTAAGGCCGGCAGGAACATTACCCGCCGATACCACTCCTAATCCAAAAAGAGATGACTCAACTAACCACTGCAAATCGGTTACCCTAAGAAGTGGGAATAAGATTCCGGGTGGGGACTTACTACGTGATAAATTGAAGGAAGATGAAAAGAAACGGAAAGAAGGTAACATAAAAGGGATAGAAGAACCTAGTGTTGAAAAAGGGGTAGAAGTTGTGGACCTTGAGAAGGAAAAGAAAAGTTATCCACCTCCACCTTTTCCATCTAGGCTCACTAAGACAAAGCTAGATACACAATTTCAAAAATTCATGGAAGTGTTTAAGAAGTTGACGATAAATATCCCTTTTGCGGAAGCCTTAGAGCAGATGCCTAGCTATGCCAAATTTATGAAAGATATACTCTCCAAAAAGAGGAAATTTGCTGAAAAAGAGATAGTGGCATTAACTGAAGAATGTAGTGCTATACTACAAAAGAAACTGCCACCTAAATTAAAAGATCCGGGAAGTTTTACCATACCTTGTTCCATAGGTGTGAAATTTTCGGGTAGAGCTTTATGTGACCTAGGGGCGAGTATCAATCTCATGCCACTGTCTATCTATAAGACCTTAGGTCTTGGAGAGATAACACCTACTTCCTTAACTCTTCAGTTAGCTGATAGAACATTAACGTTTCCAAAAGGTATTGTTGAAGATGTGTTAGTGAAAGTGGAGAAATTTATTTTTCCCGTGGATTTCGTGGTTTTGGATATGGAGGAGGATAGAGACGTGCCTATCATTCTTGGTAGACCTTTCCTTGCGACTGGAAGGACTCTCATAGATGTCCAAAAAGGAGAACTTACCATGAGAGTTAATGAGGAAGAGGTTACATTCAATATCCTTAATGCAATGAAATATCCCAATGATATGGAGGAATGCCATTCAATTGATAACATAGAAATTCTAAATAAACCTTTTCAAAAGAATGAGCATTGGGAGAAATCACTATTAGCAATCCTTAATAATGAAAATTGGGACGAGGGCGAAGAGTTTATGGAATTAGCTAAAGTTTTTAATGCTAGTGAAAAGTGGAGAACATATAGGAATGTTGAAGCACTTGAGAGATCAAGTGAAGTAAAAATTTTGAAACCATCTATTATAGAATCACCGCAACTGGAATTAAAGCCTTTACCAAACCATCTGAAATATGCTTTCCTAGGAGATAATATGACTTTACCGGTAATAATTGACGCATCCTTAGAACAATGTAAGGAAAATGAATTGTTAGAAGTGCTTAAGAGATACAAAGGGGCTATGGGGTGGACTATTGCTGACATTCAAGGCATTAGTCCCGCTATATGCATGCATAAGATATTATTGGAGGATGATTCAAAGACCTCCATTGAACATCAAAGAAGGCTTAGCCCTCCGATGAAGGAGGTAGTTAAAAAAGAAATTATTAAATGGTTAGACGCTGGAATAATTTATCCGATTTCTGATAGTAAATGGGTTAGTCTGGTGCAGTGTGTGCCTAAAAAGGGTGGAATGACTGTAGTAAAAAAATGAGAATAATGAGTTGATTCCTACTAGAACAGTGATTGGATGGCGCATATGTATGAATTATAGAAAGTTAAATCAATCAACTAGGAAGGATCACTTCCCTCTGCCATTCATCGATCAGGTGTTAGATAAGTTAGCTGGGAATGATTACTTTTGTTTCTTGGATGGGTACTCAGGTTATAACCAAATAATGGTTGCACCTGAAGACCAAGAAAAGACCACCTTTACTTGCCCTTTTGGTACATTTGCTTTCCGTAAAATGTCATTTGGGTTGTGTAATGCTCCCGCTACGTTTCAACGCTGCATGATTGCTATTTTCTCTGATCTGATGGATGAAGGGATTGAGATTTTCATGGATGACTTTTCTGTATTTGGCAAATCTTTTGAAGATTGTTTGGAGTCGTTGAAGAAAGTTTTGGAGAGGTGTGTAAAAACCAATTTAGTATTAAATTGGGAAAAGTGTCACTTCATGACAAGAGAGGGCATAGTCCTAGGTCATAAGATTTCCAATAGGGGTTTAGAAGTAGATCGTTCAAAAATAGAAGTAATTGAAAAACTTCCACCCCCTACGAACATAAAAGGTGTTAGAAGTTTTCTAGGGCATGCAGGTTTTTATAGGAGGTTTATAAAAAAATTCTCGGCGATATCTAAGCCTCTTAGCCACCTCCTTGAAAAGGACACTCCTTTTCAGTTTGATCAATCTTGTCTTGAATCTTTTAACACATTAAAGAAAAATCTGATTTCATCACCTATTATAATAGCTCCTAATTGGAATTTACCGTTCATCTTAATGTGCGATGCAAGTAACTATGCTCTAGGGGCGGTTTTAGGCCAAACACATAACAAAATCTTTCACACCATTTACTATGCAAGTAAGACTTTAAATGAAGCCCAAGTAAACTATACAACCGCGGAGAAGGAATTATTATCGGTAGTGTTTGCCTTTGATAAATTCCGCTCGTACTTGATTAACTCAAAAGTTATAGTTTACACGGACCATGCCGCAATAAGGTATTTGGTAGATAAGAAAGATGCCAAGCCCAGACTTATAAGATGGATTTTGCTATTACAAGAGTTTGACCTCAAAATTAAGGATAGAAAAGGGGCAGAAAACCCCGTAGCAGACCATCTATCAAGACTAGAGCAAAGTGAAGAAAAAGATAAAGAAGTAGGCATCAAGGAAAATTTTCCTGATGAGCAGGTCTTAGCGGTATCAGAAAATAGTCCACCATGGTATGCAGACATAGTAAATTATATCGTGAGTAGAGTATTGCCACCAGAGGTAAGTTATCAACAAAAGAAAAGGTTTTTACAACAAGTGAGGACATATTTTTGGGATGCACCATATTTATTCAAATATTGTGCTGACCAAATCATAAGACGTTGTATTCCCGAGGTGGAAGTACCTAAGATCCTAGAAAGATGTCATGCTTCTCCTTACGGAGGGCATTTTATGGGGCAGAAAACGGCGTTGAAAGTGTTAGAGGCAGGATTTTATTGGCCGACATTATATAAAGATGCGCATAACTTTGCAAAACATTGTGATGCATGTCAAAGAATTGGAAATATAGGCCAACGAGATAGCATGCCTCTATATAACATATTAGAAATCGAAATATTTGATATGTGGGGAATAGATTTTATGGGTCCGTTTATAAATTCAAACGGAAATTTATATATCCTAGTAGTCGTGGACTACGTATCAAAATGGATAGAGGCCGTTGCGACTAAGACTAATGATGCCCAAACGGTACTTAAATTCTTAAAGAACATCTTCAATAGATTTGGCACCCCTAGGGCCATTATTAGTGATGGAGGGTCACACTTCTGCAATTGGCAATTTAAATCATTGTTGAAGAAGTATGGTGTGAATCATAAAATTGCTCTTGCATATCATCCACAAACCAATGAGTTGGCTGAGGTGTCTAATAGAGAAATCAAAACAATCTTGGAGAAAACAGTAAACATCAATAGAAAAGATTGGGCTCATAAACTCAGCGATGCTCTTTGGGCATATAGAACTGCATATAAAACACCTCTAGGATTGACCCCGTATAAGTTAATTTATGGGAATGTTTGTCGTTTACCCGTAGAGCTAGAACACAAGGCGTATTGGGCGATTAAGAAACTGAACTTCAATTTTCAAAATGCCGGTAAACAAAGGCTTCTTCAACTAAACGAACTCGAGGAAATTCGGATGAATGCGTACGACAATTCTGAAATTTACAAAGAAAGAACGAAAAGATGGCATGAATCAAGATTAAGGAAGAAGGATTTTAAACCGGGGCAATTGGTCTTATTATATAACTCAAGATTAAGATTGTTCCCGGGCAAGTTGAAATCTAGATGGTCAGGACCATTTTTAGTTAAGGAAGTTCACCCTTATGGAGCAGTCACAATCTACAAGGAGGAAGATGGATCGGAGTTTAAAGTAAATGGACAACGACTCAAAATTTATATGAGTGACAACGATGATTTAAAGAAATCATCATTCATCTTTGAGAACTGAACAGGTCGGGAAGTCCTGCCGGGACTGGAAATTAGGCGCTAGGTGGGAGGCAACCCATCGTTTTATAGCTATTTTTATCTTAAGTTAATTCTGTGTCAATTAGTTCTTTGAGTTAAAGAGTCTTTTGGTCATGGGAAATGGCGAGAGAGAGATTTAAAGAGGGCAGTTTGTAGTTGTTGCAACGACAGAAAATTAAATAGTTGCAACCTTTGATTTTCGGTCAAAAATTTGGAAGGAGCGGAGGCGTCAGGATTGGAACGGTCCGGCTGGACCGGTCTGCGTGTTGGAGCGGTTTAATTTTAAATGGGATAATCGCCGTCGTTTCGATCAAATCCCCGAAGTCTTTCTCTTCTTCATCCGTGCCCTAAGGGAGTGGGTATACTGGAAAAAGGAAGGAGTTGCGATCTCGAGCGGCGGAAGAGCTGCGTCGGGAGGAAGGAGTTGCGATCTCGAGCGGCGAAAGGAGCTGCGTCGGGAGGAAGGAGTTGCGATCTCGAGCGGCGGAAGGAGTTGCGTCGGGAGGAAGGAGTTGCAATCTCGAGCGGCGGAAGGAGCTGCGTCGGGAGGAAGGAGTGCGACGGATCTAGCGTCGAGCGGAAGGAGCTGCTTAGCCTCATCGTCGGGTGGAAGGAGTGCCCTAAAACCTCCGGATTTGTCAAGATGTCGTCAAAGAAGAAGGGTAAGGCTGTAGCGAGAAAGACTCTGAAATTTGTGAACGATGAAGCTAAGCAGAGGTTCGAGATGCTTAAATCCACTCCCATGATTTTTGAGAGGGGTTTCGAAATAGAAAAGAGAGCATGGAGTTCATCATACGCCTTGCAAATCCATGCTATGCAGTGGGAAACCCTTTGTCACCAAAGAACTGAAGCCATTCTTCCATGGGTATACGAGTTCTACTCGAATGCCAGATTTTCAGAGAACGACACTGCGCTGGTTAGGAGGAAGATGATCAGTTTTTCTGCAAGGTCTATTAACGACATGTATGAACTAGGAAATGCGGAAGATTTCGACAGTTTAGACTGCCGGGTAGCATCTGAGGTGGCTGCATTAGTGTGTAATTCTCCTGATCCAGAGTGGTCCAAGAAGTCGAAGAATGCTCTGATGTCCACCTCTCTGTCAAGGGAGGCAAAGGTCTGGCTGTTATTCATCAATGCTAGTATTATGCCGACCCGACATCTGAACAATGTGACGCTTGATCGTGCCACCCTTATATATCATATCATCAAGGGCAATAAGTTCAATGTTGGGGAGATAATTAGTTCCCAGCTTAAACTGAAAATTCAGGAGAATAAGGTGAGGCAGTTGTGGTTCCCCGTCCTAATCACTGAGTTATGCCGAAGTGTGGGAGTAGGACAAGGGTCAGAAGACTTGGTCACTCATGTCGGTCGGCCAATTACTAAACGGGTTGTTGAAACAAACATTAAGGTAGATGATAAATTTGAAACCGAGAGTGGAAAGCGTAGAAGGAGGAAGATGGGGGACACCCCTTCTTCTTCGAGCGGCAAGTTCGAGGATGTGTTCAGCGGGACTGGAGACGGGGCATCTTTATTCCACATCTTGACCAACATCGAATATCTAAAGTCTTTCCATCATTGTCAACACCGCTATATCCGGTCCCGGCTTGATCGAATGGAGAGGAAGATTGATAACTTGCAGAAAAAGATGAAGCCCCCAGTGGAAGAGGATCCAATTGAGTTTGAGTGCCAGTTCAACGATAGGGGAGCTCTGCTTGATGGAGGTGGGGATTCGCTGGATCCAACAATATATGTAGACTCAGAACAGGACGAGGAAGGAGCAAAGGACAAGGAGAATGATTCTGATGAAAACTGACATATGTTGTCTCCAGATATTTTGTTTACTTTCTTACACTTCTGAACAATAGTTGGCTGGTGTGTGAGGGTACATTTTGGACTATTTTGATATTGTCTTTTTATTTTTCAGATCTGGTGAATGATTTGATACCTGAGTTTATATTTGCTAGGCTGGTCTCTGTGATAGCTCTACTCCCATCTTTGATAGTCTAATTGCTGTTTCTATATATATGCATGCTTGTAAGTGACAGGGCATAGTTTTGGAGTTTGGGGTCGCAAGAGGAACTAGCCGAGCAAGAGATTCAAAATTAAACAGACAACAAATCCTCCAGATATTCAGACTCCAGAAATTCTAGGGGAGTACTTCAGTTTCAATTACATTTTCTTCAAATTCTTTTATATGTTGAGTAATGATCAGGATTGGGGTCACTATTTTGAGTTAATCTTGCTAGGGTCTAGTAACAGTGCAAGTGTGCGGGTGATTAGTATTGCCTCCACAAGTTGGGTGAATTGATAAATTGTGATTTTTATGATCTGGATTCTCGCATTAATGAATGAATGAGTTATTCTAGTTGTCCATTGATAATTATTTGGTACCGCTAAACTAACCTGAGAGTTCGGATTTTCAATTTGAAGTTAGAACGATTTTTTTTGGTAAAGCTCACTTAAGAGTTTCTTTCATGCACCACTTACTTTAATTCACTTTTACTTCCCGGCAATCTTGTATTATTGACTTCTACAGAGAATTGGGAGGGGTGAGCAAAAGCTGAGTTAATGATGAAAGCTAAGATAATAGTTCAAGTGGTTAAATCTTTTCGAGCACACATGAACCCCCTTGAGCTTGTCCCTGATCCTTTTGCTATACACTGTTGAATGCTTAAATTTCCTACATCC
This sequence comes from Dactylorhiza incarnata, assembly GCA_033032865.1. NCBI lineage: Eukaryota > Viridiplantae > Streptophyta > Magnoliopsida > Asparagales > Orchidaceae > Dactylorhiza > Dactylorhiza incarnata. The sequence goes on from JAWHQI010000304.1 coordinate 393,170, forward strand.
CAACTAGCTGCATCTTAATACCCTAGTCATCTATGGTGTTTTAGTTCAACGTTTGATGATAATGTGATAAGCCATAGTGATATGCGGCCTAAGTATGTACGTGCCTACTTGGAATGATCCCAACTGTGAAAATAAAAATAAAATAACATAAAATAAAAAAAAATATATAGTTCGACACAAGAAACCATGTCGTCATAGTGATATGTGGCCTAGGTAGGCAAATACGTACTTGAAATGATCCCAACTATGGGCTTTATATGTACAAGTTTTATTGTTATTGAACATAATAATATGAGACAATTTACTAGGGCATTACCTTACCAATATCAATATCTGTTTATAAAGTCATACCCTAGTCGAGCCAAGACTAACCCTCCTTTCACTTATACCACTAACTTTTGTTGAGGTGAAATCAAAGATTCAGTAATTCTCTTCCTTTCAAATTAATGCGGAAGTTCAATGAGAAAAATTTTGCGGGGGAGTAAATAGTTTTGAAGAAAGCACACACACATCACCGAAATTCTTAATGAAGCTTTATCTTCTATCGACTAACGGATTTGCGAAATATGAGCTCTTAGGATTGTAAAGCTTATCAATTAAGTAAAACGGATTTCTTGAGTATGCTTTGATTAATTTCTGTGAGAAAAAGGATCATTGAACTCTATCTTGGCAGTTTATCTTTCACCTACTGCAATAGTAAGAATTAACTTGCTAGGGACCAGCAAGGATTTAAGTGTGGGGGTGTTCATAACTTCCAAAACAGAAGTCATCTTTGCCGATATTTCCTATGAATTACTCAATTAAATCAATTAAAATAGGTTTAAATGATATTGAAATAGAAGTAAACTCGTATTTATTTGAGTTGTGGCTAATTTGGTCTTTTTCTGATGGATTTGGACTAGATGTGGCGATGGAATGTGTTTGGAAGAAGAAAATTTGGTTAAATTTCATAGCAGACAAAGAGGTTGCAACGTCCGAAATTAAATAGTTGCAACGTCACAACTTCTGTTCAGCAAAGTAAAGCAGCGCATGTGAGTTGTTGCAACTCCCAGAAATAAAAGGTTGCAACAACCTGATGACGAGTTTAAAATCGGAAATTTGAAATCTGGCGCTGAATATAATTACGAAAAGTGCGACTCTTGGGACTGTTGGACAGGATTTATTGGGCGGTTATGGCAGGAAATAAAGGGGGGATTTGAAGGATTTTCAAAGGGGAATTTCAGAAGGAGAACCGGAGAGGATTTTTGTGGAGATAGGGCACACAAGAGAGGGCCAAATTTACTGTTCACTGGATCTGAAGGAAGAAGAAGCCACGCAACAAATCCAGTTCCGTGCAAGGCTTGGTGACAGCAGTCCTTGTAGGGGCATTCTGGGATATCAATTGGTTGACTCGTTCTACTTTGAATCATTATGTTTATTGAATCATCTCTCACATTTCTTGTGCTCTTGACCATGATGAACTAATTCGCTTGCGAGTTTTATATGTTGTGAACTATTCGAAGTTTGCTTCAAGGTTTACATGAACAATTGAGTTTAAATTTGGTTTGTTTCTTAAATTTTATTCTCTTCTTTAGTGATGATGTTAAGAGATTACCATCTTGTGCTTCCTACTGCGTTCTATATGCGAGAGCTGCGTTCGCAAGTCTCGAGAATTTAATTTGGCTACATATGATTTAGTGTATCGCTATCATTCTAGTTGTGGAATAGAGATCCGTATTTTTATGTTTATGTTTACTTGTGTGGTCTTAATTTAAGGCTACTCACTAAATGTGCATATGACGATGATGAAATCGAGAGATGCTCATCGCGAATCTAGGACTTCCACAAGATAAAACTAGTGCAAATTCAATTGAATTTTTCTTCACAAAAAGCAAACTAAGATTAGGGATCATCATATGAAACTCGTATTTCTCATTATTATATTCTCAACTTAATTTAGTTTCGTGATTTAGTTTAATTACACTCTTTCAAAACCTTGTGCTTTTTGCTTGACTTAGAAGAAGAGATAATTGCTAGTACTCATAAGCTTAGAAAAATTATTGTCTCTGTGGGTTCGACACTCTACTCTCCATTTGATACTTGACGCGACACGTTCACTTGCGTAGCATCTATATAATCATCACAACAAAACGCGCATCAGTGTCGTTGTCAGCAATGATTGTTGCTGGGATACCGAAGCGGCAGACGATGTTTTTCCAGACAAATTGTTTAGCGTTCTCTTCTGTGATTTTGGCTAGGGGTTCCGCTTCTATCCACTTGGTGAAGTAGTCGATGGCTAGGATGTTGAACTTCCTCTGTCCGGAAGCCAGAGGTAGGGGTCCGAGGAGGTTGATTCCCCATTGCGCGAACGGCCACACACTTTGGAGTGTGGAGAGCGCGACCGGGGGCTGATGAGGCACGTTGGCATGCAGCTGACAGCTCCTGCACTTTTGGACCAGCTCGGCTACGTCCCTCTTCATTGTTGGCCAATAGAAGTCTTGGCGTAGTATCTTTTGTGCCAACGCCTTTCCGCCTAGATGCTCTCCGCAGACTCCCCCGTGCACTTCTCTGAGGGCGTAGTCTGACTCGCCCGTCGGTAGACATTTTATATATGGTCCTGAGAACGCCCGCCTGTAGAGCTCCCCGTCCACTATAGTGAATGATGCCGCCCGCATCTGTAATCTTCGTGCCTCTAGGCGGTCTTCAGGGAGGTGTCCGTGCTCGAGGTAAGCTCGTAAGGGTGTCATCCAGGATGACTCTTTCTGGTGGATGGTTGCGATCTCCCACGGCCCTTGAATACTTGGAATCACGATCTCTTCTATTCGGCGTCTTCGAGACTGGTAGCTGGAAGGTGAAGTGGCGAGCTTGGATAGAGCATCAGCCCTGGAATTCTGCTCCCGGGGAATGTGTAGAATTTGATATGACGGGATCTTCTGGAGGAGTAATTTTGCGAATGCGAGGTATTTCGCCATCTGGTCGCTCTTGGCCTCGTAGTCTCCTTCGACTTGTGAGACTACGAGTTGAGAGTCTGCATAGATAGTTAGGTTCTCTACTTTGCAATTGATGGCGAGTCGGAGACCGGCGATCAGCGCCTCGTACTCTGTAATGTTGTTTGTCGCGGGGAATTTCAACCAGAGGCCGTAATCCAAGGTGATCTCATCGGGACTTATGAGGAGCAGTCCCGCTCCGGCCCCTTCAACTCCCGAGGCACCGTCGACATAGAGAGTCCAATGGGGGATAGTGGTGTCTTCGACGGGAGCTGCTTCTGGTGGGATGGTGTACTCTACAATAAAGTCGGCGAGTACTTGTGATTTGATGTCTGGTCGGGGCAGGAATTGGATGTCAAACTAGGCGAGTTTTAAGGCCCACTTCACTAGTCTTCCTGAGACTTCTGGTTTCTGGAGGATTGTTCGTAACGGGAGGTGAGTCAACACTTTCACTGTATGAGCCTGGAAGTAGGGCCGAAGCTTTCTGGCGGAGAAGACGAAGGCCAAGGCTGTCTTGTCTGCTGCCGGGTATCTGGTTTCGGTGTCGGTGAGGACCTTGCTGAGGTAGTAGACTGGTCGTTGCACCCCTCCTTCGTCTTTCACGAGTACCGAGCTGAGAGCCGTAGGTGAGACTGCTAGGTACAAGAACAGAGTCTCTCCGGGGATGGGTTTTGACAGAAGCGGTGGCGAAGCCAAGTACTGTTTGAGAAGTTCGAAAGCCGCCTGACACTCGTCAGTCCACTGGAACCCAGAGTGGCGCGCTCCCCGAAGAATTTTGAAGAAAGGGAGGTACTTGTCTCTTGTCCGCGACAAGAAATGAGATAACGCGATGATCCTCCCGTTCAGACGTTGCACTTCCTTAGTTGAACGAGGTGGCGACATATCCTCCAACGCCTTGATCTTCTCGGGGTTGGCCTCAATTCCCCGATGGGTTACCATGAAACCCAAGAACTTTCCCGCTGTCACACCAAATGAGCATTTGCTGGGGTTGAACCGCATCTGGAAGCGACGGAGAAGCTGAAAGCACTTTCCCAAGTCTTTCAAGTGGTCGCAACGGTGGACGCTTTTGACTAACATGTCGTCCACATATACCTCCATCGTTTCTCCAATGAGGTTCTTGAAAACCTTGTTCATTAGTCTCTGATAGGTGGCTCCGATGTTCTTAAGGCCGAACGACATCACTTTGTAGCAGTAGACTCCTCTGTCGGTGCGGAAGGCGGTATGTTCCTCGTCCGCGGGATTCATCCTTATCTGGTTGTAGCCGGAGTAAGCATCCATGAAGCTAAGTAGCTCGTGGCCGGCCGTTGCGTCGACGAGCTGGTCAATCCTCGTGAGGGGGAAGCTATCTTTTGGGCATGCCTGGTTCAGGTTGCTGTAGTCGACGCACATTCTCCACTTCCCCGAGGCCTTTTTTACCATGACCACGTTGGCGAGCCACGTGGGGTATTCCGCTTCGCGTATGAATCGTGCCTCCAGGAGTTTAGCTATCTCCTCTTCGATTGCCTTCAACCGCTCGGGGGCAAAGTTCTTCTCCTTTTGAATTACAGGCCTGCAGGCGGGGTTGATGTTTAGAGAGTGATAAATGACTTCGGGATCTACACCGGGCATGTCTTCTGGGCTCCAAGCGAAAATGTCTTCGTTCTCCTGCAGGAAGGTTGTGAACTCTTCCCGCTCTTCTGGTGACAAGAGCAACCCGACCTGAACAGTCCGAGTTGGGTCTTGTTGGGAAAGCGGTACTTCTACTATTCCTTCGACGGGCGCTCCTCGCTGCAGAGTAGCTTCGTCTCGCAGATCGAAGTTATTGATGTTGAGAGCGGTTGCCTTTGCTGGTTGAGCCTGCTTCAGATAGCAGGTTTTGGCTGCCTCCTGGTTTCCTCTTACGACCCCTATGCCAGCGGCGGTTGGGAACTTCATAGCCAGATGCAGAATAGATGGGACTGCTCCAAAGATAGACTGGAGCGGTCTCCTAAAGATGGCATTATAGGCGGAAGTGGATTCCACCACCACGAACTGGATGTTGTACGTTGACTGTCTCGGAAACTTGCCCAATGTGACTGGGAGAGTGATCATGCCTTGAACATGGACAGGTCGGTTGTCGAAGCCGTAGACGGGCCTGGCCGCAGGGCTGAGATGATCCTTTGTGAGCTTCATATTTTGCAAAGTAGAAAGAAACAGAACATCAACTGAGCTTCCGTTATCGACCAATATCCTCTTCACGTTAAAGCAAGGGTCCCCGATCCCTACGCTGATTACGAGGGGATCCTGGTGCGGTAGTCGTAATCCTTGCAGGTCTTCTTCCCCGAAAGCGATCGTAATGTCCTGTTTGAGCTTCTTGTCTTCGTGGTCTCTCGGGGGTTTGGCTATCGAGAGGATTTGCGCCGCTAGGACGGGAGGTCCAGCGAGCGTTTCGATTTCTCCCACCATCGGCCTTCCTCCTTGCGCGCCCCGGGGAGCGGGAGGCTGTTCCCTTGCATCCCTAGCCTGCTGAGGCTGATTGGGAACCTGGCCTTGTAGGAATCTCCCTAGGAGTCCCTGGCGGACGAGACGCTCGATTTCGTCTTTAAGTCTGGTACACTCTTCAGTGGTATGCCCGGTTCCCGGATGGAACTCGCAGTACCTGGACTGATCGCCCCTTGGGTTTGGGGCTAACGCCCGAGGTGCGCGGAGTTCTGGGTTGTTTTGAATGGCGTAGAGTATATTCGTTCTAGTAGTGTTCAACGGGGTGTATGTCCTGGTTGGCTGCGGTCCCAGGTCTCTTCGGGGGTCACGACGACGTTCGTCACCACGGCGCTCCTCGCCGCGTCGTTCATCTCGTCCGCGAGGGGCTTGATCTGATCCCCTCTTCCTTCCTTGGCTTCCTTCGAACTGCCGACGGTGTGCTTCGATGGCCTCGTCAGCAGCTATTTGAGCTTCAACTCGGTGAATGAGGTCAGGGTAACTTGGTACGGTTTCTCTCATGAGAGCTGAGTAGAAGCCACTTGGGCGGAGTCCTCCAAGGAAAACTCCCCGTAGGAGCTCATGGTCAACTCCTGGGATCTGTCGAGCCTCCGTAGTGAAGCGTCGGAAAAAATCTTTTAGTGTCTCTCCATCGTTTTGGCGGATCCCTGAGAGGTGGGAGGGATCTCGGACAATTCTGCGGTTGGCTATGAATTGGTCCACGAACTGCTGCGCCATTTCGGTGTAGTTGTTGATGGCCCCATTCCGCAGAGAGTGGAACCAAGTGCGCACTTGCCCCTTCAAGGTTGTCGAGAATACCTGACAGAGGAGCTAATCAGGGGCGCTGTAAATCCTCATAACGGTGGTGAAGTGATTGACATGTTCCAACGGATCGTCCGTCCCATCGAATGTCTCGATGCTGGGAAGCTTGAAACCATTCGGAATTGGATGTGCCAAGACTTGAGGCGACAACGGGGAGCCGTGGGGTGCGGGACGGCGAGCGAGAGTTGCGCATCGTCCTGCTTGGGCGTACTCTTCTTCTATCATGTCGCGTATTTTCTCTCGCGTGGTTCTTTCCACTGCTCGGACGGGAGCAGCTCTTCCTTGGCGGGGGTGATGGGGGTTAGCCTCCGGTCCTCTGACCGACGGAGCAGGATGAGCGGAGCTTGCAGCGTCGGAAAAATCTTCTGAGGCTTCATCTTCCCGATCGGCTCCCTCGACCGGAGCATGTTTCAGAGCTGGAGGCGGCGGAACGTTTGATGCTGGAGGCTGAACGGTAACTCGAGGAGCCCCCAGGTTTCTTACGAGAGTCAACATCTCGGCTTGTTGCTCTTCCACTTGTCGAATGCATCCTTCCAGCACTGTCGCAGGCGCAAGCACCACCTCTTCTGCGAGAGGCGCGTTGATAAGCGAGTGGGAGGGAGCTGGGTCGACGCGTCCCTCCGGGATTGATCCTTCAGTAGTGCGAGCACTTTTTCTTGCCATTGCAGTTGGTGGCTAAGCGCTTCCTTTAGCGAGTCTTTGCAGAGTTTTGGGAATCGGTTCCCACAGACGGCGCCAAACTGTTGCGGGTCGCTTAGGGCTCTTGGTAGACCAGTTTACTTGAACCACCTTAGCTCGGAACAAACCAAGCGCGCAAACAGTCAATTTGAGATTCGTTGATTACACTGGGACTTTTTAGCGTGGAAAACCCAGAAAGGGTAAAAAACCACGTGTCCGGAGCTGTGCCGACCAAACTTTCACTATCTTCCGGGGGGTTACAATTAGAGACTTAGAAGTTGAGCGCGACAGGCCGCTGCTCGTTACAATAATAGAGAGAGAGAGAGAGAGAGAGAGAGAGAGAAAATTCCGAAGGTGACAGACCACCTCCAGAAAAACTAAGTCCTTTCTCCTTCTGAAAAAGGTGGAGAACAAAAGTGAGAACGCCCTGGAGAACAAAAGTGAGCGCGCTGAGTCGCCTTTCGGGAATAAGGAAATCTTCGAGTCCGAAGGAGAATTCCGCGAAAGTCTGCAAGAAGCTCTCCCGGGTCCAAAAAGCAAGGTCCATTCAAATGAAGCCATGAGGCTCCTTTTATAGCTTTGGCCGGGGGTAGCCCGGTAATTTTGCCGTTGTAACCACCGTAACCACCTGGCGGACGAATCATATTTTTCGGTTCAGAGCACACGGATCGCCATTTTTCGTAATTGACCATCTTGCCCCTCGGGCAGTTTTTTGGAGGCGAAAAAGGCGACAAACTGTTCCTGAAATCTGAGAAATAGGAAAGAAAAAAAATGAGCATGCTAGGAAGACAAAATGTGAGAGGTCAGAAAAGATAAAAAGTGAGCTAAGCGCGCTCAGAAGCGTTCTGAGCGCGTAACGAACGGGGAATTGCTCCGAACGGAGTCCGGAGCCCGAAAAGCGGGCGACGAGCCGGAAGAGGGGGGACTCACCCCAACCTTGCTACGGGGGAGGGCGGTTCGACCGCCCCTAAAGGCGGGCGCGGCGCGGCCGCGCCCGAGGGAGGGGGGGGGGGGGCGACTCCTCTTGGCCGCACCCCAAAGGGGGTGCGGCCAAGGGTGCAGTTTGGCCGCACCCCCCACTATGGGGGGTGCGGCTATTCGCACCCCACTAGTGGGGTGCGGGCTAACCGCACCCCAGTAGCGGGGTTCGGTCATGGCGGGGTGCGACGCGCGCTTCGTGCGTGCTTGCGTGTTGGCGGTGAAAATGGCGGGTTCGGCTTCCTCAACTCGGGCGATCATGTGTTGACCGTTGACCCCACCTCCTTTTAGCGGAGTTTTACCTAGACGCACCCCAAAGCCTCTACTGATATATAACAGGTGTTGTTACTAGCAAATCTTATTTGGCTCCTAGCAAACCTTCAATTTCGAAAATGTCTATTTGAAAACCTTTTTGCTACTACCAAATCACCATTAAAAAAAATTAGAGATACGTCCTTTCAAAATAAGCCACTACCTACGTTAACATTACAAGAGATTTCAAATAAACTACATATGTTAGCACTACAAATGATTCCAAATGACACAAAATTATGTTAAATGCACCAAAATTTTTGAGTTCAAGTGTTTCAAACTTTGGTCATATTTCACAAAAAAAATCTATGTACACCAAAATCTGCAAAAAATAATAATTAATTAGCAATGTTATTTAGTTGAATAAATTAGAAAAATTTAATTTAAAATAGTCACTTACATTTCATTCCTTTCGGTTGATGATGCATTCCCATGAACTTCCCACTTACATGAAATTGAACTTATTGATATATTAGTGATGGAAGATTACATAATTATAATTCTAAATTGAATTAATCGTATCGTAAAAATAATATTGATATATATTTGTACTTCAAAAACCACTTGGAATCTGATATAATCTTATCTTAAAATTCATTACATTTCTATATTGCATCATTCGACTTTCCGTAAGAACTTTGCTGGAATAAAGAAGAAAATGGCTAGACTCGGCCTAGGGCTACAAGTAAATCCCAAAAACGAAGGTGGCGACCTGCGTCGACTCCGCCTAGGGCTACAATGGAGTAGTAGTAGTAGTAGACATTGGAGAATATGGGAGGTGATTCAACTAGGGTGCGACCTGTAGAGACATTGGAGAATGATGGAGAAGGAGTAGGAGACATAAATCTTATCGGAGATGGAAGACAATCGGTGAACGAGGTAGAGCGCGAGTTATCGGCGAACGAGGTGGAGATGGAAGGCAACCTGCAAACCGGCGAACGAGAATCGCGATTGAAAACCTGTAAGTGATTCGCGATCGGGAAAAATCTGGAGAGGGAAACGGCGATACTCTGCGTTGCTTTTTGGAGAGGAGAGCTGTCGATCGGGAGAAACGAGGGAGGAAATGAATGGGGGCGCGAGTTAGGGTATGAGTTTGCTAGTAGCAAAAATAGAGCTTTTAAAATAAGGGGAAATAATATATTAGGCTCTGTTTGAGAACCCGTTCCGGTGGCAGGCCGGGGAGGAGAGAGAAAATGCCCGTCCGCAACGGTCGGCTGGTGCTCCGCAGGCCAGCGGCAAAACGCCGGGCGAGCCCCCTTTCACGCCGGCCGTCCTCAAAGGGAGCTCGCGCAAGCTTCCCAAACAGTTTTCCTCCGATTCAGCTCCGCCGGAACGGCGTCCCGCTGGGTTCTCAAACAAAGTCTTAGTGGCGAAATTTAGATTTGTTTCTAGCCAAATGAGATTTGCTTGTAACAAAAAAAACAGATTTGCTGAAAACAAACATCAGGCTTCAGATTTTTCCAGAAACAAATTTGGACTCAGCAATTCCACGTGTCGGAACTCTTGACCCCACCAAATATGCATGGAAGCACCCTACCCAATCCCAATCTCCAAGTGGCTAACTTCAGCCCTAAGTGGGGTCCATCTGATGTGTAACAATCCTTGATGCACATGGACGGTACTGATCGACGTGCCTATACAGGGATTCCTACAGTGTACTGCGACACAACGTTAGGCAGGGGCCACAACTTTCACACCCCGACTCTGCATGAAACCAGAGCCAGAGATTCAAATCCCACGCCATGGCGGTGGCGCACGGTGACGAGGCCGAGGCAACCCCATCTCTCTGAAATATCTCATCGGCCGCTGCGATCTCTCTCTCTCCTCCATTCCAAGAAGAAAGCCTTAACCCATCTCTTCAATGTCGTCGGCTTTGCTTTTAGAGGCAATCTCGATCATCGGAGATCCCCCGAGGCCAAGGCCGCGATCCTTGAAATGGAATCCTCTCCTGTATCGGAGGGTACCCCGAGGTTTCATTGAGAATCGAAAATTCATCAGATGCAGCTCCCATTTAGCTCTGAAACCTACCAATACGCCACGATATTGCTCCGACTCGTCCGAAGAAGAGGGGAGTCCGTGGGGTGGATTTGTTGATAAGGTATTGGAAACTCTGGAATCGCTGAAGAAACCGGCTATTGCTGCTTTGCTGGTGGGCGTGCTCCTCATGGCGGATGGGGCTATTGCTGCTTCTGGAGGGAGGATGGGCGGGAGGGCTTTTTCTTCTTCTTCATCGTCTTCTTCTCATTCCAGGAGTTACTCGGCTCCTTCTGGTTCTAGTTTTTCCGTGCCGTATTACGCCCCGTCGCCGTTCGGAGCTACTGGTGGATTCTACGTGGGGCCAGCGGTTGGGGTAGGGTTTGGTGCGGGGTCAGGAATTTTCTTTCTGATGATGGGTTTTGCGGCGTTTGTCTTACTTTCGGGGTTCCTTTCGGACCGTTCTGATGATGGGAGCATTCTAACTGCGACGCAGAAAACTAGTGTTCTCAAGCTTCAGGTATTTCAAAATGTTAACCATCCAGAGTAACTTTTTGTTCCATGGTGTTTATCGAACTATACTTCTGTTTCACAAGCTTCAGGTAATTCAAAATGTGAACCATCCAGAATAACATTTTGTTCCACTGGTATTTATCGAACTGTACTTATGTTTTTGTGGTCTTCAAAGTCTTCAACTTTGTTTTAATCAGTGAAGTCATGGCTCACCCAAGCTTTCCTTCTGATTGGTTGGTCTATTGTAGTTTTGTTACAAAGCCTCAAGATCTTGTCAGTTAAGTAGACAACTGGGTGAATTTATATGATACTAAATTATCTTTCCATGTTTGAGGTATACAATATTTATGTTGAAATTTTAAAGTGTGGAGTAAAAAAACTGTAATTCTCTACGATTGAATCGAGTTAGTCTGCCAGATAGGAATGGAGGAAAAAAAAAGAAAATGCAAAATAATTATGATAATGGATAGGTGTTCAGAGGCTCTGATTGGGTGATTTGATTTATTATGAATGAATAAAGATAATATGTTTTTAAACTATAATGAAAACATCAAAAAATGGAAGTATCACTAAGAAAAATTATGAACTGAGTGTTGTAATGAAGAAATTTATTGAAGAGTATAGCAAAACTATATACAATGTTTTCAATTGGTTGATCCAAAAAGTTGAGGTTGAGTTGGCCTCTATGAACATGCACAAATACGTATTAAGATCCAAAGTGCATTTATGGAAGTGCGCATTGTGCATCAGACCAACCATTCATTTTTGATTGGGTTTCTCACCTCCTGTGTGAAGAACACACAAATGCTATAATGTCTCACTCGAATAGGATTGACTTGAAATGCCATGAAAAGTGGTTGAGGACATCGCCTTTGTGTACTACACATCATTGGAGTGCTGAGGGAGATATTTAGTTAGCGTGGAATATGCTTTTAATTAACTCATGAGATTAATAAGGTCCTGCGTAGGGTCAATGATAATGCCTCCATTGTCGTTCTATCAGAATCATTTAGTATCTTGGCAACTGTTACTATAGCTGGGATATACACCTACGTGGATGATGAAAAGTTGTACCTAGAAGACAATTCACAGAACTCACGTAGATGTGTCTGAGTGTGTCAACATGTAGAACATTATGTATAGCATGGCGAGTAAGATACACTCACCTTTCTTTTGAGAATGCCTCTTCCCGAGATCCGGGAATTATGGTACTCTTTTAGGTACCGTGTATTATTTTATCTTTGCCTTTCTTACTTTTTTTTTAAATTCTGGGCAATTACCATAAATTCCACTCCTTTACTATAAATAGGAAGCATGTACATGAATGTGATGACTTTTTGTTATTTGAAAACCCTAGATCTCTGTGTGTAGTATTCTGGTGGCATATAAAGCTGAAAATTTAGGGTGGGTTGTTGGTTCTCAGCAATCGGCGTTTGTGACGGTGTAAAATATAGTCATTGATATCTAAACTGAGTGTGGTAGTGCGAACAGTAGGATGATAGTGTGCCAAAATTAGTAAAGATAGATTAAGCAAATATTTAGTAATAATAGGAGTGACTTTGTGTAAAATATAGTCATTGATATCTAAACTGAGTGTGGCAGTGCGAACAGTAGGATGATAGTGTGCCAAAATTAGTAAAGATAGATTAAGCAAACATTTAGTAATAATAGGAGTGACATCTATTGAAGATACAATATTAAAAAATTGATAAATAATTATCTTTCCATTTAATTGTGTTGATTTGGTAGGATCTAAGCTTTTCTCTAGCATGAACCACATCAAAATTTGCATCTATGTTGTGAATTTAATAGGATAGAATTTTTTTAATTGAGCAGTAATTGTTTGATCGTGATGAATATTTGAAAAGATACTACCCACATGAGTTTTACTTCCATATAATCTGGTACACCTCTCCTGCTAAATTGGCCAGCAAATGTGCAAGGGAGCAGCCAAAAAGAGATCCCTTATACTTATGTTAAATGAGATAGCGTACAAACGGATCGATCAACCTTCTTCCATAGAAACCCTAATTCTTGATACCAATGCATAAAATAATAGAGGTGTATACAGTTGGGGTGGGGGAGTTCGTAAATAAATCCGGCAGCTATGATCAAATGTTGAGATAACTTACAGTAACTCCCAAAATGTAACAACGGAAAATATAAAAGAATACATTAAAATATAGAAAAATCGAGCTGGTGTCAATCGTGGTCTTCAATCGTCCATCTGACGATCCAACAAGTGTCGACCCAGTAAAATCTCAAATGATGATTCATGATGTCACTATAACTGAGATATACACCTACGTGGATGATGAAAAGTTGTACCTAGAAGACAATTCACAGAACTCACGTAGATGTGTCCGAGTGTGTCAACAAGTAGAACATTATATATAGCATGGCGAGTAAGATACACTCACCTTTCTTTTGAGCTCGCCTCTTCCTAAGATCCGGGAATTTGGTACTCTTTTAGGTAACGTGTATTATTTTATCTTTGCCTTTCATACTTTTTTTTAAATTTTGGGCAATTACCATAAATTCCACTCCTTTAATATAAATAGGAAGCATGTACATGAATGTGACGATTTTTTGTTATTTGAAAACCCTAGATCTCTGTGTGTAGTATTCTGGTGGCATATAAGGCTGAAAATTTAGGGTGGGTTGTTGGTTCTCAGCAATCCGCGTTTGTGACTTTGTGTAAAATATAGTCATTGATATCTAAACTGAGTGTGGTAGTGCGAACAGTAGGATGATAGTATGCCAAAATTAGTAAAGATAGATTAAGCAAATATTTAGTAATAATAGGAGTGGCATCTATTGAAGATACAATATTAAAAAATTGATAAATAATTATCTTTCCATTTAACTGTGTTGGTTTGGTAGGATCTAGGCTTTTCTCTTGCATGAACCACATCAAAATTTGCATCTATGTTGTGAATTTAATAGGATAGAATTTTTTTAATTGAGCAGTAATTGTTAGATCGTGATGAATATTTGAAAAGATACTACTCACAGGAGTTATACTTCCATATAATCTGGTACACCTCTCCTGCTAAATTGGCCAGCAAATGTGCAAGGGAGTATCCAAAAAGAGATCCCTTATACTTATGTTAAATGAGATAGCGCACAAACGGATCGATCAACCTTCTTCCATAGAGACCCTAATTCTTGATACCAATGCATAAAATAATAGAGATATATACAGTTGGGGTGGGGGTGGGGGAGTTCGTAAATAAATCCGACAGCTATGATCGAATGTTGAGATAACTTACAGTAACTCCCAAAATGTAACAACGAAAAATATAAAAGAATACATAAAAATATAGAGAAATCGAGTTGGTGTCAATCATGGTCTTCAATCATCCATCTGACGATCCAACAAGTGTCGACCCAGTAAAATCTCAAATGATTCATGATCGATCTCCAACATTCCCCCCGACTTAGATGCTTTCATTTTCAATGAATTGAGACTGTCATGCCCCCAGTGCAGGCCATGCAAGAATGGAAGTAGCAACATGAACTCTGACATCGCCTCAATCCCATAGCCTCTGGAATGTGTGGTGTCTATAGAAGGTCATTGTCCGCTGAGACTATCGAAGGTCCCACACACAAAGTATGCTGGGTAAAAGGTAGGATTGCAATTGAGGTTGGAGGTGCTGGTGAAGCAGTGGCGTGAGTGGAAGCTAAAGCAGAAAGGGAAAGCTGATGGTCTCAAAAACTATGTGGCTCCACATCTAGAATCAAATCCTCTAGATTGAATACATGATGAATACTCATATTCCTAGGAATATCAAGCTTATAAATTTTTATTCAAACCTCTCATGATAGTGTATCGATCTATTTACCTAGCACTCTGTAGCTGCCCTTAATGTGAACCTCTTCAATATAATGTGTCAATCATCACTCAATCACATTCTTTGAACATTTGCCCTCTCATGTGATTACCCAAGTTATAAAAAAATTTATTATTTAACACAAATTTACGTCGGAGTATGCAATTCATGCGATATATGAAAATGATAACTGACTAACCTAATATACCCACTATGCATTAATTTCATAAAGATGAGTGGCTTATCTGGAAATTCTTTCGGCAATATGTAGAAATATTCATCGAGTGTGTGACGAACACCCAAATGATTGCATTAGACATCGGTACAAAGATATGAGTTCATGATGCGCCAAATGTCTCCTAGGGACAGGACTCGTCATGAGGCTCACTGGGTGGTAGATAGAAAAATTTGTTGCAGATGCGATGAATGCACGAAGGAATGTCGGAGACATTGTCACCAAAATGTAGCTCTGGGATGTGTTGACTATCTCCAAAAGGGAAAATTTCATCAGATGACTCTCTAGGTGGCTCAACGGAGGGTTTATCACAGAACTTGTCGTATAAAACTCGTTATATGAGTGGTGCTCGTCCCGACGATCACTAGTGGGTGTGGTAATCATAACTAGGTAGCTAACCGGCTCTCGACTATCACTCATATTGAGACTCGAGAATATAAAGAGAGGCTCAAAAGAATAGTTACTCATGACGGGTTCAGGGGGTGGAGTACTCAATGATAGTAACTAAGGCCTCGTTTGGCCGCGTGGATCCGCACGGTCGGGTGGATGGGATCTGCGTGGTTATGGCCCCCGGCTATTAGGCGAGACCGCGGTCACGTGGATCCCTCCGCGCGACAAAAGGATTTTCGCGGAGGCCTCCGTGGTCGCGGTGGCCTCCATGCAAATTTCATCCACAGGATTTCCTCCCGGCCAAACCAGGCCTATGTTAACGCAGGGGGTAGGGGAGTGACACATCACTACAGGATCAATGTGCCTCGTACTCACTCTCCTTGAGGACCATATGGTATGAGTTTGACTCAAATGACACACAACTCATTAGACAATGTTCCTCACTGGGGTGTGATAACTTTGTATCAGGTGTCCCATCTTTAGTGTTTAGGAGGACAAGAGTAGGCATGACGTTGGCCTTGGTTAGGGAGGACTTATACTGTGACGGTTAGGGTGCGAGTCTAGTCTACTCAACCAACTCTAATGGATCTAGAGGTATGCTTGAAACGATGTCTACTCGAAAGAATCTAACCAATGATCGCTTAATGCTACGTAGATCGCAGACCGTCCGAAACAAAATTTAGAAGCGGTTGTGGCGGACTCCTTTTGAACGCCACTTATGACTACTAACTCGTCAAAATATTCTTTGCACTCAGCAACATACATGTCTTTGCCGAAGGGCAAATATTTGCTCAAGAAGGCTACTCTTATATGACACCGATAAATATCTGTGACACAATCTCCACTTCATCTCCACCCAACTGGTGATGGGGCGATGGTGATCCCGCACAAAGTTCTCTCAAAGCTATCCCAATATACTCTCGCCCGACTTAGTAGCCTAAGTTTCACGAATCTGACCCGACGCTCACCAAATAGTTCAAACCGATCTTGATAATATTCCATGTCCACGAGTCAATAAGTAAAAAATTCTTGACTCGACAAACCATTAAACGGTGGGGCAACTCTACGAAATCTATACTCGAAATCCTCCTTGAAATGATGATCATAATAGTCAACGTCCCTAGCGAAGTCGAATCGCGTCGAAGGGTCAACACGATCTTTACAAGCGAGGAACTGGGGATGTGGATGCTCATCATAAATGTACGACATTCTTCTTGGATGGACTCTATGGATCAAGTATAGACATATTCAGGGTCCTCAAATAGTGAAGAGGGATGGAGACGATAACTAGCCATAAATGGTCCTAGGGCTTTGATACCAACTTAAGATTGGGCCTGGCAGGTCCGAGCCTGACAATTAAGTCATATTAAAAAGTAAAATTTAAATTAAATTTTGTTTTGAAAACAAAATAGGAATAGGACCTAGACTGGCAGCAACCAACCTAGGCCTTGGGTCTGGGCCGGCACAATAGCCGACAGCAGGATGCATTATTGCCACTTGCTGCCATTTTGGCCTAAGTGCTATTAGGTCTTATTAAAAAGTAAAATATAAATTAATTTTTTTTTAAAAATAAAATATGCATAGGACCTAGACTGGAAGCAACCAACCTAGGCCTTGGGCCTGGGCTGGCACAGCAGTCGGCAGCAGGAGGCATTATTGCCAACTGCTGCCATTTTGGCCAAAGTGCTATTGGATCAACGATTTTTAATGTCGTTGATGCAACAACTCTTAGAGTCGTTGCTGGCCTAGGGCTCGACAAATGGCACTGTGCCGAACCTAGGTCTAGTCTGGGCCTGGTACTTGGCCCCGGTCCGGGCCAGGTAATTGGCCGAAAGTGCAGCCTAGTTAGGCCCAAGACTTGGCCCGAGCCTGGACTGGGTCTTTTACCGGGCAGGTCCGGGCGGGCGTTCCAGGCCCGGGTGGGAGTTCTAGGCCCGAGCTTTTTTGACACCCATATTCCAATTGATGCAGAACGAATCTACAGGTGACTGACATGGAATGCCCTCATCCTGAATGAAAGCGAGCAAGCAATTGAAATTGCAAATGAAAATACGTGTCGACCAATCTAAGGATGCAAATGAATTTATGCACGCACCCTATGAACAAGACGTCACGATATAACCCCAACCCTAATGCGATGCCCATGATTGAACGTGCAAATAATTCTCATGCGGAAATAGTTAAATAAAAAAATTAAAAGCGACACATTTACTCACAATTAACCACAAATATTTGAATTAAGTTGGAGAATGATAATCACAAAATATTTAAGATTGCACTAAAATTAAATATAAGATGAACAATTCTAGTACATGCACTGAAATTAAGCAAGCCAAGATAATTGAGCAAAATATTTCTAGCAATAAAGGTACATCCGTAAAATGCGAGGAAG
This sequence comes from Dactylorhiza incarnata, assembly GCA_033032865.1. Taxonomy (NCBI): domain Eukaryota; kingdom Viridiplantae; phylum Streptophyta; class Magnoliopsida; order Asparagales; family Orchidaceae; genus Dactylorhiza; species Dactylorhiza incarnata. The sequence continues at coordinate 410,699 of JAWHQI010000304.1, forward strand.
TGAAGACTAAATATAGAGACTCACGAAGAAATCATCACCGATGATGTTGAAACCAGAACTTGGTCTCTTGTGGTGCTCGGGCCCCCAAAGATGGGGGGGGGGGGGGCAGCTAGCACTTACTAATCCCTCGGAAGGAACAGACCGGAGCCTCAGAACTAGACACAGACCCTTGGTCGCAGCGAGGAGGTCCCACCACACACCCGGAAGACCTTAAAGCGCTTCCCCTCCCAAGCCAAAGCTGAGACTGGGCTCCTTGGAGAGCCTGAGAGCTGAACCAAGATAACCTAGGGAGAAGGAAGCTTAGAGTACTGAGATTGGATCCTCTCCAATGGTGCCCTTCAAGGTCTATATATAGTTTTTCACTTGCGGTCTGCTAATAGCCAGATTCTGGCCTAAGAGATTACAAAAATGCCCCCAGATTTGGCCTGCTAACAGCCGAATCCCGCTGTTCCGAGATGTTATACGTAGACCATCAGGGCATCCTGGTAAATTCTTCCCTGTAGCCCATGGCGCCCCCCTTTGGAGCTAGGCGAGTGGGGGCAGGCCGCCTCCCCACTCGCCCCCTTGCAGCCGGGCGAGTGGGGGCAGGCCGCCTCCCCACTCGCCCCCTTGGAGCTGGGCGAGTGGGGGCAGACCGCCTCCCCACTCGCCCCCTTGGAGCCGGGCGAGTGGGGGCAGGCCGCCTCCCCACTCGCCCCCTTGGAGCCGGGAGAGTGGGGGCAGGCCGCCTCCCCACTCGCCCGCCTCCCCACTCGCCCCCTTGGATCCGGGCGAGTGGGGGCAGGCCGCCTCCCCACTCGCCCCCTTGGAGTCGGGCGAGTGGGGGCAGGCCGCCTCCCCACTCCTCCCCTTGGAACCGGGCGAGTGGGGGCAGGCCGCCTCCCCACTCGCCCCCTTGGAGCCGGGCGAGCGGGGGCAGGCCGCCTCCCCACTCGCCCCCTTTGGTCTCGCCCTTCGAAAGCATGACCCGCGCTCCTCGGACTTGATCCCAACCAAAAGCTCTCCCGCCCCTCTTGCCTGAGGGAGTGCTTCCTAAAAAATATTGGGTCTAATGACACGCCGGGTCCCGGGGACCCACTCGCCGAATACAGGGTTGTACAGATGATGGAGGATGTGGTAGGTGGGCTAGGATGGTTGTAGGAGCATTGCTTTGGATCACACTTGGGTTTAGCAGGAATGTAGGGCTTGGGGATTCTAAGGAGGAGGGAGGAGGGTCTGTGATGGGGAAGGAGGTGAGAGAGGTGGATACGACTGTCGGAGATTGGGACAAGGGGGAAACAATGGCTCGATGGACCCGAGAGGGCTGGTAGGTTGCTAGAGAGGTTGGGAAGGAGAATCTAGTGGATGGGGAAGAGAAATTCTGCGTCTGGAATTTCAGTCGCCGTCGTCAAGAGCGACTGTAGGTGGTGACGAGGTCGAGGAAGGAATGAGAGGTGGTTGTCAACGCCAGGGAAGGTGGTGGAGGTGGCCGGATGCTAGCTGCAGTTGTTGGCGGGGTTCAGGAGCGGGAAAGGTACAAAGGCGGTCTCGGGAGATGCAAGGGAGAGGGGCATCGACTATGGGATGAACATCGAGATGATTGCAGACTACTGGTCTGGAAGGGTCGGTGATGGCTGGCGAGCTACCCTTGGAGTCGACATCAGAGGGTGTCGAGCGTCAACACCCAAACGGACCGAGCAACCTATACTAGAGGTATATATATTCGGGGGGGGGGGGGAGGGGTTGAGTAAATAAATCTGACGGCTATGATCGAAATACCAGATTATTTACTGTAACTCTCAAAATGTGAAATTTTTTACATGAAAATATAGAAAATTGAGCTGGTCGCAATCACGATTTCAGATCGTCCATCGGACTATCCAACAAGCATCACCCAGTAAAGCCTCAAATGTTGGGCGATCGATTTCCATCAACTTCCCTTGTGGCGATTGTATGATATCAATTTATGAGGTGCTCTGTATTTTTCATTCCCTATGCTTTATTTGCACACAATTGAAATTTGAAGGAGCAAAATCAGCTTTTGAAACTTCTAAACCTAATGATTGATTTCCTTTTCTTATTTTGTCACGCCACCGAAGAACTTGCTTATTTGGTATGTTTTCTCAGGTTGGCTTATTGGGCATGGCTCGTTCATTTCAAAAAGATCTAGATAAAATTGCCGAAACAGCAAATACTTCTACCCCTGAAGGTTTGAATTATGTCTTGACAGGTAAAGCTATGTACCTTAGGTATTTCTTGTCCCTTTCCACTTTTTTGTTGATTTTGGTCATTTATTTTGATTAAAGTATTGATTTCCACATGTTTGCTTGCTGGAACCTGGAAGTATTTCGATGAATAACACGCTAGATTACTTTGTAAGATGTCTATACAAGAAATTTCTGTTTTGACGATCATCAAAGTTTTAACAGTATGAAACAAGATCAATTCTAATTTGTAATTATATTTATACGGATTATTGCCATATTTATTTACCTAAATACATACTAATTGGGAGCATTTTCTCATTTCAACTACTTTTGAACCAGATAAAGGCAGACGGTGTAACGGGTCTGTAGATGAAGTTCTATAACTGCACATGTTTGGATTTCTTTTTACCCGTTAAATTAGCTTCCACTTAAATAGTGCTCAAGCTCTTCTACTCAATGTTGTTAGCGATGAGCTAGGTGTTTTCCTAGGATAGGGAGGGGAGGCAGTAGCACCTAGTATACCTAAATGACTTTGATCACGAAGGCGTTTCTGAGATGACCCATTGCTAAAGTGCCAACTAGTGCGGCAAGCACCTTATCTTGATTAGAGAGATGTATTTTCTTGCAAAAGTTTATTATGAATACGTACAGAGGAAGGGATGAAGAGTTAGGGTTTGTTTGGCGCAACGGATTTATTGCGGTGACGTTTATTTAGTAACGCCACCGCAGTTTATTCGTTGTTTGGCGCGCGAAAATGCCGCCGCCGAACGCCAATAATAGTGTTTTTAGTTTTTTTTTACCCCAGACACCCCCTCGCCCGCTTTTGTGTCTGGTATTCCGCGGTGCGGTTTCTCCCTCTCGCGAACTCCCCGTGCCGACCCCTCGTCGAGCGCCCCTCATCTCTCGTTTTCACCCTCATCAACCTCCAATTCACCTCCGACGAGCCCAACACCGTGAAAGAAAGCTTCGGCAAGTACCCTTGTCGACCTACTGCATTGTTCCGACGACCCCCTCGCATAGTTCACCTCCGCCGAGCCCAACGCCGTGAAAGAAAGCTTCGGCGAGTACCCTTGCCAACCTCATGCACGACTCCGACGACCCCCTCGCCTAAGGCAAGACTTACCGCTGACTCCTCCTTTGTTTGGGTATCTCCATTTTTTTCCTTTGATGCGTGTATTGGCGTGTTGGTTGTTACATTTCTGTTGAATTTGAAGGTTGATTTCAAATTCAAAGAGCAATTTAAGTTATTTGCGCATTTTAGGTTTGGATGAATCCGAATTTTGGTTGTGTTTTTTGTCTATTTGAATGTTATGGTGAATCCGACATGCTCTTTTGTAGAGATTAATAAATTCGGTTTTGAACCGAAATGAGAATTCCCAAATACCCTTGAAGTTTATCTCTATAGCAGTATAAAGTGAGTGTATGTGTCTTTTCGTGGCTCAACACATGGAGAAAATCTCCAATGATGGAGACGTAACTTTTCGATCCACACGGCCATGGGACACGCCCGTGTGCCATAGGCGTGCAACCGTTTGGTTGCGGTTATGGGAGTTATACACGAGTGATATTCAAGTAACGTAGCAATTCGGCTACACACCCGCATGACATGCCCGTGTGCCAAGGGCGTGTCGATGCAGGTATAAAGCACGACTTGCAGAAAACCGCAATTAATGGATTCTCATTTTCGAAACTGAAAACCCCAGAAATATTCTCCATCCCGGTAATGGAGAAATTGTGAGAGAGGAGAGGAACAATAACATCTCTGCCGGAGGCGAAACTAGCATTTCGTGCAGAGAAAAGACGATCATCATCCAACCCCAAGTTTGTTTGACGGACTGCGAGGTAATTCTGGCGTTAGTGGGGATACCTTTAGACACACGAATATCATATTGCGTTTGGACTCAAACGCCAGTCATTCTTCTCGAAATCTGTTTTCGTCGCATGCATAATACTTGTTTCTTGATTTGTTGTGTTTCACATGGATCATGTCGAGGGTTTCCTGTATTTCCGCTGCGCATTTGATGCCCTTAAAACCCAACATTTTTGGCATAAAGTTCTGAATCCTTTCTGATTTGAGGCCAAAAGTATCTCTGCCTAAGTATTATCTTTTCTAAAGTCCGTACTCCAGAGTGACTTTCATATTATCCAGAATAAACTTCTCGTAGGTTGGTAGAGACCTCTTCTTCGGATACAAATCTTGCTAATGGTGACATGAACGTTTTGTTACGCCCCCAAATATGACACAGTTCTTTGGGCGTACCTACGGCCGACGGCGCAAGGCGAAGACAGGCGGCAGTGGGGCTGAACCATCCGGTTCAGCCCCCACTATCTAATCCGGGTGGACTGGGGCTGAATCGCACCGATTCAGCCCTATGGGAGGGACCGGCCGGCCCCTCTTGGGCCCGGGTATATTTATACCCGGGGTTCTCCCTCTTGGAGGCATTCATGAACACTCAAGGTATTTCTTCAACTCCTTCCTAACCCTAATCTCTTTTAGCTCTCCCATAGTCTTCTTCTCTCTAGCCTTCTCCTAACATTTGGTATCAGAGCATTCGTCCTCTGGTCATGGTGAATACCCGCTCGCAAGAGGAGGTCAACCGATTGGAAACCCTAGAGGAAAATTACGTCGGGTTGACGGATTCGGTTTCCGCCATCGAGGAAGAGATGAAGGCGTCCACGCAACAACTGGAAGAACGATCGACGCCCGCATGGAAGAACTCAAAGCCTTGTTATCGCAAAGTCTAAGAGGGAAGGCGACGACGCATGAGGAAACCGGTGGTGCGCAAAATCAGGCTGCCGAGACCTACGAGTCACAACATCTCGCACCGCAAGCGAGAGAGACGACCGATCCAGCGCGCGAGGGTACAAGTTCCAGCGGATCGGGGGGCAGCGCAGGCGGCGACGCAGTAGCTGGCTGGGGAGTCCGCGGGACATCACCTGGGACGGGATCCACCCAGATTGGCGTGCCGCGAGTTGGTGGCGAGCAGGGTGGAGCCGGACGGGTTCCAGGCGCGCCGACAGGAGGTGCGGGGGGGGGGGGGGTCTTCTACCCCAGCCGCGCGACGTCGGTCTTCCAGGGAGCTACGGAGTTGGCGCTCCTTGCGGCGGCCAACCATATCCAGCTCCCCCTTGGGGCGGCCAGCTATATCAGGGCTATCCGGGCGCAAACATCGACCCTATGGAGCCGAGGCGACCGACATGGAATGGACAAGGCCCGGGATGGCAAGGGTGCTCCACGAGCATACATGCCTCCGAAGCTGGCGCGCATGAATTTTCCAAGGTTCCACAGAGGGGATGTTCTGGAGTGGGTGCAGAAGGCCGAGCTTTTCTTCAGTTATCAAGAGGTTCCGGAGGGCCAATGGGTGCAGCTAGCATCTTTTCACTTAGAGGATGACGCTTTTTAATGGACGCAATGGTTTTTGAGGGGCAAGGACTATGTGTCGTGGGCTGATTTTGTGGAAGGCTTCACCGCCAGATTTGGGCCCCTGGAGTACGAGGATGTTGAGGCTCTCCTGTAGAAGTTGCGTCAGAAAGGAACAGTGATGGAGTATCGGACAGAGTTCGAAAAATTGGCGCTCAGTTGCTTTGTATCGAGACTGAAGGACCACTTACGTGATGAGGTCCACACCTATATGCCCCGCAGTCTGAACCATGCCATTAACCTGGCCCGCATTCAAGAGGAGCGCTTCAACAGGCAACGAAGCCGCACCATGGGGAGGCCCACGACTACCCCGACGACCGTCAGGAGGGAACAGCCGGCGGTCGGCAAACCGAAGGTGACACGATTATCATGGGCCGAGCTGCAGGCGCGGAAGGAGAAGGGACTATGCTTCAACTGCGACGAAAAGTTTACGCCCGGGCACACCTGCCAGAAGATATAAGTTTATATGCTACATGAGGATGTGGAGGACGAGCTTCCCCACGAGTCAGAGTTGGAGGAGTACTTGGATCTTACCGAGTTTGGTGTATCCCTACAGGCGATGGAAGGATGCATCGCCCGCCACACCATGCAGATTGCGGGAAAGATCTTGCAGGAGAAAGTGACGATTTTGGTAGACAGTGGGAGCACCCACAACTTTATCCACTCCGAGGTGGCACATCGGGTTGGACATGTGATTGATAAGGGGGTCACCTTTCATGTTATGGTGGCAGATGAGAGCAAACTTCAGTACGAAGAAGTTATGAAGGGGGTGAAGCTACAGATACAGGGGTACTCAGGGCGCACGGACGTCTATCTTCTACCTATCCGAGGCTCCGACATGGTGCTCGGGGTCCAGTGGTTGCAACAACTGCGAAGGGTTACCTTTGACTGGGGCCAGATGACAATGAAGTTCCTACAACACAAAAAGCAGTACTGTCTGGGGGGCCTAAAATCCGCCCCGATGAAGGAAACTTTCCTTCGGAGTTTGGAACGACTAGAGAGTCAGGGCAGCACGATGACAGTGATTATGGAGGTTACATACACCCCTACCGCTCCTCCAGTTGTTCCAGTTCAGATGCAGGCGCTTCTGGCCCAGTATGTCGATATTTTTCAGGCACCACGCGCACTTCCACCACCGCAGTTCAGAGATCATCAAATCCAGCTCAAGACGGGCGCAGAGCCCACCAACATCCGACCGTACCACTACCCGTACATCCAGAAGGCCGAGATAGAGCACAGTGTCAGGGAAATGCTTGCCGCCGGATCATCCGCCCAGTACTAGTTCCTTTTCACTCCCCATCATTTTGGTCAAGAAGATGGATGGGACCTGACGATTTTGTGTGGATTACCGCGGCCTGAACAGTTCAACTATTGAAGATAAGTTCCCTATCCCCTTGATAAAAAAACTACACGGTGCTCGCCTCTTTACCAAGCTCGACCTACGGTCAGGCTACCATCATATTCGGATGCGCGAGGAGGACATATACAAGACAGCTTTCCGTACACACGATGACCACTATGAGTTCCTGGTGATGCCATTCAGACTCACCAACGCCCTGTCCACGTTCCAAGCCATAATGAACGAGATATTTCGCCCTCTGCTCCGCCGATCAGTGCTGATTTTTTTTGATGATATCCTCATCTATAGTGCCAATTGGGAGGACCATTTGGCCCATGTCGAGCATGTTTTCAGTTTTCACCATCCTCCGCCAACACCAACTCTACGCCAAGCAGTCCAAGTGTTCGTTCGGGCAAGAGGAAGTGGAGTACCTGGGACATTTGGTCTCCGCTAGAGGAGTCAAAGCCGATCCCAAGAAGATCGAGAGCATGATATCATGGCCTCGCCCTCTCACGGTCCGAGCACTACGCGGCTTCCTAGGACTTACTGGATATTACTGGCGATTTGTCAAGGATTATGGCAAAATCGCCCGCCCGCTGACTCAATTATTACAGAAGGACGCCTTCCAGCTGCCGGATGAGGCGGAAGCAGCATTCCAGGCCCTTAAGAGGGCCATGACGACCACTCCGGTTCTCGCGCTCCCGGATTTCAACAAGGAGTTTGTGCTGGAAACTTACGCCTCCGGTGTGGGCATCGGCGCGGTATTGATGCAAGAGGACAGGCCACTGGCCTTTTACAGCAAGGCATTGGCCCCCCGTACTCTGGGGCTTTCCACGTACGAGAAGGAGATGCTGGCAATCATTTATGCGGTGGCTATGCGGCGGCCGTACTTGTTGGGGCGACATTTCAAAATCCGTACGGACCATCAAAGCCTCAAGCACTTCCTGGAACAACGGGTCTCCTCCCCGCTTCAGCAGAAATGGGTGACAAAATTGTTGGGATATGATTATGAGATTCTTTACAGGCAGGGCAAAGAGAACGTGGTTGCTGACGCCTTATCCCACTTACCGGCGAGCTCCCTCGCCCAACTTTCGGGTCCCCTGCTCGACTCGTTGGATGATATTCAGGAGGAGATCATGCAGGACCCCGCACCGCGTGCAATTGTGGAGGCTCTTCGACGGGGGTAGACCACTACCCCGGGCTACCAGTTGCTGAATGACAGACTTTATTATCAACACCGAGTGGTCGTTCCTCCAAACTCTTCCTGGAAGACAGTGATGCTGCACGAGTTCCACTCATCCCCGACCGACGGTCACGCGGGCATTCTCCGGACTCTTCAACGGGCCCGAGCGAACGTGTTTTGGACATGATTACGACGCAACGTCCAATAGTTTGTGCAGCAGTGTGAGACATGCCAGCGTCAGAAGTACGAGACGACATCTCCAGCCGGCCTACTTACACCTCTCGAGATCCCAGGGCAAGGCAGTTATATTGGTCGTGGTCGACAAGTTATCAAAATATGGACATTTCCTGGCTTTGAGCCACCCGTACACCGGCGAGTCCGTCACCGGCGAGTCCGTCGCCGATCTCTTTGTATGAGAAATTGTCCAACTCCACGGCATACCGCGCGCCATCATATCCGATCGGGATTCGACATTTGTGGGCAAATTCTGGCGGGAACTGTTTCGATTGCATTATTTGCAGGGGACTTGCCTGCGCTTCAGCACATCGAATCACCCCCAGACGGGTGGCCAGACGGAGGTTCTCAATCGAGGGGTGGAAACACATCTTCGTTGCTTCGTGATGGACGTGCCACAAACATGGACCAGTTGGCTACATTGGGCTGAATATTGCTACAACACATCCTACCATTCCGCCAACAAACTGACCCCGTTTGAGATCGTTTATGGCCGTCCTCCTCCCTCACTGAGCAGTTATGAACCGGGCAGCACAACATTACCGACCGTGGACCGGGCACTCCAGGACCGGGACCGAACTATTGCCACGTTGCGTGAGAATCTCCGCACCGCACAAGATCGCATGAAGTCCCAAGCAGACAAACATCGCAAGGAACGGGAGTTCACAATCGGCGATGAGGTCTTCTTCAAACTCCGACCATATCGACAAGTGTTTGTGGGCCGCAGGACGAACTAGAAATTGGCGCCTCGCTACTATGGACCCTTTCGTATTGTCCGGCGTGTAGGTCCCGTCGCCTACACCCTAGCTCTTCCTGAAGGATCGCGTATTCATCCAACATTCCATATGTCCTTACTTAAACCAAAGATAGGCGACACAATTCAAGCCAACCCTTTCCTTCCCGAAGCCACGGTATCGGGCAAGCTGCGACCGATACCCAAAGAGATCTTTATGCTCAAATGGAAACAACGGGGTACCGAGTACTTACCGAAGCTCCTGGTCAAGTGGAAACACATGTCAGAAGGACACAATACTTGGGTCGATCTGTTGGAATTCAGGGAACTCTACCCGGACTACCACCTTGAGGACAAGCTGACTCTTGATGGGGAGGGGAATGTTACGCCCCCGAACATGACACAGTTCTTTGGGCGCACCGACGGCGCAAGGCGAAGACAGGCGACAGTGGGGCTGAACCATCCCACTATCTAATCCGGGCGGACTGGGGATGAACCGCACCGGTTCAGCCCCATGGGAGGGGCCAGCCGGCCCCTCTTGGGCCCGGGTATTTTTATACCCGGGGTTTTCTCTCTTGGAGGCATTCATGAACACTCAAGGTATTTCTTCACCTCCTTCTTCCTAACCCTAATCTCTCTTAGCTCTCTCATAGCCTTCTTCTCTCTAGCCTTCTCATAACACGTTCTTCTGTATAAGACCCGAGAAAGAAGAAAATAGTGAGCAATCTTAAACCTAAACCTTCACTTATCTGTGATTATGGAATGATATTCTCCTGTTGATAGATAATGAACAAAGGGATCCATCTACGAGGGACGGTGATCGATATCCATGATCTCACCTTCCTCGATAGTAGGATGAAAAAGTTTGGTCATGGTTCCTTCTGATTGAAGTCCAAACATGGCTATTTCGTCGGTTTCTACATTTTCAACTCGAGGAACGTGCTGAATATTGAAGGTTCTGAAGCTTTCAATTTCCCTTTGTGCTATCATCATGTACTGTTTAAGAATTGCGTCTCTTGTTTCAAAGGTTCCTTTGACCTGCGACGCCATTACCAATGAGTCTATTCGTACTTCTATGCCATATACCCCAAGTTCTCTTGCCAACCTCATTCCAACAATTAATGCTTCGTACTCTGCTTGATTGTTTGTGGTTGAGAAATATAATTTTACTGCCCGTTCAATTCGAATTACCATTTGGATTTATTAGAATCACTCTCACTCCTGACGAGTTTTTACTAGAAGCCCATCTACGAACATAATCCAAGACAAAGGTATTTATATTTCTCGTTTGGTGGAAGTTTCTTTGATGAAATCTGTGATAAAATCAGCAAGAACTTATGCTTCGATCGCTACTACGTAAGAAATATCAAATTCTCTAAGTTCGATGACCCACTTTGCCAATATTCCAGAATGCTATGTTTTTTCCAGGATAGTTTTAAGGGGATGATCGTCACAACTTGATTTGAATGTCCCTGAAAGTAGGGACAATCTTCTTGCTGATATGATTAAAGCAAGGGCCAATTTTTCGAGTGTTAGATATCTAGTTTCTGTGTCCTTTAATACTTTGCTCACATAAAGATAGGGCGCAATGGTGACAAATGATCCGTATAGCCGACCCCACTATGGTGGGATAAAGGCTTGAGTGTTGTTGTTGTTGGATATCTAGTTTCTGCGTGCTTTAATACTTTGCTTACATAATGTATTGAGAATTGTTTCTTTCCCTCTTCTCGAACTAAAATCGCGCTTATGACATCGAGACCAACTCTGAGATACACTAACAAATCTTCTCCTACTCTAAAGTTTTGTAGAAGCGGGGTGGATTTTTCTTTAGTTCTTCAAATGCTCTGTCACATTCTTTAGTCCATATGAATTTAGATGTTCCGCGGAGAGTTTTGAAGAATGGTGCACACTTATCACCCGATCGTAAGATAAAATGACTGAGTCCTGCAATCCTTCCTGTCACTTGATGTACTTCTTTTGGAATATGAGGAGTCGACATATTTAAAAATGCTTTTATTTTATCGGGATTAGGTTCCAGGCCATTAACAAATGAGCTAAGAATTTTCCTTTGCTGGCACCGAACACACACTTTGTTGGATTAAGTCTCATCTTATATTTCTTAAGAGTTGAAAATGTTTGTGTAAGATCCTGAACATAATCTTCAAGTTTCCAATTTTTGATAAGCATGTCATCTATCTAGATTATGTCCTTTTTTGATGTTTGAAGACGTAATCCATCATTCGTTGATAAGTAGCTTCAACATTTTTGAGGCCAAAAGGCATGACTTGATAACATTTGCGATGAATGAGGTATGAGGAATATAAAAAATTTGCATTCAGATTTGATGATATCCTGAGAAAGTGTCTATGAAATTCATCACAGGAAATCTTATAGTTAAGTCGACAGTGATTTTATTCGTGGTAAGGGATAATAATCTTGAGGACATGCCTTGTTGAGTTTAGTGCAATCCACACACATACGCCACTTGTCGTTGGATTTCTTTGCCATTACCGCATTGGAAATCCATTCAGGATATTAAATCTCTTTTATAAATTTTGCTTTGATGAGTTTTTCTACTTCTTCTCAGATGGGTTTTGATAGGGTTGTTTCCACCGCTCGCTTCTTTTGTTTGATTGATTTGAAAGTTGGATTTATGTTTAGGCTGTGATAAGTCACGTCGGGATCTATCCCAGACATGTTGGTTGTTGACCAGAGAAAAATGTTTAAATTATTCAACAAACACTTAATTAAGAAAGTTTTTTCTTTTGCTTCCAGTTTAGCATTAATTGAGATTGTTCTATCCTCGTTTCTGCCTTCTACCGTAATATTTGGATGGTTTGAACAACTTCCAGATGATCCCCATCCTTTTCTACTTTCGATTATGTAGATATTTCTTGATGTTCTGAATGATGAACGTTCACGCATTCTATTTGGAATTCGCCAGTATTGATTGTTAATCCAATGTTGACTTTTCTGTTGCTTTATGCTCGCTCGTTATAGTCCGCTGTTCGTCGACCACCCAAATTTGAAGGTCGCATGTTCGTTCTGTTGGTGCTAAAAGTTCCCCAACTTCACACCCAATGAGAGATTGAGTGAATTAAGTACTCTGGGTGGAAGATTACTTTGGGTTGTTAATGTCTAGGAGAGAAGAGATGTCGTGGACGACGATGCCAAGTTTCGCACAACATGAACATTTAGTTGTGCGCGATATTACTAAATGAATTCGATGTTACAATAGTTGTGTCCGGAACAGTTGCAGTAAAATGGAGTTCACAGGTACTATGAAAGCCATGGAATCGAGCTCGCCAGAACTTGCAGACAACTCGATGACGGTTTCTCAATCTCTTTCGTGGTACTGTTTCGTCAGTAAGAGCGACTTCGATGGGTTCAGGAAGTTGATTTTGGAGGCGAGTGCTCAACTCCCCCGGTCCCAGTGCTCTCCTCGCAGGCCTTAGGCGAGGAAGCACCAGGCAGGCGACCCGGGAAGGAGGTGCAGGATGTGGAGGACGAGCAAGTCCTCCATGTGCGGGTGTTGTTTCCTAGCCCGCCATATTTATACTAGTAGGGACCTGCCCAAGTGTGCATGTTCGAAAGAGAAAAAATTGCTCGGGTACATGAGAAGCTGGCAGGGATAGAGATGTATATGACAAATAGCCGTTACATTAAGAGTGAGAGGTCGGGCGGATACATAATCAATGTTCATGCAAGCTGTAGCTAGAAACTGAAGTTTGTGTGGTTTCGTCAGGAGTGTTCGCACGTGCTATTACAATTGATGATTCATATAGAAGCTCGTGTGGCCTTGTCCGGGATGTTCGCTCGTGCTGAAGTAATAAGTTTTGTGGATTGATCTCGCGGTCGCTGTATTCCGGGTGAACACTTTTGAAAAGAGTGTTGGATGTTTCTTTTTGATTTTCATCTACTAGCCAACTTTAATAATTTCAAGAACACCAAAACTAGATGAGAACTGTAGTATAAGGTGAACTCCATAGGGCCACCCTCTTCATTTGAAGTAGTTGATTTTACGCTCTACCACTTTCTAACTCTCCACAACCAAGCTTTCGAGCAACTCTATCAACTTCCAATAATTTTGATGTGGCTGGCAAGCACCATTTAGCAAATAATACTTTCATATTGAATCCTAATCATTTATACTGTAACTCGTAATCAGTTGTATCATCTTCAGATCTGAAGGCAAATATTCTAATTTACGCTCTATTCAATCTCTCTTACTACATGAAGATGAATCTTGCAAGTCTTCAATTTTTTTTTGCTTGTTCTACAACTTGTAAGAAAAACTTCTCCATCACAAAGAAAACTCATTTATGAAATAAGACCTAATTTAAAAAAATACTTCGAAGTTATTCATAAATCAACTAATCAATAGAACACATCTACATAATGTTCAGTGTTCATAAAAGAAAATTCAATTGAAGAATCATTAAACTAGATGAAGGAATTCTTACTTGACTTGAAATTTTTCTGTACCACTGCAATTGAAATTGATATCAATATATCACAAAGTCTCTCACAACAAGCTTCCAGCACAATTGCAATTCGTACCATTTATAGCATTAACAATACATTTCATAGAACACAAATAATTATAATAATTGTAGACATTATGCAAAGTGCTAGCAAATGATCTAGGCTTTGCTTGGGTGGCGGTGGGGATCCCTACGCACTGGATCAGTGAGAAAGGGTGGCACCTGAAATAGTCCCTTTCCCACCCGTGGCGATCCGCCTCCAGTGAGAAGAAAAACTACGGCGAGGCTCCTTTTCCCACCATAGGGTAGCTCCCTCCCTTTCCCACCTCCCCTCCTTTCCCACCACAACGAAGCCCAATACCCATGCAAACGGAGCCCCAATCTTTGAGTAATAATTTCAAACAGACTAACTGCAACCAACTCCGTTTGTTGAGAACCTCAAACTCAAACATACACTTAGTAAGATGGATGACACATATCTATCTTTTTGTAATAATCTCAAGCATACCTAATTTTTACGACAAGGGGCATGAGCAAATATATCACCATAGAAATTGCACACAAAAAAAGTTATCACTTCGATCTTTTTCCGTCTTCATCATAGAGAGTAGACTACAAAGTGAGTTGCTACTGTGCAAAGGATGACAAACAATGTCACGATTGTACAACTGCTTAAATTTTCAATTTATAATGCTGACCATCAAAATTTCACAAAGTTGGTAATGTGATTATTGAATGTCGATGGTTAAGCATGGTTAATAGAGGAGGATAGGTACCGCATCATACCCAAATTTCAGGGAGAAAGGTTAGAAGTACTTAATTGGTAGACCCTTGCACCTATTAAAATAATATAAACTTCATTACTGGAAGGGTGAAGGAATGCTTAAATTAAAGAAGAAATGTTGTACGAAGCCAAGAAATGAATAATGGTTGAAGGCTGAAGCAGTACTCAAATTTCAACCAATAATATAGAACAATTCACATTCAATTGAAGCCATGACTCAATAAGGTATGATTGATTGACTGTATGAAAAATCTGGAAGGCGATTGAAGGAGTACAATGGGAGATGACGTCATTGGTTTTCGCCCGAGAAAAGTTGTAGAAGGGGATGGCGGCAAGTGGAAGCAGTGACTTCCGAATACCGATTATTGACTGGAAATTGGTGAGCTAGCGTGGGTAGAGTACATAGAACATGGCTGCTGAGTACACGAGCGAGAGCTAGATGGCCAGGGAAGTAGTGAAAATGGTGAATGCTTTCATGTTTAATTTTAATGTCTTGCCGCTTGTTTGATCTGTGAGTCCATGATCATCCCAGCTGGTAATGAGCTAACTACAAGATTTCGATCCGTGGGTAGGTGAGTGTTCTCAATAAAATTGAACCTAAGTGGACTCAAACCAAGGAACTTATATTATTTATGGACCTCAGCTTGATCTTGAAGTGGGCCTCCTGCCTTATGGACTTCTTGTTTTGATACAAGTGAAATGGGCAATCCTAGGCTTAGTTATTGCATCAATTTTGTAAAGGTCAAAGCAGGTTAAACCAAACCAAGATAGTCTAAATAAGAGAATACAACCATTTCTTGTTATAAAACCTGGAATACTAAAATACATAAATATAAAAACCTAAAACATGATTAATTAACCTAATAATTATTCTAAAATAATTTTTTCTTTAAATATTTAAACATTTGGAGGACTAAACTTATTCTGATTTGCATCACATCTCATCTCTATCGGCCACTGCCTCTCATCTTACCATTTAGAAGCTGAGTACATTGTTTAGAGCTTCGGTATATTCAAGCCTGGCAGTGAACTAAGAAAATTTCTGCAAAACCTTTAATTTGTTCTGTCAGCACCCTCCATGCTGATTGTTGCAATTGGTATTATATTAATCCTGTAGCGGTTTATGCTATGCTAATGTGCAACATCCATCTGTGTACTCTAGTAGCCCCATGTTACTGGTCTCAGGCAACGGGCCTAGTTATCTTTATTGTTGCCTTTTATTAGTGGTTTATCATTATTATTGTGTTGTCCTTTATTATTGTTGTCTTTATTTAGTGGTTGGAGGTTAGAAGTTAGGAGTTATCATTCATGGGTCTTGTGTCTTGTAAGGCAATTTAAAGACATGTGTGTTTGTACGAAGGATCAAGGTAGAAGAAATCTATTCCTTTCCCCTTTTATGAGATTGTGGTGGCTCTCTCCTCCTTACCACACCCCGCTTAGGCAGCCGCGGTTCTGGTTCCACTGTATCCTTCGCCGCCGTCATTCCCTCCTCCGACCATACTTCGGTGACGCTACCGCTGTTATGGGAGAAGCCCGTAACAACTTGGTATCAGAACCATTCATTCCTCCTCTCTTCTTCCTGATCCAACATACACAAAAAAGAGAGAAGCCTACACCAACCTCTGGTTTTCACGGGAAGATCACCCCCCGCAGTAAGAACCGCAACTAACAACGGTTCACTCCTTCAAATAGTGGCCCTCCTCCCAACTCCTTCAAACATCGTTCCCGCATTGAGTTCCGTCCAACTCCTTGACCGCACGCCGACACTTCCAAATGCCCTAATTTCCCGAATCATTTTGTGTCGAACTTGTCCGGATCGACGTCATGACGCCTCGAGCCGCACGTCTCGCCGGATTTCCATTTCTTCCTCTCCTGTCGATTTCTCACCCACGCCTTAATAGACGACAACTAAGAGTTGCAATCTGCTTCATCGAGCCACCCAGGCCTTCCACAGACACATGCTCTTTCAAGCTACGATAGTTCCTGTTGCCTCCCCGCTCTTGAGCCCATCACACCTTTATCTCTCATATTCTCGAGCTACGCGCCCCCTCCAGCAAAACGATACTTCATTTCTTTTGGGAATTGGCTGCCTCTCAGTCGTCTCCTACTATTTTTTTACTTTTTCCGTAATTAATTAATTACATTTCTATTAACACCTGATGTATGAGGCGTCCCGACACAAATATTGGGTGACCAAGATGGCCTCTCATGCCACAACAATGGCAAGCTGCGCCACCTCCATCCTCGCCATACTCGATGACATGATCGCTGCACACAAACATAAACAATTGCTTGCTCGTCTTCCGATCTATGCGCCGTCATCAAACTCGTTGATTGTTCCACAACAACCCATGCCGCCGACACCTCCTGTGAGCCTTTTCCAATCCCAGTTGGCGCTTTTGATGCCACTGATCTCATTGTATTTGGCCCTGTGCCATTCATTCTGCCAGCCACCTCCATCTAGTGCCCTCCGCTCCGGTTACATATTTCGCCGGCCCCTCTGTCGTCCTTCCTTCCGATGACCGCCCCCAACCGACGTCATCTCTTCCAATCACCGCGACTCACATTTAACATGCATACTTGCTCTGCCTCCATCCATTATGCATGACAACCTCTCCTCCGCTTGCGCCCTCGCCATTTCAGATCTCCGCATCCCTTCGTGACATCTGTGAACACGATGACGGCCTATCGTTCGCTGCGGTCTCCGCTATAGCGACTCACTACTGGGAGCTGTTTTGGCACGAAGTAAAGGAGCCCGATGATCCAATCGGTTGAGTTTAATTTGAGTTTGAAGGCAAGCTCGATTTGAAGGCCAAGTGAGATGTTATGGGCCTCAGGCAACGGACCTAGTTATCTTTGTTGTTGTCTTTTATTAGTGATTTATCATTATTATTGTGCCCTTTATTATTGTTGTCTTGTCTTTTAGTGTTGCCTTTATTTAGTGGTTGGAGGATAGAAGTTAGGAGTTATCATTAATGGGTCTTGTGTCTTGTAAATCTATTTAAAGACGCGTGTTTGTACGAAGGATCAAGCATGAAGAAATCTATTCCTTTCACCTTTTATGATATCGTGGTAGCTCTCTCCTTCCGAGCACACCCTGCTTAGGCAGCTGTGGTTCCGGCTCCACTATATCCTTTGCCTCTGTCATCCCCGCCTCCGGCCATACTCCGGCGACGCTATCGCTGTTACGGGAGAAGCCCACCGAACAAAAAAAGAAAAGGAAAGGCCTTGGGAAGATTCTTCCCCATTCTCATCCCGTCTTCTGGGCATATGCAGTAATTTAATATTAAACCTTCTTCCTGTGGATCTTGACCAGCCAAAGAATATTGGAAGTGTCCACTACTTGCTGTAATATTAAGCATGTTCAATTGTAGGTGGAATTTGTGGCAATATTGCATTCACCTGAACCTCTCTTACAAAATTATAAATTGCCATCTTTTGCCATAAAGTTCTCTCTGTTGCAAATATCTGCTTATATGTAACTGTGTAAATGCCCTTTTACTCATATATTGTTTTCGGTCATCATACTTAGATTCAAAATTTGTTCTTCCTTATCTTTCTTATAGAGACAGCACTGGCTTTGCTGCGTCATCCAGATTGTTGTATCTCGGCATATTCATCTGTAAGTAACCGTTAATCCTTGAGTATAGTTTAAAATAATGCCATGTAATTCTACTTGTTTTCTTACTATTTTTTCGTTTCTGTTTTGCATGATATTGTAATGCATATTCAAATGTTGCATATATTCAATTTGTTGAAGTAGTTTGCACACTTTTCTTCAGAGAAGAAACTTAGGTTTCATTCGATATTTGATTGGTTGTCTGTTCCTTAAACAGCTCACAGATTTAATTCTTGCAGAAAACACAATGAAAAGCCCTTTCCACCATGCAATAGTGGCATACTTTCAATTTCAATCATTTATGTAAGTTTTTTCCAATCTAATTTTTAAAGCTTGGTAAATACTAGGAAGCATTCCAATTTTTGTAGGGTTGAAGGGTGACCCAAAACTACTCTCAGAGTCTGCATATTAGTGAACCTTGAACTGGACTTTAAAGTAAATTTTGGTCTCGATAAGAAGGAATGATTCTCAAGATTCCATCTTCTTGAGAAGATGTAATTTGGCAAAGTAATAAAAATCCAGCAAACCCTCTTCTTGAGAAGATGCAATTTGGCAAGTAATAAAAATCCAGCAAACTCTACTCCTCTCACATAGAGAATACTTTTAGGACTTCTAAGAGATCAATGCTCCATACAGCAGTTGTCCGTCTCTTTTAAAGGTGTAGATGATGGAGAGGAGGGTATTATGGAGACGAAACCATGATTGCATAGGCAGGGTGTGCTCTCTAGTGTTACAGATATTCAAGACGAGGGGAGTCCATGGCGGGTCTACAAGTGGCGGGAACCGCGTGGGGCAGTGATGGAGGGCGCAGAACCAACCAACGAGGCGATGACAAGCGCGGGGGATAATTAACATTAAGTAGTTTATTATGTTTTGGTATTTATTATGTTTCAGTTTTGCTATTTGCACCTCGCCGTTATAAGAGGGCATGTGGAACCTTATTTTGTCTTGTCTTGGATGTGCTAAGAAAAAGGGATGCTCCCTGATTTTTCCTCTCAACCATAGCCCCCTCTTCTCTCCCCCTTACCGCTCGCCCTCCCTAGTTCAGATCTTCTCCGCTCGGTATTATTTGGTCCGACCTGCCCGTCTGCCCGCTATCGTAGCCGCCGGCCATCGCCTCCAACCTCACCGACATCTCTCTCTCCGTATCAGCCTCGCCAACCGCGCAGGATCGACCTCGCCACTCGCTACCGCCGCACCGACTCGCCCACGCTTCGCTGCTCTCCCGATTCCGCGACCTCTCCATCAGCCATGGCTTTGGGGACTCGCCTACACCCCGACGCTTCCGGCGCCGATAGCCCCGACGAGGCCATCCTGCGTCGCCTCGACGCCCACGACTCCCAGTTTGCCTCCATCCAGACCACGCTGCAGACGATTCTTGTGCGCCTGGACAGCCGCCCTGCCTCGCCCGCGTTCGCCGCCAGCGGTGGGTGCACCTCTCCTGCTGATGGGGGCTCGGTGCTCAGCGCCCCCCCATAGCCCGATATCCTGGTGCCACTCTCGGTCCGCTCCTCCCTCGCTCTTGACGTTTCACATTTCTCCGGCACCGACCCCATGAGGTGGATCGCCAAGGCTGAACAATACTTCGACCTCCATCTCACACCGGAGACGGACAAGGTCAGCACAACCTTGGTTGGCCTGGACGGATCCGCTCTCCATTGGGCGCGGTGGCTCCGCCAAATTTCAGCACCCCATTTCCTGGGGTGAGATGAAACAAGAGATGGTCCGCCGGTACGAGCCCCACTACACTGGTTCTCCCATTGAGCGCCTTTGCAGCATGCGCCAGTCGGCCGGTCTCGATGCCTACATCGACGAATTCGTCGCCTTGGTTACACATGTTCCCGGCCTCCTGCCCGACCAATATTTGGGTTTTTTCATGCAAGGTCTTCTTCCGTCAATCCGCTCTTGCCTCCACACCCATCAATCATGAACTGTCTCCTAAGCGCTCGATCTCGCGCGTGCCGTCGAGGACGATCTCGGTGCGCGCCCGCCGACCCCCACCGGGCCTCCTCCGCGACCACCACCACCACGGGATTTTGGTCCGCATCCACCGCCCACGGGCGGCCCTCGCCCGGGCCGCATTCCAACACCCACCGCCTCTCCAACGGGGACTACAACGAGCTCAGACGTAAGGGGCTATGCTTCCGGTGCCGTCAACCATGCTCTCCCAGTCACGAATGCGCCGTGAAAGAGTTTCATGCGATCATTGGGGATTTTGGCCCCGAAATCACCGCTGCGGATTTTGAGGCACTCGAGATCACCGACGAGCCACCACCCCCGGAAGCCGACGGGGCTACCTTCCACCGCTTAGATCTTCCCTGCTTCTCGGTGGGCGGCCTCACCGGACCGCGGACTATGAAGTTAGCAGGCCTCGTCCAGGATCATCCAGTTCTCATCATGATCGACAGCGGCGCTAGCCACAATTTCATCTCCCATCGCCTGGTGCGACGCCTAGCCGTTCCGTGTACGCCATCGCCGGACTTCACCTTCTGTCAGGGAGACGGCCGCTGTAGGCTGACCGCAGGCTCTTGCCCTGCCGTGCGGATCGCCATGGGACCTTGCTCTGTCACGGCAGATTTTTATGTATTTGAGCTGGGCGGCGTCGACATCATTCTAGGCGTGGCGTGGCTAGCAACCTTGGGCGACGTTCAGGTCAACTGGGCCGAGATGTCTATGCAGTTCTTATGGGAAGGGTCTCCCTGCCACCTCATCGGCGACTCCGCTCTGCTCCGAACTCCGGTTTCATTCGTGCCATCCAACGCACGACCGACGTGCCTTTCTCGGCGTGGCTTTGGCAGCTCCAGTACGAGCCGACGACCACCTCGGTTCCCCCACCCGACCTCCACCGCATCCTCGACGAGTTCTCCGACGTGTTCACGCCTCCAGCGGGTTTACCCCCGGTGCGACCCACGGACCATGCCATTTCGTTGCTGCCCCACACCTCGACCGTCTCCGTCAGGCCTTACCGCTATGGGCATGTCCAGAAGGACGAGATCGAACGCTTGGTGTGGGAGATGCTCATGGGCGGCCTCATCCGCCCCAGTGCAAGCCCTTTCTCCAGCTCGGTCCTCCTCGTGCGCAAGAAGGACGGGGTTTGCGATCCTGTGTCGACTACCGAGAATTAAACAAGGTCACAATCCCAGACAAATATCCTATTCCGGTCATCCAAGAGCTTTTGGACGAGCTCCACGGCGCTGCCTTTTTCACGAAGCTTGATCTCCGAGCGGGGTACCACCAAATCCGGGTGCGGCTGGAAGATGTACCAAAGACAACGTTTCAGACGCATGACGAGCACTACGAGTTCCTGGTTATGCCCTTTGGGCTGACCAACGCCCCGACCACCTTCCAAGCCACCATGAACGATATTTTTCGACCGGTACTCCGACAACACGTCCTTGTTTTTTTTGATGATATTTTGGTATATATCTCATCCTGGCAGGAGCATTTATGTTATGCCCGCCGCACGCTCGAGACGATTCGTCGCCATCATCTTCTCCTCCACAGCAAGAAGTGCTCGTTCGAAGCGACAACCATCAGTTACTTGGGCCACACGATCTCGGCCCAGGGGGTGGACATGGACGACGACAAAATCACGGCGGTTCTTCACTGGCCGACTCCCACCTCTCTTCGGGACGTACGCGGGTTTTTGGGCCTCACCGGTTACTATCAGCGCTTCATTCGGGAGTACGGTACCTTGGCTCGCCCACTCACGCAATTGCTCAACTCTACCGAGGAGGGACCCTTTTCGTGGACTCCAGCTGCCATGTCCGCATTCACCGCTCTCAAGGCGGCTCTGGTGAATGGTCCAGTTCTGGCCATGCCTGACTTCGATCAACCCTTCATCATGGAGTGCGATGTCTCGTGCACCGGGGTAGGTGCGGTCCTCATGCAAGGCGGCCGCCTCATCGCCTACTACAATTGGACATTCTCCACCAACATCCGTAGCTGTTCGGCTTATGAGAACGAGCTCATGGCACTTGTCCTGGCAGTGCAACACTGGCGACCGTATCTCTTGGTCCGTCCCTTCATCGTCCGCACCGATCATCATAGCTTGCGGTATCTCCTCCAGCAGAAGATCGTCACGCCAGCACAACAGCTTTGGGTGGCAAAGTTCCTTGGGTACGACTTCTCCATCGAATTCGACAATCTCGACTACTCCAACTCCGCTCCCACCTATCCGGACATCATTTTAGAACGCCACCACCTTCCCGGAGATGCGGCCCCGGAGGAGATCCCTGTGGCGTGGCGGCACCGTCCCCCTCCCGAGGCTACGTGGCTGCTGCGCGATGATTTTTGCCGTCAGTTTCCCGACTTCTGCCTTGAGGACAAGGCGAATTTTCCAGAGGTCGATATTATTACGGATATTCAAGACGAGGGGCGTCCATGGCGGGTCTACACGCGGCGGGAACCGCGTGGGGCGGTGACGAAGGGCGCGGAACCAACCAACGAGGCGATGACAAACGTGGGGGATAATTAACATTAAGTAGTTTATTATGTTTTGGTATTTTATTATGTTTGAGTTTTGCTATTTGCACCTCGCCGTTATAAGAGGGCATGTGGAACCTTATTTTGTCTTGTCTTGGATGTGCTAAGAAAAAGGGCTGCTCCATGATTTTTCCTCTCAATCCTAGCCCCCTCTTCTCTCCCCCTTATCGCCGGCCCTCCCTAGTCTGGATCTTCTCCGCTCGGTATTAGAGAGAGAGAGAGCTACCAAAATCTCTTACAAGAGGGACAAGGAGAATAAATTAATTCTTTAGTTATTGCATACCTTCATTCCAATTTGACATGCCTTTAAATAGGCTAATACATGACTCCATTCTTAATGACTCCAATCTTGATGACTCCATTCTTAATGACTCCACTCTTAATGAGTTTTGACATCCAACTACCTCCTATTAAAGGACATAAATAAAAGACAATATTTAATGACTCGATAATTAATAAATAAAAGACAATTAGTGAAAGCAACTTGATAACCCGAGACCCATAACATTATTTCTGTTGTGCAAAATGAGCTTGCCCTCAAGCACGAAGGAAGAACGAAGGACTAAGTCGATATCTGTTAATAACACAACAAATTGATTGCAATAGAACTAGAAAACCGGATACAATCACGAGAGATACTTGTGCCTAACCTCAGGAGGCTGGTTTCTCCTAGAAGTCTCTCTCCCAATGAGAGATCCCAAAACTCTAAATGATCAAGAATACCTACTACTCCCAAGTACCCTCCTTATATAGAGAGTAAAGACCACTTACAAATTACCCTAATACCTCTTACAAAATGAAATTGCCTAATAACTAAAACAAAATAATAGTCTCCATGACATCTTCGCCGCGTGTGCGTAACAATGCATCCCTCCTGAAAATCGACCTTGACCCAAGGTCGAGGCGTCTTCCGCCGTCTAGTAGTGATACACTCGCGGGTGGACTGCTGCGGAGGTGCCTGGGGCCAAGGTTGCAGATGTCGAATGTCAGGTTCATGTTGGTTTGAGTTTGAAATGTTGGATGTCGGATTGCGGGAGATATATCAAAGATATTTTACAATGTCGGATTTTAATATTAAATAAATTTATTCATATATACACATTTTTTGTAAATATGTATAATTGTACACATAATGTATGTTTATAAATTACACAATAAATATATACACACATAATGTATGTTTATAAATTACGCAAGAAAGAAGCATTGATGACAATAAACGACATAAAGAGCATCAAATGAGAATGAGACGAGAAAATTGTCGAAGTTAGGCTCAAAGAGATGCACAGAATGAAACACTAAACAAAATATTACCGCTCGATTGCTTAAAATAAATGAAATGAAAGTATTTTTAATACTCTCGTCGATATGTCGGTCACGAGATATCACATTATATATCAGATAAAATCAATATATCAGGGATATTTTTAAAAATGATATTTTTGCTTAAAATATCGATGTCGTGTCATTTTCACCCCAAAACCTTTATGTCGGCCGACATGTCAGACATGTCAGACGACATCTACAACACTGTCTGGCCTTGTTGTTAAAAGCGCGCCTCAGGCTCAACAGGCTCAGAGGCTTGCGCTTTCGTGCGCCTTTTTTGCGCCTTTGAAGCATAAAAGACGCGTCTTGGTGCGATTTCTGTTGCAAACCTTTTTTTCTAAAAGAAATAAAGCAATAATGTAAGAACTCAATATTTTTTGCATGATTTAGTGTTTGTGAAACATAATCGAGTGTTAAGACTGAGATATGATGCAAGTGACCACATTAATTCTATTTTTAAGAGATATAAATGACAGTAATGAATGATTAATTAGTAGAATAGATGAAAAATCTAATCAAGAAGATGAACTGATGTTTGATGCTTATTTTTTAAAATGGATGTGGTTGCGCCTTGCCTTCGTCAGGCGCGCGCCTGCGCCTTGAGCCTTGCGCCTAGGCTCCAAGATCCTTCTGCGCCTTGGTGCGCCTTGCGCCTTTAATAACTTCCGGCGGTGCATCTGTTATCACAAGGGCGTCAAAGTCAGCTATGTCGATCTCCTCCAAGTCATCACCGATGAGGGCATGGAACTCTGACACGACAATCATGAGTAGGAGAGTATGATTACTTGCAACGGAAGCACATGCTCTTACTCCGCAATTCATGATATTCTTGGTTAGAAAGGCGGTGAGTAGGGATAGGACGGTTGTTGCGTGGAGGCGTAATGAGTAGGCGAGGTAGAGGTGGCGGTGGCGGAGGTTTAGGAGGGGGGGGGGGGGTAAAGTATGATTGGTAGGTGAGCTTGGATGGAGGCAATGTGGAATGAGGGTTCCCGAATGTCGCCAGGAATTCGGCCTCCATGAGTAATGAGAGGTCCATGACTTGGTTGACGGTATACGGATGGAGCGTGCGGATATGAGGCTGTAAGCCATGCATGAAGTAGCCCAAGTAGTGTTCGGGTAGAAGACCCGGGACGTGGGTGACCAACTCGATAAATTCATCCACGTACGAGTCAATGGAACCGGTCTGACGGACCCCGCAAAAGCGTTAATCACATTGCCGGAGTAGCGGTGATCATAACGTTGAATGAGTGCCTCGGTGAGGGCTGCCCAGGTGAGACCGGGAGAGGACTTGCGTAGTCAGCGAACCCAATGGAGGGCGGCTTCCGTGCCGATAAGAGTCGTCGAGACCTTTTGCGCTCGAGGAATCTGATGAATGTCAAAATACTGCTCGGCACGGACAATCCAACCCAGAGGGTCGATCCTGTTGAAGGTGGGCAGGGGCGGACCCAAGTGAAGACACACCCGGGTAAGTGTCAGGGTGTAAAATTTGAGAAAAAGAAAAGACTAGCTAGTACTACGCTTGTATACATGCTGTACCAAAAAGCAAAAATAAGCATTTATGCCCACTGCGAATGGCTACTCCTATGACCCTATCCTCCTAGGCCTGGATGCTCCTAGGCCTATATCAAAAAGAACAAAATGGCTACTCCTATTACTCTGTTGTCTAATCAAGATTTCCAGGCTTCCAATGCCACAACGACTTGCAAACTTTGGCTACTTTTTTTCTCATCCAACTTCCGGGCTAGAGCAGGCGAACAACAATCTCCTTCTTCCCCAAAATTTTTCTTCTCCTCCTTTCTGCAACTCTTTGATTCAGAGAGGGCAAGCGACCAGGGATCTTCGGTTTCTACTGTTCGGATCTGCCCCTACTCCAATGGCTCAGGCCTTCATCTTGTTTTTGCCAGAGGAGAGGGTTCCATTTAGTTTCAGCCGTCAGGTCAGTCAGACACTCCTAATTTCTTCTAAATCTCTTGATTTTAGAAAAAAAAAAACGTTGAAAAATCAATTCTACCACTCAGCAAATCACTTGTCCACCGGTGTTTGAATGACCCAAAACATTTGCTTGAGTGAAATTACCGTGGAATGCCAATTATTGAAATCTAAATAAGGGGTGTTATGCGGGATACTCAATAAATGCTCCTTAACGGCTCAGCTTCACAAAGGTTGGAGAGCACTTACGTTGATGAATTTATCATTCAGCAGGTCAAATTTAACAAAAACAAGGAAAACATCCCATCATTATTGTGATTTATTCCATTTTTTCGATTTTGCTTAGGCATATTCGGATATTCCCTTCAACATGTATTTAGATTTTATTATTTTCTTTATTTTTTTGCACTTATAATAATATTTCTTTAGTTTTTGAATTAAAAAATTATTAAAATTTTTTAATTTTACTTTGTGCCGGGGTCGGATGAAATTCCTAGTTCCACCACTGAAGGTGGGTATGTCGATGAGAATGGCAGAGGATGCAATCCCGCCGAAGCGTGGTCGTCAGGGGACAATGCACTGAGGGTTCCCAAGGTAGAGGCGGCAGGAGGCCCGAAGTGCTGGCCGGGTTGTATGTCGTGGGCAGAGCCATAATCGACTCGAACTGCTCGTCTTGGGCCTTCATGCGAGTGTTGATGGTGGTGAGGGAATGTTCCACGACCTTACACGGTGCTCCATTGAGTGTCCGAGCTTGGGCATAAGCAGAAGATGATGGGCACAAGAGATGGGAGAGCACACAGTGCGACAGAGGAAGAGGCCGAAACTAGGGCTTGCGGTGGATAGGTAGGTAGCGCCTCGAGTCGGGAGAATGCTGCGAGCAGGCCGCTGATTGATGTGAGGGGCAACCCGAAGAGGGGCTACATCGGTGTTGGTGGCAAGAGCGGCTGAAGAATGGTCTGATTCACTGGTTAGGCTACATCGAGCATGAAAGAGCGGGGGCAGCGACCTTTATGTGGCGGGAGTGACCGACGAATGATCCTATGCACTTGTGATGACAGAAGAAGGGCGCAGATTTGGCGGAGAGCGGGCCCGGAATGCCGGGGAGGATGCCACGCCGTGAAGGAGCGCCCGTGCCAGAGCTGGAGTTAGATAGACGGGAGGGCGAAATGTGGAGCTCCCACGAGCAAAGACGAGCGAGCCGTATAAGAGTACCTGATCGATCGATCAGTGGAAGAGCGCAAGCGAAAGGCGTTCCCGAGAAAGGAGCCAACCCTCGAAGCACGTGTTAGTCAACGACCGATTGTAGGGGTTAGGCGGCACAACAGATTAGACCAAATGTTACTAACACAAAAAAATTGATTGTAATAAAACTAGAGAATTAGATGCAATCACGAGGGATACTCGTGTCTAACCTCAGGAGGCTGATTCCTCCTGAAGTCTCTCTCCCAATGAGGGATCCCAAAACTCTAAATGATCAAAGATACCTATTACTCCCAAGTCCCCTCCTTATATAGGGAGGAAGGACCACTTACAATATACCCTAATACCCTTACAAATTAAAATTGCATAATAACTAAAACAAAATAATAGGCTCCATGACATCTTCACCACGTGTGTAACAATATCACCCATATCTCTCTTCTTCAGTGTCCTCTAGGTCCAGATAGAATAGCCGTTTGCAGCGATGACTGCTAGCATAGTGCTACTCATAGTTATAACACGACCCTTTTGCGCATCATTGAGACATTTTTGTACGGGCATACCTTGGATTTGTGGGGGTTGATTACCATCGGTTCTTTTGGTCTAATTCCCTAGAACGACACCTATAGTTGTAATGTATAGTCACTTTGATCGTACGCACAACCTGACCAAACTCATAGTCGTAACTAAATCTCGTGGTGTCTCAAACTCGATGTCTAGTTGCGCACTCGTTTGTGAAGCCCAACTATAAAGATGACCTGCAACTTAGGTTGTACATACATAACATGAGCTAGGAGGACCTGAAATTGTTATAGATAAGTGTTCACAAAACCCATTTGTGGTGACGTGTTTAGTTCACGAGTGGGTTGCTTCAAATGTGAGGACTAAATCACATGTTGCAGAACCTTTTGAAGTCGTCCCAAGTCATCTCTAGGTTTTCGGCTTGCAAACAAGTAAACTATAATTGAGCTAAATTGATAAGGTTGAAGAATGCAAGATTGATCTGTTCTGCTATCAATGTTTGTTGGTGGCCGAAAAATTGCTCGCACGGGGTGAGCCATCCCAACGGGCCAGTCATCCCATCGTAGGTTGAAAAGTCCAATTTGGTGTAGCGGGGAACAATATTTGCTTCAAGTCGTACATAAGTCGGGGGATCCGCTTGTATAAGCGGTGTGGAAGACTCCTGATTGCTACTTGCTTGGTCGTGTGCTGAAATGGTGAGGGCTTGTACGACTGGTGTGAGACTTGTTAGCTTGTTGGATACTGCAGTAATGTCTACCTAGTGTCGGGTGTTAGTCCAGGGATGTCCTCACCTAGAGGGGGGTTGGGGGGGGGGGGGGGGGTGAATAGGTGATGTCAACTATTTTAAAACTTTGCGGAATACTAAACATAAAAGCCACAACCACACATCAATCTCCGCCAAAACTTAGATCCGCAGATCCTACAACTCAGAGGCAGCGTCTCCTACCCGAGGTTCTCCGGACCTTACAACTCAAAAGCCCTGCCCGACTTCCTACCTCAGAGACCAAGTCTCCTACCTTAGATCCCGCAAGATCCTATAACTCAGAAGCACTCCCGACTTCCTACCTCAGAGACTACGTCTCCTACGCTCAGGCTAAACAGAGCCCTACAACTCAGATTCCCCTCGAGAATCCTACAGCTCAGATCTCAGAGAGATCCTACAGTTTAATAAGTTTTATTACAAACTTTCAATAGACTTGAAAAGAATAAGATTGAAAGCTTTGGAGTCTTCTTGAAACCTTGATGAAGATTGACTTCGACTAAAATCTTCCTGCAGATGTTGTGGATGAAGCAGTGAAATTTCTTCTGCACAGATGTAGATTCTTCTATTAGCTGAATGATCCTTGTTCTGAATCAACAACTGAGATCGACCTTTCTTCTCGGAGAAGATTAAAGATTTGCTTTGAGCTCGTCTTCTCCTTCCTTAAGATTTTCAAATGAACCAGAACTTTGTGCGGTGGAAAAGCTTTTCTTCTTAGATGTGCAGAAAAATTACGATTAAGTGATTAGGGTTTGCCTCAGCATCGCATTCCCTTATATAAGATAAGAATGTCTAACAGTCGATTCTGGGACTGACATTATATTAGAGATCTCTTTCCTTAGCAATCGAGATTCATTGGCTCAATCTGCGACGACAATAAATGACATGACGCCAAAATCACGCATCAATTTGAATTCACGCATTTCAGCCAATCGACTAGATGTATAGTATATTTTACTTCTTCTGGACGATTCTTCACTGTAAAGCTTTACTTCGGTTCTTCTACACGATTCGTCTAGAGGCCTTGATAATCTTTAAGACGATTTGTCAAACAATATTCTTCTGGTCGAATCGTCTACATGAATCGTCTTGGTGACTGATTGTTTACAAGACGATATTTCACGCTTTATTCTTCTAGACGATTTGTCTGCACGAATCGTTTAGCTATCTCTTCTTCAAGACAATATTTCAATCCTTCTTCCTTTTAGCTTATTCTTCTTTATGAATCAACTTGATCTTTCTTCAAGACGATATTTCAATCCTTCTGCCTTCTAGCCGATTCTTCAACACAATTTGTCTTGATATGTCTTCAGCCTTCTTCAAGATGATATTTGAGTTCTTGTAGGCGAATCGACTTGATATTCATGAAATGATGTCTTGGTTCCTCGATGATATTTCGAGTGACCAAGACGATAATTGACTTAGTCAATTTCTTCCTTCATATAACTCCTTCAGACTATATGTAGCACACTTCAAAGACAATAAGAAGGTATATGAAACTTGTCAAAACGATATCGTCTTGGAGAGTGTTTTATCAAGACGATATTTGGATAACCTTCTTCTTCTTCTTCTACTTAGACAAGACGATATAAGCAATGCTGCGAGTTTACAAGACGATATCGTCTTGGAGCTTAGAGTCTTCAAGACGTACTCAGACCTTCCCTCGACGATATTTAAGTTTACCAAAACGATATTTGCCTTAGTCAATTTCTGATCTTCTCAACTCAATCCCTTTGCTTCAGCTCACTTGATAGACTTATATGCTTAATGATTTAGAGTTAGTGCCAAGTACCTGAAATCATCTAGAACAAACATATCAAATACAAAGTGTCTTTATCCTTGATTTGAGGACTTCATCAAATCAGGAACATTGAGGGCAAGGTTCCCAACATCGGGCTTCAGATTCTTGATGTAACACTTCATCTGTGGCGAGAGCTGTCATGAA
This sequence comes from Dactylorhiza incarnata, assembly GCA_033032865.1. NCBI lineage: Eukaryota > Viridiplantae > Streptophyta > Magnoliopsida > Asparagales > Orchidaceae > Dactylorhiza > Dactylorhiza incarnata. Next base: position 440,849 of record JAWHQI010000304.1, read on the forward strand.
AGTTTGCATCATGTCCATCAACTTACTCATTTGATTTGAAGAATCCACCATATTGCTCGTAACTCGTAAGTGTTGGAAGTGAGGCGGTTGGAGTACGAGAGGATGAGTGGGCTACATGCCGACTCGACTTCTCAGAAGTGGGCGTTGACGGGGTACTCGGGTAGCCGCGAGATCCTCGACGCTTTCTTATGATTACGACTATTAATAAGACTAAACTTTTTTTAAGGTAATTAATTCTTTTTTAAATAATTCAACTGAACTGGAAGTAATCAAGTTATGATTTGATTAAGTCAATTGATGCTGTCAGGTGCTAGGTTCAAAAACATTCGAGAGTTCTGTGCCCCATGAAGACGAATGGATGACAGAGCAATGGCAGTTGAATCTTTCTAACATATTGTAAAAGACCCAATTTATTTCTATTCTTGTTTGGGTCAACTCTCTTTGTGTATTTATAGGGGAGGCAGTTCCTTGAAATGAAATAATTTCATTATTTTCGCTGACTTGGTACCAGAGGCTACTCCGCTACTACGAAAGGGTATCGTTGTTATCATCCCCCCTCTCGACGATTCTACTGCACCATGGACATGACGTTTCGTGAGGAGGAACGGTATTTCGGTTCTCGTCAGGGGCAGAGGGACACTGTTGTCGACGCTCCCAATCTTTCTCTTCTTATTGTGGCCTCACAACCTCCTCCCATGACTGCCTCATCCCGTGAATCTTCCTATCGTGTCTGTTCCTCTATCTCTTACTCCCAAGAGCCTTATTCCTCCACTTCCTCCGTTTTATCACAGATGCAACACTGGTGCTGTGGTGTTGCAACCCCCAGTCATTCTACCACCGCAGGTATGCTCTTATGACTCGGGTTGTGATGATGGGTTTCATCGCCCTCTTATACATCTAAAGCGGAAGTCGACCTATGCTAAATAGCCATTTGCTAATTATATCACTTATTAAAATCTGACAAAGACACATAAGACCTTCATCTCCTCTTTGGAATATGTTCGTATTCCTAATACTTGGCAGGAAACAATACAGATATATGTGTGGCGAAAGGCAATGGAAGAAGAGATGCTGGTATTGGAGAAGAACCAGGTATGCCCTAAGTCTATTTAGTATAAATATTAGGGGTGCAGGGCTGATCAGGCATCAAAGGTTGATTGCTGTTTGCAAACCGTCGGTCCCCGTTTCTCTGGTGCGACGTCGGAAGAACCCTCCCTTGGTGCGACTCCAAGGTGAATTCTACGCCTCCTCCTCCCTCTCCCCTTCCAGCAAGCCGCCGAGCCTCCTTCTCCCCTTCCAGCCAGCCGTTGAGCCTCCCTCTCCCCTTCCAGCAAGCCACCGAGCCTCCCTCTCCCCTTCCAGCCAGCCACTGAGCCTCCCTCTCCCCTTCCAGCAAGCCGCCGAGCCTCCCTCGCCCCTTCCAGCTACCTGCCGAACACCTGTCGGCCTCCATCCAGCCCAGAACCGCCGCCCCTTCATCCTCCCTGCGCCCAATCCCAGCCCCGTCGGCTTCCTACCAACCCAAATCCGCAGCCCCTTCACCTCTCCTGAAGCTGAACCCTCTCAACCCCTCTCAGACCTACAACCACCTCTCCTAAGCACCTCCTTCTGCCCGCAACAGCCCCTCTGCCCTCTTCCGCTACCCGCAGAAGCCCCCTTCGCCTTCCCTACAACCTGCAACCCCTTCCCGTTAATCTCCACCACCGAACAACCCTATTCATCTTCCGGAGCCCCTCCACGTTGCCTTTCAACAACAATATCCTTGGATGTACACGATCAACCATCGTCCCTCCACCGCCTGCACGCGCAAGTCGTTATTTTAGAGTTTTAGTTTTCTATTGTTGTAACTTGGCACTATCCCTGCAGTGGATGTTTATTTTGTTAGCTAGTAGTATCTGTGACCGTTTGATTTGCAGGGCTTATTTTGCGAACGCTTGAAATATTTGTTCCTCATTCGCTTGTGAAACCGTGCCTGCTTTTGTTAATCAAAATTTGTGAAAGCTCGTGCCTTCTGTTGCTTTACTTATAATAATCAAATATTGCTGCTAATTATATTGTGGATTGTCTCTTGCATCTACACCAAGCATTGCATTTAGATTTGCATTTTACTTGTCCATCTGGGGTTGACCTACCACTGCATCAGCTTTACTGAGAATTTTAAGTCCATTTACCTTTTGTACTAAGATGTGAATTTTACATAACTTTTTTATTGGCTAATGTGAGTGGAGTTCGCATGTCCAGCTCATGTATTTTCTGAGCCTTGTTAAAGCTATTACATATGTACAGGTCGACATCAAGCGAAGTGTAGAAGATGGGGAGAAACGATTCAATCAACTTTCAATTGAGGAAAGAGGTAAATTTGATGAGGAAACACTTGTTAATGTGAACAATATTAAGAGGCAAAAGACAACAAGCTATGGTTCCAGGACTTACAATAATGAATACATTGTGGTAAGTTATTCTTTCTTATTTCCTCTGTAAGTTGGGCATTAAGTTGCAGGGACAGTTTTTTTATTAACTAGTAATAACTGATAGTTTCTTCCTCGAATTATTCATGTTTGCTATTTTTTGCAGAAGATTGTTTCTTCACTAATGAACTACTAATTATTGATTATTTCTGCACTAATAATTTTTTGAGTTAGAAGTAAAAATATTTTAAGGTGGTATATCCGTAGTTATAAAGAATTGCTTGGTATACCAATGAAGGTAAACAATTTTTGTAAAATTCCTTTTGTTATAAATTAACTAGTTAGGTTATTTATTAATTTAAAAATTCCTTTTGTTATAAATTAACCAGTTAGTTTATTTATTAATTTAAAAATTAAACAGTATATCTCGTTATAAGAAATATGCTAGTGTGGAAAACAATTGTAAAGAAAGTAGGAATTGCCATAGGTCTCGCCTAAGTGGGCAACCAACTTTACGATGTAAAATTTGCATCTCCTCGGGCATGGTGAGTAACCCAGATAAAATGGTTAATTCAGTAAATTATATATTTAAGCCCTTATCTCTTTACCGTTATCTTAGATGAGCTCATCAGACATATCCAACAAGCAATACCCTGGTGTTTATTGTTTGCGGATAATATCGTTATGGTCGATTAGACACGCGAGGGTGTAAACGCGAAACTTGAATCTTGGTGAGACACTTTAGAAAAGAAGGGTTTTAGGTTGAGCAGGGCAAAGATGGAGTATATGAAGCTTAAATTTAGCAGTGCAAGAAGGACGGATGACTTTGTTATTAAGTTGGGTGATCAAGATATTTCCCGCAGTGAGTGCTTTAAATATCTCGGATTGATAGTTCAAAAAATGGAGATGTTGATAAAGTTATGATACATAGAATCTAAGCAGGTTGGTTGAAGTGGAGAGGCGAGTTAGGGATCTTATGTGATCGTAAAGTTCCATTAAAACTTAAAGGCAAGTTTTACTGTACTGCAATTAGACTAGTGATGCTCTATGGTTCTGAGTGTTGGGCAGTGAATTGTGTACATAACCAAAAAATGGGAGTTGCGGAGATGAGAATGCTTAGGTGGATGTGTAGACACACAAGACTTGATAAAATTAGGAATGAATGTATTAGGGATAAAACAAGAGACTAATTGCATAGAAGATGTGCGAAGCTCGACTACGATTGTTTGGACACGCACAAAGGAGACCATTTGAGGCACCTGTTAAGCGCTGTGAGAGTTTATTCACTAGACATGTTAAACGGGGGAGGGGTAGACCAATAAAGACTTGGAATGAAACTATAAGGAAAGACATGATGTACTTAGGCATTAGTTAGATTATGACTAAAGATAGGGCACAATGGCGACAAAGGATCCATATAGACAACCCCACTATAGTGGGATAAAGGCTTGAGTGTTAGTTGTTGTTTATTAGTTTATGTTAGTTGCGGAGATGAGAATGCTTAGGTAAATGTGTGGACACACGAGACTGAATAAAATTAGGAATTAATGTGTCAGGGATAAGACAAGAGTGACACCAATTGTAGAGAAGATGTGAGAAGCTCGATTAAGATGGTTCAGACACGTACAAAGGAGACCATTAGAGACACCTGTTAGGCGTTGTGAGAGTTTAGCTACTAGGCATGTTAAACGGGGGAGGGGTAGACCAAAAAAAACTTGGAATGAAACTATAAGGAAAGACATGATGTATTTAGGCATTAATGAGACTATGAGTAAAGATAGGGTGTAATGGTGACAAATGATCCAGTATAGCCGACCTCACTATGGTGGGATCTATGGTGGGATAAATGCTTGAGTGTTGTATTAGTTTATGTTATGGGTTTCGATTGGGGAATGTTGTACTATCTCAGGATACCACTCGTTCTCTTATATAAATTATCTGCATTTCTGTTAGGGGTAAGGCTTCACCCGTACCCGTGGGCAATACCAGCTGCTCAAATACCGCACCACGCGAAGCAGTCCACGACAATGATCCATAGTGGCCCCCAATCGGGATCCCCTAACAGGGCCGCGGCCCCCACACCCCAACCCGTCTCCTCAACCAGTTTAATTGAGGCGGGTTGTTGAGGCTGGGATTCGATCACCAGACCTCCTTGATAAGGAGCCTTCAACAAGGCTATCATCACCAACTGAGCCGCGTTGAAGGCTCGTGTTGAAGGCTCCTTATCAAGGAGGTCTGGGGATCGAATCCCAGCCTCAACAACCCGCCTCAATTAAACTAGTTGAGGAGACGGGTTGGGGTGTGGGGGCCGCGACCCTATTATCACCAACTGAAAAGGCCCGTGTTGAAGGCTCCTTATCAAGGAGGTCTGGGGATCGAATCCCAGCCTCAACAACCCGCCTCAATTAAACTGGTTGAGGAGACGGGTTGGGGTGTGGGGGCCGCGGCCCTGTTAGGGGATCCCGATTGGGGGCCACTATGGATCATTGTCGTGGACTGCTTCGCGTGGTGCGGTATTTGAGCAGCTGGTATTGCCCACGGGTACGGGTGAAGTCTTACCCCTAACAATTTCTTATGGTAAACTAAAAATAGAATCATCATAATTGAATAATAGAAATCCCTCTGCTTATAGTAGAGGGTAATACAAAATACAACCGGTAATTAATTCTAACACTCCCTCCCAAGCTGGGCATGTAATGTTCTTCATACCCAACTTGCTAATAATAGTCACAAAGGTTTTTTCACTCGATGCCTTAGTGAGGAAAACTGCAAGTTGTCCCTTCGAGTGTACGAAAGGAGTACATACAATCCTTTTTATAATATTTTCTTTAATGAAGTGTTAGTCAACTTCAAGGTGCTTAGTGCGATCATGCTGGACAGGGTTGTGAGCAATGTTGATTGCAACCTTGTTGTCACAATACAAGTTGAAAGGGTCAGTTTTAAATAAACCAAGATCATTTAAGAGGGAACGAAGCCACATCCCTTCACATATACCATGAGTCATAACTCTAAACTCAGCCTCAGCACTAGAGCGAGTTACTTCATGTTGTTTTTTGCTTCTCCAAGTGATCAGATTAACCCCAACAAAGGAACAATATCACGTGGCAGATCTTCTATCACCAAATGATCCAGCCCAGTCTATATCGGTATATACTTCAATTTTTAAGTTATCACTGGGAGAGAATAGAATGCCCCTACCAGGTGAGGTCTTCAAATACCTCAGAATTTTGTGCACGTCATAAAGATGTCTGACCTTAGATGAATGCATGTATTGACTTACCACTCCTACTGCATATGAAATGTCAGGACGAGTATGAGATATGTAGATCAGTTTTCCTACTAGCTTCTAATAACTAAAAATATCTTCCACTGACTCTCCATCATCACGTCCAAGTTTGTGGTTGACTTCAGTAGGGGTATCAACAGGCTTGCAACCACTCATTTTTGTCTATTCTAATAAATCAAGGACATACTTTCGCTGTGAAATATGAATCTCATATTTTGATCTTGCTACCTCAATCCCTAAAAAATATCTCAACTTACCCAAGTCTTTCACTTCAAATTTACTTGCAAGTTTTAGTTTCAGAGCACAAATCTCATCAATGTTATCACATGTAATAACCATATCATCCACATACACAATCAGGAGAGTCACCTTCATCTATTTTCATTTGATAAATAGAGTGTGATCGGCATGACTTTGGGTATAGGCCCAACGAGATCATAACTTTGTGAAATCTCTCAAACCAAGCTCTCGGAGATTGTTTTAATCCATAGAGAGCTTTCTTCAATTTGCAAATCTTCCCTTCTGACAGGGACAAGACCAGGAGGCATTAACATATACACTTCCTCTTCCAACTCACCGTGAAGGAAATCATTCATTACATTCAGCTGTTGAAGCTCCCACCCTTTACAGGAGGCACAAGATAATAAGACCCGAATTGAATTCATTCACAAGAGCAAATGTCTCTTGGTAGTCAATACCCTGAGTTTGGGTGTGGCCTCTTGCCACCAACCGTGCCTTGAATTTCTCTACAATACCTTCAGAATTCTGCTTTACTGTAAAATCCATCGACATCCAACTATCTTCTTGTCATGAGGGAGATTGACTAGGTCCATGTATAGTTCTTTTCTAGAGCCTGCATTTCCTCCATTATCGCCTTTGTCCATTTTGGGTGGACAAGTGCCTCCTGTCATGTACCGGAAACAGACACGGAGGATAGAGAAGCGACAAAGGCTTTATGGGAAGATGATAAAGAGGCATAAGAAACATAGGTAGATAAAGGATGTTGAGTGGATGAGTGAATACCTTTTCGTAGGTAACTCAAGGGGTGCTGAAGACGAATCCGGTAGTGGCTCTGGTATTATGAAATGTGGCTGAGTGTTTGATCCTTTGCTTCTCCTTTTGTACACTTGCAACACCTTTTCTTTGAGAATATTTGCACTCTCCTCCTGAGTGGTGATGCATAGAGGAGGAACTGGTAGAGGAATAGTATGAGCACTCACTTCCAAGTGTGAGGACTCCCCCTGAAGTGAGGACTCATAATAGAAGGTAGTTTCATAAAAAGTGACATCCATAGAAACAAAGACTTTCCTACTAGGAGGATGATACAATTTGTTCCCTTTCTGTGTAGGAGGGCAACCAATGAACACACAACGAAGGACACACAAATCAAGTTTTGGTCTAGTAATGTTATGAATGTAAACAAAACATAAACATCCAAACACACAGGATAAAAGAGTAGTATGAAGGATACCTAAAGTATGAAGAGGAATGTGATTGCCCAGATGACGGGAAGACATACATTGATGAGGTAAGCCGCGGTAAGAAAGGCAGCACCCCAATAGTATTTCAGAAGAGACATCGTAAATAACTAGCATCGTGTCACTTCAAGAAGATGACGATTTTTACGTTCAAGAACTCCATTTTGTGCAGGAGAATGTACACAAGTGGTTTTATGAACGATGCCAAGATCACTCAAATAACTTCCAAATTTAGAATTCATATATTCACGATCATTGTCACTGCGAAGAGTTTTAATGGTTGCACCAAATTGAGTAGTAATCATTTTATGGAATTTTTGAAAAAGAGGGAACACTTCACTTTACTACGCATCAAATAGACCCACGTAGTACGAGAAAAATAATCAATGAATGTAACAAACCAATAATAACCAGAGATAGAAGCAACTGGTCAAGGACCCCATACATCACTATGAGTAGTATGAAAAGGCATAGTACACGTCTTAGATATATGATTAAAAGAGACACGCCTATGTTTAGCAAGTTCACAAACATGACACATAAACGTTGTAAACACAGAAGATGAAAAACTAAGAAATAAAGACTACATAGTAGTAACAGAGGGATGACCCAAGCAACGATGTCAAGTAGACAATAGAGGGAATTGGTGAGAATGAAGAGCCTGAGGAACATCAGTATCAAACACGTACAATCCATCTCGCATCCTACCATAGCCAATCACCTTCTTCGTTTGCAGATCCTAAATGACACAGTATGAAGAAAAGAAAGTGACAAAGCAGATCATAGAGTTTGTAATATGACTAACAAATAAGATGTTGCGAGTAAAAGAAAGGGCGTGAAGAGCAGATGCCAAGGTAAGAGTAGAGCAATTGATGGATCCCTTTCTAGCAATAGAGGAAATAGTTCCATCAGCAATGCAATTTGAAGCAAGTGTCACGAGTATGTCGACTCCGGCCACAGTAGTCACACATAAGGTGGTCTTTGTCCGTGGCCCTGGGCTTAAAGTACCGAGGATTGGTACCTCCAGAATGAGAAGCAGCAAGTGCAGAACCACTAGAGAGAACCTCTGTATTGAGTAGTTATTATATTTGTATTTATGTTGTGAGTTTAGTCCCATATTGTTGGTTCTATGTTCGTATCTTTGTATCTCCCTATTTATTTTTCCCCATAGTGGATGAATGGTATTCATGACTTTTCCCTAATCTAATGTGATATCAGAGGGACAACGTTCGGGTCCGAGCCCTAACCCCGCGGCTTCGCCGGTCCTGCGTCTCCTGTCGCCACTCCGATGTGAGGGCTTCGCTTTCGCGACCCCGCGTCTCCGCTCCGCGCATTCCGCGCGTCTCCGCTTGCCGCTCCGTATGCATCGCCGGCTTTTGTTGACGACGGGAATCCAGCTCCTTCCCTATTCCTGTCGATCCCACTGTTCTCCGTCTTCTGTGGGCTGTTCGCCGCCGATCCAGCTTATTTTCTGTCGCTGCTCCTTTTTCTTTTTGGTTTCCCATGGATTTCTCCCATCTTGGTTCGAATGATGGCTTTGCTCGTCGCATCACTACCGCCCTTCTCAATGAAAAGAACTTTATTGCTTGGTCCAACTTCGTGCGAGTCCATCTTGCCGGACATGACAAGCTCGACTGGCTTGATCCTAATGGGGTTCCCAAGCCTACCGACGAAAAGGCTATCCGTGAATGGCGCACGGAAAATTTCAAGATTCTCGGGTGGCTTCAATGCTCTATGGAGCCCCGTATTTACGAGCAGTTTATGCGTTTTGATTTCGTGCCGTCTCTTTGGGATGCTTTGACGCGTACCTACGGTCACACACGCGTTGATATGCGGATTTATTCTGTCTTCCAGGAGATTTCTACTGCTCGTCAGGGGGACCGCTCTATGCATGAGTACTTTACCTTTCTCTCTGGGCGATTCCAGGAGCTTTCTGACCTCGAGCCGCTTGGTGATTTTCCTCATCCCGAGGATCTGCTTGTTGCCAAGCGGAGGCAGGTGAAGAGAGAGACCTACCAGTTCTTGATGGGGTTGCGACCCGAGTTTGAGCAGATTCGGGTTCAGATTGTCAGCATGAATCCTCTTCCTGATATCTTGGATGTTTATTCCATGGTGGAGGAGCATGAGCGTCGTGCCCGCCTGACCGATGTTCCTTCTGTTCTGGCTTCTGTTCCTCTTCCAGACCAAATGGCCCTGGCTTCGGGCCGTACTTCTTCTGTGCGAGGGGGGCATACTTCTACCCCAAAAGGTCGCGGGGGTGGCCGCGGGAGCCCGCTTGCTTCTGTTCAGTGCCAGTACTACCTCCGGACTGGTCATGAGAAGGCCCGATGCTGGCTGCTTTTTCCTCACCTTCGCCCGCAGTCCTCCACCACGCGTACCACCGCTACTACTTCTTCATACTTTGGGGGCCAGCCTGATTACAGTGCCTCTTTTGGGCCCCCTTCCGCAGACTGGAGTGAACTTATGGCTCAAGTGCAGCAACTTCAGTCTGAGCTTCAGCAGCAGTCCCAATTTCAGGCTCAGCACCAGCCTCTTTCTGCTCAGCCGTTTCCTGCCTCCTTGTCACTCTCGTCGATTTCAGCGTCTGCGTCAGGTACCCCGATGGCCTTTCACGTCACTCAAGAGGGGTCTTCCACTCCCTGGGTGATTGATTCTGGGGCCACTGATCACATGACTGGTGAGACACGCTTGTTTTCTTTTCTTGAGTCTCCAAGCGTCCATCGGCATGTTCGCTTTGCTGATGGCTTTGTGATCCCCATCCTTCACCGGGGCACAGTTCCTTTGTCACCCTCCTTCGCCTTGGGATCAGTTCTTCATGTTCCCAAGCTTGCTTTAAATCTTCTCTCTGTTAGTCAATTGACTCGTTCGATGCACTGCTCCGTGACATTTTTTCATTCTGGTTGTGTTTTTCAGGACGTGGGACTTTTGGCTACAGCCATGAGCGCGACGGGCTTTACCAGCTGGAGCTCCCACCTCTCTCGCCCCGTCTCTCACCAAAGAGATGGCGACAAGGGTGATTGATGTTTGCCACAACACCAGAGGAAGGAATACACCGAGTTGGCTCCGTGCCGTTCGAGGTGCTAGGGTTAGTCTCTTAATCCCCGAAATCCTAATACTCGTACATATATAGAGAGAGCTAGGGATTATGGTAAATGTTTTGACTAATCATGACAGTTAATCTAAAACTCAAAATATTATTCCAAATAAGTAAATAAAAATACTGAAAATTATGAAACATTGCTCGGAACATGATGACATGATCTAATCGTTCAGATGACGTTCATATTACTGACTACACTGAGAATAGTCAAGGGTCTTGATGCTCATGCTATTTGATGTGGCTGATCTCTGTCAGAATGTTTTTTATTTCTATGCAAACACATGCACCCTAAGAAGAGTCTCAGGGAGTTTATAAAAATCATTGGGTGGATTTTGTTCTTTCATGTGGTTTTTAATTCTAATTTCAAAATACAAATTATATCAGCATAAATTTACATTTAGAGAGTATTATAAAATATTGATACGTGCAATCTTGTATAGGGTTTTTCTTCCTCTTTAACATAGGACTTGAAAGCTCTTATGAATGTTATCGAACAAATTGAGAATGGAAAAAATGCATAGACTAAAAAATAAAAATTATATGGTCCAATATTTCCTATGTGCCTTATTACTTCTTTAATAGCACACAATTACCCTTTATGTATAGTCAGCTGCATCAACTAGAGAAGCAGTGGTGGAAAAACCAGCTGTTTTGTATAGTGGTGGGAGAATCAGTGAAACTGTTTGGAAGAACAACGTTTGCAGTGTTGTTTCAAACGAAAAAATTGTTTAATCTGTTTGGCAAAATAACCGTGGGATGTGTAGTACAATTTTTTTAATTAGAGCAAAAAAATATGAGTTCATCTTTCACAAATCATATATCAAAATATGAGGGCAATACATTAAAAATGATGTATATAAATATCAAAATATGTGTTGGGAAAACACCCTCATGATTTACCTTACAAATTATGTAAAAGTAATTTCATTCTCTATGAATTATTACCCAAGTTGTATAGTGAGGGTAAGTTGGTCTTTAGATGTCCTAGGATGTCATATTCACCTTAGGGTGTCAAAGCCTAGTCAAAAGGAGATCAAAAATCAATTGAGTTAAACCTGCGTCGAAAAGCAGTCAACGCAGCTCGGATTGGAAGTGGAAGCAACTTCGAAAGGAAGAACAGGTAACTCTGACTGGCAGTCGACGCTTCATTTAATTGATAGTCGACGCAACGTCGACTATGTATCGACACAGTGTCAGAAGTCTAAGTCTATGTATGCTTTGATTTGTTCTAAATCAAATGGCGTCGAGGAGATTGAGATATTGCGTCAAGAAGGATTCGACGCAACATCGACTAGTATTCGACGCAAAAGTCAGAAGTTGAAGTTTCTGTTCTTTATCTCGACGGATACGTCGATAGCAGAGTTCTTTTCAAAGCTGAGGTTTTCTGAAGCAGATCTCGACGTAGCTTCTAATGGAATTCAAAGGTGCGTCGATATGAAGTCAGAAGAGATTCGACGCAACGTCGAATATAGTTCAGAAATGGATACTTCTTGAATTTGATTCTGAGGATTATACAGATTATATATATGGAAGTTATTTGAATCATAACGGGTCGCAAGAGTACAAATAGAGAAAGAAAGCCTCTTGAGATTCAGAGGTGATAAAATTGGAACAACTGTGCACTTTTAATGAGTTCATCAACAAATTTGAAAAAAAAAAACTGAGATGAACTCATATTTTGAATAAAAACTGGGGTATTTATCTAGCCTAAAACATCAAAAAATTTATACACAAATATTTTGATGTTCTAGATAATAAAAACCTACATTACATAAAATTTGATGCTTAGTGGGGCACATCCGAGTGAAATACAGGTGTTCAGAAATCATCTTGATGTTAGTAATCGAACCCCTCTAAAGGATTGAAATTTTGATGTTAGTAACCAAAAATAGATGCATCAAAAACAAAAAAACTGTAGCGGTTTGCGAACACCAGGACGCCAGTAGGTTCTCCATTAGAGGCGGCGAATGAGTAGCAGAGCCCGTCGAAGGGAAAGGAGAAACTGGCGATCTTTGAAGAAGAGGACAGGCGATCGAGTATCGGCAAAGGCCGAGAGTCTGAAATCTGAAAGATGTACTACTCTCGTATGACTCTCGATTTTCACACCAACAAGAAGGCCATCGATCGCCATCATCCTGTTGAAGTTGCTCCGAAACAAGATCACCAGATTCTCATGTAACGGTCTCCGTTTGCGACATCTCGCCTGATTCTCCACCCTAAGCTCCGGGAAGCACGGAGATGAGGCCTGCGCTATTTCCGAGAATCGCAGCCCGCAACAATTCAGAGTCGTGAAAATATTGAAAGAAAAGAAAAGTCTACTGTTAGTGCTCTTTTAGGCTGCATTTGGGAGAGCTGATAGCCTCCAGTGCGGCATCTCCAAAACACAGGTTTGGACAAAAGCTGTGTTTGGTTGGGGGGATGGATAAAACGACGTTTTTAAAATAAGCTGCCTTTAGGTATTATCCCAACCGCAGCTCCAGGCTCCATTTCATTCGCTCCGCGCCGCCTCCTCCCATTTCTCGCGACACCCCAACGTCTGCTGAAATCTTCTTCCTCGTACCCGATTCGGGCCTACACTCGAGCTAGGGCACCCGCTTCCCCCGCAACCCGCGATTTCCCTCCATTCCAGTGATCTTCTCCGGTGCCTCTCACTCGAGTCTCCAAAACTCGATCTCCCTCCCGCCGCCTCTCACTTGTCTCGTGCCTTAGCTCTGACATGGTTGGAAGCTTCCGATGCTCTATTTTTCTTCATTCTCCTCCTGATAGGCTTATCTTTTGATCGCTGCGATCCTCGAGGGCTAGATGAACTCGATTTATCCCATCTTTCTGCTTTTTTTCCCTTTGATTCATTGAGAAATCTGAGCTGGGAACTGTTATGGAAAGCGATATTGGAGCTTAATTTGCAGGATATGGGTTACATCGGGAGCCATGGGATTGCGGCATTGACCTACAACTCACTGGTTGCTTCTCCCCCACCTACAATGCTTGTTTCCTTCCCAAAAGGTTGTAATGCTATATGAACTATTGTGTGTATAATTTACTGGATCTAGTTCTTCAAACTTTCATAGTTCCGAACCTGGCAAGCAGTTTTTTATTATTTGTGCTAAAATTCAGATGAATCTTGTTTTCTTTGTGGAAGATTCATATTGTTTTTCACTCTCTATTTTGAATTGTGAGTCTTTGACAAATTTCTCAACGAAAAAGTTGTTTAATCTGTTTGGCAAAATAACCGTGGGATGTGTAGTACAATTTTTTTAATTAGATAAAAAAAATATGAGTTCATCTTTCACAAATCATATATCAAAATATGAGGGCAATACATTAAAAATGATGTATATAAATATCAAAATATGTGTTGGGAAAACACCCTCATGATTTACCTTACAAATTATGTAAAAGTAATTTCATTCTCTATGAATTATTACCCAAGTTGTATAGTGAGGGTAAGTTAGTCTTTAGATGTCCTAGGATGTCATATTCACCTTAGGGTGTCAAAGCCTAGTCAAAAGGAGATCAAAAATCAGTTGAGTTAAACCTGCGTCGAAAAGCAGTCAACGCAGCTCAGATTGGAAGTCGAAGCAACTTCGATAGGAAGAACAGGTAACTCAGACTGGCAGTCGACACTTCATTTGATTGGTAGTCGACGCAACGTCGACTATATATCGACACAATGACAGAAGTCTAAGTCTATGTATGCTTTGATTTGTTCTAAATCAAATGGCGTCGAGGAGATTGAGATATTGCGTCAAGAAGGATTCGACGCAACATCGACTAGTATTCGACGCAAAAGTCAGAAGTTGAAGTTTTTGTTCTTTATCTCGACGGATACGTCGATAGCAGAGTTCTTTTCAAAGCTGAGGTTTTCTGAAGCAGATCTCGACGTAGCTTCTAATGGAATTCAAAGGTGCGTCGATATGAAGTCAGAAGAGATTCGACGCAACGTCGAATATAGTTCAAAAATGGATACTTCTTGAATTTGATTCTGAGGATTATACAGATTATATATATGGAAGTTATTTGAATCCTAACGGGTCGCAAGAGTACAAATAGAGAAAGAAAGCCTCTTGTGATTCAGAGGTGATAAAATTGGAACAACTGTGCACTTTCAATGAGTTCATCAACAAATTTGAAAAAAAAACTGAGATGAACTCATATTTTGAATAAAAACTGGGGTATTTATCTAGCCTAAAACATCAAAAAATTTATACACAAATATTTTGATGTTCTAGATAATAAAAACCTACATTACATAAATTTTGATGCTTAGTGGGGCACATTCGAGTGAAATACAGGTGTTCAGAAATCATCTTGATGCTAGTAATCGAACCCCTCTGAAGGATTGAAATTTTGATGTTAGTAACCAAAAATAGATGCATAAAAAACAAAAAAACTGTAGCGGTTTGCGAACACCAGGACGCCAGTAGGTTCTCCATTAGAGGCGGCGAATGAGTAGCAGAGCCCGTCGAAGGGAAAGGAGAAACTGGCGATCTTTGAAGAAGAGGACAGGCGATCGAGTATCGGCAAAGGCCGAGAGTCTGAAATCTGAAAGATGTACTACTCTCGTATGACTCTCGATTTTCACACCAACAAGAAGGCCATCGATCGCCATCATCCTGTTGAAGTTGCTCCGAAACAAGATCACCAGATTCTCATGTAACGGTCTCCGTTCGCGACATCTCGCCTGATTCTCCACCCTAAGCTCCGGGAAGCACGGAGATGAGGCCTGCGCTATTTCCGAGAATCGCAGCCCGCAACGATTCAGAGTCGTGAAAATATTGAAAGAAAAGAAGTCTACTGTTAGTGCTCTTTTAGGCTGCATTTGGGAGAGCTGATAGCCTCCAGTGCGGCATCTCCAAAACACAGGTTTGGACAAAAGCCGTGTTTGGTTGGGGGGATGGATAAAACGACGTTTTTAAAATAAGCTGCCTTTAGGTATTATCCCAACCGCAGCTCCAGGCTCCATTTCATTCGCTCCGCGCCGCCTCCTCCCATTTCTCGCGACACCCCAACGTCTGCTGAAATCTTCTTCCTCGTACCCGATTCGGGCCTACAGTCGAGCTAGGGCACCCGCTTCCCCCCGCAACCCGCGATTTCCCTCCATTCCAGTGATCTTCTCCGGTGCCTCTCACTCGAGTCTCCAAAACTCGATCACCCTCCCGCCGCCTCTCACTTGTCTCGCACCTTAGCTCTGACATGGTTGGAAGCTTCCGATGCTCTATTTTTCTTCATTCTCCTCCTGATAGGCTTATCTTTTGATCGCTGCGATCCTCGAGGGCTAGATGAACTCGATTTATCCCATATTTCTGCTTTTTTCCCTTTGATTCATTGAGAAATCTGAGCTGGGAACTGTTATGGAAAGCGATATTGGAGCTTAATTTGCAGGATATGGGTTACATCGGGAGCCATGGGATTGCGGCATTGACCTACAACTCACTGGTTGCTTCTCCCCCACCTACAATGCTTGCTTCCTTCCCAAAAAGTTGTAATGCTATATGAACTATTGTGTGTTTAATTTACTGGATCTAGTTCTTCAAATTTTCATAGTTCCGAACCTGGCAAGCAGTTTTTTATTATTTGTGCTAAAATTCAGATGAATCTTGTTTTCTTTGTGGAGGATTCATATTGTTTTTCACTCTCTATTTTGAATTGTGAGTCTTTGACAAATTTCTCAACATTTACATTTTGTGTGTATGTTATTGTTGTGTGAGTAGAACTAAATAATGAAATTATCATTTGCAAAAGAGGCCTTACTCATACATATACTTGAGTAAGGGGAAAACTTAAAAACAGGAAAAAGATCAAACTACCCCAATCCGGGATTAACACAATAACGACGACTTGAAAACTAAATATTAGCTAATTACAACTGTGTGCATGTGTGATGTGTGTGCGTATGTAGTCATTATTCTTGCCGTGTCTTAGGAATAATGACTAGGGAAAGAGACGAAACAAAAGCATGATGAATCGGGGTAAGATGATGGTAAGTCACATGATTAGAAATAGGATGTCGCGTACAAGTAGTTTTACCTTTCAGCAATTAAAGAGGGATATGCAGATCATCATCATCAGAATCTGAGTCTGAAGTGGGCACTGGTAGAGGTGGAACTCTAGTAGCCTGTGTACCTGAACGAGGTGGCATACGTGGGGAAAAGGAGAGATCATTGTAGTGGAATCCAGTACCAGGATAGGGGCTATGGATACTGTCACGACCCGTCTCGCAAGAGTCAGAGTGCGCTTCGGGGCGGGCCGTATGCCACAGGCATGGGCGAAAAGAAATTCATGTCTGCTAAGGCGGAGACAGAAATACTACAAATAGTCTTAAAATAGTTACTTTTGAAGAAAGACAGTTTGTTTTGTTGCGGAAGCTTTCAAATATGATAACTTGAAACAGGTGCACATGCATTTTAGTAAAAGCTCATAATACAAGTTCTGGAACAGAAATTTATGCAGTGAACATCGCAAATGAATGAGCATGCAAAACATGTCAAATTCTAGTACATATAATATTTAGCCTAGCAGTTGTCCATGAAACAAGAGAATATGGCTGATCGTAATTACTACATAACATAAATATCTGACAGTAAAAGAAAAGAAACATAAACACAAAACCTGAAACTTGGCGCAGATCGGCTCAGGAAGCAGGCGGCGCAGGCACGGACACTAAGGCAAATCCAAACAGAAGGAAAAACCTCAGAACATTGAAATACACAAGTACAAGCAAAATAAAATACGAGTAGGAGAGACAACATATTTGTGTACCGCTTTCCATGAAGCAAAGATAACAAGACAGGCAAGCAAGTGAGACGGACATAAATATCTAGAATTATTAGACTACTCCGAAGTATAGCATAAACATTCTTGCAACGACATAAGCTGTAATCGTTGAAAGTCGTAGGTGTTTATAGTGGGTGCGCATGGTTCACACTCAAGTCCAAGTGTAAGGCTTACTAGAATAAGAGTATTTCCTGCTTACCGCGACCATGCAAACAAGACGATGCACCACCTAAACCCTAGTTTTCAAGATTTGCTTATGACGCTCAGGACCTAAGTGATTCATGTAATAACATAAGTTGTAACAAGTGAAACTGTAGGTGTTTTTGTTTGACGCGCAGGATTCAAGATTCAGACAGGTTCAAGTACGGATTCAGGAGATTCAGAAATTTATGCTCGCTATGACCGGTCCTTTGTTCCCATTAGGGATTCAAGAGGGAACCCAAGTCAAGGAGTTCCGTCAGTTAAACCCTACCTTTCAATGTTTACTTGTGTTATTGATGATTTAGCGCAGGATTTCATGATTCAGGCATATCAAGACATGTAACCAAGATACTGATTCAGATATACACGAGTATATTTTACAAACGTGAAACGAGAGAAAACAAGTTATAGAAAATTATTTACTCGAGTTTTAGAACCAGACAGGCGTAAGAAACAGGATTCGATGACTCAAAGAACTCGATAGAGAGTTTTGAAGCTTGCGGATTCAAGTATTTACGAGTAATAAGATTACTATACAATATTTTCTAGGATATCCAGTATTCCTTTAGCTTACGTCATTTCCAAGACACGAATATCATCTAAGTAACCATGTGTACGAGTCGAAGATTTGATATCAAGCACAATTCACCTAGTTGTCAGCAAGAATATTAGCATTTATCATTATAATAATCAATGCTCATAGTTAAAAAGAACTATTAATTCTTCCAACTATTCACCAACCGAGACAAAATTCATCTAATTGAATATTCAAGTAACCATCATTCATTAACTTGTCTTCCAATTATCTAAATATCATCATTTACATTCACAACTCGCTGTTATTCCAATCGCGTGAACCTCAAACTAATAACAAGTCTATTTAGGGATCCGATGTCTAAATTTATTTGGCAAAATAAGCATTCAAGGGTGAATTCATATAAACATAAGAACAGACAAGGCAATTAAGTTCAATGTGAAACTGTATGTGTTTTTGTTTGACGCGCAGGATTCAAGATTCAGACAGGTTCAAGTACGGATTCAGGAGATTCAGAAATTTATGCTCGCTATGACCGGTCCTTTGTTCCCATTAGGGATTCAAGAGGGAACCCAAGTCAAGGAGTTGCGTCAGTTAAACCCTACCTTTCAATGTTTACTTGTGTTTGATGATTTAGCGCAGGATTTCATGATTCAGGCATATCAAGACATGTAACCAAGATACTGATTTAGATATACCAGAGTATATTTTACAAACGTGAAACGAGAGAAAACAAGTTATAGAAAATTATTTACTCGAGTCTTAGAACCAGACAGGCGTAAGAAACAGGATTCGATGACTCAAAGAACTCGATAGAGAGTTTTGAAGCTTGTGGATTCAAGTATTTACGAGTAATAAGATTACTATACAACATTTTCTAGGATATCCAATATTCCTTTAGCTTACGTCATTTCCAAGACACGAATATCATCTAAGTAACCATGTGTATGAGTCGAAGATTTGATATCAAGCACAATTCACCTAGTTGTCAGCAAGAATATTAGCATTTATCATTATAATAATTAATGCTCATAGTTAAAAAGAACTATTAGTCTTCCAACTATTCACCAACCGAGACAAAATTCATCTAATTGAATATTCAAGTAACCATCATTCATTAACTTGTCTTCCAATTATCTAAATCTAAATATCATCATTTACATTCACAACTCGCTGTTATTCCAATCGCGTGAACCTCAAACTAATAACAAGTCTATTTAGGGATCCGATGTCTAAATTTATTTGGCAAAATAAGCATTCAAGGGTGAATTCATATAAACATAAAAACAGACAAGGCAATTAAGTTCAATGTTTGCAAGAGAGGATGATCTCTACTTGCCTTAAATGAGGCTGAATGACGGCGGCAACTAAGCGACACAAGCAAGAACAGAAATCCTATTTCAAACCTGCTTAAGAACGATGAAAGCAACATAGCTGATGTATACCAAAATCTGAAATTATATTTTAAATATTTAAAAAAACGATCTTTTAAAATATTGTGGCGCCAGCGAGAATTTACGAATAATATCGTGTGATAACCATCTAAGCACTCACAAAGCGCATAAATGCTTAACGTTCGCTCGCGTTCAACGATAAGACTAAATCCTCCACAAGCATTTCAATAAAGAGAAACAACGGAATTTTTGCAATTAACGACAAACAGGATTGGCAAAGGCAAGCTCTGAATTTAAAAGTCATAAAAATATTTAAGCATTAAAATTAGACTAGCATGAAAGGAGCTCAAGGGAAATCAGAAGTAAACCATTAATGCATGTTTGCCGCATTAAGCCCATGTCATTCTTCGGATGGGTGCAGGAACAGGAGTTGGTGGAGGCATCGACGATTGGTGGCGCAAAGCTGCAGTGGAGCTGGCGGAAAGGTGCGTCGTTCCGTCTGGGATTGGCGGTAAAGAAGACGCCGAACCTTGGAAGGAGCTCCGGCGCCAGTGGTGGCTGAAGAGGGGCGACAGAGGAAGGAGACTAGTGTACGTAGGCGGATGTGGAAGGAGAAAGGTTGGGCTGGACCTTTGGAAAACAGAGAAGTAAATTCTCTGTTCCAAAATTTGTCCAAGCTCCCTTTCCGTGAGGGGCTGGCAGCCTTTTATAAAGGTAGAAAAAAAACTTTGATGTTTAATGAATATTAATTGAATGGGGGAAGCATTTCAAAGTTGGCTGGCAATGAGATTAATGCATAAAATAAGAAGTCAGATTTAATGGAGGCTGACAGTTAACATATTAATGAAGGCTGACGTTTTAAGAATATCAATGAAGGCTGATAGTTTTTCAAAGATTGAAAGTCAGAATTTTCTTTTAAGAGGAGTGTTTAAATGTGGTTTTAAGAATTCTCTTAACTCATAAAATAAATGTCTTGGAAAATAAAGAGTCAAAAAAAGAGGTTTCTCTTAGGCTCATCCTAATGATAATATATTAATCGTTGAAATTAAAATATATGATAGTAATTTCAGAAATTAATATTGAAATGTTTTAAAGCTTAATAACTATATATTTTCATAGCTTGCCCTAATTATCACTTAGCCTAATTTGACGGACCTTTTCATTCATGGTCTTATTGGCCGGTCACGCCAACAAGCCGAACAAACATGCGCGAGTGACATGCGCGGAACAAGATACGTGCGCTAGCAACGTGCGCGCCAATAACAAAAAACAAACGTGCGCTAAAACATGCGTGACTCACAAAATAAAATGCGGGAAATAAAATACGATGCGACTCAGGTTGCATCAATAGCTTAATTCACTATGCTAACACGAGCAATTTATTCAACACGAAACTTTGATCAAGAAGGGTTAGAGAATTACCTCCCTCAAAAGAGAGGGGAGATGAGATTCCACGCGGAGACGGAGACTTGGCGGCGCTTAAGTTGCGGAAACCCTAAATCAGAGAGGGATTTTGCGAGATCCCGCCAATTGAATCGAGGAGCAGCACCGGAAAAACCACGGCGGGGTTAGACGACTATAAGAGGGCAAAAACCTTGAATCAACAGAAAATCCGCAATTTGGAGTGCACAATTTGCAAAATAATTCGAGAAAAAATTGAACAAAGGCGGAAATGAGGAATTCCTTACCCGAGGAAACCAAAATCTGAGCCCAAGGAGGAGAGGGGAGGAAACCCTAGACGTTCCTCACACAAAAACTCGGCCCAAACGGAGAGGAAGGGGTTGCAGGAGGGAGAGGAGGTGGCTGCCGGAGGGAGAGGAGAAGGAGAGTTGCCGACTGCCCTGGAGGATGGAGAAGCAGTCGACCACAACAGGGGGATCGTCGGCCCTTGAGGACAGGCGGAAAGGCCGCCGGTCAGAGGAGAGGCAGGAGGCGGCGGCAGGAGGGAGAGCAGCAGGCGTCGGCGTGCAGGGAGGCGGCAGCGGCCGAAATCGAGAGCGGGGGGTGCACGCGGGAGGAGCATCGAACGGGAGATGGGAGCCCTAACTGAGCGGGGTCGGGATCGGGAGACAGGGGGTGCGGCTTGCGGGAAATAGAATAGGAGGGGCTGGCTCGGGATTTAATCAGGGAGGCTGGCGGGGTGCGGATAGCAAATTTACAAATATGCCATTAAAATAACCCACCACTTGATTTTGATTTAAAATCTTGGGTTGTTACAGATACCGGAATGGGAAGCTGTAGTGGAATAGGAGAAATGGAAGGAAGAAGAGGAAGAGGAACAAGAGTAACATTTGTATCACCACAAATCTCCGCCTGACGAAAATAGTGAGTCGAAGGCAGAAAATAGGATTCCCCTCTCGGAAGGTGATATTCTAGGTACAAAACATACGCCGGGAAGGGGGGTGATAACATCGATACCCTTTGGTGGTAGAAGAATAACCAAGGAAGACACAACGTTTAGCCCGAGGGTCAAGTTGGTCCCGATGGGGTTGGTGTACATGAACAAAATAGACACCCAAAAACACGGGGTGCCAAATGGGAAGTTTGAACCACGCCGGTGGTGGAGAGATGAGCTAGAGAACTAGTATAGGAAAGGACACGAGAAGGAAGGCGGTTTATAAGGGGAGCAGCAGTGAGAACCGCATCACCCCAATATGATTTAGGAAGATGCATCGTGGCTAGAAGACAGCAAGCAACCTCAAGGAAGTTTTTTACTTTCGGCCACTCCATTTTGAGTAGAGGTATGAACACGTTTTTTGGTGGATGATACCGTGAGTGTTGAGGTAAGAACCAAAGGCACCACGATCGTCATACTTCCCCCATTATCACTTCGAAGAACACGAATAGAGGCATCAAATTGAGTTTGCATCATTTTATGAAACGCTTGAAAGCAAGGAAAAACATCATAATGTATAACAGATAAAGATAAATAAAAGTGACAAACTCATGTAGTGCGAAAGAAGCAATCAATAAAAGTGACAAACCATCGAAAACCAGATAAATATAAAATGGAGGACGACCCCCAAACATCAGAATGTATAACAACAAAAGAAATGCTACTAGGGGAAGAAAGATGTGAAGAAGTATGTCGCACATGTTTAGACATATTACATACATCATCAACAATAACAGTGGAACTGGAAAGAGCCTGAGAGGGAAGGTGGTTGTCCAGGTAGTACAAGCCGCCACAGTTCCTACCACTGCCAATGTTCCGCTTCGTACCCAGTTCCTGAAAGACACAAGAGTCAGGAAAAAAATTACCGAGCAGTTAAGAGATTTTGTAATATTGCTGATGAAGAGTAAATTGCAAGGAAAATAGGGAACATGAAGAACATTAAATGGAAGGAGAACATAAGATGTTGTCTCTGCCCGCAATGGAGGATAAAGAGCCGTTTGCAGAAATTACCTTGTCCTTACCAGACAAAGGAGTATAAGAGAGAAAACCTGAGGAGGGCCCAGTCATGTGGTGTGTAACATCGGAGTTGAGCACCCATTCAAAAGGTGAGGCGGTGACTGCATGAGCATTGGGCATAGCAATGGTGACAAGGGAAGTAGAACCTCCGGTGACAAGATCGGACTGAGAGTGAAGCAGACGACGAAAGACATCCAATTCTTGAGTTGTAAGAGAGGCTGAAGAGGAACACTGAGACTCATCATAGACATCCGTGAGAGCGGAAGCCACCGTGTCTATGACCCCCACGGCCAGGTCCACGACCACGACCAGAAGGGGCAAGATGCAGATGAAGTTTGAAACATATCTCCCGAGAGTGATCACTTCGACCACAATAATCACAAGTGGGCACAGAAGATCCAGGAGGGGAATTAGACCACGACCAACACTAGTCAGGGCGGAGCGATCAGGAGGAGCCATAACACTGAGGGACTTGCAGCGGTCGTTATCACCCAGAACCATGTTGAATGCCTCCCGAAGAGAGGGAAGAGGAAAACGGTTGAGGATATGTGTCCGCACCATATAGGATTCCATGTTCAAGCCCATCAAAAAAACATGGAGACGAAAGTGACCCTCCTTTTGCTTTATCTGAACGGCGTCTGCAGTACAAGCGGGAGAGAAGTGTGCAAAGTAGTCCAACTCTTGGTAAAGATGCTCAAGCACTGAGAAGAACGATGAAACTGTCATCGATCCTTGCCGCAACTCCAAAATGCGTTTAGTGAGCTCATAAACCTTGGTAGAACTACCAATCTGAGAGTACATTTCGCGAGCACGGGTCCAGATTTCGAATGCCGAATCCATCAGCATATAGCTCTGATAGACCTTAGGAGACATCAAATGCAGGAGCCAAGAGACAACTAGAGAATTGTCCGAATCCCAAAGCTTCCCGGAGGGATCGATTTTGGGAGGTTCTGTAATCGTCCCATCGACATACCCAAACACCTGTTGGCTGTGAATGACATGTTGGGCAACGCGAAACCATTCCAGATAATTCGTGTCATTCAAGGGAACCGTGGTAATCTTCAAGGAGCCGGAGTGGCCATGAGGCCGCTGAGAGTCGCTCATCTGAGGCTGGATCACACCCGGAGAAGATGCAGAGGAATCAGGATCACCCATATCGACAAAGAGGAATGGCGAGATCTCAAACAATAGAAGCTATTAGTGGCAGCAAGAGGAAGGGCATCTGGGACTGTAGAGACGGACAATAGCAGCACAGCAGCAGCAGCGGCGATCAGACAACGGCGACACCAGTGATTAGGCAGCGGCGGCACTAGAGAACAACGACAACGACACAACGACATCGAGAGAACAACGGCAGCGACACGAGAGAACAACGCAGCAACGACACGGCGACATCGATTGGGAATGAACGGGAGAGGAGGCGTCACGAGAGAACAACAACGACATCACGGGAGAACATCGGTGTCGTTCTCCTCAGCAACCGACGACGGCATCGTTTCCGCCAGACCGCCGCATGAGCGGGCCGAGCGCCTACGACCGCTCAAAACTGCGATAGGAGAGTGACGGAAGTGATGGTAGGCGAACGACGGAATGCGAGATGGGAACGGGACGTGACTCTGGAGCTAGCGCCGATTAGGTTTGCGATCCTCTGATACCAAGTAGAACTGAATAATGAAATTATCATTTGCAAAAGAGGCCTTACTCATACATTTACTTGAGTAAGGGGAAAATTTAAACACAGGAAAAAGACCAAACTGCCCGAATCCGGGATTAACACAATGACGATAACTTGAAAACCAAATATTAGCTAATTACAAATGTGTGTGCATGTGTGTGTATAGTTGTGTTTGTATTTGTGTATGTAGTAGTTGCGTGTGTATTTGGTCGTCAATGTCTAGAACTAAAAAAAAATCTCAAAACTCCAATTTGTTACCAAACAGTTTTTTCAAAACTCCATCTCTAACAGCTCTTCAAACTCCATTTCATCCAAACAATTTTTTTTATCAAAACAACAATTTTCTCATGCTCCATTTTCTATCAGCAGGTTTCCATCAGCACTAGCCGAACCAAACAGAGCCTTGGTCTCGAATCGAACTTTTCTTGAATATGTTGAAAGAAAAAAAAAGTTCGAGCTACCTTGTTGAAAGGTTCTCCGCAGTCACTGGGACTGTTTACCTGCAAGTGTGTACTACATATTTTCACAACTCTGAATCGCACTGTTTCCGCGATTAGGAAGCATTGGCGGTTGGTGCTCGAGATGGACGAAAAATTGTTTGGCGGGGCAGTGCGTAAAGGAGCGGCATGCAACTCCCAAACCGCTCTGCTAAACAGGGCTCTGTTTGGGACTGTGGTGGCAGTGAAAAAAGTTCTATTCCCACCTCCATCGCTATTTTGAAGGCGTTTGATTTACCGGTGGTTGGAGAAGTTCTTGCGCCAAAAAAACGTTTTTTGTATTTTCTAGAAAGCAGTGAACTATCCCACTTTCAGAAAACTAAAATGAGCTTTTCGCATTTTCATACTTCTCTTCCCTTAGGTCAACATCCCCCTTCTCGTCCTACTTTTCCTACCACTGATTTTCTAACAGCTCTAATCTCAACACTGGTTTCACACCATTGCTTTTCCTACCACCACCACCGCCCCACTCGGCGAAAATTCTTGGGACCGGAACCCGGACGGAAATTTTTTCCGTCTGGGTGGTCTCCTACGCGATCCTTTTGATCTCCTACGCGATCCTCTTGATCTCCAGGAGATTTGACATCCCCTCTGTCCGGCCCCACTCTCAAAAATGTATTACGCGTGGCCCCTCCTTATTGGTCCCGGACGAACATTTGGAAATGGAGCCCGGTCCCAAAAATTAACCCCCCCACGGAACCGTGATCCATGTTGTGTCCCCACCCATCAGACTCCGCGTCTCCAACACGAATGCGAACTAATAAATTTTTGGATATATAACCTCTTTTACATCAAGCTCACAATTTGGTAATGTTTTCAAGTATATGATTGGTGTTTCTGTCATGTTAGCATTGGCCATCTCAATTTGATCATTATAGTAACTATTATTTTTATTATTATTTGCTCACTTACAGCAATGTAGCAATGTACCTTGTGATTATGTTGTTTGACTGTTTAGTGTCATTTCCAGATAACCATTATTGTGGCTGCCGAGGGAGTGCACAAGCTGCCCGTCATCAACAGCAGTGCAGATTTGAAAGCGGCGTTACAAAAGCTGGGATCTATTCCTGCCAGCAAGACTATGGTATAATTGCATTATTATCCCCCCTACTGTTACTGTGCACGCACTATTCTTTTTTTTTTACTCAAGGAAAATGAAACTGATGAGACAACATGGAAATTGAAATGAAACTTATAAAGCTTTACTTTCGCTTTTCCCTTGATTAGTACAAAGAATTATTTATGTATATATATACTAATATATAAAGATATCCCCTTATGGTATAATGGTGTGCACCATCTGTTTCATCCTGGCTGTCCATTTTAAATCAAAATCGATCCTCTTCAAGAAAAAAAAACAACCTTGGACATTGATTTAAAATAAAAATTACTAGCGCTCTTATTTTTTCCCCAAGCTAGAACTATACCTCCGCCCGCACGGTGGTGTAATGGTGTGCATGGGCGGAGGTACTGTCGTGGCTTTACTGGGCCCAGTGCACTGCCACTTAGTTTCAAAATTACATTTACCTCCCCTCATAGTTTGTACAGTTAGCAAAGAGGCCCAATCAGCCGAATTTTGGATGAAAAATGTTAAAACTAACGGAACTTATTTTTTATATTCCTATTTTGCCTTTGTTAGTAATCCATTAGTTTAAGGGGTGTGTTTGTAATGTTATACTTTGTGAAAGTGTGATTTTGTAATGTTTTTTTAAAGATGATAAAAAACAAAATTAGTGTAATATGATTTTTTTCATTAATCAAAATCCATATAGCCGAATTTTGGATTGGATCGGGAAATCATTTCAGCAAATGTTGGAAGCTTACTAAAAGATTCAGTATGACTACCCTCAACCTTCTCTAAGGCCTTCCTTTTGGCTCTATATAACTGCATGTACTCTTGTGCAACCCCATGCTTCGATAGCTCGTGTCTCATAGCCTTAGGTTTTTATTTATGGGTTCTCCTTTATCAAGCCTATTAACTTATCTATCATCCACCTTGAACTCGTCTCCTTTGTCCCGTCTATCCCTAACACAGTTATGAGAAGTGAAGTTGTTACGCGCACGCGCCTCCTAGTTTATTATTGTTTTTCTTTAAATGTGTTAGTTGATGTGAGCCCCCTCTCCTTATATAAGGAGATGGTTTTGGGGAGTTAGGTTATCTTTTGATCCTTGGTCTTTGGGCTCTCATTAGAGAGAAGCTCTTGGGAGGAACCAGCCTCCAAGAGTTGGCCGGAGCTTGCTCCGGATTGTATCCGCGGTTCCTTGATTCAAGCATTCTCTTTCTAGTTCGTATTATTTGGTCCGACCTGCCGCCCCGCCGCCCACCTGCATCGACTGCAGCCGGATTCGTTCGGTTTCAATTTTGCCGTCGACCTCTGCGCGGGTTTGCATCGCGTTCCCTCCACCGCCGATCGAAACCTCCGCCAGTGCAGTTCGTCTCCTACCTCTGCATCGACAGTGCATCTCGCCCGCTCCGCTAGATCCAGCACCGTCCACCTCTGCCTCGCCCGCTCCGCTCGACCCAGCGCCGTCCAGATCGCGCTTCTCTCGACCGCTACACCTGCTCCAGGCCCGGATCCGCCTCATCGACGAACTGTTCGCCAGCGCACGTCCGCATCTCATCGACAATGCATCTCTGCTCCACGAACTGTGACAGTGCGTCGATGATGCGCCTCTGATCCAGCGCACGAACTGTTCGCCAGCGCACGTCTGCGTCTCATCGACGGTGCGTCTTTGCTCCAGGCCCGGATCCTTGATCGGTGGTTCTGCCTCCGTTCGGCCGACCAGCATCCGGATTCGCCCTATCCACCGCCCCGCTCTCAACCTGTCACAGCGCCAGCCGCCGCCTGCTCTTCCGCAGCGACCGTCCGCTGCTAGCCCCCTTCCCTGGCTTCGGCACTCTCCTGCCAACCTCCAGCTCGGAGCAATCGTCCTCATATGCCAAAGAGCCGGATGGAAGCCCGCGTGGAATCCCTCGAACACTCCCTCGCCACCATCACCTCTCGTCTCGAGGCATAGACCAAGCAGTTCGCCTCGATTCTAACCATGCTCCAGAAATTGCAGCCCACCCAGCACTCTGGGCCCTCTACCACCTCTATTGTGGGATCCCCCAGCACCGTGCTTCCCGATACTTCCGCAGTGGTGGAAGTGCCTACTCCACCGTACCGTGGACCTGACATGCCTACCTTCAACGGGTCTGACCCCCTCGGGTGGATTGCCCGCGCCGAGCAGTTCTTCGATATTCACCCTACAACGCCGACACAACGGGTCTCCACCGCAATTATCGGCATGGAAGGGTCGGCCCTCTATTGGGTCTGTTGGCTTCGCCAGACCTCTCCCGACCTCACCTGGCCAGCTCTCTCTGAGGCCCTCATTCAGTGATATGACGCCCGCTACTCCGGCCCCATGATCGAGCGACTTTGCGGGGTCCGTCACACCGGCTCCATTGACTCATACATTGACGCCTTCGTGGAATTAGTCACCCATGTCCCCGGTCTTCCCCCAGACCATTACTTGGGGTTCTTCATGAACGGCTTGCAACCCCACTTCCGCTCCCGTTTCCGCACTCTCCAACCGCTAACGGTTCACCACGCCATTGATCTCTCCCCCCTAGTGGAGGCGGAATTCCTCGCGACGTCCGGCGACATTCCTTCCCCATCGCCACCCTCTCGGCATCCTTCCTGCACATATGTCTCGACCCATCCGAAACCTACACCTCCGCCACCTCCTCTGCCCCGGCCACCAATGATGGGTCCTCGCAACAACCGGCCTGTCCCTACCCACCGCCTGACCAACCAGGAGTACAACGACTTACGGAGCAAGGGTCTGTGCTTCCGCTGCAAGCACCCCTACTCTCCTGGTCATGAGTGCTCGGTGAAGGAGTGTCGAGTCCTCATCGGCGACGACGTGGCTGCACTCTCCGCCGCCGACTTTGACACCCTGCTGTCCCACACGCGAGCATATCATTACTGACCGGCGGGCGGCGTTCCGACCTTGGGGTCAAGGTCGCTTTTCTGACGGGATGTATTGTTACGCGCACGCGCCTCCTAGTTTATTATTGCTTTTCTTTAAATGTGTTAGTTGATGTGAGCCCCCCCTCCCTATATAAGGAGATGGTTTTGGGGAGTTAGGTTATCTTTTGATCCTTGGTCTTTTGGGCTATCATTAGAGAGAAGCTCTTGGGAGGAATCAATCTCCAAGAGTTGGCCGGAGCTTGCTCCGGATTATATCCGCGGTTCCTTGATTCAAGCATTCTCTTTCTAGTTCGTATTAGAAGCATGATTTGATTTGATAAGTCGTTCCATCAGCCATCGGAGATGTATGCATTCTCCACTTGCAATCTGAAATTGCACAACGAAGTGTAATTCTCTCTTTCTCATTTTTCGCTCTAACTTGCAGCCCTCTCTAATGGAATATTCAACTAATGCATTCCTAAAGGCATGCACATCAGCAAAAACCATGCCATCTTGAAAGATTATAGACTCGCTTTGATTTAATGGCATTTAGAATTCAAGCATATTAGGATTACATAACTTTCTCGCAGCTCCTTCAATCCCAAATTTGTTGACCTCTCCATCTGATAATTCAAGATCACATTGATCATTTGAATCAAAGTTTGATAACACATCACTATCACTCACTTGAAACTCATCACAACTAACAAATGCTTCCAACTCATCATCCACATTGGCGTTCCTCATGACTACCAAAGAAAAAATAACAACATTAATGTTAACGCACATTCACTGGATGAGCAAACAAAAAAACTGGAAATCCAAGAGGAAATCAAAGAGGAAATCCACATTCACTGGAAGGTAATCAAAGAGGAAATCCACATTCACCGTTGGATGAGCAAACCAAAAAACTGGAGCTCGCTGGAATAAAGAGGCTCACCCGAATAGGCGAAGCAGTGATGGGAGCTCGCTGGAAGCCGGCCTCACCGGAACAAGGCCCACCGCGAGTGAAAGGCACGACAGTGATGTGGGCTCGCTGGAAGCTGGCCTCACCGGAACAAGGCCCGTCGACGCACGGAAAATGCCGAAGTCGCAAGCCACGGCAGTGATGGGAGCTCGCTGGAAGCAAACAAGCGGCCTCGCCGGAAATGTCGATGCCCACAGAGGCCTCACCGGGAACAAGGTGGCCTCACCGGAAATGTTGACGCGCGGGAGGAAGAGGACGAGAGCAAGCGTGGCAGATTTTTTCTGAAGGCACGCGACAATGAAAAGGCAGAGCTGTTTTATTAAACCTAGGGTTTGTTTGGTCTTTTAAACACATAAGTTATAGGTTTTGGACGGATTTGGCCTCTTTATTAACTGTACAAATTATGAGGGGAGGTAAATGTAATTTTGAAACTAAGAGGGGTGCACCTTGTAATTATAGAAACTTACAGGGGAGGTCCCGGTAATTAACCCTATATATATATTCTAATATATAAAGATCTCCCCTTCATGGTGTAATAGTGTGCACCATCTGTTTTATCCTTGCCAGTCCATTTTAATTCAAAACAGACCCTCTTCAAGAAAAAAAAACAATCTTGGCCATTGATTTAAAATAAAAATTACTAGCGCTCTTATTTTTTCACCATCTCACGAGAGTACCTTGGCCCGCACGGTGGTGTAATGGTGTGCATGGGCGGGGGTACTGTTGCGGCTGCACGGGGTGCTCCCGTGCACTGTCACTTGTGTGTGTGTGTGCGTGTAACATCATAACACAATCAATTGTGCATGGGTCTCCAGCTCTCTTCTTGTCTCTTCTCTCCAGCTTTCTTCTGGATGTGAAGAAGGGTAAAACAATGTAAAATAAGCAGTAAAATGAGAAATTCATATATATATATATATATGTATATTCTTTGATAAAATAAATTTCTTATTATACATCATTGAACTGCAGGCAGTGGAGGTTTTGTGGACTCCTCAGAACGAAAACGACACGCTTACGGAGCGCGAACTACTGGAAGATTACCCACTTTTGAGGCCTTTGTAAAAAAAAGGAATGGAAGGTCTTGAGAAAAGTCTTGTATATGCAGCAGAATAGGTTCATGTATTTTATGGGTTGTAAGGTATTGTGCTTCCAGCTCTTCAGTCTCTGTAGCTTCACGCCCATACATGAAAGTAAATTTACTGACACTATACATATATATATATATGTATTTGAGAAAATGGAATTGAAACCAGAAGTAAGAGGGACTCGAGGCTTTTGTTAAGCTTTTGTTCTGCAGAAATCTGCATGCTAATTCAGGAGGTTCATGAAATGTTAGGTGTGTTAGGTTGGGTCTCACACTGTGAGTAAAAGGGTGTGTTAGGTTGTCCTCTTGACAGCATTGAGTGCGGTTTAGCTAAGTCAGCCTCACAGTAAAACCTTAATAGTGTAGCTGAGAGGAGACTACAAAAGCAGAACAATAAGGTCAGCCTTAGTAAAAAAAAGGCTGCGTTCGTTTCGCGGGTTTTGTAGGAAGGAATTAGTTTTGAGTTCACAGGTGTTCGTTTGATAGATTATTGAAGGGAATTGTTTTTCCTTCAAAGCCTACCGTTTTGGATCCATTAAAAATTTAGCCTAAGGTGAAAACCCATCCTTTTCCATCTATTTTGGGAGAATTTTTCTCTCCGGCTAATCACGTGTCATCACTCTCTCCCTATAACATTATATCTATTATTTTAAATTTTTTTTGGATATTTATATAGTATTTCTTATGATAGTATATTTGTTAATATTGTTTGTTAACTAATTACTCTTTATTTGTATATTATATTTCATTAATCTTTCGTGTTTTACCTATTTCAAAGAAATAATTATTATTTAGAGCAATGTTATAACACGAATTATATAGTATTCTTTCAAAGAATATTTATTATTTCAAAGAAATATTTATATAGTATTCTTGTGTTTTAACTATTTTAAAGAAATATTTATTATTTAGAGCACGAATTATAGTAATTATATTACGGTTTCATGTTAATTAAATTTTTTTGATATGTTTAGATATCAATTTCTACGTTTGAATTTCATCATATAGTCGAACAGAAAAATTGGCAGATTCAATTCCTATCATTGAAAATCATCGTGCAAACCAACAATTGAATTGAATTTTAGCTCAAAACTAAAACCTATGAAATTTTGCATATTCTTACTTGCAACCCTACCAATAACACGTAGAAGGGGTGTAGTGATAATGAATCAAATTGAAAATTAGATTAAAAAGTATAATAATTAAAGATAATTGATTTGAACACTCAAAACCAGAAGTTCAAATTATTTTTACTCTCATTTTTTTTCATTTTACTTTCAATGTGATTATTGTATCTTTACTCCTAGGCTTTGTTTGGCAAAGTGTTTTCCGTCGTGCAATATATCTTTTGCATGATAACGGTTACGACCGCCACCAAGAAAATAAAATTAGTTTTGAACATAAAAGTAGATGAAGTTCCTTATGTGAGGTCGGGCATTCTCGAACGACTGTTCATAGCCACAACGTTTACGATCGCCACCGCCGCGCCAAATGGAGCGCTAATGTTGTGATGCTTGAACTCGAAACACTAAATTTTAAATTATGATGATTGTATTTTCCAAAACTTAAGAACATTATGTTAGAATATAAAAATTCATGATTAGCTCTCATTAATGTTGAATCAATATATTTGTAAATAGTGTAGCAATAAATTTATATGCCCAAATAAAATCTAAATATAAAGTGCTTCAAATTATATTGTATTATATTTTTGAGATTTTAAGCAAAAGTAATAATGAATTATAAAATTATTAGAGCATCTTAAACTTGTTTCTTCAATAAAATTTATAAATAAATATCGCTATTTTTTGTTGACTTTGTTTGGCATTCTTGCTAGCTTGACATTACAACCGTTGGAATATCAAGTATTCGTTACAGTTATTATCTTGAAAACTGATCGATGTGCCTAATTATAGACGTTTCAACTAGTAAAAACAAACATAAAGAAAATAACGCAAAATTTAAGGAAAATCGAGAAATTTTCCATATTTATCCTTTAAATTATTGTGAAGGGGAGCATTGGCGCACCTGTTAAGGTGTTGTTGTGCGACCTTGAGGTCACAGGTTTGAGTCTTGGAAGTGGTCTCTTGCAAAAATAAAGGGTAAGACTTGCCTACATTTCACCCTTGTGATGGGACCCTTCCCCGGACCCGTTGCACGGGAATGTTTTGTTCATCAGGCTGCCCCTTTTTTATCCTTTAAATTATTGTGAAAATAATGACTAATTTTCTATACGAGTGATTGTAACTGGGAGATATCCAGACCGTTAATACATATCGGGAAATGATGCTCGATAATCCATGTTCGTTCATCTAAAATGCATTTTACGCTATTATTGGCCGGCCTATAATTAGGCACAACCGCGGCATATTTATCCCTTTTTTTTCATTATATTTTTTTATTTTAATTTCTATACAGCTTTACTATTTACTTTTATTATTACGAGTGAGAGGCACGGGGCCAACCACGACAGTACCTCAACTGCAATAGTGCACGGGGGGCCCGTGCCTCGCGCGTCATTATCCCAGCCACGACATTGTCCCGACACGATGACACTCCCGCCGCTCCCAAACCCTGAGTGTTATATTCTACTCGTCCCTCATTTTTGCATGTGCACGGAGGTTTGCGAGCGGCGGGGAGCACACATTGTTTATTGTAGTTATAATAGTTTATCTACATGCGAACATATTTTTTAAAATTAAAGAAAATATATAAATTTTAAAAACTGATTTTTTTTAATAAATAGGAATAAAGTCCGAAAGTAACTGTTTAACCAAATTGCGTTTTTACTTTTAATATAGTATAGATATTTATTTAACTAAAAAGTAGAAAACGGACGCCCGACCGGACCCCCAGCCGGTCCGGTCCAGGTCTCCGGTTCCAGCAATATGGGAACCGCCCGGGAAACCGGGAACCGGGCGGCCCGACCGGTAAACCGGGAACCGGGACCGGTTTCGCATAACCGGGCAGGTCCAAAGAACTCGTCCACTAGGCCAACTCTCCTTGTTTGAAAGAACCGAAATATATTTTATATATAATATATGTACTTATATTTATTAGTAAATAACTAAATATATTCATTCTAAATAACATTATTCATTCTAATAACATTATTTATTGGTATAAAATATAGGGATATATCTACTATTTTATTCAAAATTTATAATGATTTTATATTTTCTAAATATTTCAGTAACTCAAAATTTTAGATAAATATTTAAATATTGCTCTTGTACGGCATATTTTTTTATTTTTTGTTAAGATATTATTATATATAGAAATTAAATCAATTGTTTTTTAATTTTTTTTTAATTTTTTATCTACAATGTCACAAAACATTATTATATAATGTTGTGTTTCATCATATATGTTATATGATTTGACAATATAACATAGTTTTTGCTTTAATAATTATATAGTTTGTTTTATAATTTATATTTTTAAAGTTTACTAAATTAAATAATAGTATAATACAATATCACGGTTCGACCCCGGTCCGACCGGTCCAACCGGTCGGACCTTGAACCTTTGACCTCACCGGTTTCGTCTCCAGTCCGGTTCTTAAAACCTTAATTTAACTCGAGCTTTTGAATTGGTTAATGTGGAAGAGACAAAATTGCCGGGATGGATGGGGCAGAGAAGATAGATATAAATTAAAATATTTCAAACAATAATACTATCAAATGAAGCTTATCCCTAAATCTTAAATATTAGACTTTAAAATATAAGAAATTCGTGATTTACAATATATATATAAAATAATGAGTCGGTCATAAATGTTAACATTTCGTGATTAAAAAAATCAAAGGGCCATGGATTTATTCAAACAAATCAAGAAGAAAAAACTTGGTTCAAGCCTGTTTTTTAAGCTCCAACAAACACACAAATGCCAAGAGAAACATTGCCGAAGTATATCCGTTGCATTCCTCTTCTCAGATGCCATGAAGACACCAGAGATACAAGCTCTGTCTGGCGCGGTGGTGGAGGTCGTGAATGCGGTGGTTATGAACCGTTGTTTGTGACCACACGACCTCACCTAAGAAACTTCATCCACTTTTATGTTCAAAACTAGTTTTTTTTTCATAACCAATGTCATGACAAACATACTGTCTATCATTGTGGCATTTTTGTCCAAACTCATCGAATCAAAAACGACGCGCATACAAACCAAAATCAATGAAAACCGAAGCATCTCTTCGTCTTTTCCCATAAAAATTCTTCGAATCATTGAGCGGAGAGAAACCATCAACAACTCACCTCATCTGTCACCCCTTTAAAACACGACGATTTAATGGTATATGTAACAACACTGCTACAGGAAACCGACAAAGAATGACTGAAGGGGTGGAGTCGGGGTGGCTGGATAGAAGGTTAAACCTTCCTGAAACAGCATCAGGTAATATACGTTTAACTATTCTATCTAATTTACAAAGGAAAACTAATTACTTCATTGATTTTCAGATACCCGTTACATTGTCTTGTACATGTATTAATAGGATAGAAAACTACCGTTACATTTGTATGGCTTTCCCTGTGGCTCTAGTTGGTGTGGTCATCTATGTAACTATACCCGTTACAGTATACTCGACTATTTCGACGAAAACACGAATCAAAAACTTTCCCAAATGGCATGATTCTACAGCAGTGAAGTTAATTAAATAGATCACAAGGCAGTTTCATAATTTTCAGCAAAATTTTCGACTCTAGTTGTCATCTCGTGGAGCATAAAACATGAGCAATATCAACATGTACAACAATTTCTACATCTACAGCAGCCATTGGAAAGGGTATGAAACTGCGAACAATCTGCGGTCAGGAGTTGCTAAATATAATTTCCTTTCTTCAACAAAATGTTTAGATTCAGTAGTATTACCTTTTTCGGAAGACTTCTTCGTGGTGCTGGTCTTGCCTGTATCGCCATGAATGCCATTAGAAGGTATTTGATATGAGAAATTTGTACCATGGTGAAAAGATTTCATTGCTTTCAACGGCCCATCATTTTTCAGCTGATCAATGTGCCTGCTCTTTTCATTCAAATCCGGGTCGCTGGGGGAGAGCTCTCCAGCTCCGGGCTGCTCGGATTCTGCGACATGGTATGCTATCTCTCCGAATCGGCCATGCAGGGCGCAGTCGAGTTGTTCGGTACCGGTGTCGTCGGCCATCGACAGGTAGTTTGCGAGGGAGCTCGTAGTAGACGAATCATGGGGCTCGTGACTTCCCGAAGAGGACGAAACCAAAGAACCTAGTGGACCCAGGCTAGGCTGCCATTCTGGAACCAAGGACGAAACTTTTTCGTCGATCATCCACGTGATTCGTATAACGTCGTGGTCGGTTACGTTCAGCTCGGTGACCATTTCAGAGGCAACACCGAATGCGGTGTCATTCTCAACATCGAAATGAAAGTAGATGTTTCGGACGTGGCCTGCACGGTTTTGTAGCATATTCAACTAGATGAACCTCCATTGTAGCAAGTACATGAAATGAACAACATAGATTACCTTCTCTATCAGAAACTCTAAGCCGCAAAAAGATGTTTCCATCATCTTTCTTCATACCCTTGATTGTGATCTCCAAATCAGAGCGAAACTCGCTCCCTGGGCTATAAAAAGTGTCGAACCGGTCTGTTTCGAATTCTACAGTATTCCAATCCCACCCATTCTCTAACATCGCGTTGTAGGGAAGGTCATAGCCCGGCAACCTACTTGTTACCGATGAACCATTATTCTGAGGGGAACTAAAAGAAGGCTGGCTGGGGTCCCCTACAAGAGGATGATCATCAATTTGGAGAAAAGGATCATTCAAAAGTTCCCTTGCAGAAGGTCTCTCTGATACATTTGAAATGCATTTCTCCACAAATTTTCTAATTTCAGGATCATTGACTTCATAGAAAGCATCAGGCTTAATGCCCTATTAAAGATGGAAGTTGTTGGTGAGAAAGGAAAGCTCGAATTTAACGAGGAGAGAGTTTTTTTATCCTTACAGAGATGACTTTTTTGTAGATTTGTGCGGGATGGCAGCATTCGCTATAAGGATACTCAAAGGTAACCATTTCCAAAACACACATTCCAAAAGAGTATATATCCACCAATTCATTGTATGCCTCCTTATACACCTCTGGTGCCATGAACTCTGGAGTCCCTGAACATTATTCAAATAGAGATCATTAATATCTTACAACTTAATAATACTTATGCAATGTTTGGGTGGGCTCTGTTGCGGCGCAAAAGGAGTGGCCGTGCGAAAGGAGTGGCCGTGGGAAAGGGAGGGGAACCCCTATGCTGGGAGAGAGAGACCCACCGCAGGTTTATGTCCTTCCCACTGGAGGCGGACTACCGCCGCACATTCGGGAACTGTTTGGGGCGCCTCCCTTTCTCATCGCCCCGCTTGGAAAGGAAGACCCACAGCCCACCCAAACAGAGCCTTAAAGAGGGAATTCACATGAACAGTGCGGTGCGCGTAACATCAGAGCCACCGATATTTTTTTCGGTGCATCAAATCACGTGCGCACTCATCTTGATGTGTATTTCGGTGGCTCTGATTTCACTCGCACGGGACTGTTCATGTACGCTAGACGTACCTAAAAATTGTTCCTTAAAGAGATGTTTGGTTCAATTTTACATGCATCTTCTCTTGGACTCTTCTAGTCTGAACTGGATGACACTAAAAGACTCTCAAGGGTCCATTCGGTTGGACGGAATTGGAATTCGATGCTAGACTTGAGTTTAATTCTAGTTCTAATGTTCGGGCAAACAATATAGTTGACTATGCAGAAATGAAATTTGTCAATTCTATTGTCAAATTGTGGGGAAAAATTTAGTCAACTAGAAATTATCTCTCAAGAAATCTCATTGGATTTTCTCTCTATAAATCTATTTCTAAAAAATTCTAGTCCACTAGGTTTCTCTCATTCAAATACTTTCTCTCTACATTTTCCTCTATCAATTTTATCTCTCTCTCTCTCTCTCAAAATATCACTAGATTATTTTCTCTAGAAATCTATCTCTTAACAATTTTATCTCACTTGTGAGCATTTACTATCTATTTATTTCTCACTTCATTGGATTTTAATAGTTGATTTTGAGTTCATAGTCTAACTTCAATTCTCATGAAATTGCCTGAATTCCAATTCCAAATCCATTTACGAAACGGAGCGGTGGAATTGGAATTTAACCTCTCAATTCCTATTTCTAAGCCCCAATTCCGCCCAACCAAACAAACCCTAATAAGAGAAGAAGCATTTGTCGCTATTCGAAGGCGCCAACAAAAACGGTCGACATCATTTAACAACATAAGATGACAATGCAGACGTGATCAATCACCGAACAGCCCCCAAATCTCTTTCTCGGGCGTGAGCGGACGCATCGGAAGACAAAAGACGATTCAATGCTATGAGGAGATTAGGGTTTCGTACCCACGCAGTGTTCAGCATGCGACTTCCGTAGGATCGCGGCGAGTCCCATGTCGCCAATCTTGACCTCTCCTTGGTTTCCATTGACAAAAATGTTGTCACACTTGAGGTCTCTATGTATGATGGGAGGGACATGACTGTGGAGGTACAGCAAACCGCTTAAAATTTGCCTGCACCAATGCTTCACTGCCCTAACGCTGACTCTCCTATGCTTCTGCCTATATCTGAATTGTGTTAACTAAGATAAGTCAGAAGAAGAAGAAGAAGAAGAAGAGAAAATGATGTATTTTATCCCAGACAGGGAAATAATATATATATATATATATATATATATATATATATATGTAAACAACAGTAGAATTAGGTCAACTTACTGCCTTAGAGTGCCCGAGGTAAACAGCTCCGTGATAAAATTTATTTTTCTCTTGGAGGTATCGACCCAAGAGGAATTGAATTTCATGATGTTCTTGTGTTTTAGGGTTTTGAGGAGGTGAATCTCACAATAAAGCCTCTCCAAATCCTCGGGGGATTGAAGAAAATCATTTAACCTAACCTGGTTCCAAGCAACTTCAATCCCTTCGTACTCATCAAATCCCCGGTAACTATAATCAAATTGCAGTTTAGAAGAAGAAGAAGAAGAAGAAGAAGAAAAAAACACCATCTCATCTGAGAATTCCAGAAATTTACAGAAGAATTTTGCCCCAAAGTATACAAAATTAGGTGGAAAAAAAGGGGGGCAGTTTCATACACTATTTTCGAAGCCCCTTTCCCGAGGATCTCGTCATACTGCAAAGAACATATCAGGATTATGCATCGATCAACCCTAAAAGAGGGGAAAACAAATGAGGCTCACCCGTCCGTATCTACCAGTCGGATCAACTTCCAGAAGCCGCGGATATTCTGAATCCTGGATATTAGAATCCATACTTCTCCAGAGAACTAACCTCCGCAAATGTTTGTAGGGGATGATGGCAGAGGCACCATTTAGAGCGCTCTTAAGAAAGAAGGAGGAGGAAACCCGCCAGAGTGAGAGAAGGAGAGACTCTGACTGAGAAATCGGAAAGTGGCATGAAAGGGGATGTTGAATTTAGCTTGAGAGCGGAGAATAGATCCGAGACAGAAACTCTAAAACCAGCTGAAAACCAACTATTAATAATCGAGTCAATGTAAGGAAGCAACCCACGAGAAATAAGAATCGCAATTGTTTTGGGCCCTCATTTCTTTGTCGTCTTCATCTCGCCTAACTTGTGTCGATTTGCTCTTCTTTCCTGCTTTCATTCCCAATTCCACCTTCTTCTTCTTCTTCCATTCCCAACTCTAGCCAAGCAGTCAGCTGTGGATCCGAAGTTGTGGACTGAATCCTTTACAGGTAAATAATGTAGACGGACGGATAATAACCGTGCGAGTCAATTTTGTACAGTTGGGATTAAATACACGCTAATTCTTAAAAGAGAGTTGATATTAGCAGTCCTGAATTGGCTATTCGCAGTCCATCCCTATTCATAGTCCATAAATTTTATTTGTAGTCCAAAATTATATTTGCACCCCACTCCCATCTCAAATAAGCGTAACATGTTGCTGATTTATTAAGCACTAGAAGCCTAGAGAAATATCTCAAAGACTCTAAAATAATTTAAATACCTAGCAGGAAAACAAGTTAAATGGCATGCATAGAGGAATTAACTCTAAAACAAGTTAAATGGCATTCAAACCTTCCTCTAACCAGGAAAATGACTACTTTTTTGGGATTTCCGCTAGATAATTTCTTTTCTTTTCTTTTTGAAGAAAGTGAATCTAAGAGGGGAAAAGACGACGCGACCGATAGAACTAGGGCTAGGGTTTAGGCAACGAGAGGAGAGATGGAGAGGATGAGGTTATTCGATGGGATGCGATTAGCGAGAATTAGACTGTGAATATAATGAATTTTTTTTACAATTGTTGGGGTGCGAATAGCGAGAATTGGACTGCTAATATGAACTCTCTTCTTAAAATACTGTAGTTTTGTATGAAATCTCTCTTGGGATGAATTTATAAAATCATAACGGTATGAATTCATTTTAATTATGGCTGAATCCATGAAGATAGATTTATGCTGCTAAGGATCCTCAAAATCTATTGATGATAATGAAACGATGTCGCGCATTAAGGCGCTGTTTGACATAGAATTTTTTGCCGCCGTCACCGAGAAAAGAAAACTAGTTTTGAACATAAAAGGGAATGAAGTTCCTTAGGTGAAATCCGCGTTTCATATCCACTGCGTTCATGACCACTATCGCATGCCAAACAGAGCCTAAATGTCACTCGATATTCACAGATAATCTAAGTTATCAATACAATATGATATGTACACACACGCGCGAGCAGCTCCGCAAAGGATTTCGTTCATGCTCGCTGATTCTTAGTGGGTTGCGCCCGCATTCAAGCGGGTTGCGTCCGCATATGATCCCTTACATTTTATTCAAAACATATAGATATGAGTATTTAAAATTGACCGTAAAAAATATGAATTAATATTCTTAATTTTATTTTGTAAAATAATATAAATTTTTACTAAAAAATCAATTTCTCTCTTACTTTCTCTTCTCTCCGCCTCTCCCTCTTATCCCTAAATATAAATGTAGGTACAGGAGAGCTATAAATTCCCTCTCCCTCTCTCCCCGAGAGAATTTTCTGTATGCGTAGCGTTTGACGGGATGGTGCAGGACAGTATTTTTAGTTGAGATTACGATTGTAACTGTATTCATAGTTATATTTACAGTCGAAAAACATATGTAATTTACAACGGTAACTGTATTAAAAAGATCACTTTTTAGCACGTGTATTTTCAGACTGTAATATATACATATGAGATCTTAAAATGATCATAAAAATAGATAAATTGATATTCTGTGATTTATTTTCTTAAAAGAACGGTACTTTGGGCTAGAAATACAATCCGTACACAGAAAAGTAAAAACGTTACACGTACATAAAATTTTTCCATCTCTCACACTCTCTCTTCTATCTTTTTCTCTCTTCATTGGATTGTTGAGACCAAAACTTTAATCGAAAAAAACAAAGAAAAAAATGCCAAAAAAAAAAGGAGTAAGCACACATAGATTTACGTGGTTCGGCCTGCTCCACGGTCACGCTAAGATTTCTCCGTGCACATTAAGATTACAAAGCAAGATGCAAAAGTAAGTTTTTTTTATGGCGATTGTTATCCGCACTACAGTTTTGGCTATTCGCATTTTTTTGTATGAGTTATTAAGCGCCTTTTGAAAATACGCCTCGTGCGTACATTTTTAGGAAAAGTGATCAGCATGAAAGTTGTAGGAAAAGTGATCAACACTTTTCCTAAAAATGCACGCACAAGACGTATTGCCGCCATGATTGAAACATGCGCGTAACTATAGCGAATTTTTGGAAATACGTCGTATATATGCTTTTTTAGGAAAAGTGTTCAACACTAAAGTTGTAGATCTCGACGAGATCTACAACTTTCGTGTTGAACACTTTTCCTAAAAATGCATGTACAGGACTTATTTCCAAAAGACGCGTAATAACTCATAAAAAAGTGCGGATAGACAAAACTGTAGTGCGGATAACAATCGCCTTTTTTATACTTAGAAGTCTAGGGTCACATGGAAACAGTAAATGTATATAAGTGACTCACATTGATTATTGTTTTTAACGATCTCATGCATTAGTTCAACATATACTGTTGTAACTAAAATTAAATGAACTGTTTGTAACTGTTAAATTATATATGCATTAAATGAACGGTTATAATTACATATACTTGTAACAAAAAATAAATTATAAATTGCTCGTAGGGTAGATTGAACCCCTGTTATATAGCGAAAGAGAGAATCATTCAAAATTGATTAGATGATGATGCATGCATAGTTGATCAAGGGAATCTGGATCCGGATCCTCTGGAGTTCCTGCGGGAACTTCAGAGGGTGGAGTTCCTATTTTGAGATCAATTCGAGTGGAATCAAAAAAAGTGGTTAACATCAAAGTTGTAGATCTCGTCGAGACGAATAACTTTCATTTTGATCATTTTTTGATTTGAAGTCGTTTAGGCCACCGATTTGGGCCCCGAAAAAACAGGATCCGAAAAATATTAATATAATTAATTTCGGATCCTGTTTTTTCGGGGCCCAAATCGGGGGTCTAAACGACTTCAAATCAAGAAATGATCAACATGAAAGTTATTCGTCTCGGCGAGATCTACAACTTTGATGTTAACCACTTTTTTTGGTTCCACTCAGATTGGTCTCAAAATAGGAACTTCACCCTCTGGAATTCCCGCAGGAACTCCAGAGGATCCGGATCCAGGGAATCTAAG
This sequence comes from Dactylorhiza incarnata, assembly GCA_033032865.1. Lineage (NCBI taxonomy): Eukaryota > Viridiplantae > Streptophyta > Magnoliopsida > Asparagales > Orchidaceae > Dactylorhiza > Dactylorhiza incarnata. Next base: position 483,354 of record JAWHQI010000304.1, read on the forward strand.
CCCGAAATTACTTTCAAAATTGAGGAAAGTAAGGCTTCGTTTGAGAGGGCGGCGGGCCACCGGTACGAGAGTAGACGCCGCCGAAAGACGTAAAAACAAAAGAGGGAGTAAACGCTCCAATTGAAATTTGTCTCGATTTTCTTAGAATGAACGTGTCCAAGTCTATTGTGTTATAGCTTTGGTTCTATCAGTGACGAACTCATTTGATTTATGCACTCATTTTCTAGGCTAAGTCTATACATTACATTGATCAGGTAAGCGCAATCAAAGTAGTGAGAATTAACAGTTAACGTTATTTTACCGTTTGTGGTTGTGAAAGACATGTCAGGCTTATCAAGCAAACTCATAGAAATTAATTTTTTTGTTAAATTAAGAACTACTTTAACATTTTGCAAAATTAAGGTTTTACCTGAAGAGATGACTAGTTCTGTTGTCCCAACATGAGTAACATCTGTCTCTCCTCCATTGCAGTTTTCAACTCTGTCTTGGACTGCTCTGACCTCTGAAAGAAGACTTCTATCATTTGTGACGTGACATGTAGCACCGCTGTCCAGCCACCACTCAGAAGACGTACCGCGGTGACTACTCCCAATCATAGCCACGAAGGACTTGGGATCAGAATTGTCAACCACCATGTTCGTCACATTTTGTGGGGCTTCCTCCTTTTGCTTCTTCGGACCCTTGCATTCAGCGGCCCAGTGACCCCACTTGTCGCAGTTGTGGCACTTGCCCTTCTTCCTTTTGAGAGAAAGCTTTTTAACCGCCAACTGTGCAGGGGTATCACCCTTAGGTGTCGGGAGCTTCCGAAAAGGCTTACTAGGTCGAGAAACGAAGTTGACAACCTGTGAGAGCTGAGCAACTTGCTCCGTGCTTTTCCCAGCAATGTTTTGGTTCTCAATGTGGATGAATCTTTTGAGTTCATCCAGAGTGATCTTCTCATTCTGTCTGTGCATTTCAATCTTGAAGGTGAGCCACTCAGGAGACAGCTTACTCAGAATCAGATACACAAAGAGACTGTCGTCCATCTTCGATTGATCGTCCTCCAGCTTGTTATGCAGGTTCTCCAACTCTATGATTTGAGGAGTGATTGACAAATTTGATTTGAGTCTGATGTTGAAAAACTTCTCCCCAATGAGCTATTTTGACAGTACTTTCTCCTTCTACAAATATGCGTTGAGACAATCCCAAATCTCCTTTGTAGTCTTGTAGGCATGATAGGTCAGTGTGAGACGGGGATTAAGGGAGTTCAGCAGGTAATCCCTGCAGAAATCTTCATCCTTGTTCAACTGGTATTCGTTCACGCCCTCGCCGGTAGAGGCGAAATCGCTCTGAACAGTATAGGAAATATCACGTTCCTTCACTACTAGTTGGACTTGAATTTTCCAACTAAGGAAGTCGGAGACGTCGAACAACTGCAACTTAGCGACGTCGAGCGCATTTTTCTTCGACATCGCGTTTTGATTGAAAAAATAGAAATAAAATTCTAGAACGAGGTCACCTGAGCCGTGCGGAGACGAGTCGGGCACTTCGGATCCAATCCAGTAATTGTGTGTGCTTTCTCAAGCAGGTGCCGAAGACTCGCTCAGATTGCGAAAAAACAACACAATTCTTCTCGACTGCAAGTAACTGCCGTCACTGAACTAGGTTGACTTGATCTCACTGCAGAAATTCAGCAAAGAACTTCCTCCTCCTAGACTCCATTTGCTGATCGTGGACTAGAAGAAAGAAAAAAAAAATCTTGCCTAGATCTGGAAATTAAAGGACTATAGATCCGACAAAGTTAGCCAAAGAAAATCCAGATCCCCCTTTAGTTTTCTGTTCTCGAACGGCAGAAAAAAGGTGAATCATAGATCTGAGAATCACGGCAAATCCTAGATCCAAGTTCTGCCTAGATCTGAAAGATGATCCTAACCTGGGCAAGTTGAAATCCTAGAGTAAGATGAGACCTTAGTCAAACTTCAGATCTGCATCGGGACAAAGAAGATCGACTTCCGGAAAAACAACAAAACTTCAGCGACTGCGCAACGACGGCGGATCTGTGCAGCAGCGGCGGCCACGGGAGGTCTTTGACGGCAACGGGAGCGGCGCGCTTCAGATCCACGGCGGCGGCGAGATGAAAAACTCGTGCTTCAGATCTCGATCGGTTTCTCCCTCTACCAGGTCTGCGATGGGAACTTAACCTCCTTCCAGATCTATGAGTCGGCGGTTACACCAAGCGAGATCTTTGGTTCCGAGGTAGGCGGCAATGGGAGCGGCGCACGGGAAGACGCGATCCTTGCAGAAACGGTACGACGCACTGCTACGGGAGGGTGAGCAGCGACCAGAAATTTTGCACGAACAGGAGAGAGCACGGACGGGAGCGAAAACCCTAGAGAGAAAAAAATATCTTGAGAATGTTGAGGCTCCGCTTAAAATAGTCCACTAAGACTCATCAAGTGTGGAATGACCTTATATAGTATCTCCAACGTAGAGCCCTTCAACTCTAGTGACATGAAATCCAATGGGTCGTTCCGAGTCGGTCTTGATACGCGCCGACATATTAACTAAATAACCTAACAAAAATTATATATATAAGTAGCCCGTGCTCGATGCTCTCGGGCGGCCTTCGGCCGCATCAATGCGTGTTTCACGACATTGGGGTGCGAGCGGCGAGGCATTCACGATGTTCACAGGCGAAGCCCGTACAATCGAGAGCAATGTAGATGGGCGCATCACGGGCTTTATGCAGGCAAAGACCGCATTAATGCGGCCAAAGACCGCCCGAGAACTTCGAGTGCGGGCGTAGCCCGTGCGAAAATGCTCGTATAGGTAGATAAATTATCACCTTAAATTTAACATATACCATCAAATTCACCTGTAAGGCTGTAATGCATTGCATCCATCAAATTATCTCATCGTTGGTTATTAAAAACAAATAAAAAGCGAGAAAAGATTCAGCCCGTTTGTTATTTAGGGCTGGCTTGGTAGGGCGGCGCCCGGCGGCGGCTGGAACCGGCGGCTGGGAACCGATGGCTAGGACCGGAGGTGGGGAGGTGGGATTGGAGACGAAGTGGTGAGAGGGCTTTTGCGAACAGACGCGGGAGTAAACGCCGCCACGCGCCCTCGGGCGCCGTTCATTTTTTCGCCTTGCGGCTGCGTCTGCTCCCACACCGACGCTCCGCCGCCGCCCCAACCGAAGCCTAGAGGGGAAAAAAGAACGCATTATGAGGGAGTCTACTTTGAGCAGTCATATTATAATAATTTATTAATTATAGTAAAAAAAAATTAATGCACGCTCATAGAAACTGATGGATGTACAAAGTCCGCTTACAGCCAAGAAAAGCCATACACAAGTGTAGTCCCATACGTCATACGTGACTACTATATATATCATTATAAACCACTTATGAAATCATTCGCAGTCAATGATGGTTGAAAATGTTATAATATATTAAATAAATGATATTAAAATAGTAATATAGCAATAATTCTAACGAATTATATGTTCTGCTATTCTAAAACGTATAGAAGTTTATGAAAGTAGACCAATATATTCTCTATTTATTTATGTGAATATATAAATAGAAACATTAAAAGAATCTTGTGCCAAACCGTGTTATGACGACATAAATTCCTTTTGCGCGTCACTTAATTTGAACCAATCATATAACAATAAAATAGGTCAAACATATGGACATTTGACCCAGCACCCTCCTTTTAATGTAAAAATTTTAGGTGGGTTTCTCTCACGCTCAGCATCAAATCGTTGGTTCTTCGTGTTTGATCGAAATACTATCGTATTTGTCAATTAAAAATACTGTTGTTGCGGGTCGCTTAAGGCTCTTGGTAGACCGGTTTACTTGAACCACCTTAGCTCGGGAGCGAACCAAGCGCGCAAACAGTCAATTTGAGATTCGTTGATTACACTGAGACTTTTTAGCGTGGAAAACCCGGAAAGGGTAAAAAACCACGTGGCCGGAGCTGTGCCGACCAAACTTTCACTATCTTCTGGGGGGTTACAATTATAGACTTAGAAGCCGAGCGCGACAGGCCGCTGCTCGTTACAATAATAGAGAGAAAGAAAGAGAGAGAGAGAGAGAGAGAGAGAGAGAGAGAGAGAGAGAGAGAGAGAGAATTCCGAAGGTGACAGACCACCTCCAGAAAAACTAAGTCCTTTCTCCTTCTGAGAAAGGTGGAGAACAAAAGTGAGAACGTCCTGGAGAACGAAAGTGAGCGCGCTAAGTCGCCTTTCAGGAAGAAGGAAATCTTCGAGTCTGCAAAAAGCTCTCTCGGGTCCCGAAGGCAAGGTCCTCCCAAACGAAGGCTCTGGGCTCCTTTTATAGCTTTGATCGGGGGTAACCCGGTAATTTTGCCGTCGTAACCACCATAACCACCTGACGGACGAATCACGTTTCCCGATTCAAAGCACACGGATCGCCATTTTTTTTAAATGACCGTCTTGCCCTCGGGCAGTTCGGGCAGTTTGGGCAGTTCAGACAGCTTTGTTGAAGACAAAAAAAGCGACAAGACGTTCCTGCAATCTGAGAAAATAGAAAGACAAAATGTGAGCATGCTAGAAAGACAAAAAGATGTAACGCCCCATGTTTTCTTATCGTTTTTTTTTGCGGGGTCACGATAAAATCAATCGTTTAAACGCGAATTTATCGTAGTTTAGTATTATTATGAGAGGGGCGTTGTCGTTTCCGTTTCGTCTTCATCGCCGCCCGGTGAGTCTAATGCCAGGCTGCTGCGTATAAGTGCTTATAATAAAAAAATAATAATAATAATAATAATATATATAAAAACATACATATGTATATATATGATACATATATATATATATATACACACACATATGTGTGCTAAGCTATCAGATCATTTTCTCCTTCTACCCTTCCCGTGCCAACCCGTGCTGTCGAGGAGGGTTAGGGTTTGTCGGGCGGGAGTCGCGAGGCGCTGGAGCCGCCGGGGAAGAGAGGTCCATGAGTGCTGGGAGGCCTATTTTCGTCGCCGGAGCGGGGTTGCGGGGACCTCAGTTGGCTTCAGCAGTGGTGATACAGTTTTTCCGGCCGGGGTTTTCACTTCGGCGTGGGGTGTCGGCTCCCGATTCAGGCAAGAAAATCGCCTCTCCTTCTTCCCCCTTCGTCCCTTGGTTGGGATGACTTCTGATTTGCCTTTTTCTTTGTGCTGGTTATTGCTTGATTGCTGCCTATGGTTACTTCGTTTTCCTGCTCTGATTGGGAGGGGGACCTGCTGTTATATATTGTTTATTTGGTTGAGGGGGCTGTTTTTTTATAAAATTAAGTGTTGATCATGGGGGGCTGCTTCTTAAGTTGGTTTACATGAGGGGAGGTTGATGTTTATACTCAAACAATGGGCTGCTGTCCTTTGTTTATTGGAGGCTGCCTCTTTGTTTTCTTTGCTTTGGGGCTGCTCCTTTCTTTGTTGATTTGGAGTGCTGTTATGTTTTTGATTGGGGCTCCTTTCCTTGTTGAGTTGGGGGGCTGCTGGTATGTTGTTGGAGGTTCTGTTTGGGGCTGCCTCTTTGCTTTCTTTGCCTTGGGGCTGCTCCTTTCCTTGTTTAATTGGAGTGCTGTTATACTTTGCTTTGGGGGCTCCTTTCCTTGTTGAGTTGGGCTGCTGCCGTTGTTCTGTTGCTGTTGTTTGCGGCTGTTGGGCTGCTGCTATAGGATTTTACTTTGGGGGTTGCTTCCTGTCTTTGTTAAATCGGGGCTGTTTATTATACTTGCTAATTGGTGTTAAATCGGGGCTGCTTATTATACTTGCTAATTGAGGGCTGCTTCCTGTCTTTGTTAAATTGGGGCTGCTTCCTGTCTTTGTTAAATCGGGGCTGCTTATTATACTTGCTAATTGGGGGCTGCTGTTACCCTCTTTCCTTGTCTAATGGGGGCTGCCTTATAAAAATTGGTTTGGGGGCGGCTGAAGTTGAATCCTTGGGATATATTCTGTTCTTTTGGGCTGCTTTGTATCATTCTTGTTGGATTTCATTACTTGCAAAATAATTTTGCGCGCTTCGATTACAAGTAGCTAGAAATGGTCAATATTACGGTGATTCTATTTTCTAACTCCTCGGCACACTTAATTGGTCCTGTTTTATTATATGCTAGCTGCTATGGTTGGGTGAATCCTTCTATCCCTCTTTTATATGCTAGCTGCTATATGCTTAGCTTTGTTCTGATCCTGTGCTAATCCTTGAAGGTTTATTCTGGTTGATTTTGTTCCGAATCATGTTTTACTTGGCTACTTCTGCATATTTACTTGGCTAAATATTGATGGACTTGTTTGCACTGGAATGATGGATATAGGGAACGATGGGGTCCCCCATCATAGTTATGTTAATAGTGGTTGGTAGGGCGATGAGACCACCACCACGGCGCCTTTGTTTAGTTGGGGCAAATGTCCCCTTTATGTGAGTGGATAGTGACATTGTTTTGGGTCCGCCACCACTTGTCCATTGTTGCATTATATGCCAAGTTTAGTCATGCTCTCGCTTCTCGGGCTGGTTATATGCGGGATCTTCTTAAACTTCTATTACTGAACCCTTATATAAGCATATATATATAGTTATATATATGAATGTATGTATATATATATATGTACTATATGCTCGTTTCAGTCTGTGTACGCTACTTGTTACCCTACCTTTTCTTTTCTTATACCCATGCTGTTTTCTTGCACCCTTTGGGCTGAGGCATTCTTTTCTTATGGATGCCTCAGGTTCAGGTTAGTAGCTGCCGCCAGAGTTGAGCAGGGTCGCTCTGATCGTCGTCGAGGTCTTCCCTCTCCAGTGGGTAAGGATTCAACTCCTTTTGTTGTAGCTTGTCTTTTGATAGTTGACTTGTTCGCCTGCGGGTTCGTGTCAGATGTTGACGCCCGTACGGCTTTTTGTTTGGTTTACTTGCTGCTACTACTGCTAGTTTCTTTTTCTGCTACTTGGTTATTTTGTATATGTACACTCTGGGAAAAGCATATTTTTGCTGAACATTAATGCAGTTCTTTTAGCATTATAAAAAAATTTGTTCTTATAACTATTTGTCACATTACTATTAAGTACCACATACTTGCGAAACGTAAACCAAAGTAAAATGATACTTATTTATTATGTACTAAATTTAGACCGGCAATCGCTCTGGAGACGTCTCTGGTCTTCAGCGCCGTTAGGAATAAAGTGAACCTATTTTCCTTCCGCTGTGTACGTATGTCTTTTATAAAGTGCAGCTTGGTAAACCGCAGGGCCGAGGGACACGGTCTCCTAACCCAAATGAAATGAATCTTAAAAGATAATCCTTTTACTTAATTCATACCTTTTTGTAAAAGAAAATGTTCGTTTGAGTGCTCGCCTGAACGTCTGTAGTTGTCCCCTACAGGACGTGGCATCATGACGCGTGTTTTCGCCTTCGCTTTGATAATATAATTTATTTCGGGAAAATACGGGTTGTGACAGTGAGCGTGCCCGAAATGTGAAAGTGCTCTGAGCGCGCTTAGAAGTGTTCTGAGCGCGTAATGAACGGAGATGCAATCTGAACGAACGGAGAGGCGTTCTGAGCACGCAACGAGCATGGGAGCGCTCTGAGCGCGCAACGAACACGAGAGCGTTCTGAGCGAACGGAGAGGCATTCTGAGCTCGCTCTGAGCGTGGGAGCGCTCTGAGCGCGCAACGAACACGAGAGCATTCTGAGAATGCTGAGAAGCGCGCAACGAGCGCGGGAGCTCTGAGCGCGCAACGAACACGAGAGCGTTCTGAGTGAACGGAGAGGCGTTCTGAGCGCGCAACGAGCGCAGGAGCTCTGAGCGCGCAACGAACACGAGAGCGTTCTGAGTGTGCTAGGAGGCGTTCTTGTTCTTGAGCGCACGGAGACGTGCTTGTTCTTGAGCGCACGGAGACGTGCTTGTTCTTGAGCGCACGGAGGAGTGCTTGAAGCGGAGCGCACGAAGGTGCGCTTGGAGCAGAGCGCACGAATGCGCGCTTGGAGCGGAGCGCACGAATGCGCGCTTGGAGCGGAGCACACAGGTGCGCGCTTGGAGCGGAGCGCACGGAGGCGCTTGTGAGCGCGCAAGGAGGAGGCGCGCTTGTGAGCGCGCAAGGAGGAGGCGCGCTTGTGAGCGCGCAAGGAGGAGGCCCGCTTGTGAGCGCGCAAGGAGGAGGCGCGCTTGTGAGCGCGCAAGGAGGAGGCGCGCATGTGAGCGCGCAAGGAGGACGCACGCTTGTGAGCGCGCAAGGAGGAGGCGCGCTTGTGAGCGCGCAATGAAGGAGGAGGAGAAAGAAAATCCGTAGGAGGATTTTCCCGGCCGGAGAGAGAGAAAGTCTCAAAAGGGGAGAGAGATGGAGGAGGAGAAGATGGAAAAAGGAGAAGCCTTGGGGTTCTATTTATAGTTTTTGAGGGTGGTACTTTCGTAATTAAATGGGTGGTTAGGGTGGTTAGGGTGGTTATGCGGATACCCGCACACCATAACTAATTTATGTGTTATACGCACACTTATCATGAATATAACTACGCACACACTAATTTGTATAGTTTTGCGGTGATATATATTCATATGACGGATATGGTTATGCGCACACCATAACTATATTATTTGCTATACGCAGACCTATTGAAGGATTTTACTATTTGCACCCCCATGTTGGAGGATTTTACTATTTTCACCCACATGTTGGAGGATTTTACTATTTTCACCCACATGTTGGAGGATTATACTATTTACACCCACATGTTGGAGGATTTTTCTATTTGCACCTCATGATGTGGGATTTTACTATTTACACCCACATGTTGGAGGATTTTACTATTTGCACCTCATGATGAGGAATTATACTATTTACATCCACATGTTGAAGGATTTTACTATTTGCACCTCATGATGAGGGATTTTACTATTTACACTCATATGTTGGAGGATTTTACTATTTGCACCTCATGATGTGGGATTTTACTATTTACACCCACATGTTGGAAGATTTTACTATTTGCACCTTATGATGAGGGATTTTACTATTTGCACCCCATGTTTAGGGATTTTACTATTTGCACCCCATGATGTGGGATTTTACTATTTGCACCACGTGATGAGGGACTTTACGGGGATAATGGGGTTTATCTTGGTCAACCCTATTTTCTCCACCAAATGAGGCGAGTGATGTTCATTACCGCACTGCCCGAATATTTTGTGAGACCACATCACGTATCATCTTTATGATTGCACATCATAAGCCCCCCAAACCTTCGGAGTCCGAATTACTGTGCGGAGGAGTTCAGAGGTTTTGATTTTTTCTGCAGCGGCTTCGATCATTGCTATTTTCATGGCGCCTTGGGTAGGAATTGCTGTTGTAGGATGAGTGTGCGGTTGCTTTTGCTTTCTTGTTCTGTTTAGGCGTTACTTGCTCTGCGCTGCGTTGCGATAGCACTCTCGTGGCCCCGCTGCCCTGGTTGTTGTGAAAGTGTCGATTGAGGAAAGGTGCTTCAAGATGGCCGGCGAAGGATGTTCGTACTTTGGGATTGTTGTTGGCTTGCTATTTAGCGTTGATACCTGAACAGCTTGATGGCCTCTTACAAAATACCGGATGAGCCTGCACGAGTCTTAGTAGAATATTAGTTGGCGCGAGTCTGAGCTCGCGGCTTTTTACATAAAAAATTAGTTTGCGCGAGTCTGAACTCGCGGCTTTTACATAATAGAAAATTAGTTTGCGCGAGTCTGAGCTCGCGGCTTTTGATATAATAGAATATAAGTTTGCGCGAGTCTGAGGTCGCGGCTTTTTACATAATAGAAAATTAGTTTGCGCGAGTCTGAGCTCGCGACTTTTACATAATAGAAAATTAGTTTGTGCGAGTCTGAGCTCGCGGCTTTTACATAATAGAAAATTAGTTTGCGCGAGTCTGAGCTCGCGGCTTTTACATAATAAAAAATTAGTTTGCGCGAGTCTGAGCTCGCGGCTTTAACATAATAGATAATTAGTTTGCGCGAGTCTGAGCTCGCGGCTTTTACATAATAGAAAATTAATTTGCGCGAGTCTGAGCTCGCATATTTTACATAATAGAAAATTAGTTTGCGCGAGCCTGAGCTCGCGGCTTTTGATATAATAGAATATAAGTTTGCGCGAGTCTGAGCTCACGACTTTTACATAATATAGGTTTGGCCGGTGAATAGCGGGTGTATTCAAACCGGGGGTGAACGTAAGGGGGACAGGCCCCTACGACGCTGGGATTTGACGGCGGAGGAGAAGGGCGAACCTTCAATCGACGGCGGTGCAAAATCCCCGGGGCAGGGCCCCAAAGTGGCCGGTGAATAGCGAGTGTATTCAAACCGGGGGCGAACGTAAGGGGGGCAGGCCCCTACGACGCCGAGACTCGACGACGGAGGAGAAGGGCAAACCTTCAATCGACGGCGGTGCAAAGTCCCCGGGGCAGAGCCCCAAAGTGGCCGGTGAATAGTTGGTGTATTCAAACCGGGGGCGAACGTAAGCGGGGCAGGCCCCTACGACGCCGGGACTCGACGGCGGAGGAGAAGAGCGAACCTTCAATCGACGGCGGTGCAAAGTCCCCGGGGCAGGGCCCCGAAGTGGCCGGTGAATAGCTGGTGTATTCAAACCGGGGGCGAACGTAAGGGGGCAGGCCCCTACGACGCCGGGACTCGACGGCGGAGGAGAAGGGCGAACCTTCAATCGACGGCGGTGTAAAGTCCCTGGAGCAGGACCCCGAATGGGTTCCTGCAGTAGAATAGTTTAGGACAGGTAAAACATAATTAGAAAATGAACATTGATACATGCGCAAGTGCAATCTTGCGGCTTCTGAGCCAATAAGTTTCTGATATAAGTTTGACGAGAGAGAGGGTAACATCGAGCTCCCTTTGCGCTGCGCTTGCTTGAGCTCTTTTGGTCGTTCAGCATGGTGGGCGGCAGTGACCCGACGATCGACCTTCGGTGGCATCCTTCTGTGCTTCTTCGCAGAAAGCCCCAAGGTGTCCTGATTGGACAAGACGTTCAATTTCTTCTTTCAACCTGGCACAGTGCTCCGTACGGTGTCCTCGGCCTTTGTGGAAATTGCAAAACTTGGATTGATATCCCCTGTGCTAGGAGAATGCTCTGGGCCAGTTGATGATTTTGTTGTTGTAGATTACGGATAGTATATGCTCGCGGGGGGCATTTAACGGGGTGTAGATCCAGGAGCTTTGATTTGCTAGCCCTCGGGAGCGGTCTGCTCGGTTCTGAATGGGCAGTTCGGCCTTCTCGAACTGTTGTTGTTGTCCCTTTCTCTTGCGATACGTATCCCCAAATCGTAGTGGATTTGCCGGTGCCAGAAGATTAGCTTTTTCTGCCAACGCGGGGGTTGTGCGGCCCTCCCGCAAGCCTTGCTTTTCAGAATTTGGTTTTGGTGACGAGTCGTTGTTGATCCAAGGGAGCTCGACTGCGGCTGTGTAGAAACCACGAATTGCATCCTTGAGGATTCTACCTTTGTTGGCCATGCGTCCAGACATGGAAACGTCGTGGTCCAGGGCGTCGAGTAGGAGGCTCCCAATATTGCGTCGTAGGGGGAGTCTGCCTTTGCGATGACGAACTGAACATCGTATAGGACGGGTTTCGAGTGCATCCCTACTTGGACGGGGAGGGTGACGACTCCTATGGTGGGTACCATAGTTCCGTCTGGGAGCTCTGCGTCGCTGGCCCTGAGCTTGAGGTTCCCGCTTAGGAGTTTGAGTCGCACCACGACTGCCACGAACAGGATATTGAACGAGATGCGATGGGTTATCAATGCTCTCCTTAGTTCGCAGGCTGGATTGCATAAGCTTGCGTCTAAGGCGAAGTCCATCCATCCACGGGGACGCTTCTGGTGAAAGCTTGTGTAGATCTTTTCTTGTTGCTTGATTCGTCCCGCTTCCCCTAGGTAGGGCAACTCGTTCGTCTCGGGCTGTTCTAGCTCTTCTTCTTGGATCCTCGGTGCACGCGCCTCGTGTCATTCAACGAACAGTTGGGACAACTCGGTGAAGTTGTGAATAACTCCATTTGGCAGAGATTGATATCAACGGAGGGCGTCTCCGCGCAGTGTCTCGGTGAAGATTTTGCAGCTGATTTGGTCGGGAAGTCTGAACGTTCACATCGTTATCAAGAAGTGATTAACGTGCTCGTACGGATCCTCTGCCCCGTGGAACTCCTTGCAGTGCGGGAGCTTTAGCCATGACGGTACTGGGTATGCCAAAATTGACTTTGACAGGGGGGATCGCCTTTGCCGGTGCGTGATATCATTCGGATCCTGCCCCCCTATGAGAGGGGCTGGCTTGCTAGTTGATCCAATCCACTGGGGCTGGATGGGTGCAGCTATGAGTGCTCTTTTCGCCGGGCCTTCAGGGATTGAGGAACTGCATGCGTCGGATAGTTCGGGGGAGGTGTCCACTCTCGTTGGTTCTGTGAACTCAGGCGAAGCGGGCACTGCGTTCGGAAATCCTTTGCTCGGTAGTTGAGAATCCATTCCCACAGACGGCGCCAAACTGTTGCGGGTCGCTTAGGGCTCTTGGTAGACCGGTTTACTTGAACCACCTTAGCTCGAGAGCGAACCAAGCGCGCAAACAGTCAATTTGAAATTCGTTGATTACACTGGGACTTTTTAGCGTGGAAAACCCGGAAAGGGTAAAAAACCACGTGGCCGGAGCTGTGCCGACCAAACTTTCACTATCTTCTGGGGGGTTACAATTATAGACTTAGAAGTCGAGCGCGATAGGCCGCTGCTCGTTACAATAATAGAGAGAATGAGAGAGAGAGAGAGAGAAAATTCTGAAGGTGACAGACCACCTCCAGAAAAACTAAGTCCTTTCTCCTTCTGAGAAAGGTGGAGAACAAAAGTGAGAACGTCCTGGAGAACGAAAGTGAGCGCGCTGAGTCGTCTTTCAGGAAGAAGGAAATCTTCGAGTCCGAAGGAGAATTCCGCGAAAGTCTGCAAGAAGCTCTCCCGGGTCCCGAAGGCAAGGTCCCCCCAAATGAAGGCTCTGGGCTCCTTTTATAGCTTTGGCCGGGGTAGCCCGGTAATTTTGCCGTCGTAACCACCATAACCACCTGGCGGACGAAGCACATTTCCCGATTCAGAGCACACAGATCGCCATTTTTTGGAAATGACCGTCTTGCCCTCGGGCAGTTTGGGCAGTTCAGGCAGCTTTGTTGAAGACGAAAAAGGCGACAAGACGTTCCTGCAATCTGAGAAACTAGAAAGACAAAATGTGAGTATGCTAGAAAGACAAAAAGTGAGCGTGCCCGAAATATGAAAGTGCTCTGAGCACGCTCAGAAGTGTTCTGAGCGCGTAATGAACGGAGAAGCAATCTGAGCGAACGGAGAGGCTTTCTGAGCACGCAACGAGCGAGGGAGCGCTCTGAGCGCGCAACAAACACGAGAGCGTTCTGAGCGAACGGAGAGGCGTTTTGAGCTCGCAACGAGCGCGGGAGCGCTCTGAGCGCGCAACGAACACGAGAGCATTCTGAGAATGCTCAGAAGCGCACAACGAGCGCGGGAGCTCTGAGCGCGCAACGAACACGAGAGCGTTCTGAGTGAATAGAGAGGCGTTTTGAGCGCGCAACGAGCGCGGGAGCTCTGAGCGCGCAACGAACACGAGAGCGTTCTGAGTGTGCTAGGAGGCATTCTTGTTCTTGAGCGCGCGGAGACGTGCTTGTTCTTGAGCGCACGGAGGCGTGCTTGAAGCGGAGCGCACGAAGGTGCGCTTGGAGCGGAGCGCACGAAGGCACGCTTGGAGCGGAGCGCACGAAGGCGCGCTTGGAGCGGAGCACACAGGTGCGCGCTTGTGAGCGCGCTAGGAGGAGGCGCGCTTGTGAGCGCGCTAGGAGGAGGCGCGCTTGTGAGCGCGCAAGGAGGAGGCGCGCTTGTGAGCGCGCAAGGAGGAGGCGCGCTTGTGAGCGCGCAAGGAGGACGCGCGCTTGTGAGCGCGCAAGGAGGACGCGCGCTTGTGAGCGCGCAAGGAGGACGCGCGCTTGTGAGCGCGCAAGGAGGAGGCGCGCTTGTGAGCGCGCAATGAAGGAGGAGGAGAGAGAAAATCCGTAGGAGGATTTTCCCTGCCGAAGAGAGAGAAAGTCTCAAAAGGGGAGAGAGATGGAGGAGGAGAAGATGGAAAAAGGAGAAGCCTTGGGGTTCTATTTATAGTTTTTGAGGGTGACACTTTCGTAATTAAATGGGTGGTTAGGGTGGTTATGTGAATACCCGCACACCATAACTAATTTATGTGTTATACGCACACTTATCATGAATATAGCAACGCACACACCAGTTTGTATAGTTTTGCGGTGATATATATTCATATGACGGATATGGTTATGCGCACAACATAACCATATTATTTGCTATACGCAGAACGTATTGAAGGATTTTACTATTTGCACCCACATGTTGGAGGATTTTACTATTTTCACCCACATGTTGGAGGATTTTACTATTTATACCCACATGTTGGAGGATTTTACTATTTGCACCTCATGATGTGGGATTTTACTATTTACACCCACATGTTGGAGGATTTTACTATTTGCACCTCATGATGAGGAATTGTACTATTTACACCCACATGTTGGAGGATTTTACTATTTGCATCTCATGATGAGAGATTTTACTATTTACACCCACATGTTGGAGGATTTTACTATTTGCACCTCATGATGTGGGATTTTAATATTTACACGCACTTGTTGGAGGATTTTACTATTTGCACCTCATGATGAGGGATTTTACTATTTGCACCCATGATGAGGGATTTTACTATTTACACCCCATGATGTGGGATTTTACTATTTGCACCCCATGATGAGGGACTTTACGGGGATAGTGGGGTTTATCTTGGTCAACCTCATTTTCTCCACCAAATGAGGCGAGTGATGTTCATTAGTGCACTGCCCGAATGCACTGCCTGAACATTTTGTAAGACCACATCACGTATCATCTTTACGAGTGCACATCAACTGTCATTATTCCCCGAAAACAGATCCGCCGTAGGATGTCAGATCATACGATTGTATTTAATCTCCCACCTAAACTTAGGTGGAAGAACGCACCTAAAAATCTCTCCCTTTTAATTTTCTGACCAACGCTGATGTATGTTATCAGAACTTAGGCTCCCTTTTGAGGGAAATTTTTTTGGTTCGTGGGCACATTCACCTTTTCATGTGCGTCAAGATGATTTTTATGTAGTAAATCATATTTTTTTACTTCAAAATTTTTTTTAAATCACAAAATATTATTGTTTTTATTTTTGCGCTCGTTTTAAGTACCATATTACTCATATTCATATTACAACTGAAAAAAATACGACCGTAAAATCATGCATTACGATCGTATTTCCATTTTCCGATCGTAATGTCATTTTTACGACCGTAATGCATGATTTACGCTCATAATTTTTTCAGTTATACTCGGAATATGGGTAATATGGTACTTAAAATGAGCGTAAAAATACTTACATTAATATTTTATGATTTTTTTTTTGTAAAATTGTTTTGTTATAAGTCAAAAAATGTGATTTAGTGAATGCAATTTACATTTGCGCACATAGATGAGTGAATGTCGGGCGCACAAAAAAATTCTCCCCTTGGAGGCAGCATTTTTGCTTTGATAAGTTTGGACAAAAACGTCACCAGCATAGAATGTATTTTGGCATGAGAACGGCTACCACCGTCACAAAAAAAAAAGAATTAGTTTACTTTAAACATAAAGTGAAGAAATTCTTTAGGTGAGGTCGAGCGTTAGCGTTCAAGTCTGCCGCCACCACATCAAGCTGAGCCTTAGTAAACCATAAACCTACCACCCTTAGCGGCTTATAGAAGATCAATTAGAAGAAGGGAGGAGACCGACAAAAGGGTAAAGCGTGACCGAGCTATCGTGCGCAAGATGATCGAGTTGCTCAAAATGATCTAGATAGATATAATATAACGTATTAAATCTGGTTTTGTGTAGTTTAAATTGAAGTTGTCTGTATTATATGAGTCGATATGAGATCGTTTTGATGATCTTTTATGAGGATCGTGACGTCGCTTTATGAAATTCTTTTTAAAATGGTATAGATATACATATACAAGCAGAACGGGGCATGTCTCCCGGCCCGTTTAGTGTTGGCTTTTCTTTGGACTCCAATCGGTGGAAATATATCGTCTATGACAATGTTAGTATCTTAGGCTATGTTTGGGGGAGCGGTGGCGGCGGGAAAAGTTCTACTCCCATCGTTACCGTAATTTTATTAGTGTTTGCTTGTGCAGCGGTGACAAAAGTGCTTCTTGGAAAAATGAGTTTTCAAAAAAAAAAAAAATTAAAGCTGTAAGCTCCCTATTTTCCAAAAAGAGCATTTTAAAAAATGAGCGTTGTTAAATACGGGCCAATTTCTGCTGTTTGCAGGCTAGGATCTGTAAGAAAAAAAGAATCGGTTTATTTTTCAACCCGCAGGCCGCCTCTTACCTTCTCTCTAAACAGTACGTCGCCCCAAATGTCATGTTTGTGTCGCCTCTTCTTACCGCTCCAACTATTACCCTCTCTCTCTAGGTTTCTTGTAAGAGAAGCTCTCCCATGGTGGGAGGTGACCGGCGTGATTTGGGCGGCGGCGGATTGGGTAAGAGGAGCTCTCCCATGGTGGTAGGTGACCGACGTGATTTGGGCGGCGGCGGATTGGGTTTTGCGATCAACATTAGCGGCTCTTCCCTAGTTCCTAGCTCTCAGGTGAGTATGATGGATGATGCCCGACGGTTGGATTCTCCCTCTCAGATACCCAATGAGACAACTTTATTGGTTGATAGAGTGAATAAACTTCCTCCGCTTTTATGGTGGAAGAGGACATGGAATCTTCCCGGAAGGTACCCCCCCTGATTTGGATGATACTGAGATGCCTTCGGAGCATGATACTACTCCTATGGATGATACTACTATGCCCAAGGCTGCTTCTTCAACCAATCATAATTCCTGCACCCCTGGTGATCGACAAAATGCCCAAGCGAAATCTACGTGGGGAGATCCATCTCCGGATTGGTCGAGGCATTCATATGATGTTACATCTTTGCTATTATCATGAAATATGAGAGTTGCTTGAACACCGATTTTTTTTGGGATGTTTGAGATTTCTGTAGGGTTCCTTTTCTTGTTAAATGTTGAGACATTTGAACTAACTTCATAACTAAGTAAATCTGAAAATTTTAAATAGCATATCTAAGTATAGCTGAAATTTGTTTTGATTGGTTGAATGGTCGTGAGTTGTGTTATATACGTTTGTGTTGGTTGTAGGGTTCCCTTTTTTGTAGATATCGATATTTATTTCGCTACGAACATAGAGCTTGAAAGAATATAGGTATGCTAACTAATTCACCTAGGGGGGGTGAATAGGTCTTTTGAGTTTTACTTGATTATTATAGCCTGTTAAAATATTCTAATCAGAGAATCAAGCAACAGAGAAAAACACACAAGTGTTTATAGTGGTTCCCCAAGACAGGGTGTCTATGGGTAGTCCACTTTCCCCCTTCACCCTTCTAACAGTGTGTTAGACAGGGTCAACTCCTCCAATTCTCAGCTCCAAGAGCTTACACACAAGTTCCTCAAAACTTCTCAGATCAAAGATGATCCTACCTCAGGACAAAAGTCCCTACAACTCAGAGCTATCACCAGCTCCCACCTCAGGCACAACTGCCCTACAAACTCAGAGGAAAACACCTCCTACAGCTCAGACCACCTCCTGGTCCTACCTCAGGCAACAAGCCTTACAACTCAGAGCTATCACCAGCTCCTACCTCATGCAACAAGCCTTACAACTCAGATCTATCACCAGCTCCTACAATCTCAGGCAAACCAGCCGTACAAGCTCAGGTAAACAAACCCTACACACTCAGGCAAAAAGCCTTACAGAAAAAGATGGTTTAGAAATATTCTACAGCAGAAATACTCTCCTATAGATCCTGCACAGTCTGTGTTTTCCTGTAGCTGAAGATGTTGATAACAGCTACCACTTGATCTTCCTCTTCAATAGAATGATGGAAGATCACCTTGCCCCTTCAGGTGGAGGAGCTATCTTCTTCTCTCAGTTTCTTCTTCTCATTCAGTGAGCAGGAAGAAAAATGAGAGCAGCAGCCGTCAATGGCGAAACGAGATTCTGTGAGCAATCGGCCGGGGGTTTAGAAAATACCCTAACTCTTTCTTTTATGCTTCTTTTATCTTCAACGACTCTAATTTGATTTCCCATGAAGTATGAGAGACAATGGTGGTCCCCTGTAGCTTTTCTGCAACTTGCCCTAGCCGCAATTCCCGCCGCCCTGCCTATCTGTAGAGAAGGTCTGCGTTCGACGAACGCGCTACACTCTGCATTCGACGAACCCGCTGCATCATGCGCTCGACGAACTTGCCAAACTCTGCGTTCGACGATCTGCCTTGTCTCTGCATTTGACGAACATCACTCTGCGTTCGACGAACACGCCAAGCTCTGCGTTCAATGATCTGCCTTATCTCTGCGTTCGACGAACGACACTCTGCGTTCGACGAACACGCCAATTATCAGTTGTTTCTTCTATCTCGTCTCAGCGGTCGACGAACTGTATTCTGCATTCGACGAACGACACTCTGCGTTTGACGAACACGCTCTTTGCTTTCTCAGTGGCTTCTTCTCTGGTTTCGTCTTAGCGGTCGACGAACTTGGTTCTGCGTTCGACGAACGACACTCTGCGTTCGACGAATCTTATCAGCTGAGACAATATCTTCTATCTACTTAGGAGAAGATTTCTCTTAACTTTAGGTCTTGATTAACCCTTTCTCTTGAGTCACTTAAGCCTGTTTAACTTACACAAACAATGCTTTATCAAATACAATATGTACTTAGTATTGGAAGTGATGCCTCTTTAAATCAAGGGAACATTGAGGGCAATATTCCCAATAATTTCCCCCTATTTGAAGAAGGCAGAACATCCCCAATGCTAAGGTACATAGCCAACAAAAACATATCATGATACCACATGAAGGACATATTATTTAAATGTTCTATAATATAATCATGATAGCATAGCTAACAACTTCATGATACAGCATTGTTTAAGCTAACAACTTCATGACTGATTATATAAAGCTTTGACTAGCTTAGAGGGATGTCAGCATGATGTCAGATGCTCAACGGCTTTAGTATTTGACAAGGCGTCGAGACAACAACCATAGGTCGACGCTTTTTGTTCACAGGCGTCGAGCGATATGTAGTGGCTCGACGCTTATGGACTTGGATGAACTCATCTCCCCCTTATTAACTCAGATTGAGTAGCATATCATGATAACTAAATTAGAGGGCTAACACTACTTTGGTCTTAGCAACTAACATTCCATCTCCTATTTGTATCTAGCAAGACCAAATTTGGTCTTAGCATCGGCCATCTCCCCCTTTCTGAATTCTTCAACCTCTTTCCCATTAGGGAATAGGATTCTTCAGTCTATACTCTTTACTGGATACTTCTAACACATCCTAAGATAGATTAGAAAGTATTTACCAAATCCCCTTTTAGGATAGCCCACATCCTTTCTGATCTACTGAGCATTAGTTATCTCCCCCTCAACTTATAGCCAACTCCCCCTCAATTTGAGCAGGAGCTTGCTCCCCCTTAATTGGAGCACCTGTATCTACCCAGACAATTCCCTGCTGATTAACAGAAAATGGAATTTTAGCTGATCCAGATGTTTCTGATCCAGCTGATCACTTTAATCTATTCTACAATTAACAACTTAGGGAGATTGTCTATCCTATCAGTGGATTATGCCTATTGAGGGAAGATTAATTCAGATATTAATATATCATAACATTACATTTTATGATAACTTGAACAAATAACAGCATAAGCAGTTTAACACAGAATATATATTCAGAAATGTACTCATTCTAAATTCAACATGCCTAAGTCAATTTTAAAAGAATTAAACTTGGCCTCATCAAACCTTTTGGGCTCTACCTGTGACAGAAAACTGAGGAACAAGCCCTCATTGTGAGCCCTGCTCCTAGTTGTCACACCTTGCTGAACATTCTCTATTATTTGCTTTATGGGATGATCCTTTAGATGTCTGGTAGCTGCAGTCATTCTGTTCTCAGCTTGCTGTGCCGTTACTGCAGGTTCAGCAGTTTCTTCATCAAGGTTGACTTCTACCTCTTCAGGGATGGCAGCATCAGAAATAGTTCTGCTGCAACTGGGAGTGTCTTGTCTTGGCATCTCTTCACAAGAGGGTAGAACTTCCATGGTGTCAGTTACCCTGCTGTCTTTTGCTCTTACAGCATCTGGGCTGTGCTCCCCCTCACTAGTACACCCACCTCCTTCTCCATAGAGAGAACAATGCTCCCCCTCACCTAGGGCATACATATGCGGAAAAATCTTGAGGATTTATTCCTCTACTTGATGTTGACTTCATAATGTCAACCTCCTGTCTGTCATGTGCCATTGGCACTCACTGTTCAAGTACCAAATAATGATGGGGATGGTACTTGAACTATCCTGCAAAACAGAGTTTAATGTCCCTTAGGAGCCCAAGATGACTTGGGTCCTAGGTTCTGGTTAGCATAATGAAATGGCCTTACACTAGCTGCACCCTTTGCAGGAACGCCCTTCTTTGCATTGGGTACATTGGGATTGTACCAACAATCTATGGCAAAGTGTCCCACTTTATCACAACACCAACATTCATGAATGTTGTATCTTCTCTTATGAACATTTCTTGAGAGTTGTGCAGCACAGTCCTCATGTTCAGGAGTAGATACAACATCATTCTTCCTGTTCCTTTCAGTAATGATTTGACTGAAAGTCAATCTATGTGTTGTCTTAATGTTCTTTGTCCTGATGTCATCAGCTTGCTTTGGCTTGGCAGCCATACAAGATCTGATTGCATCTGACACTGAGCAACAAGCCTTGTCCATAGATTGGCAGCAGCAATTTTCTTTGCTGAAATAGATTTGGAAGAGCTGTCACCCTGATTCTTGAGTGAGGGGGCTGAGGTACCAAATACAAATGGTCCAGATTGTGCCAATTGAAATTCCTCATGGGGAGCCTTCATGGCACTCAATCCCATGCCCTTTCTTTCATTATAGGATGGAGTATTTTCCTTCCTATAAGAGCTTCCATTCCTCCAGTGACCACTAATGATTTCATGGTCATACCTGTTGGAAGAAAGCAATCCCCTTTGAAAGGTGGAATGAGGCTTAGCCTTACCCCTGCTCTTTTCTCTACTCCCTTCACCTATCTCCATCTTATTGATACCTGGTCCTCTTCTGTGGGATTAAGAGGCGAAGGAGTCAATAATGGGTATCACAGTTTTAGGCTTGGAGAATTGAGCCACAAGGTTTCTTTCCTTCACAAGCTTCTCCTCAAGATCCTTGATGATCTTGTCCTTAAGGAAAATAGTGCTCAATTGAGCACTTGTCATACCCTTTAAATGACTTATTTGTCTACTCCTCTGGGCCACCAGGGAGGTAGGTCCAGTGTAGTCACCTTCAGTCTTCTTAAGGGAGGCAATTTTATGGGCTTGCCTCTTGGCAAGCTTCTTGCTCTCTTTTAGAGCAATAACCAAGGCATCATATTTGTCAATCAATTGATTGACATCTACCTCAGCTTCTGAAACACTTTCATCATGTGATGGTTGTGCTTCAGATTCTTGGCATACATCATGATCAGAAATAGAAGTGGAATGGATTGATACCTGATCATTGTCAGACATATTCTGACTGCCTTCCTCATCAGTGAGGGCCATAAGGCCTAGCAGAACACAGTCTTCTTCATCCTCCTCTTCATCACTATCTGAGTGTGATAGAGGGGCCCTGATTCCAACCTTTGTAGCTGGGCAATCTTCATCTTCTTCTGCTGCAAATTCTTCAACAGCAACCAGCCCAATAAAGGCTTCTTCCTTTTCAGATTCAGATGAGCTGGAGTCTGATTCACTCCAGCTCCTTTCCTTCTTAGCTAGAAAGGATTTTTCTCCTTTCTTGCCCTTTGGTTGATGACCCTTCTTCTCATCCTTCTCTTTTCTCTTGACTAGGCAGTTAGTAATGACATGCCCTGGCTTGCTGCAGCAATATCAGACAACTTTAGAGGAATTAAATTTAGAGTTAGAGCCATACCTGTCATTCCTGGAGTGATGTTTTGACTCCTTGTTATCCTCATTTTTGTGATATGAGGAAGAGGGCTTGTTCTTCCATTGCCTCCTCTTCATCATCTTCTTGAATTGCCTCAAAAAGGCAGAAAACTCTCCATCAGAGGAAGTGCTGTCAGAGGTGCTGGTTTCTGATTCAGCATATCTCCTTTGAGGAGACACCATCCTACCCTTGCTTCTCTTGGAGCTGTCAGCTTTGAGAGCTACAGATTTCTCCCCTGCTTGAGCCCTTGAAGAGGTGTCCTCTTCCTTCCTTGCAGACAGTTGCATCTCATAAGAGAACAGCTTCCCAAATAGAGTGTGAGTAGGGGTTTCTCCAAGCCTTGCCCCTTCCCTGATTGCACAGATTTTTGTGTCCCAATCCCTAGTTAGAGATCTAAGGAACTTGTCATTCAGCTCATAATCAGTGAACACCCTCTCATAGGTTCTTAGTTCATTTACTATCCTAAAGAACCTTTCATATCACATGGAGATGTTCTCCTGGCTCTGCTGTCTGAAGGTTTCATATTCCTGATTGAGGAGTGACTTTTTATCATCCCTCACTTCAGCTGTTCCTTCCATATATACAACTAATGTGTCCCACATTTCCTTGGCAGTTGTGCAGTGTACCAAGTTCTGAAATGTAGTATCATCAATTGCATTAATAATTATGTTCTGGGCCCTTTTGTCCATAGTGTATAGTGCAATTTCATCATTGGTTAGCTCAGAAAATACCTTGAGTACTTTTCTAGTAGGATCAACAGTGAAGGCCTTCTAAAGGTATAAGGACCATTTTTGACTGTTACATAGATCCTTGGGTCTGAGGCTTCCATGAACAGCCTCACCCTTTGCTTCCATATGCCAAAGATTTCTTTGGAGCATATGGGCAACTTCATTGACCCCAACTCCTTCTTCATTCCACTGGAGGCCATTAAATTTTGAATCAGCAATACCTATTTAGGAACTGGTCAGACTGTTAAGTCCTTCTTGACCAACCTCCCTCTGATAACACTTGAAAGAATATAGTATGCTAACTAATTCACCTAGAGGGGGGGGGGGGGGTGAATAGGTCTTTTGAGTTTTACTTGATTATTATGGTCTGTTAAAATATTATAATCAGAGAATCAAGCAACACAGAAAAACACACAAGTGTTTATAGTGGTTCCCCAAGACAGTGTGTCTATGGGTAGTCCACTTTCCCCCTTCACCCTTCTAACAGTGTGTTAGACAGGGCCAACTCCTCCAATTCTCAGCTCCAAGAGCTTACAACACAAGTTCCTCAGAACTTCTCAGATCAAAGATGATCCTACCTCAGGACAAAAGTCCCTACAACTCAGAGCTATCACCAGCTCCTACCTCAGGCACAGCTGCCCTACAAACTCAGAGGAAAACACCTCCTACAGCTCAGACCACCTTCTGGTCCTACCTCAGGCAACAAGCCTTACAACTCAGAGCTATCACCAGCTCCTACCTCAGGCAACAAGCCTTACAACTCAGAGCTATCACCATCTCCTACAATCTCAGGCAAACCAGTCCTACAAGCTTAGGTAAACAAACCCTACACACTCAGGCAAAAAGCCTTAGAGAAAAAGATGGTTTAGAAATATTCTACAGCTGAAATACTCTCATGTAGATCCTGTACATTCTGTGCTTTCCTGTAGGTGAAGATGTTGATAACATCTACCACTTGATCTTCCTCTTCAATAGTATGATGGAAGATCACCTTTCCCCTTCAGGTGGAGGAGCTATCTTCTTCTCTCAGTTTCTTCTTCTCTTTCAGTGAGCAGGAAGAAAAACGAGAGCAACAGCCGTCAATGGCGAAACGAGATTCTGTGAGCAATCGGCCGGGAGTTTAGAAAATACCCTAACTCTTTCTTTTATGCAACTTGCCCTAGCAGCAGGTCCCGCCGCCCTGCCCATCTGTAGAGAAGGTTTGCGTTCGACGAACGCGCTACACTCTGCGTTCGACAAACCCGTTGCATCCTGCGCTCGACGAACTTGCCAAACTCCGCGTTCGACGATCTGCCTTGTCTCTGCGTTCGACAAACGGCACTCTGCGTTCAACGAACACGCCAAGCTCTGCATTCAACGATCTGCCTTGTCTCTGCGTTCGACGAACGACACTCTGTGTTCGACGAACACGCCAATTATCAGATGTTTCTTCTATCTCGTCTCAGCGGTCGACGAACTGTATTCTGCGTTCGACGAACGGCACTCTGCGTTCGACGAACACGCTCTTTGCTTTCTCAGCGGCTCCTTTTCTGGTCTCGTCTCAACGGTCGACGAACTTGGTTCTGCGTTCGACGAACGGCACTCTGCGTTCGGCGAATCTTATCAGCTGAGACAATTTCTTCTATCTACTTAGGAGAAGATTTCTCCTAACTTTAGATCTTGGTTAACCCTTTCTCTTGAGTCACTTAAGCCTGTTTAACTTACACAAACAAGGTTTTATCAAATACAATATGTACTTAGTATTGGAAGTAATGCCTCTTCAAATCAAGGGAACATTGAGGGCAATATTCCCAACAGAGCTTTCAAACAAGTATATATGTATTTATTTAGCTTTTATGAATGCTATATTTGACTTTTATGAATGTTATATTTGGCTTAGTGATTTATGTAAGAAAATATGAATTTATTTTTTGATTATGGTCTATAGATATGAAATTTGGCCTGTATTTCCAATTTTTTGGCCTGCATATATCCACGACCTGCATAAAGCCGAAAGCGGTCTGCATATAACATTTCTCTAAAAAACTTACTTTCCATAAGGGTCCGCTTGTTTGAACGACATTTTTTCGTCATGTCGCACATTTTTCGCCATGTTGCACATTCTTGTTCGGGCGCATATTTTTCTCATGGACTCATTTTTCTTCCGGGCGCGCATTTTTTGAAGTGCATTTTTCGCTCAGGTGCACATTTTTCGCTCGAGAGTACATTTTTCGCAGAGGCACGCATTTTTCACCCGGGCGCGCATTTTTCGCCTTGGTGCGCATTTTTCGCTCGGGCGTACAATTTTCACTTGTAACATAGTTTAATAATAGCTTTTTATCTAAACTCACGGTGAAAACAAAGCCTATATGGTCAAGAAAACGAGAGATATTTATGTGCGTGTAACACACGGTGATAAAAAAAGATCACCGTGCCGAAGCAAATAGAGTCGCATGATCGTGATTCCAATGGCGAAGATCATCTGTGAAAAAATACGTCTGTATTTGTATACTACGATAGTATTAAATACTGATCGTATTTTAGATCAATCATACGCAAAAAATCGTGCTCGCAAAAATAGACAGTGAAATTGAAGGTTCCGCACTGCAATCTTAGGTGTTGCTGCCAACTCGAGGCTCCTAAAATCGGTCTAGAATGACTATCTTAGCCCGGGAGCGGCCGAACGTGCAATTAGTCACAGATAGTTGAGAAGGTTTGCAAGAAATCTTTTTTACCGTGGAAAACTACATAAAGAGTTAAAAAATCACATGGTTGGTTCGGTGCCGACCTAACTTCACTATCAACTATTCTTTTACAGGGCTTTTGTGAGAAATCAAGTGCGAGTGTGCGACAAACCGCTCCTTGTTACAATTTGTGGGAGAGAGAGAGAGAGGGAAGCGTTCGGAGGGTGGCAGATCACCATTCTCGAAGTTAAGTCTTCTCCATAGTCGCGGTGGGGAGCATCGCGCTCTAAGGCTCGTATGACCTTCTGCTTGTGCTTGGAAAATCAAGGGGTGCACGTTGAGCTCTTGGATCACTTTGGAGTTTGATGGCGGTGTCTGAAGCTTGAAGCTCGTCTTTGCCTTGGAGGTGATGATCGCGAGACGTTACGTGCTCGGAACGAAGCTTGGAGGAGGACGAAGATCTCTGAACCGTCTTCGAAGCACTCGAAGATTCTTCCAGCACTCCGTCGAAGGTGATGAATATCTTCAAGGGAGTTCTCCCTCTCTCTCTTACACTTAGGAGGAAAGGAGGGAGAAGAGAAAGATGAGAATGAAGGAGGGCTTGTGGTCCTATTTATAGGCCTCAAATGTGGTTACGGTAGTTATGCGATTATGCGCAGACCGCAACCACTATAATTGCTATTTGTAGACCGATTTTATATGGTTTATGACTCGTATTATTTAGACATTTTTCTATACGCAACCTGATGTATTTTCGGATAATCGCACCTACCCATGATGAGTGATTACACGGTGGTTATCCACCAATCGGAGGGTGGAGACTTCACGAAATAATCGTACGATGTCAGTTGAGGGTCTGACTGATGACGGGGGAACCGACCGGCGGCGAGGAGGCTGACTGGCGGCGGAAGCTGGCCGGCGAGGGGGCCCGGCCGGCCGGGTGGACAGCCGGTCGAGGGTGGACGATCGTGAGAACCTTGCAGCGACGCGGCCGCGGGCAGGCGGCCAAGGCCGGCCGGTCGCACGGCTTGGATGTCGCGCGCCATGGACGCGCTGTAACGGCTCAAAATGTGAAATGACGCAAATCGATAATATAATTTTATATATTTCCCCTATGATGAAAACCAAATCAGTGTCAACGAAGCGTCGCTTTGACAAATGAATATGAGTGTCGTTAAGACGTTGCGGCTTTCGACCTGTTTTAGCGAAATATGAATATTCCTAAATTCAAAATTAACCTGATGGTTGAGTTGGAATATATATATGCTGAGTTTTGTGTATGAACTTGTAAATTTATTATCGTCGGCGGCAATGTAGGATTAATGATATGGTTATACACCTTGGTGTGCATATAGAATGGAATTGGGGTGCTAATAGGCTATTTGGTGTGCCAATAAGGAAAATGGTGGTTGGCTAATAGCTGATTCAGGCATTATTAAGTGGGTTTTGTTTTATATGGCTGGAATTGAAAGGTGGATGTGCCAATAGCCATTGTGTAATTCCATATTTAAAGGCCCCGGGTTTATGTTGGGCTGCGAATAGACATGTTGGCTTGATGTTATAAGCGGTGGAGGGATCAAATA
Source organism: Dactylorhiza incarnata (assembly GCA_033032865.1). NCBI lineage: Eukaryota > Viridiplantae > Streptophyta > Magnoliopsida > Asparagales > Orchidaceae > Dactylorhiza > Dactylorhiza incarnata. The sequence goes on from JAWHQI010000304.1 coordinate 510,426, forward strand.
GACGACATTTTTTGTTTTGTTCTTCTTATCGGGACCGCCGGAAGCTCGATGAGGGGAAACTTGGCGCTAGGGTTTCAGCGATTCTTCTCCCTTATGCTCAGCGACTAATTCTCCTTCTCCATGGTCGACAGTGCAGGGAGTGGTCTTGTCCTTCTTGCGCACCTACTGCTGGGATGAGCTGGGCTGGTTTTGAGCTTTGGCCGGCAGGTTGAGGTTGATTCGTCTGCACAGTGAGCTCCTCTTTCCTCTTTCCCTTGCCTTCTAATTACTTCCTGAATTTTTGTTGCTGGCTATGGCTTTACCGATTTCTATTTTGGGGGAATTTCATGAATTGTGATCGTCGAAAGTTTGGGCTTATCGAGACATACGTGGATTTGGTTCAAATGAGGGGATTTCTGCTTTTGTAACCTGGCAGTTGCAGTTGCAGCTCCTCTTTTATGTGATAATTACTTTTATTGTTAAAAGTTAAGAGGTTGGGCTTTGATTGTTGCTTCAAGATTGGCTGAGGTTATGGCCGGCCGTTGTTGTTTAAAGGGGGGTTTTCCTATAAGGTTTCTTATAGTTACTCCAACTCATACTTCATGGCTAGAACTGATCCCCTTTTCTTTTTATGACCGGCTGCTGCTGCTACTCCTTTTATCAGATTTTTGGGTTGTGGATAGGAGTTTGGCCTTTACTATATTTGCCTCATCAGCTGTTGCCGCTTCAACAGTGGGTTGTGAGAGTTCTTTTGAGCTTTAGGCTTTGTTACAAAGTCTGACCAGCTACTGCCATGTCGTTTTGTATTGATTAAGGGATTGTTACTTAAGCTAAATGGTGTTATTATTGGTGGGCAAGCTACCTTGTCTTTTGGGGCCAAGCATTAAAGGGATAGTTGGGAAATGAGTTTGTATTTGCTTATGGGCTTTACCTTGCCTTTTGAATGGCTGTTGAACTAGGTTTGAAGTGGGATTTTTGGCAGGATATCTTAGTACTGAACCAAAGAAGTTATGTTATATTTTCTTTACATGTGTTGTTGTGGTCAGTCAATATGATAAAGTAGCATGGAGTTTAGTCCTACTATTGCATAAAATAAATGAGTTTTGTTACAAATGGTGAGTTAAATTAAATAGCTTCCAAATGATGTAAACATAGTAATTTCAATTGTAGCTATAGCGAGGTGCAACCCCAGTATACATGACCATAAATGATATGATGCATATATAGATACCACGGAGGATGGCACCTCAAATAGACATGACAATGCTATGAACACTGAAACTGATGGTGAGAGCTACCTTTTTCATTTAAGCTTTATTGCTTTATCTTCTTTCATTATATACACTTTAATGATACTGAATGTTAAATGCATAGTTGATATCACTGATAATGAATGTCGCTATATTGTATAGCCTTGATAAAAGCAAACAGACGAATTACTTCTGAGGGGATTAAGAAATATGAATAACTCATTATTATGTAAACGTGTCGACACGAGGTTATATTACGGGCAACTTGAATATGCATGCACATGAATGACCCTTCGGGGTAAAGGACCCTTCGGGGTCAAGGACCCTTCGGGGTCAAGGAAAAAGAAAAAAGAATTCGAATCGCCCCTAATATATCCTAAGAAACGAAATGTTCACGGAAGTACTGATGTAAAGGGTTATAAAGGTACATTGATAAATGCTTATAGACATGAAAACTGATAGGAAATTATGTATTTGCACTGCTTCCATGATATAGATATAGTTATGATACTTACATGACATGTTCCATAGTTCATATGAATGCTACAGCTCCTTATACTGTTTATGATTACTGACATGTTTCCCCCAGTAATTATGTTCTTTCATAGATACTGATACATAGACACACTGCTTTAATGTTACATTGTACATGATATGGTTATGATCTTATACTGCTCATAATGTATATTTGGTACTAACATGTTCATGTAGTTATATGCTCCATAAGTTCATTACTGAGACAGAAAACGGTTAGTATGAAAACTATGTTTTAAAATGCGTAAGTTTCTAATTGTATATAGAAATGTAAGAGGTATATCCTCACTTAGTCATATTTTATGACTAAGTCCGTCGTCAAATTTTGTAGGTAACGGACGTGACTTGGGGTACGCAAAACCAAAAGGACTGATTAAGATAGAACAGAAAAGATTTAACGAATAATACAAGGTATGTAAGTAAATTACTTATGATGTGTTTTTATTTTGTATTCACTAGCCGTACTTCCACCTGGGACACATGTTTGAACGTAGCTTAGATACATATGTATGTGGGGTCTAAATAGGGGCCTCACACGCGCGGCCAAGGGCGGCCGGTTGAGGTCCGTCCGTGGGGTTGGGAGGCCGCGCGCTGGGGGCGCACGACCAAGGCCGGCCGTGCGCCCCGTGGCCGCGCGCGGCTACGATCGGACGTGTGGCCTCGTGGCCGCGCGCGGCCAAGGCCGGTCAGGCGGCTGGCCGCGCGGCCGCGGGGCCGCGCCCCGTGGGCGTGCGGCCAAGGGAGGCCGGACGGGTGGCCGACCGCGGGGCTTGCGGTTGCGCGCCGGCGGCGTGGTGGCGGTCGGTTTGCGGGCCTCGGGCGGCGGTTGGAGCGTGGATTGTGTGTAGTGATCGCGTGTGGTGATCACGCGCGTGGTGATTTTTCTCCTAACTCCCCATTAAAGAAGTGAGAGGTTTGAAATTTCGGATATTCGCAATCTGAATTTCTTATATAATGAGAGTAACCCCATCATTAGGTGCGTTGCTCATAGAAACAATTTTGTCCATGAAAACACAATCAGAAGTATCATGACATCCCAAATCCCATCATTCACTCTCTTCGTATGTTTCTCAACCTCACCTCTTGTTGGCTGTAGCTTCGAATTCCTTAAAGCTGTTAGCAATTAGCATTATAAATCATCATAGAGGTGGAGAGGGGGACACCTATATATTTATCTCTTACAACTTACACGGAGTAAGAGGGGAGGGAAAAAGATGAGAGCGGGAAGAGAAAAAAAAATGTGTAAAAAAAATTACTTTGTGTGTTAAAATGATTTTTGTGCATTAAATCATATTTTTTACTTCAATTTTTTTTACTGTTTGTAATTTTAAGTTCATTTTAAATACCATATTATTCATATTCTCATTACAATCGAAAAAGTACGCCATAAAATCACTCGTTACGATCGTATTATCATTTTCCGATCGTAATGTCATTTTACGACTGTAATGCATGATTTTACGGCAATAATTTTTTCAATTATAATCTGAATATGGGTAATACGGTATTTAAAATTAGAGTAAAAATACGAACATTAATATTTTTTGATTTTTTTATAAAATTAGTTTATTATAAGCCGAAAAATATGATTTAGTGCATAAAAATCACATTGGCACACATAAATGAGTGAATGTCAGACGCACCAAATCACATTTTTAAGTATAATTTGGTGCCTCAAATGCATCATTATTTGTGCAAATGGATTCTTTTCTCTCTAAATCACATTTTTAAGTATAAAAAATTGCATTAGCAAAAAAAACTACGGAATATATATATTGGTATTTTTAAGTACTTCTTTATTCACATTCTGATGACTTATGAAAAATTCTAGTCGGGAAAAATTGTTCGGACTGAAAATTACAGTCGGTAAAATGTCCGAACAATGCATTTTTTCGACTATAATTTTCTGTCCGAACAATTTTCATTTTGCAGTCCAATTAATTAGTGGCTGATCCAATGGGTTCAGTAATATTATCCTTTTATATATTTTTCCTATCCTTTTATATATTTTTGCTTTAATAAAATAATTACGCACATTTAGATAAAATGAAAATCAATTCTTGTCATAAAATGAACCTTAATAGAGGTCCATTTAATGGAGATCGATGATTGATTTCCACTTTATCTAAAGGTTCATCTTTTTTTAGGACATTATTATTAGCACCGCAGTTTAGGCTATTAGCACTTTTGGCTATTCACAAGCATGTTTTTTATTAATCAGATATCCGCAAGCGCGAATGCTATCAGCACTCAAAATATAAAAAAAATGAAATTTTTTTACAAACAGGCTTCCATCAGTTTGGTAGGTCTGTGCGTAAAAAACCGAAACCGCTCGAACCGAGCCCAACTGATTCAACCGAACCGAGTTTTGAACCGACCGGTTCGATTTCGGTTTGTGGTGGCTGAAAACCGACCCATATTCGGTCCGGTCCGGTTTTCACCATGGAAAAACCGGTTGAACCGAACCGACCCGACCAGCAGAATAAAAAGTATTAAAATAAAATATCATAATTAAATTGTCTTTCTTAGCTGTTTTTTTATAAAAAATATTAAATTTTCTCTTATGCATGATTTCTAAGTGCCGATGGTTCCTGTATTAAATATAATTATAGTTCAAAAATCTTGTAGAATTTTATGATAGAACGCATGTACCTAAAAAAATACTAAACAACTTCGAAGCAAATGTAGAAAACCGAACCGACTGGTAAAAAATTGAACCGAACCAAACCGAACCGATTGGATTCGGTTCGGTTTTGGGTGTGTAAAAACCGAGGCTATTCGATTCAGTTTCGGTTTTACATAAAACCGAACCGCTTGCGGGCCTACAGTTCGGAGAACCGTCGTTCTCCGCCAACAAGTGGAAGCGCTACGCCGCTGACAGCGAACACCAGGATTGCTCCGATCGCTAACATCTTGAGATTGAAGGCTGATGCGCCATTACAAGCAGCTTGAGGCCTCACTCCGATGCCATGCTTCTTGATCTGATCACGGTATTGAGGAAGAAGACGGTATCCTTCCTCGAAAGAACCCCAAACAGAAGCCATTATCAAGCCAGTTCATGGTTCTGACCAATGGTGAGATTAGCCATTTTTGTTCATGTAACAAAGGGATGATTGAAGTGTGATCCTTTTCCTTGTCTCAGACGAAAGCTATTTCAGAACGGATATCTGGAGACACCCGCGGATTGAATTCCGGGGATGTTCCGGCTTAAAGATCTTTCCACCTTCTGAACCACCGATCCGAACGAAATCCTCTTAAACTTCCTCGACAGATCATCTCGGTGGGTCGCCGAAGCCCTGACGATCATCATCAACACCTTCAACGAGCTCGAGCGCCCTGTCCTAGACGCTCTATCCTCCCTGCTCTCCCGTTTCCCATCTACACCATCGGACCCATCAACTTACTTTCCCGCCTATTATCGGAAACCTCCCCCTTAAAATCCAACGACGCTAACCTCTGGAGGAAGATGCATGCTGCATCAAATGGCTCGACGGCCGCAATCCTCGATCCATCGTCGTCGTCAACTTTGGGAGCATGACGGTGATGATCAAGGAACAGCTCGTGGTATTCGCGTGGGGGATGGCGATGGATGAGATTAGCCACACTGAGTGAGTGCTAATAATATTTTTTAAAGGCTCTAAAATATTAAAAATTTGAGTGTTAATAGCTAAAAAATGAGTGCTAATATTATTGCCCTTTTTTATTAAATAAAAAAAATAAAAAAATGAAATCTAATCAGCCACCAATTAATCTGTATTAGTGAAATGAATACTCTGCGAGGATAGTAGTATTCCTAAATTAAACCCAACCGGCCCAACAGCTCGGGGGCTGGTCGGGCATCTAAGCTTGCATCAAGGGCCCGGCCCGGCCCGGCCCAAACTAAACCTGTCGGCACCCCTCACGGGATTCTCAGCTCTCACGAGCCTCCGCTTGCAATTTGCAAAGCCTCGCTGGCTCGCTCCAATTTGACCGTACATCACATTACTGGTATATCATTATTGAAATATTTATTATTAGATCCAAGCGCTCAAAATAAACAGGAAAAAAATATGTTTTCTCGATATAACATCAAAAAACTTTAATCGAAAAAAGCAATTTGTTTTTCGAAATATTTCGAAAATTGGACGAATTTATCATTATTTTCGAACAAAAAAAAAATAGTAGCACTATTAAATTGGTTATTAGCATTCAAAATAAAATTTTACAATTAAAAAAAAAAAACTATCCGTACTCACGCTCATTTTCACAAATTGTTCCAACTTTTCGATCACCCCTAATCCCTACAAGAGATCTTCGTCCTTTCTACTTGTGGTATAAATGTTTTGGGCACCAATGGAATTTTGAGCGCCCGCTCTCTGGAATATTTTTTTTGCCGGATTCTGCCTTCTATTAATTGTTGAAAAAATAAACTTTACTTTGTTTTGAAAAACAGGGCATCGAGTTGTTTGGCTCTTAGGATTAATCGAAGAAGATGTCGGACATGGAAATAGGGGGACCAAGCGAACATTGGTTAGAAGCTCAAAGGTACAAGAATTAACTTCTCTCGGGAAGAAGTCGGCAACAAGGCGATAGTTGCATGCATGAAGATGCTTCCAGAGCAACTGGTGTGCACTGTAATCAACCTCATGTTCACAAGAGGAAGTCTTTCAGATACCCCACCAGCTGCATCTCCACCACCAAACCACCAAGCAATCATCACCTTCCCTCCTAAGGCGATTTTCGAGCAGTTCCGGCGGGTTGCCAACCTCTGCTTTCTTTCTTGTTGCAGCCCTCTTTCTCACGCGAGTTGCAATCGTGCTTATGGATGGATAGCATTTGTGCTTGCAGATATCGATTTCTAAAATACATACTTGTGGATAGCCAGATGGACGAATAGTTAAAAGTGTGGTGCTAATAAAAATGTCCTATCTTTATGGGCACATCAATTGAATAATTCTAAGGAAATTATTGGGCCACAAATTCTTGTCCTTCAACCTTTTGGCAGGGTAGCAGTGTCGATTTTTGGGGAAATCGATAGGCGAGTAAACACACGGTGCGTTCCACGCGATCATGCGGGATTCGCCCCGCGAAACTCAACCAAAGAATTAAATTTATCTATGATTTCATCTATTTGTCGGTGATAATCACCTTGAACCGACGAGACAATTCTTTCTTGAAAAATTTAGCCATACCAGAAAAAATGATTTGGTGATGATGCCCCCTCTGGCTATACCGTGGGAAGGGTGGTAAGGTGCACTTTTGCACTTTACGGTAAAGTGAACTGATCTGACGGTTTACTTGAATCTGTCCAATGCATTTTAATTTGAGATGTGTGCACTGATCCACGAGGGTCGTTAGATCAGTGCACTTTGTTGGGTTAGAGAGCACGCAAGCCTGACTAGAGCACCTACAAATTTGTTCGAGCAAGAATCTGCACGACCGCTTAGCGGTAAGCCGATACACAATCAAAACACGACACAAAATAAAAACAATAAAAGTGACATGCAGATTTAACGTGGAAACTCAATAGGGTGAAAACCAAGGGACGATCGGAGTCCAGCCCGGAAAGTCGTCACTAAAAATATGTAAAACAAATAAGCAATTACACACAGGATCTTCACCAACTTCACACCACACAATAATACACAATAAACAGGAGCAGAAAAATTACAAGTTACCGACAGTAATAGACAAGACGGATTACACAAATCCTCTCCAAGATGTCTCTTCAAACCCTTGTCAAAGTCAGCTCCAGATCCAATCAGTGTAGGCGAAATATTTCTCGTCAACGTCTCAGAGGTGTCTGTAGAAACTCTTTCAAAAGGCCTCTATAGAAACTAAGACGCTTGCCACAAAAGGCCTATATAGAAACTCTTTCAATGCTTGAGATTGGAGAGAAGTAAATGTCTTACCCCTCCTCCTTCATGCATATTTATAAGGCCAAAACAAAGGGGGTAGTGGTGGTGGATGACATGTGCATGAAGCTTCCATGCATGATGCTTCCCTTGTTCAAAAGCACATGTCATAAAGCTTCCTCTTGGCACTTTCTTTGAAGCTTCCTTCAAGAGCACATATTAATTTTATAGTCAAAGACGGCTACTCATTTTCACACTTGACATGAAACACATGCTTGAAAAGCATATTCAAATGGTGGCTAGCTGCTTTCACACTTAGGAGAAAATTATCTCATCAAATCTCCCCTTTTTCGACTAAGTGAAGAAACTTGTCATTCTAACAATCTTCCTTCAAATCTCCAGTTTGCCTCCCACTAGGGCCTCCATCAATATGTCTCCACTTTGGTTAGTAGATTTAGCGCCACCAAATTCTAGTTAGTAGAACTTAAATCCACAGTTTTCTCCACAAAGGACGGGAACTGTACCCAACAATTTATCACATTTGCTTTTATGTGGAAGAGATCGTCATGTCAGCGATTCTCACACAATGCTCGAACTTTCCCCTCGACACAGCTTTCGTAAGCATATCTTCTCCATTTACATCTATGTGCACCTTCTACAAATCCAACTCTCTCTACTCTGGAGTATCACATATCCAATGATACCGCGTGTCAATATGCTTGGATCTCGAGTGGAAGGTGAGGTTCTTTCCCAAATGAATCACGCTCTCACTGTCACATAAGAGTGTATAGTGCTCCTGAGTGAAACTCAGCTCCTTGATGAAATGCTTCATCCAAAGAAGCTCTTTCCCTGCCTCAGTGACTACAATAAACTCTGCATCCGAAGTCGACAGTGCAACACACTTCTGCAGTCTCGATTGCCATGAAACAGCTCCCCCCTACCCCCCCCCCCCCATCCCCCGCAAATAGGATCGGGTACCTAGAGGTCGATCTTCTGGAGTCCAAATCTCCAGTCATATCAGCATCAGTGTAGCTCAGTAGTTCTGTCTCACTATCTCAAAACCTTAACGTCAAGTCTGACGTCCCATGAAGGTACCTTAGAATCCATTTCACAGTAGTCCAATGCTCTCTCCCAAGATTAGAGAGAAATATACTAACAGTGCACGCGTTAACATAAATGAGCAAAATAATGAAATCTTATGGAGTAGAATACTGCTTCATAAACATGCAGTGATCAAGAGTGGTCCTCCAAAAGTTGATCTCTCCATAAAAGCATCAAACTTCTTGTACCACTATCATGAGGCCTGCTTCAGGCCATATAACCTCTTCTTCAAGCGACAGACTAAAGTCTCCTTCCCTTTCATCCTGAAACCTTTAGGCTGCTCTATATAAGGCTCCTCCTCAAGATCACCATGCAGAAAGGCGGTCTTGACATCCATCTGCTCAATGTCCAGGTCTAGCCTCGCAGCAAGGCCAAGAACAACCCAGATAGATGACATCTTCACAACAGGAGAGAAGATCACATCAAAATCAACTCCCTGTTTCTGACTGAAACCCTTTACAATAATCTTGTCATGTATCTGAGTGGTGTCGAGGGGTCTCCCTGCTTTACTTTAAAAATCCATCGATTTTTTCAGAGCCTTCTTGCCCTTAGGCAGTCGTACCAGCTCATAAGTATGGTTCTCAAGCAGGGACTGCATCTCTTCCTGTATAGCAACCATCCATTCTTTCTTCTCTAAGCTCTGCACTACTTCATCAAATCACTCGGGCTCCCCCGTATAAGTCAACAAAATGTACTCAGTATCAGAGTATCTCAAAGATAAGTGTCTTATTCGATAATATCTCCGTAGAGCGAGCTTAACTGCTGGTATATGCACATCATCAGTGATGTCCTTTGTAGGCTCGCCATCAGTCGTGTCCTCATGACCTGGAAGTGGCTCAGCGCCCTGCACTAGATTAGACTTTGCGGTCTCCTCAGTATCATCACCTCCAGTCATAGGAGACTTTGCATTAATGCGAGAGTCAGCATTCTCAATCTGCTCATGATCAACCATAGCTTGATCCTCACAAAATATAGCGTCTCTATGTCCATATCCCCAAAATATGCACTGACAGGTCTTGGAATCCAACTTCGATCTTTCGTCTCGAGGGATGTGCACAAAGGCTCTACAGCCAAAGACCCTCAGGTTGCTATACGATGGATCCTTTCCATACCATACCCTATCAGGAACATCCTCATGTAATGTATAATTAGGAGATAGGTTGATAACGTGTGCAGCTGTGTATAAAGCCCCACCCCAAAACATGACAGGTAGCTTTGACTCACATAGCATGTATCTCACCCTCTCCATCAAGGTCCTATTCATTCTTTCAGTCACGCCACTCAACTATGGCGTCTTGGGCAGAGTCTTTTCATGTCTGATCTCTTGCTCTCTGCGGTACTCATCAAAGGGACCAATATGCTCTCCTCTATTGTCGGACCTCATGCACTTTAGCTTCTTCCCGGATTGTCTCTCCACCTCAGCGTGGAATTTTCGAAAAGTATCGAGAACCTCATCTTTGGTCTTAATAACATAGACCCAAAGTTTTCTCGAATAATAATCAATAAACATCACGAAGTAAGACGATCCTCCTCTTGTCTGGACCTTCAGAGGCCCACATACATTAGTGTTTATGAGCTCCAGCGGCTCGGATCTTCTGGTGGAAGTGTGGCTCTGGAATGAAACTCGATTATGTTTCTCAGCCATACAGTGATCACATCGCTCCAACTGATCCTTAGATAGATCAGTAATCATCTTTTTCTTTGAGAGACATCCAAGTCCCTTCTGGCTGATGTGACATAATCTCCTGTGTCATAAGGAAGTGGATGCTCCATCCCTGATAGTGTTGGCCTGAGCAACTTTAGGCCTTCCCTCCATATAGTATAAACATGTATCTCTCCAACCTCTAGCTACTACAAGCGATCATCTAATCAATTTCCAGGAATCTCCACCAAAGACGCTGAAGTGTCCCTCATCACCTAGTTTTCCAATTGAAACCAGGTTGAAGCGGATGTCGGGTACACCTCATGTGCTCATTTTCAGGTGCATGTCTCCCCTCTCGATGACTTTTGATATGTCTCTATTGCCCATCCTAAGTACTCTATAATCGTGAGTGGTATAGGTGGCAAACAAATCCCTATTGTGGGAGACATGTGCAGAAGCACCTGAATCTATAATTCAGCTCTTCTTATCGCACGAGAGTGCCGCAGTGACATCATCACCAATAATGATGACATCATCATCATCTGTAGAAGCGGTGGTTGCCGTGTGAGTCTTTGTCTTCTCATTTGAGGACTCTCCCTTCTTCTTTTGGTCAATTTTAGAGTGTAACAAAATTTCTGAATATGACCCTTCTTGTGACAGTAGTGACACTCCACATTCTGGTACAGAAATCTCGATTTCCCTCTGCTTTGTCTCCTCTCGCTCTTCCTTCCTCTACTATTGCTCATGTCTCTCCCCTAAGCTCAGTGTAGAGGACATCAGCTCGTGAAGAAGAGCCCAAATGTTCTTGAGATTTTCTTCGCACCTCCTCATTTAGGATGCCACTCTTTGCAATCTCCATTGTAATGATGGCCCCGAGAGAGGATTTGATTAGAGAAACTCTAACCATCTCCCAAGAGCCTGGAAGAGACTTCAACAACTATAGTGCGTTGACCTCATCCTCGAAGGTCACCTTTATAGCAGTAAGTTGATCAATAATATCTTGAAACTCGTTCACATGATCCAAGATATGTGAGTCATCTCGATACTTGAACTCTCCAAGCTTCTTCAATAAATATAACTTGTTGATGTCAGTGCTCTTGGCATACAACATCTCCAAGGCCTTCCAAAGAATCTGTGCATCAACGATACTTGCAACATGGTTATATACGTTTGGCTCTACGAACCGTCTAATGAATCTGCATATATGTGTGCATCTCCTCAAAGATGGGAGCATGTCAACCCTTCACATAATCATGTCATCCATCAGTAGGTGTCACTGATGGTAATTTGCGCCGTTCAGTTTCACCATTTGCTCAGAACTTGAACACGAAGTAGATTACATCGTGCTCTGTCAATTGATCAGACTGACCTTAGTTCTCAAAGCCGACTATTTACAATAAGTAAATCAAAGAAGATAGGGAGCAGACCAATAGTCGTCACCTACCGCACCCGATCACCAACCTGAAATATTCGATAGTCTCGTCTCAAATCTCAAACAGGTCAGCCCAATAAGTGGTATCGACGGAAGCGTTATTGTGAAATCTGTTGTAGGTTACCCTAACAGAGAAATCTGTTGCTGGGAGCTAGCGTCGGCGGTAGTCGATACCGCCTGGCGCTAGCCAAGTCGACGAAGATTTAGCTGAATCGACGGAAGCTAGCGCTGGCGATAGCTTTAGTGTCGGCGGTAGGTCTTTCCGTCGAGACCGTGAGGCAACCGTCGAGACCGTGAGGCAACCGTCGAGAGCTAGCGCTGACGCTATTGTTAGCACCGGCGGTAGCTTGCGATACAGATCCGTGATTTGAAATCGTGGCCGTCAAATCCAAAGGGTTTTAGATCCGATGGTTGTGATTTATTCCGGGAATCCTTAGGCCTTGACCAGAGGAGGGTTTATCATTATTATTCTAAGTCTTATCTCTCTTCAAGCTTGAGAAAGAGGAAAGTCAAGGAGGAAGAAGAAGGCATCTTCCGCCATTGACGGAGCTCTGAAGCTCCGAATCGTGAGCCGTTTACAGATCCACGGAGAGCAGCCCGGTGCGGTCCTTTCCATCCGACTGGAATCTTGGATTCTCGTGATGCCGAAGAAAATGACAAGGGTAACGATCTTCTACTTGGACAAGTGAAGTCCTCCTTTTTATTGGCATGATTGCGTGGAAAACCCCCCACTGATTGGTGGAGAAAGGGAAGTTTTCTAGTGGGTTGATCATTTCGATCCCCTTTGGTTACTTGCATATAGCATCCAGAATCGTACTACGGACATAAGCATTGTGTGTGAAACTCATCCGGACAGGTTGGTCTGGATTGGTGATGGCTATATTGTTGATTGTGCCGGAGAAGACTCTGTGATCTTGTGTGCGCTATTTTTGGGATTTGTGTACTGTAGGGTACTGCAGGGAGTCCTGGAGTTAACCTCCAGGAAATACCCGAAGTTGTGGGCGGATTCGATGATTTGTCACTACCGCCCGACGCTAGGGCTAGCGCCGGCGGTAGCTCCCAGAGAGCTGTTTGTTGAGGTGTGAAGCCTCCTTTCGTTGCTCGGGCTGAGGTGAAGCTGTACCCGCGTCGGACGATTGATGCCGACGAGTTGAGCACGGGCAAAGCTGATCCAAACCCGCCTCCATACCAGATCGGTGAAGAGGTAGCCCCTCGGTGCACCGTAAGATGTTGAGAAGGGTCCGTAAGACAAGGTAGTCTTGACGACCAAAGCTCATGCGAACTCTTTGTTTAAGGATCGTTGTTAGGTGTGACTTAGGGACTACACCGTGAGAGTGCCTTGAGAGCACGAAACGTGTGGCCGTGCGTGCCAACGTTGGTGTTGATTGCTTATGCATGTGGTGCTTGAACGCACCTTGACAATCTATGCCTATACTGTCTGCCTGCAGGGAAGGAGTGTTGTCACCCCTTCTATAGGGGTGAAGTCGTTATAATATTGGTCAGCTTTAGCTGACCGGTTACTTCTTTCCACATTTTGGTTGATCGTTGTTGCAGGTGCAGGTGAGCCAAGCAGGAAATAACTTGCTGGAGCTTATGCTGTGTTGGCCCTCGAAGGCCAACCTCCCCATTAATAATGACCATAAGCATGGTTATATTTGAGCTATATTTTATATATCAAATGCATAATAAATCAATTATTAAAACGAAACACTAAGGTAATTTTGTTTGGACCCAATTTCATTGTTTGTTTGCGCGCTTAAAAAGTGGAATTGGAATTCAAAAGAAATTTCATTGAATTCATTTTTAACTAGAATCAATTCTTGTTTATCTACGCAAGAATTGAACAATTCAGATCTGTAAATGATGTTTTCTTGATTTAAACCACAAGTATATTTTAATAATATATTACAAGACAAGATAAGACAAACACCCTGTTATATTTAGGGGAGTGCAATTATTTATTATTTATTCTTGAAAAAATACTTTATTTTTCCTCATCAAATCCTATTTTATAATGATGATGATGTCACAAAATAATTCTACCGAAAATGACCCCTATCCGACTGGTGAGGCCCACTCGCAGGAAATGTCTGATTCTCGGGCTTCGAGCAATGGCAGAAAAAGAAGCTAAGTGGGCCCCTCTCACTAGCTTCCGCAGCTAACCCTAGATTTCCCAGTACCTTACCCTGCCCGTCTGCCCGGCTGCCCCGCCCTCTATCGCCGTACTACCTGCTAATCTCGCCGGGAGCTTGAATTTTAACGTTTATTGGCTGTAGCGGCCGGGCCTACATTAATAAAGCGCTGATTGGCCCGAGCAGTCCTCCAGAAGTTGTTGGGTCCGGGTTCTTTCGTAAATTTAGAAACCCGCGGGAGGAGGGTGAGGAGGGGCGCTCGGTCTACATGCGTTTTGGGACCCGATTTTGATGCACCAGGTTGATTCATGATTATTATTATTACATATAATTAATTGTGATGTCATCATATGCGTAATAATCATCCGATTATTTTATATATTTGTAAATTTACAGATTCTCCCGCAGATTATACTCTTGTATTTGTTTGCAATTATACTTTCATATAAACCAAGTGGCTGTGATTATTATCGGTGTGTTTGCCAATTTGTGCTATTGTTTGTGTTTATGTTTGTACAATCTTGTATTCGCCGAGTGGACCCCCGGGATCCAAGATGTCTTTAGGCCCGACATCTTTTAGCACCACCCCAGGCAAGGAGGGGAACAAGGGAATTTCTGGGCGGACCCGGTAGGGGGGCGAGCGGGGAGGCGGGCGGGCGGCCTCCCGCTCGCCCAGCCCCAAGGAGGGAAAACTCTCTAAGATCTTCCGGGTGTGTGGTGAGACCTCCTCGCTAAGCCCTTGATCTTGTTCATAGTTCCTTAAGCCTTCAACCTAGCGCTCTCCCTTGAGAGCAGTAAGTGTGAGGTCACCCCCATCTTCGGGGGTCCAAGCTCCACAAAAGATCAAGTATTAGTTACAATAATGTTTACTTGTTATCGTAGCTGCGTCTGTGGAAGCGCGTCGTACTTAGCTCGGCCCACTTGCAAATAAAGTACAATATAATTTGAATCCGAACAATTTTGCGAACGTGGCATCAATGTGATAGACCGTTGGAGACTTGGAGCAGACCACCATCGATAACAAGATGTTGCACTCCTTCAGGATCGTGCTCTGAAAAACTTGGTCCTTGTGCGGGCGACTTCTCTAATTTTTATTCAAAATGAAATGATGATATGTAGCAGGAATGATCAAAATAAGAATAACTTCTCCAATTAACTTAGCAAATATTTCAAGGAGACTGTTATGTGCAGCCCAATTTTGGCTATGTGCAAAGCTGGTTAAGTGTAAGCCAAATTAAAAATCATAAGGACATGTGAACCCGTAAAGGGGCGGTCTGCACATAGCTTTTTTTAAATCACGGTTTGCGCATAGCCAAAACGGGTTTGCACATTGTTTTTTTTTTCTTTTCAAACACTAGTTTTTTGTCATCTTGGAATTATTTAGGATGAGTTCTCTCCTCACACTAATCAAATCTCAAACCATGTATAACTTGATCAATCATAGACGAGGATGTCATGCACGCGAGCTCAAAATAAGACTAGCGACGCTAATAATTGATTTTTATTAATCTTTAAAAATAGATGTTAAGATGGAACACGTGTACACGCGCACACATATCAGTACCTTTATCATTTAAAATATATGTAATTAAATTTGAACATTGTTATAAGCAAATCTTTTTTGGCTATTAGCAAACCATCATTTTTGCAAATGGCTATTAACAAACATTTGCGTCGCTAGAAAAGCATGAAAAATAAAAATAATAAAGTTTATAAACAATGCGTATTACTAGCTCCAGATCTCCCCACCCATGCCATATTCGTCCTCACGGCGGCCACGAGCGAGGGATTCGGTGCTCCGGATAGGAGAGATCGAAAGAGTCGTCTCAAACGGTGCGGAGTGTTTCACCATTTCGAAAATGCTGTTATAATATATGACCAGATTGGAAGTCCTTAATTTCCTCTTAAGCCATTCCAAAATGTCAAAAGTGGGATCCACTTTTTTGCTAAACTGAAACCTCTGATGATGGTGAGAATACATGAATTGGCAGAGGATCATAAACCTTAAACCCTTCGTCAACATCATCAACGCTTCTTGAATCAGATAATCGCAGTTCTAGAGCTCGAACATCCACTCTTTCTTCTTAAAAACTTCAACCCTATCTCCGCTAACTCCGGAATGAAGTAATTAGATATCACATTCCACAGTCCCGATATCATTTATTCCACATTCATGTTCGCAGGTGGCAGTCTCGTTCACAAACGGCGGTGTAGTTCACCGCAACACCGTCGTTTGTGAACGAGGAGAAAAGGGGAGAGAAGAGAACAGAACGAGAGGAGAAAAAGGGGTTAATTTGCTAATAGAAGACTTTTAAGATTTAAAAAAACAAAACTTAAAATCATTGACTCCATTTTTTTTATTTGCTAATAACAACCTCCTTAAATTTTGGGCAAGCTATTAATGTTGTAGCGTAAATATAAAATATATTAAAATATATTTATTTTTTATAGCAGCATGAAGCATTATTCCTCTGCTATTTAAACTATTTATTTCAACTTCTTCCTCCTCTACATGATGATAATCACAGACGCCATTTTTAAAAAAAAAAACGTCCTTTTCGTTCATCTGAAACCCATGCATATGAGACAATTTATGAGCCTCCCCTTCTTCCTCCCTCTCCTCCACGATATCCAACTCAAAGCCACATAAACCCGGCCCCCCCTCTGTACTCTTCAAGCACTTCTTTCTCCGGCGCCGGCGGTAAGAGGACATGATGCCGTCAGCAGCACCCTTCACCAACTCCAAATCAAAGCAAACCTCCGGCGGGGGATGCGGTGGCACCGGCGCCACCGCCGGCCTACTTCCTCCTGCGCAGGGCCTCAAATGCCCGCGCTGCAGCTCGCCAAACACCAAATTCTGCTACTACAACAACTACAGCCTGTCCCAGCCTCGGTACTTCTGCAAGAGCTGCCGCCGGTACTGGACCAAAGGTGGCTCACTGCGTAACGTTCCCGTCGGCGGCGGATGCAGAAAGAGCAAGAAAAACTCCAAGTCCTCTTCTCCATCATCTTTATCTTCTTCTTCCTCTTCCTTCTCCCATCTACCTCTCACCGTCGCCGGCGATAATATTCCCGTCCCTGAACTCACTGCCGCCGCCGCCGCCGCATCCATGGACTTCCACATCCAACACAATTACAGCAGCATTGCGTCGTCCATAGAGTCTCTGAGCTGTATGAATCAAGACCTCCATTGGAGGCTGCAGCAGCAGAGGCTGGCGCAGGTGATGTATTTTGGAGGAGGAGGAGGAGGAGGAGCAGGGGAAGCGCAGAGGCAGAGGGAGAGTCTCGCGGCGGAAGCTGGGAACAGTACTGCTGCAGCTGAAACAGCTTGGTTTCTTGACGGTGCTTTACCTGCCATGAATGATGATGATGGTTGCAGGAATGGAGAAACTGGTGCGGCGGGTGAGTGGACCGGAATCAGGGATTGGACTACTGTTATGCCGCACTTCACTGTTCTGCCGTAGCGGGGAGGGCCCCACCAACGATTATAATTATCTTTTTTTTTTTTCTGTGTGTTTTCCATCAAAATTAATGGTTCAGGTTGGTGTATCTTCTTCCCCTGTTTTTTTTTTAGGTTGCTTTCTTTCCTGCTGTGGAGTTTTAGGGTTCTATTCTCCCTTTCTTCTCGACTGGAGGAGACTGTAGACGTTGTTTTAAAGAGATCAGGATCCTCTCCGGTTCGAGCGAGCGAACGGGAGGGGATCCAGTTCACGGTCGCGATGCATTCGCCCAAATCGGACTTCGGATAAGGGTGAGAACCGGGCAAGAGGACCCCGCGAGTGGACCCCGTGAGTGGACCCCGCGAGCGGACCCCGCGAGTGGGCGAATGCATTTATCCGCCGTCCGATTTGGGCGAATGTATAGGGACCGCGAACTGGATCCCCTCAAGTTCGCCCGAATTGGAGAGGATCCCGATCCATTTTAAAGCTGCATGAAATCTACTTCTGCTCTCATAATCTAGGGCGATGTTATTTGCATTACTCCTAGGATGGCTATTTGTAGTTCTAAAATTACTTAAAACGGCTATTTATAGTCCTAAAAGCACTTAGGGTGCGTTCGTTTGGTAGGTTTTGATTGACAGGAATTAGTTTTGACCGAAAACTTACGGCGCAGAGGTTTTGGAATTGGGCCAAAATCAATTTCTGCGTTCGTTTGCAGGAAGATGTCAATATTTCTGTTCGGTTACATGATGAAATTTAAAGGTAGGAATTGATATTTGAGCTTGAAAATTTGTTGAATCGTGATTAAGTTTAGAAAAAAATTAGATCCTACCACAATAATGGCAACAGTAATGGCAACAATCGCCATTAAGAACCAGCAAGAGCTTGATTTCGAAGCAGTAATGGCAACAAATTTTATCTCATATTTACTATCTCTAGAGAAGTCAACTGGGAAATCTTTGCCGGAGAAGATGAAGACACCCATTCGATGAGGAAGAACAGTGGTTGCCGGAGAGGACAAGGTGATTGGCGGAGAGGAGGAAGGAATAGGGACTTGGCTTGGCTAGGTCGGCGGTGACCATACGAGCGAAAATTGTTTCTGAGCCGGAGAAGATGAAGGCCGTCAGAGTGATTGCCGGAGAGGATCAGCCGACACCGCCGGAGTAGCAGCTTGCCGGAGAGGGAGAGGATCTCACCGGAGAGGGAGAGGAAGGGCGCGAGGCTTGCGATATTTCTTCTGTCCCAATCTCCCCCAAAACCGACCGGATGGGCTCGGTTTTGAACGCAGGCTATTTTTTTTTAAAAAGTAAAACCTATAGGTTTTGGACGAATTCCAATTCTGGCTCCAAATTAGACCAAACGAACAGCTGAATTGGGATACCGAATTCTAATTCCCTTGTCCCAATTCTAGCGAAACGAACACACCCTTAAATTCATTGGACAGCGAACATCAACGGACTGCATTTAGCGATTATAAGACTGCTTATAACATTGCCCATAATCTGTCTCTAGTTTTATACTCTCCAGTCTCCACCATACTCCCCTGGGACAGGATACATACTCTCAATTTCAATTTCGTGGTGATGATTGATTCTCACTTTTATCTAAAGTCGCATGATTTTTTGATTAAAAGAAAAATATAAAGAATGAGATTAATGAATCCGTTGGATCGAGGAAGAATTAATCTGGGCCATGAAATGGATACAATCTATTTGGACTCAAATCATGAAGAGGATCCTAGTACTGCGTACTCCCCCTAGGGAGATCAATGGATTTGATTACTTAGATGATCTCTCTCTCCCCCCTCCTGCCTTTCCTCTCAAATTTTTTTGAGACGGGCCGTCTAGATAGCATAAGAAAATACCCGCTCAACCAAATTGATCTTTAGAAGAGCAAAAATACTCGCCCAACCCATCCCTGAATTTGGGGACGGTGTCTGTCCGCAAATCTCTCTATCTCCCACCACCTCAATGCTCATTGAATTACGATCCTCACCATTTGGCCCAAATGAAGGGGGTTCATTTCATTGTCTCGATTAATTCTATTTTATCGAAAGTATTGAATAATTCTATCATTTTTCATTATCCCAGTAGACAAAAGGTTAAGTTGCACCTTTAGATAAATGAGAATTGAAACGAATCATAAAATAAATTCCCTACATTTGGGCCAAATGCAGAGGAGCTTCATCCGTGCTCGTTGGCTTTGATTACTTGCGAAGTTATTCATATAATATGATATATGACACTAAAGAAATTATGGAGCTCAAAATATTTTTTACGATTTCATTTATGCGCGATAATTAATGAGATAATTGACACTCTTAGCCCTCTATATGTAGTACTCAATTTGCACTTCGCAGTGCTAGATTTAGCCTTGACGAGTTTTACATGCTTAAAATAGAGTAAGCTTCACAAGTTACACAAGCCATTTTAATTTGATGGATTTTTCTACTTAAATTTTTTTCATTTATCCAAAAAATGGTTGGGCATTTGACGTGGAATGGCACTCTAAAATTAGTGGATAAAAAGAAAGGGGGATAAGCAATAAAGGAAAGGTGCTGTTATGGGCAGCCCACTTAAGGCTCTAGGCAGCCCAGAAAATCCCGTCTTCTGAGTTCCGCCTGCTCGATCTCCCCCCTCCCGACGACGAAGTACAGTGCTTCCTCCCGCCTGTTCGATCTCCCCTCTCCCGCGCTCTGTTCGATCTCCCCCCTCCCGAAGAACATCGGTTGACTTCTCGATCTCCCCCCGCCACCGCCCCTCATTTCCTGCACAGCCGTTCGTCCCTCCACCGCTCCCATTTCCTGCACAGGTTTTCATCTCCATGACTGCCGTAGAGCCTAAAGAGGGCTGCCCGACCTCCATTCCGCCCGCCGGTGATGCCGCGGTACTCCATTCCAACCCTCCATTGCCGAAAGACATCGCCATTTCCACTGAAGAGGGTCTAGTTGACGTCAATTTCGACCCAGAACCGTCCATGCTCCAGTTCCACAGCGGCTCTTCATCTCGTTCGCAGCCCCCTTCTCCAGATTATGGTATATTTTTGCCTCTTATTTTCCCCTTGAAATGATTATTCGTAGCTTGATTTTCTGCGAATTAGTTCTGCATTATTGTGAATGTCTATGAATATTATTGTGATGCATATTGTGATGCATATTGTCAATGTTGAGTTTTTTTTGTTAATTTATAGGGATTGAAGAGAAATGTTTGGCATTAGCACAAGTAGACATGAAATTACATTTTAACACCAATATGAGTTTTCCTACGAAGGAAGAGTTAGTCAGTTGGGCACGTAATACTGCAAAAGGACTTGGGTTTGTGATCACCATTAAAGGGGTCGATAAATTGTCATCTCGAAGCAAACCTAGAGTTAAGCTTGGGTGTGATAGAGGGGGATATAAACGTCCAAGTCAAAGGTCTAAAGGGTTGATTAACCAAAATATAAGAATATATTATTTCTGCTTGGGTTGACAAATTTATCCACTTAGATAATGTGACAACCAATCGGGTTGAAGGTGGTCATGCTCAATTAAAAAGATTTCTTGATGTATCGATTGGTAACTTATCCACTGTATGAAAGACGTTTGACCAAATGATTGTTTTACAAATAACGGAGATTAAAAGATCTTTTGGGCAAAGTGTTATTCAAGTTAGTAAAGAGTTCCGTGGTTTTCTCTACTCTGAACTTGTTGGTCGGGTCTCCATATCTGCTTTAGAAATAATACAAAAAGAAGTTGTCAAGTTACAAAATGGAACCGCTTATGTTGATGCATGCATTCATAAAAATAGACTTACTTTGAGATTGCCATGTGCGCATGAGTTGAAACCTTACATAGCACATACAAATTCCATTCCACTATGGATGATTCATAGTCATTGGAAACAACTACAACTAATTGAAAGGGACGTCGAAGAGGAGATAAAGGTAGAAGGTGATGTTCAAAATGATATTGACATAGAGTTTGAAGGTATTTTAATGAGATACAACAACACAAATGTGCTTCAAAAAAATGGAATTAAACGGAAATTATGGATCCATCAGCAACACTCACAATAGAACCTTTGGTTCCATCCAAGTTAAAAGGAAGACCAAAGGGAAGCTACAAGCAATTTCATAAGGAATACAAGTCAACAAAGAGGGACCCTTCCTTATTTGAACATGTACTACAAAGTGAGAAGAATATTATCCCTCCAAAGCCAACAAAACTTTTGGGTAATGTAAAAAGGATACTTCAACAAGTTCAAAAAGAAATGCCAAATTCAAAAAGAAATGCCATCATGCATTTTTAAATTTATCATTGACGTGGTAGATGTAATGGGAGATGGACATTGTGGATATCGTGCAATCAGTTTAGCAATGAATTTGGGAGATAATTGGATACAGGTGCGGAATGACATTTCAAATGAAATACAAAAACATTTGAACCTATATACAGATATATATGGAAATGCAAGAACATGTGAATTGTTGGCCTCTTTGGATTGTTTTGTTACTCCTGCGTCGTTCGACAAGTGGATGACTATGTCGGATATGGGATTGATAGTAGCATCATGTTACAACATCAAGTTTGTTCATTTCTCAAAGTTCCAATCGTTCACCTTTCTACCACTGCATTCGGGACCGCCTACTTTCCCAAGGACAGTATTCATAGCGTTCGTACTTGGTAATCATTTTGTGCAACTGGTCATGCATAGTGATTGTCCACTACCACCACTATTTACAAGTTGGAAGAGGTATCGTACGGACATTTCTGCTAAATGGAATCTAGATTGCTAGGTATGTGATGAAGGTTTATTAAATAATTTAATTTTATTTACACTAATTTGTTCTAATAAAATTTTAAATTTATGTTCAACTTTACAGCTTATTTCCCGGACAATTTTTGGTCTTCCTTTTTGCAAACTACGGGAGACAAGTATTGCCGCATTACCAATTGATACTACCAGGTAATTCACTAAACTATATAGCCTTTAGTTCACTTATTCTTTTCAATAAAACATCATTTAATCTTTTTTTTACAGGGTGGATCACATTACAAAGTGCAATGATGCGTTACGAATGTGTCACAATCTAAATATTTTATATGTAATGTGGAATGATAATTTTTGTAGTGCAGAGTATATGAAAATATCTATATATACACAATGGAGAATGGAGAATATTATGTTTTCGTTATGCTTTTATTAATTTTTTTTTTAAAAAAAATTGGGCTGCCAATAACAAATTGGGCTGCAATGTGAAAAAAAATGTGCTGCAATTAACGATGGGCTGCCTAAAACCAAAAATGGGCTGCCCACAACAGCACCCTAAAGGAATTGACATTTGTTGGGGCTTCAAATGATGTACTGGGTATGTGAAATGCTCAGACATTTGCATTCTTTGGTCTCAAGCCTAAATATCTCTAGCATTCTTCATTCAACAAACTTATAAACAAAGTTTTCTTTAATTAATTTAGAGCTAGGAATTGAAATAAAAATTATTGCGGGTTGCTCGGGTGCTTTGGTAGACCGGTCGAATTGAACCACCTTAGCTCGGAAGCGAACCGAGCGCGCAAACAGTCAATTAGAGATTCGTTGAGTACACTGAGACTTTTTAACGTGGAAAACCCGAAAAGGGTAAAAAACCACGCGGCCGGAGCTGTGCCGACCAAACTTCACTATCTTCTGGGGGTTACAATCAGGTACTTAGAATTCGAGCGCGACAGGCCGCTGCTCGTTACAATAAAAGAGAGAGAGAGAGAGAGAGAGCGTTCCAAAGGTGACAGACCACCTCTCAAAAAACTAAGTTTTTTTCCTTCCGAGAACGGTGGGGGAACAAAAGTGAGAATGCTGAGTCGCCTTTCGGGAGAACAAAAGTGAGAATGCTCAATCGCCTTTCGGGAGAAAGGAAATCTTCAAGTCCACGAAGGAGATCTTCGAGTCCACGAAGGAGATCTTCAAGCGCCGAAGGAGAATTCCGTGGAAATTTTCAAAGGAACTCTCCCGGGTGCAGAAGGCAAGGTCCTCCCAAATGAAGGTTCTGGGCTCCTTTTATAGCTTTGGTCGGGGGTAGCCCGGTAATTTCGCCGTTGTAACCACCGTAACCACCTGACGGATGAATCACGTTTTCCGGTTCGGAGCACACGAATCGCCATTTTTTGTAAATGACCGTCTCGCCCCCGAGCAGTTCGGGCAGTTCGGGCAGCTTCGTTGAAGACGAAAAAGGTGACAAGCCGTTCCTGCAATATGAGAAATTAGAAAGACAAAAAGTGAGCGTGCCCGAAATGTGAAAGTGCTCTGAGCGCGCTCAGAAGTGTTCTGAGCACGCAACGAACGGGGAAGCGTTCTGGGCGCACAGGGGAAGCGTTCTGGGCGCAAAGGGAAGCGTTCTGGGCGCACAGGGAAGCATTCTGGGCGCACAGGGAAGCGTTCTTGGTGGAATACGGAACCCGAAGAGCGGGCGACGAGTCAGAAGAGGGGGGACTTACCCTAACCCTGTTATGGGGGAGAGTGGCTCGGCCGCACCCTAAGAGGGACGCGGCGCGGACGCACCCGAGGAGGGTGCGGCTTGGCTTGGCCGTACCCAAAGGGGTGCGCTTGGCCCGGCCGCACCCAAGGGGGTGCGGCTTGGCCGCACCCCTCATGGGGTGCGGTTTGGTCGTACCCCCCACTATGGGGGGTGTGACTATTCACACCCCACTAGTGGGGTGTGGGCTAGTCGCACCCCAATAGTGGGGTTTGACCATGGTGGCGTGCGACATGTTC
This sequence comes from Dactylorhiza incarnata, assembly GCA_033032865.1. Lineage (NCBI taxonomy): Eukaryota > Viridiplantae > Streptophyta > Magnoliopsida > Asparagales > Orchidaceae > Dactylorhiza > Dactylorhiza incarnata. Next base: position 534,513 of record JAWHQI010000304.1, read on the forward strand.
CGTGCGTGCTCCCGCACTGGCGATTGGCGGCGGAAATGGTGGCTTCGGTTTCTTTAACTCGAGCGATCATGCGTTGACCGTTGACCCCACCTCTCTTTAGTGGAGTTTTCTCTAGACGCACCCCAAGGCCTTTATGGATATATAATATAAGCCCCCCAAACCTTCGGAGTCCGAATTTCTGCGCGGAGGAGTTTGACGGTTTCGATTTTTCTGTGGCGGCTTTGATCATTGCTCTCTTCGTGGCGCCTTGGGTATGAATTGATGTCGAAGGATGAGTGTGTGGTTTCTTTTGTTTTGTTGATCTGTTTAGGCGTTTCTCGCCCTGCGCTGCGTTGTGATAGCACTCTCGTGGCCCCGCTGCCCTGATTGTTGTCGAAGTGTCGATTGAGGGAAGATGCTTCAAGATGGCTGGCGAAGGATGTTCGCACTTTGAGATTGCTGCTGGCTTGCTATTTAGCGTCGATACCTGAACAACTTGATGGCCTTTTACAAAATAACGGATGAGTCTGCGCGGGTCCAAGCCTGCGACTTTTTAATAATAATACGAGATTAGTTTGCGCGAGTCCGAGCTCGCAGCTTTTACATAATAGAAAATAAGTTTGCGCGAGTCTGCGCTCGCGACTTTTACATAATATAGGTTTGGCCGGTGAATTGCATGAGTATTCAAACCGTGGACGAATATAAGAGGGGCATGCCCTTACGACGCCGGGACTCGATGGCGGAGGAGAAGGGCGAACCTTCAATCAACGGCGGTGCAAAGTCCCCGGGGCAGGGCCCCGAAGCGGCCGGTGAATAGCTGGTGTATTCAAACCAGGGGTGAACGTAAGGGGCGCAGGCCCCTACGACGCCGGTACTCGACGACGGAGGAGAAGGGCGAACCATCAATCGACGACGGTGCAAAGTCCCCGGGGCAGGGCCCCGAAGTGGCTGGTGAATAACGAGTGTATTCAAACCGGGGGCGAACGTAAGAGGGGCAGGCCCTTACGACGCCGGGACTCGATGACGGAGGAGAAGGGAGAACCTTCAATCGACGGCGGTGCAAAGTCTCTGGGGCAGGGCCCCAAAATGGGTGATAGAAAGCCTTTTTTAAAGAAGATAATAATAATTTTTCTTAATCAAATGTAGGTGTCAAAAACATACTTTTCATAGTAGAAAATCATTTTGTGTGTGGATTTCGTAGTACAAGATAAGTTTGCACGAGTCTGAGCTCGCGGCTTTGCATATAGTACATAATATAAGATAAGTCTGCACGAGTCTGAGCTAGCGACTTTACAATACATACCATAGGATAAGTTTGCACGAGTCTGAGCTCGCGGCTTTCTACGTGATAGAAGACTTGATATTACTGATAAAAGCGGCGCAGGTTCTGGGCATTCTAGGTGCGTGGTAGAGTCTTTCCTTCCGCTGTCCTGAGCCTGTATGTTTCGGGTTTTACGACCGCAGTGACAACGTACGGACCTTCCCAAGTTGGTGAGAGTTTATCTCCTTGGGGGCCTTTTCCGGCTGCCTCGATGCTGCGTAGGATGAGATCTCCTACGTTGATTGGTCTGGACTTCACCCTTCTGTCATAGAGCCGGGCCACGCGCCTTTGGTAGGATGCGACACGCTGGGCGGCGTCGTCTTGGACTTCATGGAATAAGTCAAGATTCTCTCGAAGCAGTTCGCCATTCTTGTTGGGATCGAAAGTTAGCACCCGGATACTTGGAATACCGATGTCGACGGGGATGACAACTTCAGTACCGTAACAGAGGTTGTAAGGCGTCTCTCCCGTAGGGGTCCTCTCCGTTGTGTGGTACACCCATAGTACACTTGGGAGTGCGTCTACCCATTGTCCCCCAGCTTCTTCCAAGCGCGTCTTCAACCCTTTGAGGATGGTGTGATTCGTGACTTCCACTTGCCCATTAGTTTGCGGATGTGCTACGACCGTGTGACGGAGATTGATCTTTAGGTCCTCGCACATCTTGGTGAAGGATTTCCCGGTAAACTGAGTACCGTTGTCGGCAATGATCGTTGCTGGGATACCAAAGCGGCAGATAATGCTCTTCCAGCAAACTGTTTGGCGTTCTCTTCTGTGATCTTGGCCAGGGGCTCCGCTTCCACCCACTTGGTGAAGTAGTCGATGGCTAGGATGATGAACTTCCTCTGCCCAGATGCGAGAGGTAGGGGGCCGAGGAGGTCGATTCCCCATTGCACGAATGGCCACGCACTATGGAGTGTGGAGAGTGCAACCGGGGGCTAATGAGGTACGTTTGCGTGTAGCTGACAGCTCCTGCACTTTTGGACTAGCTCGGTCGCGTCCTTCTTCATTGTTGGCCAATAAAAACCTTGGCGTAGTATCTTCTGGGCCAAAGCTTTCCCGCCTAGGTGTTCTCCGCAGATTCCCCCGTGTACTTCTCTTAGGGCGTAGTCCGCCTCGCCTGCCGGTAGACACTTTAGGTAGGGCCCTGAGAATGCCTGTTTGTAAGGATCCCCGTCCATGATGGATAATGATGTCGCTCGCATCCGTAACCTTCGTGCGTCCAGACGGTCCTCAGGGAGGTGCCCGTGCTCAAGGTAGGCTCGCAGAGGGGCCATCCAGGACGATTCTTCCTGGTGGATGGTCGCGATCTCCCATGGCCCCTGTATACTTGGAACCACGATCTCTTCCACTCGACGCCTTCGGGATTGGTAGCTGGTGGGCAAAGTTGCAAGCTTAGATAGAGCATCTGCTCTGGAATTCTGCTCCCGGGGGTTGTGCAGGATTTGGTATGATGAGATCTTCTGGAGGAGCAATCTCACAAGCGCGAGATATTTCGCCATCTGGTCGTTCTTGGCCTCGTAGTCTCCCTAAACTTGCGAGACTACGAGTTGGGAATCTGCACAAATCGTCAGGTTCTCTGCTTTGCAATCGATGGCGAGCCGGAGGCTGGTGATCAGTGCCTCGTATTCCGCGATGTTGTTGGTTGCGGGGAATTTTAACCGGAGGCCGTAATCTAAGGTGTCTCATCGGGACTTATGAGGAGCAATCCTGCTCTGGCTCCTTCAGCTCCTGAAGCGCCGTCGACGTAGAGAGTCTGACGGGGACTAATAGTGTCTCTGATAGGAGCTGCTTCTGATGGAATGGTGTACTCTACAACAAATTCGGCGAGTACTTGTGACTTGATGTCCGGCCGAGGCAGAAATTGAATGTCAAACTCGCTGAACTCTACGACCCATTTCACTAGCCTTCCAGAGACTTCTGGTTTCTGGAGAATTGCTCGTAGCAGGAGCTGAGTCAACACTTTAACTGTATGAGCCTGGAAGTAGGGCCGAAGCTTTCTTGCCGAGAAGATGAGAGATAAGGCTGTCTTGTCCGCTGCCGGATACTTTGTTTCTGTGTCGGTGAGGACTTTGTTGAGGTAGTAGACTGACCGTTGCACTCCCCCTTCGTCTTTTACCAGCACCGAGCTGAGAGCCATGGGAGAAACTGCCAGGTACAGGAACAAGGTCTCTCCGGGGATGGGCTTTGACAGAAGTGGTGGTGAGGCCAGATATTGCTTGAGAAGTTCGAAGGCCGCCTGACACTCGTCAGTCCACTGGAACCCAGAGTGGCGTGCCTCCTGAAGAATTTTGAAGAAAGGGAGGTATTTGTCTCCTGTCCGTGACAAGAAACGAGATAACGCGGCGATCCTCCCGTTTATATGTTGCACTTCCTTAATTGAACTAGGTGACGACATATCCTCCAACGCCTTGATCTTTTCAGGGTTGGCCTCAATTTCCCGATGGGTTACCATGAAACCCAAGAACTTTCCCGCCGTCACACCAAATGCTCATTTGTTGGGGTTGAGCCGCATCTGGAAGCGACGGAGAAGCTGAAAGCACTTTCCCTAGTCTTTCAAGTGGTCGCAGCGGTGGACGCTCTTCACCAACATGTCATCCACGTATACCTCCATCGTTTCTCCGATGAGGTTCTTGAAGACCTTGTTCATCAGCCTTTGGTAGGTAGCCCCAGCGTTTTTAAGGCCGAATGACATCACCTTATACCAGTAGACTCCTTTGTTGGTGCGGAAGGCGGTGCGCTCCTCGTCTGCGGGGTTCATCCTTATCTGGTTGTAGCCTGAATAAGCATCCATGAAGTTGAGTAGCTCATGGCCAGCCGCCGCGTCGATGAGCTGGTCGATCCTCGGGAGAGGGAAATTGTATTTTGGGCACGCCTGGTTTAGGTTGTTGTAGTCGACGCACATTTGCCACTTTCCCGAAGCCTTTTTCACCATAACCACGTTAGCGAGCCACGTGGGGTATTCCGCTTCGCGGATGAACCGCACCTCCATGAGTTTAGCTACTTCTTCTTCAATTGCCTTCAACCGCTCAGGGGCGAAGTTCCTCTTCTTTTGAATTACCGGCCTGCAGGCAGGGTTAATGTTTAAGGAGTGAAAATGACTTCAGGATCTACCCATATCCTCCGGGCTCCAAGCGAAAATGTCTTCGTTCTCCTGTAGGAAGGTTGTGAACTCTTCTCGTTCTTCCTGCGACAAGAGGGATCCGACCTGAACGGTCAGATTTGGGTCCTGCTGAGAGAGTGGTACTTCCACTAATCCTTTAACGGGCGCACCCCGCTGCAAAGTAGTTTCGTCTCGTAGGTCGAAGTTGTTGATGTTGAAGGCGGTTGCCTTTGTCGGTTGAGCTTGCTTCAGATAACAGGTTTTGGCTGCTTCTTGGTTTCCTCTTACGGCCCATATTCCTGCGGCGGTCGGGAACTTCATAGCTAGATGTGGAATGGATGGAACTGCTCCAAAGATAGATTGGAGCGGTCTCCCAAAGATGGCATTATAGGCAGAGGTGGATTCCACCACCACGAACTGGATGATGTACGTTGACTGTCTCGGAAACTCACCCAATGTGACTGGGAGAGTGATCATGCCTTGAACTGGAACAGGTCGGTTATCAAAGCCATAGACGGGCTCGGCTGCAGGGCTGAGCTGATCCTTCGTAAGCTTCATACTTTGCAAAGTGGAAATGAACATAACATCAACTGAGCTTCTGTTATCGACCAATATCCTTTTTACGTTAAAGCAAGGGTCCCCGATCCCTGTGCTGATTACGAGGGGATCCTGATGCGGTAGCCGTAACCCTTGCAGGTCTTCTTCCCCGAAAGCGATCGTAATGTCCCGTTTGAGCTTCTTGTCTTCGTGGTCTCTTGGGGGTTTGGCAATCGAGAAGATTTGCGTTGCTAGGACGGGAGGTCCAGCAATTGTTTCGATTTCTCCCACCGTCGGCCTTCCTCCGCCTGCGCCCCGGGGAGCGGGAGGCTGCTCCCTTGCCTCCCTAGGCTGCTGAGGCTGATTGGGAACCTGGCCTTGTAGGAATCTCCCTAGGATTCCCTAGCGGACGAGACGTTCGATTTCGTCTTTAAGTCTGGTACATTCTTCAGTGGTATGCCCGGTCCCCCGATGGAACTCGCAGTACCTGGACTGATCACCCCTCGGGTTTGGGGCTAATGCCCGAGGTGCGCGGAGATCTGGGTTGTTCTGAATGGCGTATAACACATTTGTTCTGGTGGTATTCAATGGGGTGTAGACCCTGGGAAGCTGTGGACCCAGGTCTCTTCGGGGGTCACGATGACGTTCATCGTTACGGCGTCCCTCATCACGCCGCTCTTCTCGTCCACGAGGGGCTTGATCTGGCCCCCTCTTCCTTCCTTGGCTACCTTCAAACTGTCGACGGTGCGCTTCGATGGCCTCGTCGGCAGCAATCTGAGCTTCAACCAGATGAACGAAGTTAGGGTAACTTGGCACGGTTTCTCTCATTAGAGCTGAATAGAAACCACTTGGGCGGAGGCCTCCGAGGAAAACTCCTCACAAGAGCTCAGGGTCGACTCCCGGGATCTGCCGAGCCCAAGAGGTGAAGCATCGGAAAAAATCCTTCAGAGTTTCCCCATCGTTCTGGCGGATTCCCGAGAGATGGGAGGGATCTCGGACAATCCTACGATTGGCTATGAACTGGTCCACGAACTGCTGCGCCATTTCTGCAAAGTTGTTGATGGCCCCATCTCGCAGGGAGTGGAACCAAGTGCGCGCGTATCCTTTCAAGGTTGCCGGCAACACTTGACAGAGGAGTTGATCCAGGGCGCTGTAAATCCTCATGATAATGGTGAAGTAATTGACATGTTCCAACGGGTCGTCCGTCCCATCGAATGTTTCGATGTTGGGAAGCTTGAAGCCGTTTGGAGCTGGATGGGACAAGACTTGAGGCGATAGTGGGGAGCCGTGATGCACGGGACGGCGGGCGAGAGCTGCTGATACGCCCAAAATAGATTTACGTTTTAACGCAAGTGCACGCGTCGAATCAAGTAATATAATATGAGAAAAAATCGTTCCCTCAGAGAAGTGATTAATTTAGTGCTCGCAAGTACTAGCTCTACCTTTTCTTTAAATTCAAGCGGAATAATTAGAGCGAGTTTTTAATAATGAAAAATAATAATAACAACAAAACTAAACAAGGTTTACTTAAGAATACTTTTACCAACTTAATTGGAGAAAAACCAGTTTTGAGAAATAATCTTGTATATTGATTTCCTTTGCTTATTGTGATGATTTTCATGAAAGAATCTTTATGAAATGCTTGAATAGCTATCTTGCAACGATTTGAAAGTGGATGTCATCATCTCTCGATTTCTGAAATCCATATTCTTAATTCCCTTAGTTATCTCTAACTTAGGTGGAAAAGACTATCATAAAGCACACAATCGATGTTGCTAGCAAAAGATGAAATCTCTTTCTACCTTTATGCTATATTGAAATTCATGATACTTTCACCGCTCCTCTCTCGAATCTCGCAGTGCAGTATAAAAACGGAAACTTTGGTGAAATATTTACACAACTCCTATCTCGAATCTTGTCGCGCAATATAAAGCAATCATCTAGCCTGACTCCTCTTTCGAATCTTGCCAAGCAAATTTTAAAGATGAACTTAAGCCAAACTTTCCAAGAACAAAATCATGAATTCGATAAAGATAGTATTTCAAACATTCATGCAGGCATTAGAATCTAAACATCACAATAAAACAAAGTACTCACAACATACAAGATCTAGGAAATTAGTTCATGGTGGAGAGATGAAACCAAATAAGAAAGATCTTACTAGACATGCTTAAGAGAGTCAAATATTGCAGGAAATTCCACTCAAAGATGTGCACAATCCGCTGAAGATCCAGTCCGGTCTCCTTCTTCTCCACTATGGTTTTTCGCCAACCCTAGTTCTTCTTCTCTCCAAAACTCTTTTCTCTCTCTCCAATTTCGTATCCTTTGATGGAGGTTATTTCCTGCCTAAAAACGAGCAGCCCAAGCCTAAGAGACGCATCCTTCCATAATTAAATTTGGCACAAAATTTGGAATTCAATTTTTATATCCGCCAGATTTATTGTAACATCAAAAATGGATGTTATAACAACTTGAACCGGCCAAAATATTTAAGTCCATCTTTTCTTCTCCGAGTCGATTTCTTCGGCTTTTCTAATAAGAAAACATAAGATTTTAGTCAAATGATCCATAATTGAAATAAACATGAATTTATTTATATTTTATACTCATTTTGATCATGTTTTCCATTTATAATAAAGTAATAAGTCAAAATAAAGGGCTAGATAACTTCTTTTTAGGAAGTTATCACACCTCCACACTTAAACTTTTGCTAGTCCCTAGCAAAGATCATACAAATTATAGACTTAAATGAAGAACTAATAACATAACATAAATTCCAATGATCTTTCATCCTTGTAAAAAAAATTAATCAAAGCATACTATAGAAATTCGCTTTACTCAATTGATAAGCCTACAATCAATAAAAATTCAACTATTCATAACTCCATTAGCTTGAATAAAAAGATAATGCTCAAATAAAAATTTTAGTGCGGTGAGTGCTAAAAAAGAATTTACTCCCATACAATATTTCTTATTGAACCTCTGCATTTATTGGAAAGGATAAGAATATGCTAAGCTATTGATTTTAGTCTCCACATGAGTTAGTAGTTCAATTGAATATCGAAATGACTTTGGCTTGGTTCAAAATTTATGGGTAACTTTGATAGTGGAATGACATTCCCTAGTTAATACTCTTAACAAGTTTACCATAATATGAGGTTTATCAACATATATATATATTTCATAGTAGAGATCATTCCAAGTACAAGTGTACATACCTAGGCCACATATCACTATGATACTATTTTCTCTTTTTTTTAATATATATCACAGTTGGGATCATTCCAAGTATGTATACCAATACCTAGGCCACATATCACTATGAAATTTAACCATTTAAAAAAAAAATTAGATTAAACACCCATAAATGGCTAACTTACTAGGATACAACTAGTAGGAACATAGGGAATTTAAGCATGGAATGGTGTATATCAAAGTGGTAAGGATAAAACTCAAAGTATTTAGTGGATGCTCGAAATGGATTAACTTCCTAAACTCAAGTCTTGACTTACATCGTTAACTCAGTTCTTGCTCACCCTCCCTGGTATTTGCAGAAGTCAATATAAAAAATTGTCTTGGTTGTAAACAAAAATTTTGTGCAAGAAATAATTGCCTAAATGAGCATTATCCAAAAAAAATTCTTACTAACTTCAAATTCATGAATTGAACTCCTAAGATTGTAAAACCATACCAATTAATTATCATTGAACACTTAAGTAACTTATTGATTGATAAAAGCAAGAATTGAGATCATAAAATTCATGTAAGGTTGATTTAATCTTCACTCAAGTGGTAGGGGTTATATTACCCCCACCTCCACACTTAGGCTTTGCTAGTCCCTAGCAAAGAGACTATATCATGCAAATTTTTGAAGCGGAGCAAAACACAAAAATAAGGAGAATTTAGAATTTAAAATCAAGTTAGGGGACTCCCCTGAATTAAATTGAATGTGCTGGAGTGTATGTTCAAGACTTTTTGCTTATGCTCCCATGTGATTCCCACCTCCACACTTACTCATAGTAATCAGCCCTACATACTCACAATTTCTACAGTGTATAGATATTAAAGCAGTACATAGTCAAAAAGATCATCAAGATGAAACTCAACATTATCATAATATCATCGTTATAGGAACCATCTTGCACCATCGTAATATTGAAAATCAATAGAAAATATAGTTGCTATGACACTCATCCATCATAATATGAACAATGTAAGCCTCAGGCTTCACTAAATTGCACCAAACATTAAGAAACATCTTATAATAAACAATAATAAGATATGAGAGTAGTGCAAATTTGACTAAAACAAACCTATACAAAAAAAAACTTCTTATGCTAGGAAACAATCCAGTTATCATCAGAATTTGTTGTAAAGCAATGTGGTTAGAACATGTAAGCAGCCACCTTTAAATAAAAACATAATACAGAAGAAATCACAACAAGCAAGCATTAGAACTAAATCATAATAAGCAGCAATCAAGGACTCACCAAAGTATACCAATCATTAAGGAGCATCTGTTAATTAATAGCATAAGAGATTGGGCTGCAAATTATAATTAAAAATGTAATCAAGCATAAATCATAAGCAGCCACCAAAATGCTAAAGCCTCAAGTTAGACTTTCCGAATAGTTCAAAGCATGATAAGAAAATGGTTCAGCGCAAAAATATAATGTAGATAGTTCATAGCAAAAATGCTGAAAAATCAACCTTTTTGTCTCTTACGGTTACGATTTCCCCATCTGAATTCATAAACTAATGGATGTATAGCTTCTGACCTAGGATGACAAAAAGACTCCCATTTTAGAGTTTCAATTTGGTCAGCGTAACTGATACTCCATGCTTTTTTTTCTAATTTGAAACCTCTCTCATAAATGCAAGGTATTTCTTTCAACATTTGGAACCTTCTCTCAGCCGACGGAGTAAATTTTTTTCCTAATTTCTGGGCTACACTCTTTCCCTTGCCCCTTTTCTTTCTTTTCTTAGAAGAATCAGCCTCGTTCGGCGTCATTTCCTCATTCTGATGCTGACGCACCATGATGTCGAGTCGCAAGGATCTTCTCTCCTTCAAGTTCGTCTCTCTACTCAAGAATGGCCGCCACTCCTCCACAGAATCGCCCGTCGCCGCCTTTCTTCTCAGCGGAATCGCCCGAGACGAAACTCTAACCTAGCCGGCCGGTCGATGAATGAATGAAAATTAGGGCGGATTTTGATTATATCGGCGATGGGTTCGACGAAATTTTAATCAAGCAAGCGGTTTGATTATATTTTGAATAGGGTTCGACGAAAATCTAGTCAAGCGAACGGTTTAATTTAGAAGTTGGGTCGACGAACGTCAAACACATCCGCTGTTTTAATTATATTAGGAATTGGGTTCGACGAACTATGAACCCATCCAACGGTTAAATAGAAACCCGGTTCGACGAACGTCAAACCCATCCGGCGCACGAAATCCTGAAGGAATTGCACAAAGCGAGCAATGTTATAACAATTTATTTTCTGCGTTGTAACAATTTTGTGCAGCAGTGACAATGTTGTAACAATTATTTTCAGTTGTTGTAACAATTGCTTTAGAAAAATTTGACTTAGAAAAATTTTAAGCCTACTTTCATTTCTTCCTTTTCTTAGCCGAATTTTTACCTTTTCTTCTATTCCTTCATGGTCATCATCTTGTGCTCCCTCTCTCACTCACATATCCTTTACTAAGTTAACAACATATAAATTTAAAATATTTCATATTAGATGGGTTGCCTCCCACCAAGCTTCTAAATTATTGCAGGAATAAAAAAAATTACAGAAAAATTAAAACACAAAATGCAGCAAACGAAAGATAACTACTGGGTTTATTGTCTCCCCAGCATGACTTATTCAGGCCTTAAAAATATTTTAGATTATTGGCCTGTGAAAGATAAAGTGAACAGGTAACTGCCTTAATATCCGTTGCGGTAATGGGTACCGATCGATACGGAGATAACACAGTTACTCCCTCTCCTGAATAATAATACATGAACTTCATAGGTAAGAGAAATAGAAAGTAAGAGGAGCAGGACATCTGCTCCTCACTCATATCATCAACATGCATATGCTTAGATGGAGGAAGAGGTTTAGGAAATAAATTAGAAGAAAGACATAAATAATTAAAAAGTGGGAGAGTGGTCCCGGTCTCACTCTCATCAGGCTCCAAATCTTGTACACTACTGTCGACATCCAAAGCAAGGTAAGAGATATCAGAAGGTATAGGAGTCACACAATCAAAATGGACATCATCAACAAGTGAGGAAGTGGATACTTCCTCAACCAATGAGATGACATCGTCAAACTCTTGCGACTCGACTACAATCTCTGTAACCTCGCACTGTTGGATGGCTAAAGCAGGATCAGTAGAAATGAGTGTAGAAAGTTTATGCAAAGGAGGAACTGCGTCAATCGCAATGTCAGAGAACATGTGGATTGGTTCATCGTGAGGTGAATTCAAAAGAGATAATGATTGTGTGTGTAGAGGAGGCACAACCATGTCATTGCCCAAATCATCGGAAGGAAAATCCGCAATACTCCCCCATAGACAAGGTGGTACTGTGTATGGATCATCAGAGGTAGAAGGAACGTCAAGTGTGCGGAGAGAATCCGCAATAGCCCCCCGTAGACAAGGTGGATAATCATATAGACTAATTTCAATATACGGATGTTCATTCTCCTCCTCCCTTTTACGTTGAAATGCAGCGCACTCTTTTAATACGTGGTCGGTGCTATGACATAATATACATTGTTCCCCGCTTCTTTGCGGCCTTTGAGGGGTCATGCTGAAATAAGGGAACGATACTTGTTGTGGAGGTGCGTAATTATAAATATTAGGCTCGTCATATGACATATCATATGATATTGGTGTTCCGTAAGGTGAGTCATATGACGTAAAACCATGGTCCCCTATATAACAATCATCACTATTATGATTATAAGACCCGCACCATCGACATAGATAATAAGAAAACATGATGATGCATGGGTGGATTCACAAATTGAAATTATGCATAAACTAGTTGTACAAATACAAAACCGCTATGAAGACCCGCTTAGAAAATTTAAAATAATAATAAAAAGAGAATTAAAAAGAAGATAACTTCACAATTAATTGCTCAAATAGAACAACAAAAACTTGAGCTCTAAATACTCAGGATTTACTAATATTGCAAGAAGAAAATCACTAAATAGTTGCACTTCCTCGGCAACGACGCCAAAAACTTAATACGCCCAAAATAGATTTACGTTTTAACGCAAGTGCACGTGTCGAATCAAGTAATATAAAGTGAGAAAAGATCGTTCCCTCGGAGAAGTGATTAATTTAGTGCTCGCAAGTACTAGCTCTACCTTTTCTTTAAATTCAAGCGGAATAATTAGAGCGAGTTTTTAATAATGAAAAATAATAATAACAACAAAACTAAACAAGGTTTACTTAAGAATACTTTTACCAACTTAATTGGAGAAAAACCAGTTTTGAGAAATAATCTTGTATATTGATTTCCTTTGCTTATTGTGATGATTTTAATGAAAGAATCTTTATGAAATGCTTGAATAACTATCTTGCAACGATTTGAAAGTGGATGTCATCATCTCTCGATCTCTGAAATCCATATTCTTAATTCCCCTAGTTATCTCTAACTTAGGTGGAAAAGACTATCATAAAGCACACAATCGATGTTGCTAGCCAAAGATGAAATCTCTTTCTACCTTTATGCTATATTGAAATTCATGATATTTTCACCGCTCCTCTCTCGAATCTCGCAGTGCAGTATAAAAATGGAAACTTTGGTGAAATATTTACACAACTCCTCTCTCGAATCTTGTCGCGCAATATAAAGCAATCATCTAGCCTGACTCCTCTCTCGAATCTTGCCAAGCAAGTTTTAAAGATGAACTTAAGCCAAACTTTCCAAGAACAAAATCATGAATTCGATAAAGATAGTATTTCAAACATTCATACAAGCATTAGAATCTAAACATCACAACAAAACAAAGTACTCACAACATACAAGATCTAGGAAATTAGTTCATGGTGGAGAGATGAAACCAAATAAGAAAGATCTTACTAGACATGCTTAAGAGAGTCAAATAGTGCAGGAAATTCCACTCAAAGATGTGCACAATCCGCTGAAGATCCAGTCCGGTCTCCTTCTTCTCCACTAGGGTTTTCCGCCAACCCTAGTTCTTCTTCTCTCCAAAACTCTTTTCTCTCTCTCCAATTTCGTATCCTTTGATGGAGGTTATTTCCTGCCTAAAAACGAGCAGCCCAAACCCAAGAGACGCATCCTTCCATAATTAAATTTGGCGCAAAATTTGAAATTCAATTTTTAAATCCGCTAGATTTGTTGTAACATCCAAAAAAGGATGTTATAACAACTTGAACCGACCAAAATATTTAAATCCAGCTTTTCTTCTCCGAGTCGATTTTTTCTGCTTTTCTAATAAGAAAACATAAGATTTTAGTCAAATGATCCATAGTTGAAATAAACATGAATTTATTTATATTTTATATTCATTTTGATCATTTTTTCCATTTATAATAAAATAATAAGTCAAAATAAAGGGCTAGATAACTTCTTTTTAGGAAGTTATCAGTTGCGTGTCGCCCTGCCTGACCGTACTCTTCCGCTATCATGTCACGTATCTCCTCTCACGCGGTTCTTTCTACTGCTCGGCCAGGAGCAGCTCTTCCTTGGCGATGGTGATGGGGGTCAGCCTCCAGTCCTCTGACCGGCGGAGCATGATGAGCGGAGCTTGCAGCGTCGGAGAAATCTTCTGAGGCTTCATCTTCCCGATCGGCTCCCTCGACTAGAGCATGATTCGGGGCTGGGGGCGGCGGAACGTTCGATGCTGGAGGCTGAATGGGAACTCGAGGAGCCCCAAGGTTTCTTACGAGAGTCAGCATCTCGGCTTGTTGCCCTTTCAGCACTATCGCAGGCGTAAGCACTGCCTCTTTTGCCAGAGGCGCTTTGATAAGCGAGTGGGAGGGAGCTGGGTCGATGCGCCCTTCTGAGTTTGATCCTTCAGTAGTGCGGGCACTTCTTCTCGCCATTGCAATTGGCGGCTAGTGCTTCTTCTAGTGAGTCTTTGCAGAATTTCGGGAACTCGTTTCCCACAGACGGCGCCAAACTGTTGCGGGTCGCTCGGGTGCTTTGGTAGACCGGTCGAATTGATCCACCTTAGCTCGGAAGCGAACCGACCGCGCAAACAGTCAATTAGAGATTCATTGAGTACACTGAGACTTTTTAACGTGGAAAACCCGGAAAGGGTAAAAAACCACGCGGCCGGAGCTGTGCTGACCAAACTTCACTATCTTCTGGGGGTTACAATCAGGTACTTAGAATTTGAGCACAATAGGTTGCTGCTCGTTACAATAATAGAGAGAGAGAAAGAGAGCGTTCCGAAGGTGACAGGCCACCTCTCGGAAAACTAAGTCTTTTTTCCTTCTGAGAATGGTGGGGGAACAAAAGTGAGAATGTTGAGTCGCCTTTCGGGAGAACAAAAGTGAGAATGCTCAGTCGCCTTTCGGGAGAAAGGAAATCTTCAAGTCCACGAAGGAGATCTTCGAGTCCACGAAGGAGATCTTCAAGCGCCGAAGGAGAATTCCGTGGAAATCTTCAAAGGAGCTCTCCCGGGTGCAGAAGGCAAGGTCCTCCCAAATGAAGGTTATGTGCTCCTTTTATAGCTTGGTCGGGGGTAGCCCGGTAATTTCGCCGTTGTAACCACCATAACCACCTGGCGGACGAATCACGTTTTCCGGTTTGGAGCACACAGATCGCCACTTTTCGTAAATGACTGTCTCGCCCCCGGGCAGTTCGGGCAGCTTCGTTGAAGGCGAAAAAGGCGACAAGCCGTTCCTGCAATCTGAGAAATTAGAAAGACAAAAAGTGAGTGTGCCCGAAATCTGAAAGTGCTCTGAGCGCGCTCAGAAGTGTTCTGAGCGCGTAACGAAATGTGAAAGTGTTCTGGGCGTGCATGGAAGCGTTCTTGGTGGAATCCGGAACCCGAAGAGCGGGCGGCGAGTCAGAAGAGGGGGGACTTACCCTAACCCTGTTATGGGGGAGAGTGGCTCAGCCGCACCCTAAGAGGGACGCGGCGCGGCCGCACCCGAGGAGGGTGCGGCTTGGCCCGGCCGCACCTCTCATGGGGTGCGGCCTGACCGCACCCCTCATGGGTGCAGTTTGGTCGTACCCCCCACTATGGGGGGTGCCGCTATTTGCACCCCACTAGTGGGGTCACCCCACTAGTGGGGTGCGGGCTAGTCGCACCCCAATAGTTGGGTTTGACCATGGTGGTGTGCGGCGTGTTCCGTGCGTGCTCCCGCACTGGCGATTGGCGGCGGAAATGGTGGGTTCGGTTTCTTTAACTCGAGCGATCATGCGTTGACCGTTGACCTCACATCTCTTTAGTTGAGTTTTCTCTAAACGCACCCCAAGGCCTTTATGGATATATAACAAAAATAATAGAAATTTGAGATGAGGGGTCCATTTGGCACTGCGTTGGCGGCCATGAACGCAATGGTTATGAACCGTCGTTCGTGAATGTCAGACCTCACCTAAAGAACTTCATCTACCTTTTTGTTCAAAATAGATATTACATTACCGTTGCCGTGTCAAACATATATTCTATGACAGTGGCGTTTCGTCCAAATTCACTGGAGAGAAACGCCGCATCAAACGAAGCCCAAATAAAGAAGAGCTCTATCTTGTTCTCTTCCATATATATATAGGGCCTGTTTGGGAGGGCTTTTCAAAAAGGAGAAGGAGTGGTGGCAAAAGGATGGTAGGAAAAGATGCTTTTGGAAAATGTCTTTTGCAAAAGGAGATCTGTTTGGGTGAACTCCTTTTGCAGAGCTTTTCAAAAAGGAGAAGCATTTTATAAACTGTTTGGCAAATCTCCGTTGCGGTGACTTTTTTAGCAAAATGTAGAAATATTTGTTGTAAAGCAATTATTTTAAAATAACTATAAAACCATAATAGTACTTCATTCATTGGAAATAAAAGTTGATATTACATTGAAAGACAAGAATCTAAAACAGACAAACTACGTATTAGCTTGATACAACTGTTCTGCAATACGGTCGCGCAATGTAATCATTTCCTGAACACCCACTCGCACACCTCTCACACGATCTGCATTTAATGTTACATTAGTGGTCGGTGTATGATTTTCTCTTATTACATGTGCCTCAGGATAGATTAAATTTTCGTCATCATCGCAGGCCAAGAAGTCTGGATCAGAACGAGATGCATGCCTACGAATATAGTTATGCAAAGTCATGGTTGCTATGACAATATCACGTTGCTTTGCTAAACTATATTGAGGCATGTCCCTTAGTATAGCCCACTTTTTCTTCCAAATACCGAATGTACGCTCTATGACGCCACGTAGTGATGAATGCGCATGGTTGAATATTTCTTTTCTTCCTTGTATAGGACGATTTCCCCGCGCAAAGTCTGGTAAATGATATCGTGTATTTAAATATGGCTTTAAGAACCCTCGTTGCAGTGGATATCCAGCATCAACCAAGTAATATTTTCCTAAAATTTAAAAACAACATTTAGTATTCTATTTTAAATAACTCTAATTTAATATTTAAAATTATACCTGTAGGCGGAAACGGAAAATTATAACTTGGATCCATGAGTGCACGCTGAAAAATACGGCTGTCATGCGTCGAACCCTCCCATCCAGCTAGCACAAATGTGAAACACATGTTGAAGTCGCATACTGCCATAATATTTTGGGTTGGCATACCATGACGTCCAATATACGCAGCTTGCAGTTCAGGTGGAACCCGTGCACAAATATGTGTTCCATCTATTGCTCCAATGCAGTTCTCAAAATATGGCATGTATCGAGCATCATTTAATATTTGTTGTGGAATTTCCCTGAAATGTTTATCTGTTGGCGCTATAATATCAGATGATAGTTTTTTCAGAGCAGCTATTCCCGCTGAAAAATATCTACATATTGTTTCCGTTGAGTGTTGAAATCTTTCTTTTGTTAGCCTCATTGATTCATTTTGTGCTAAAATGTACAATGTCAGTGCGAGAACTTCTCGTGATGTAGTTCTCCTTGAACCACGTAGCCCATAACGTTGTTCAAGTACCTGAAGCAGATCAAGAAATATCCGCTTTGACATTCGTAAGTTCTCGTAAATTCTAGTATGATGCCCATTTAGCAATTCTCCGATCCATTTATCACCTGATTGGTGTGATGTCATGCATGGATTATTGCTGGATGACGAAATCCAACTGTGCACCATAAATGCAGCTGATGTCTGTTGATGGTGAGATAAAACGTTTCGAGATTGATTGACCAAATCTATCACTCTTTCTTGAATTTCCTCATTGGAGCTATCTGAATTATCGGAGGACATTGTAGAACTGTGCAAATAGATAAATCAAATCGTAACAGATTTAATTATATAACTTCAAACATCAGTACAAAAAAGAAGCAAGAGTATTCATAACAATGCATAAATCATTTTCTTGAATAGAAGTAAATGAAGTAATAATAATAATCAGACTACAGTATCCACAAACAAAGATACAACCAAATGAAGCAATAATAATAATCAGACAACATTAATACCATTTCCTCAAGTTGTTCTACATAATGATAAAATAAACAGATCCACAAACAAAGATACAACCACATTCATTTTCCGCAGATAACTATAACCATCTGACCCCTACTGTGAATTTTGGGTATATCGCGCCTTCAACCACCTAACTTTGAGCTTCTCCGGAATACTCATGAATGTTTCCCTGTTGCTCTTATCTCTGAGAAACATCGTGCAGTAGTCATAGAAGTCAAAGTCCCCCGTAATCTCTGGATATTTTTGAAGCTCTCCGAGTGCTTCTGGAATGGTAAACAATGCAGAGGTGATTTGTACTTTTGGAGGTTCCATCATAACACGACCTATTATACGAGATGTCTCTGCTATGTCCTCCATGGTGGAACTCATTGCTCGCTTTCTTCCAGCAATCTTCTTCTTGCCCTTTTCTTTTATCTTCTTCCTAACTTCCGATGAGCTAGAGGGTCGAGTGGAGGTAGTGTCCATTCCCGTGTCTGTTGTATTAGGAGATAAATCTTCAACATCTCGGCTATCACCATCATCGGACATGTCATGTTCATCAACAGATTCATGCACCAGGTTTCGTGAACTTGGTGCCCATGCAAGATCTCCTGTAGCAACTACTTGGCTAAACATCCTGTCTAGCTTTTCCTCCAACTCTGGAGCTATACCTGAGTAGCGAAACTTCTTTGCAGTAGGGACCACCTAAGAGTATTATCAAATTAATGATAATATAATTAACTCAAAAATTAATAGCGAGAAAAATGTCAAAAGAATTAAATTACCTTCAGTCTTTCGTCCCACCATTCATCAGAAGCGTCGATAGTCTTACGGGAGGGATTCCAACCCAAACCAGTTTCTCCCCTTTTCAACTCTCGCCAAACCTTCCATTCTCTTTTTAGTTGGTCCCATTTATTTTTCATTTGTTTTTGGTCATATGGCTTTCCCGTCCTTTCACGATACTTATTCACCAGATTATTCCACCCCTCTTTGCTAAAATGCGTTGTCGGTCTATTCCCCAACTCAATTTCTTTTATACATAAGTCACAAAAAAACATCACATCATTCATTTCCCATGTTGCAGAATTTCCACCTTCTCGATGTTTACCCATTATGCAGGACTGAACAAAACCAAAAAGTAATAAATTCATCACAATGATTCTATATAGCATATTCATGAATTGAACTATTTGGAACATTGAACTACTTTTATTGCTCTGTTAATTTTTGAAAAATTTAACAATAGATAAAAATTTGCATGGATTTGATTCATCTAACAGAAAATATAACAATAGAAAAAAATTTCACACTCATGCGGAGGAGAAACAGGAAGAACATTGAACTACTTTTTTGCAGATGGGATTTGATTTTATTTTAGCATGGATTTGATTCTATATAGCATATAAGAATATTGAACATTGAACTGCATAAAATATATGAACATTGTCTAACAGAAATATCATTTTATAGTTTTTTTTGCAGATGGGATTTGCTCCAGATCCGCACATGAAGGAACAAAATAGAGAGCTCTGTGTTCATGAAGGAACAAAAAGCTTCATGCGGAGGAGAAACAGGAAGCAAAATTTCTGCTAGACTGTGTTGGAAGCACCACCAACAAACTGGAGGTTTGGGAAGAAGATCTGGCGAAGGAGATTGGGCCAAATCTGCGAGGAGAACAGGAATGACATCACACATGAACAAATGCTTCAAATCTGCGAGAACAGGAATGACATCACACATGCCAGATCTGCGAGGAGAACAGGAATGACATCACACATGCAACTGTGCACCATATATCTGCGGGAAGGAGAGCCAGATCCGCATATGAACAAGAAGGAGAACCAGATCTACGAAGGGGACGGCGCACAGATCTGCAAATGACATACGAAGGAGAAGAAGAAGAAGATGGCGGAATCATACCTGTAGTTTCGAGATCGGGAAGGAGAACAAGCTGCGATGTTGTGGGCGAAATCGGGAGCGATGAAGATCTGGGGAAGTTCGGGAGCCGGTAGGGTTGAACGAATATCGCGAGAGAAATGACTTCGAACGCGGCGGCAGGAACGTCGTAAAAGGAGCGCATAAATGCCTTTCTAAAAAGCCCGTAAAATACCTTTTCAATCCGTTCCGTTTCCACTGGTAGCGAAAACAAATGGTTCAAATCTAGCGGTGGCGTTTTCTAAGAAATGGAAAGGAGGAAAAAAGGACTCCCAAACGGGGCCATAATGTATTTTGGTTGGAGCTTTCACACTTTTTTTACTTGGAAGAAAGGCTAAGGGTTTATTTGGTTGAGCGTTTCACCGCTCCGTTTGGGGCAAATGCCGACGGAAGGCGGGTAAACAAATGAACCTCCGGCGGCGTTTGCTCCGTTTCCACCCGCCCGCCTTGAGAAACGCCCCAAAAAGCTCCGTTTGGAGCAGCCACCTCCCCCCTCCAATTCGAACACTCCGTTTCCATCCGCCGAATCAACCCGCCACCGCCGAACCAAATAAACCCTAAGTGAAAGAAAATGTCCCTTTAGTTTTAGGAAAATTCACCAAAAAAGGGTTGAGGTGCAACTTGTCCCCCCTTTTCTACTAAAAGGTGTAAATGCTAAAAACAAAATTTAATAATGCAAAAATAGTGTATTTAGTGAGTCAAAGTGACAATTATCCTATATTACTATGTATTATTGGATATATTTAAATAGTGTACACAATACTTTAACCCTATGTTTCTTGGAATATGTACAATAGTTTCATAAAATTTAGAGCAATTTTTCAACTTTTCTATAATTGTGATTTGTGAACATGGGCGAAATTATTCACGGGCATGCGTGAGAAATTTTCTGGGTTCAAATTTAGTGAAAGTAACATAATCTTTGGTACATAAGAACAAAATTTTTTTAGGAGTCAATTTCTTCTCACCTACACAATGAAGGGCGAAAGCGATGTTGCAGGAATACCTACTAATACTATATTATCAAAATAATGTATAATTTTTAGTTTTGAAATGCTCTTATAATATACTGCCAATATCTAAAAAGAAATTAAAATTGCAGAATAAAAGATAGTTTAGAAATCGAATCTGTGTATGACGTGTGATAATTGTTTTAAAGAAGTTGCACCACCTTCTGGTAAGATTTTCAACCGATGCTCACTCATCCAAGGTACAACGCCTGGGTAGATCTTGAAAATTTCGATGTGTGCGGACACCGAAGAAGCACAGAACACCTTGAGGCAAACATAAAAGAGAGAAAAATTGCAAGAGCAGAGAGCGAAAAATGTAAGAACGAATGATAGTATGTGAATGTGTGAATTGTTAGATGGTGCTCGAAGCACCCGAGTGAGTGTATAGTTTGGAACACTCTACTCGTTGCCCCTAGCAGAGTATTTATAGGCAAACCCTAATTCCCCGGCGGGTGCGTGGATCCCTAACGAATCCTAACCGACCGTTAAGCATCAGTTAACCCGATAATTCAATATATCTCAACAATCTCCTCCTATATTGTAAATATCGGGGTCACATCACAGATTACTTTAAACAAGAGTTAATAACGACAAAACATGAGTTTTCCAGAAAACATAAATATGAGTTTTAGAATACAAAATATCTAAACTCAAACACATGGCTCCAAACAAGAAACATTAAGCAAAGCTGGAAACAACTCAAAAAAACAGATAAATGAACAGTGATCTATGCAAACAATAGATCATCATCATCTGGGTCGAAATCAACTTTCTCTCCTCCAATCTCCATGTGATCTGCAAACATACATAATAAGAATGTCATGAGACAAATCTCTATGAATTCTAACATTTGCTAATCAAGAGTAAAGTGAATAGTTCTAGCAGTAAAAGAACGTAATACTCTAACCAGGAAGAAAGAATCACATATCAGCATATCTATTCAATTTACACAAAACTAGATAATTGATTTCAAAGAATTAAACCATGTTCCTTCGATTATTAAGATTATTACCAAACGTCTCACAATTGTATTATATCATCAAGTTTGGAATGATACAACAAGCTGTGACCAATATATCATCAAGTTTGGAATGATATAAATAATGATCATAATATCAGAACGCATATCAGCAACTTCAGTATTCCTTTTTGGAATGATACCCAAATCAGCCTTTGAATTAAAAATAATTGCGTAAGTCATCAAGTTTGGAATGACTGGCAACTATTCATCTCTGGCTTTCATCAGGTAGCATCTGAAATACTTCTGTGTGCTCACTCTAGATGCTCGAATGTAAGCAGACTACAGTTCTAAGATTTAACATATAAGCAGGGTATTAAGTCATACTAAATGAACCTTAATCCTATCTCCCCCGATATTTTATGTGTTAGAACCTTACATAAGCCCTTGGTAAAGACATCTGCTACATTATCCTTCGATCTCACGTCCAATAGGGAGATTATCCATTGACTGGTGAGATGGGTCAACCAGACCTGTTTTATCCTTAGTTGTCTTAGCTTTCCATTGAACAATGTATTTGTTGCAATGGTTTTTGTGGCTTGATTGTCACAATATAGTGAAATGGAGTTCATTTTTAGACTTGTCAATGGAATGTTGATGATCAGATCTCTTATCCACTCAGCTTCTTCTCCTGCTGAAGCGAGGGCATAGAGTTCCGATTCCATAGAGGAAAGTGCAATGTACGACTGCCTCTTTGACTTCCAAGCTACTGCTGCTCCACCTAGGGTAAATACAAAACCGCTAGTGGATCTACTGTCAGCAATTTCTGAGCACCAAGAGGCGTCAGAATACCCCTCAAGCACAGGAGGATGTCCACTGTAACATAAAGCATACTTTTCAGTGTACTTTAAGTATCGCATGAGCTTGTCTAATGCATTCCAGTGGTCCTTCCCAAGGTTACTCGTAAATCTACTTAACATGCCGACCGAAAAGGCTATGTCAGGTCTAGTGCAGGTTGTAGCATACATGAGACTAATAGATGAACCTTCATTCGGTTTCAGTCTATTGTTATAATCGTATGGAGTCTCACTACCTTTGTTATTAACATAACCACACTGCTCAAGTAGATTTCTAATATAGTGACTCTGACTGAGGGTAATACCCTTGTCGGTGAAGTTCACTTCCATTCCTAGGATGGTTTTCACCACACCTAAGTCAGACATGCTAAATTGTGTCGTCAAGGCAGCTTTCACGTCTTTCACCTCAGACTGATCGGTGCCCAGAATTAGCATGTCATCAACATACAAACATATAATTGCAACTTTATTTGAACTTGTACGAACGTACAGACATTTATCTGAAAAGCTGGATTTAAAACCCAATGCTTTAACACAAGTGTCAAACTTTTCGTGCCACAATTTGGGAGCTTGCTTCAATCCGTAGAGTGACTTAATCAACTTACAGATCTTATTTTCTAGACCTTCTACCACAAACCCTTCAGGTTGGTGCATGTAGATCTCTTCGGTCAGATCACCATTAAGAAATGCAGTCTTGACGTCCATCTGATGAATTGTAAAGCGTTCAATAGATGCTATAGCGAGAAGTATCCTAATTGTCGCATAGTGACAAACATGTGAGTATATATCAAAGTAGTCTATTCCACTCACTTGAGTGAAGCCTTTTGCAACTAGACGTACTTTGTATTTGACAGTACTCCCATCAGGATTAAGCTTCTTTTTCAGAACCCATTTGTTTCAATGGTCTTAGCCCCTTTGGGTAAGTCAACCAATGTCCATGTGTTGTTCTGCATGAGAGAGTTTAACTCTTCATCGATGGCTTCTTTCCATAATAGAGAGTCTCGAGATCATATCGCATCCTTATAGGTGGATGAATCAACTTCAACTTG
Source organism: Dactylorhiza incarnata (assembly GCA_033032865.1). Classification (NCBI taxonomy): domain Eukaryota; kingdom Viridiplantae; phylum Streptophyta; class Magnoliopsida; order Asparagales; family Orchidaceae; genus Dactylorhiza; species Dactylorhiza incarnata. The sequence continues at coordinate 557,860 of JAWHQI010000304.1, forward strand.
ATAAGTCACGATGTTTGTACCGAAGCTTTTAGGTGTTTTCTCTCTACTAGATAGCCTTCTGGTATCTAAACCGCTCGTGTCTATAGGCTCAGTGTCAGAGTTACGTTCACTTGGCTCAGCAGGAGGCTAAAGATTAGTGGCTGACAGACCTGGAAGCGTCAGGTTCTTATCCTTAAGGAACTTATCATCAAAGAAGACAACGTCTCTAGATTCTATTACAGAGTTTGTAGAGAGATCTAGAAATCTGTCTGCAGCACTATCCTCTGCACATCCTAAATAGACACACATATTTGTCCTAGGTCCAATCTTATCTCTTTTAAGGTCAGGTATCCTAACATAAGCGATACAGCCTCAGGTCTTAAGATTATCAAATCTAGGAGGTCTCTTAAACCAAAGCTCATAGGGTGTCTTAGTCATCCTGGCATAGGGAACTTTATTAAGAATGTGATTAGATGTGATGGCAGCTTCACCCCAGTAGGCCGCAGGCATGCCAGCAGTCAACAACATGGAATTCAATATTTCTGTTAAAGTCCTATTTTTCCGCTCAGCAATATCGTTGGATTCGGGGGGGGGGGGGGATAAGGAGCAGTCGTTTCAGGGATGACGCCATTGTTGTTAAGGAAATCTATGAACTCCCCGGAGACGTATTCTCCTCATTTATCACTTCTTAGCCGTTTGATTGTCATGTCAAGTTGATTCTCAACCCTAGTTTTGAATATACAGAATTTTTCAAAAGCTTCATCTTTGGATTTAAGTAGATAAATGTGACTGAATCTATAGTAGTCGTCGATAAAGGTTATCAGGTACTTCCGACCTCCATGTGTGACAAAACTTTTATAGTCACAGATGTCAGAGTGTATTAACTCTAGCAAGTGTGTGCTCCTAGAAACCTGCTTAAAAGGTGTTCTAGTTATCTTAGTCTGAGCACATATTTCACATTTGTCAAATCTGGTTTTTGTGTCTAAGGGGATGTTGTGAGTTCTAGCGAGCAGGAGTAGTTTTCTATAATTGACGTGTCCTAGTCTTGCATGTAAAGTCTTAGGATCGATCAAATTAGAACTAACCTGATTTACTACTTCGTTTGCTAGACTCAGCCTATACATTCCGTTGACGACATACGCACAACCAAAGTAGTGCGAGTGAACCATCAGCGTTACTCGACCACCACTAATGTTAAATGACATACCCGCATCGCATAACAAACTAATTGAAATTAAATTAGCAGCTAATGATGGTATAAATTTAACATTTTTCAAAGTAAGAGTTTTACCTGAGGAGAGCGTCAAGATAACATTGCCGACCTTCAGTACGTCAGCAACTCCTCCATCAGCAACAGTAACAGTCTCTCGGATTGCAGTGACATCCTCCAGAAGCGCAGTGTTATTGCAGACATGACATGTAACACCTGAGTCTAGCCACCACTCGGTACTGGCCTGTCTGTTACCGACCATGACAACAAAGTCGGTGGGCGCAGTCTGATGGACCATATTGGTCCTGTTATTAGGCTTCAATGTGCTAGGATCTCCTCTCTTTAGCTGCTTGCACTCGGAAGCACAGTGACCCCACTTGTTACAATTGTAGCACTTGCCTTTGAATTTCTTCGCCTTCTTGCTTGTGTCCACAACTGCGGGTGCACTGGGTAACGGTCTAGTCTTGCCAGGCTTAAACTTCCGCTTAGGATGCGTGACCATGTTGGCAGCAGAGGACTGCTTGCCAATGGTCTCCCTAGCGTGTCTAGTCCTGTTCTCATCCTCAATGCAGATGAAGCGCTTGAGGTCTTTAAGACTGACTTGCGTTTTCTTCCGATACATCTCCGTTTTAAAGGAGTACCACGCCGACGAGAGCTTGAAGATAATAGCTCCTGCAACAAATCCATCTGGCAGTGGGATGTTCTCACTGTTCAGCTTGTCCACCAGATTCTCAAAATCGGCGACCTGTGGTAGGATTTCCCTTTCCTCAGTGAAGGTGAAAGTCATAAACTTGTCCACGAGGTGCGTCTTGGACATGTTCTCCTCTTCCTTGAACTGCTCCTCCAGAGCATCCCAGATGTTTTTGGCTGTCTTCAGTTTGCTGTACGTCTCAGCAAGCCTGTTGGAGAGGCAGTTTAACAGGTAGTCGCGGCAGAAATCTTCATCTTCAATCCACTGGGCCTCGCCATCTGTCCCAAGAACGTCAGCACGTACAGACTGAACGGTGTAGAACACGTACAGGTACTTCATGCCAAACTGTGTGTTCCGCTTCCAAGCACAGAACTCAGAGTTGGAGAATTTCTCCAACTTGATCATCGGAACGGGAGTAGTCCCTTTCGACATCGTGTGTCTCTTGCCAAATACGTGAATTCCACTAGAAAATGAATTACGAGCATAAAACTAGAAAGAGAGCACCTGAGACGCGTAGAGTCGAGAAAATCTTCGGATCCAATCCAGAACAGACTGCTCCTCTGTGGTAGGGAAGATCGGCGGCGGCAGCAGCAGGGGAAAACCGCTGAGACGGCGAGTAGGCAGCCGCTGAGACGAGGATCCAACCGCTGAGACGGGCCAACCGCTGAGACAGTCCAACCGCTGAGACGAGCGATCAAACCGCTGAGACGATCGGGAAGAGCAACGTGATCGCAACAGTGATCGCCATTGTTGAAACCTGCAACAGGCCTCTTGAGTTCGGACCCACTGGGGGTGCAGCCGATGCTTACTTCTCCCTCACTAGACTCTCTTGACGGTGGATGTGAGAATAAGAAAAGACCCAAGGCTGAAGCGAGGAGGTCCCGCCACACACCCGGAAGATCTTAGAGAGCTTCCCCTCCCAAACCAGAGCTCAACCGGGCACCTTGGAGGGCACTAGCAGCCGACCAAAAACTAGCCTGGAGGAGAGGATTCTCTAAAATCGGATCTCCTCCAAGGTGCCCTTAAGGGTCTATTTATAGATTTTTCTAGGCTGGTCTGCAAATAGCATGAATCCGCCTTTTAGTTTTACTAACCGCACCCCAAATTGGTCTGCTAATAGCCTAACTCCGCTGTTCTGAAGGGCAATTTGCAGCCCACATGGGGTATTATGGTCATTTCCCCCTCAAATCCTTTTGGGCGAGTGGTCCGTGAGGGCACCACTCGCTGGGCACCCGCTTAGCTGGGCGAATGCCCATGCTTCCGGGCGAGTGGTCCGTGAGGGCACCACTCGCCCAGCTCCTTCTCTTCCGCAGCTTACCCCCACCAAACCCGGGGGTACCTCTACCTCCTAGCCGGGGCGAATGATCTGGCTGACCCAGGTCTCACCAGTTGGCTTGAGGGGCCCACTCGGCGAATACGGGTTGTACACAATCCCCGCTCTTTGCGAGCGGTTACTACGCTCGGAAAGAACAGTCCAACCCTGTATTTGGTGAGTGCTTGCTGACTGGACCCACAAGATTCTGTGGGTCCCACCGTTGCCCTATATATATCTCTTCATGTCAGATTTTCCTGGAGCGCTGTCAACCCTAGATTCGGAGCTTCTTCCTTAGTCTTTCACCGATATTAATGTCTTCCCACAAGCCTTCCGCGAGACCCCTCTCGCGGGAGATGATCGAGCGTCTTGCTGTAACTGCCCCCAAGGCAGCCAAATTTGCTCTCTGGCTGATGTCTAAACGGGATACGAGCGCCCCCTACGTCTCGCGTCGAGCCAAGGCGATTCGGCTGAATCATCAGAGAGGCGAGACTGCCTCGGAATCTCCTGCGGATACTCCACCGGCGAACACTCTGCCGGCGGATACTCTTCCGGTGAGGAATCCCCTGGACCCCGGGATGCAGGTATGAGGATTCCTCTCGATTTTCCTTTCATGTTGCTTGTGACTGACCATTACCCTTTCGCAGCCCTCAACCCTGACGTCCCACTGCGAGACTTCATTCTCCAAAGTTCTCCTGCCCAGCAGAAACCCTCTGTTACCGCGAATGAACGGAGGGTCTCCCCTGAGCGGGAACTGGGTCAGCACCTCCGTGCTGATGATCGTGCGAATGCTCCGGCTCCTCCTCCTCCGCTTTACCGCCCCGGGAAAGGGAAGGTTCTACCACCTTCCGCAGGCTTGTCTGGGGTCCTCCCCCATTCGTCTCGCCCTTCAGGTCATAGGGAACCTGTCCCTGGTCATTTTACTCTCCTGCCCCTACTGTACTCGCTTATTTTACCGCAACTGACCTAGTTGTGAATTCGCAAGCTATCGGGAAGCCTCCCCCCTTGATTCCTACAACGAGGGGGAAGAGGAGATGCTCTCGCCTCTCCCTTCCCCTGGGGATCTCGCTGATTTCCTGGGCGACTCCTCAGATCACGCGACCCTGAAGGAGCGGATCACGGAGGTCTTGGGGAAGCTCATCCACATCCAGCGGAACGTCGCCGGCCAGGTGGATGATGTGCGGCTGAGAGTCGCGCGTGAGTTAAAGGACCTTCGGCGGGACTACTCGCGCCTTCTCGCGACGGTGGAGCGCCTGGGGGGTGAAGGAGGGGAGTTATCTCCCAAAAGACACGCCGCGCGAGCCCGGGACCAACTCCAACTGGCTTCCCATGAGATCACCAACATGCTCGCGTATTACCGCCCGCGAATGCCCCTGGAAGCTGGGTCGCGAAGGTGAGGTCGGTGGGTCTGGGAGGAGCATTGAGCTAGTCTTCATTCGCCCTTCTTGTTATTCTTCTGTTTTCTGTACCGCGGATGCTGAACTTTATTTCTGTTTGTAATAATCTTATGCCCTGTGATTTGCGAATGCTCTATTCCTTGTCTCTTATTTCCTATACCTTGCTTGGGTATTGCCGAATGCTTTCTTAACCTCTTTCGCGTAGTCGATGAGTGAATAGTCACAGGGCATTTGTCATTAATGGGCGAGAGGGATCGGCCCGGGTTCCGAGGCGTCGGGAATGCGCGAGTGCTATCCGCACGCCCGTTACCTCGAAAGCCCAAACGCCGTTTAGCCCCTCTATAAATAGGCCTTTCAACCACCGTATTAAATACCTTACCATCCGCTCCCTCTCTTTCCAAGCGCCAGCACTCGCACTTTTCTCTTCTCTGCTGCTCCCTTATCCTTCGGCATTCGCGAAATGGGTGGTGATGCGGAAGGTAGGGCCAGGTGTGCCAGCGCATTCGTCAACCATACTTTCGATTCATGCGACCTCTCCGAAGAGGCTTACTTGACTGCGGTCGCGGATTACATTACGCCAGGGTTCGAGGCGCGAAAGCCCAGGTCGGACGAGCGCCTAAACTCCATCTCGCCCTGTGCTCTCGTGATCCCGCTAGAGCACTTCGAGGTGGGGTTTCGCCTTCCCATCTGGCCAGAACTCCGCCAGACCTTCAAGTACTACGGAGTCGTGCCCGGCCAGCTCAACCCCAACTCCATCGCCATGCTGGTCGGGTACGCGAGCTATCTGCGAGAAGAGGGGATTGAGTTCTTGCTGCCCGTCTTCCGCAAACTCTACACCTTCCGCTGCACCAACGACATCTCGTTCTTCTCGGGTCTGAACCCACTCAAGCACTACGGGCTCCCGAACAAAAACCACGACTGGGTTCGCCGCTTCATCTTCGTCAGCGGGAGCCTAGGAAACACCCTTCTCGCTCTGGTGCAGGAGGAGGAGTCAACCTTCCGCCCCCCGACCCTAGGGGGGCACGAGGCCAAACTCCACCAATATATTCTGGAGCACGGGATGGACCTCGTCTATCTCCGGCGAAATGTCAACTCGCTCCCGCTCATTCCGCAGGGCGAGGGTAAGTTTTTGGTGTTGGATCGTATGACGCCCTTAGAGGGGGGGGGGGGGTGAATAAGGGTGTGTCTAAAATTTAAATTTTTGACTTAGTAATTTTTTAAAGAGAATTTACTTTACTAAAAAATTACTTATAAATATTTTCAAACCAATGCAATTTTAGTATTAAATCAAAACACAAATTTCCAAGATAAAGATTATGCCACAAAATATGTATTTAAAGAAAAAGACATAATTATATTAATCATGAAATTTGAGTACAATAAAAATGATCTTAACAATGCTTAAGATCAAGGCACAAATAAGTTAATAAGAAATTCTACAATTTTGGTTTACCAATCCTTCTCCCAAGGATCGGAAGGCTATTGCTAGTCTCTCCCAAGACCAAACCCAAGCCTATCCTCTAGATCTTCCCAAGATCTAGACGTAGCACACAAGGCCACGATTTCCCACCAAGCCACGCAAGGACTTGGACGCTCCACACAAGGAAGCGATTTTCCCCTAAGCCACGCAAGGACTTAGACGTCGCACGCAAGACGACGATTTCTCTACCAACGATTACAAAATGAAAAGTGAATGAATGAAAATACAATATGAAAAACCCCCTTTAGAATTTCTGGACCAAAACAGCGAAGAGCCCTTGAGGAAGTCTCCTTGGAATGCGTGTACAATCTTCGGCTTCGCTCTCTCTTTTCTTCTTCAAGGATGGGGATTTTCGTTCTCTGGAGCTCTCTGGACAATAACACTCAGGAAGGAGGCTTAGAAATCTTAAGAATTCCATTCCACGAAGTTTTGAGCCCTTTTAATAAAAAGGAGCTGTCGCCGTCCGATAGCTGCTGTCGCCGATATCCGATAGCTCCAGAGGCTGCCACGTGTCCCACTAAAACGAAGTTTCTGCGTCATGTTGAGGTCGTGGTTGAGACGTGGGCTGTCGGATATCCGATAGCACTGTCGGATATCCGATAGTCAAGGTAACCGCTGCACGTTCTGGCATTATCGGAAGATCGTGGGCTGTCGCCATCCGATAGCGATATCGGAAATCCGATAGCTCCTAACCACTGTGTGATAACTGCTGCACGTCCTGGCGTTATTGGCAGATCATGGGCTGTCAGAAATCTGATAGCTCCAAACCGTTGCGCAGAGATTAAATAAACGAGCTGTCGGAAATCCGATAGCACTGTCGGAAATCCGATAGCTCAAATTTCTGGAAAATGTCATTTTGCTCCAATTGAAGTCATGTTATTCTAGCACCTGTTATCTGCACACCATTAATCAAAAATAGGATCAAATACATTCGGGATTTGTTATTCTCAAACCGGACGAGTGCGGAACGCAACTCCAACAATCTCCCCCTTTTGATAATAACAAATCCTTATAAAAAGAAATCGAATAAATCCTATTGAGATAGTGAAAAATACTTATGTGTGTACAAGTGTTGTGAGCTTAAGATCTCCATGATCTTCCCCTTAATATGAGCTCCCCCTTAATATAGTCCCGTCTAAAAACATTCTCCCCCTACATATAAACTCCCCCTACATATATGCTTACTAAATTAATTTAGTAGTGTTAAGGGATTTAGTTGATTTAATTGATTTCTTATTATCTTCTCCCCCTTTGATATTAGCAAAAGATGAATATAGAGATGACAGACTAGGAAAGAGTATTACAGAGATATGTTAGGCATGGAGAAAGAATATATGACAAGTTGGAGTACACTAGCGGAAGCTTGGTAAGTGATATGATAATGAGATAGGTAATCTTAGAGAGGAATCTAAGCATTCTAGTAATGTGTTTTAAAGTATAGAATCAAATAAACTCAACCAGGATGAGATTCAATTTCAAATATCAGAGAGAGACACAGTGCAATATAGAAACTTGAATTGTTTCGGTCCAATTCTCATAAGAAGAAAATTTATAAATAACAATGAAGTGTAGTAGTGATACTTTGAGAAATAATACAGATGAATATATTTAAAATATACATAATCATGGAATTGTTAAACATAACATAAATATACATAAAGTCCATACTTATGAACCAGAAACTTTGCAAATATACAAAAAAGGACCACTTTGGTTTTGCAAGACACTTTACAATTCTTTCCAAGGTGCTTAACCTCACAATGCTCATTAAGACTTATCAGGAGGCTAAGTAGTGCTTGGTGGATGATCCTTGTCAATTTTTATTTATTTTTTCAACATGTTGGGCAAAAAGAATGTTTTGCATTTGAATTTTCCTCCCAGTTTTTTAGAGGATTCATAGATGTTAAGGATATCCGAATTCACTTGCATGCCATAAATGGTAAAAGTTGAATAAGTGCAAAGTAACAAAGGTGAATGTGACATTATGAAATGTATTTTGTTATGTTCGAGCAATCATGATGTATGTATAAAATAAATTTTTTTTATATGTATTACCAAAGCAAGTGTTTGTGAGTGCTCATTGTCATAGATAAAAGTTTTCTTATACTTAGAGGCATGCGAAAACAATTCTTAATAACGATATGAAAGTGTCATCACAATGATATGATAAGATTGAACATCATAAGCATGTGTTAAGCTATTGTTAGGAATAATAACACATTAAGAATACTTTATGCAAGATACCAAAATTCTCATATTAACATGTATAGAAACAGGGAATGAACAAACTAGTGAGAAAGAAAAAATAAATTTTGGGAGCTGTCGGATTTCCGATAGTTAGCTATCGCCATCCGACAGCTCAGAAAATATAAAAAGACGTGTTTCGTCTTTTGACCGACACTTCTCTTCAGTTTTGGGAGAAATTTTGAGATCTAGAGCTCCAGGTGCCAGAAATCTTCAGATCTAAGGTGAGATTTGTGTTTTTTTTAAGTTTTGGTTAAAATTTCTCCATTAGTTTTGTGATTTTCATATTTCTCTTGAATTTCATGGAGTATTTTGAAGATAAACTGTATAAGGGTTAGTAGATCTAGATATTTTAGATTTTTGGTTGTATAAGAGATGTGGATCTTGTCTTTTGTGAGAGAAATTAGTATTTTTGTTGTATTTGTGTTTTGAAACAAGATTTTCCCTTTTTTGTTGTTGTTTTTGTGTAGATCTAGATGTTGATAGGTTCAGCTTTAGAGGAATAATGATGATGAACAACAAAAAATGAAGTGGTAGAGGAAGAAGATGATGAATAGTGTTTTGCACCAAAGTTTTGATTTTTCAAAAATATTAGAAATGTTGAAGATTTGTTGCTATGTGAAAAGTGTTTAGAGTATGGGATAGGAAGATTTTTGTAAAATGAAAATTTTCGGCACAAAAAAAAAAATTTAGCTGTCGGATTTCCGATAGGTGGTATCGGAAATCCGACAGTGCTAGAATTGTTCCCCATATTTTTTTTTGTAAAAATTTTTTGTTATGTCTGATGCAGATATGTCTGCAAGTTGGAGATCAAGAAGAGGTCAATCAGGAGACGCCCATTCTTCGTATCAAAGTTTCTCGGCCATTGAAAAAGCACAAATAGGAATTTCAAAGATCGTGGAATTTGATCTCCCTAGGCATGAACGAGTTTATTTTTTGCTTGCTGAGGCAGGTATACTCTCAGTTATTATTCAAGATATTTTCTCTTCAGTGTTAGTCCGAGAATTTTATAATCATTTGGAGGATCCTGCATATACCAATTTGAATGGAGGAGTAAGATCCAAAATTCAAGGGCAATATGTGGAGATCACTCCTTTGGATTTAAGAAGTGAGTTTGGTCTAATGGAAAGTGAGAATATCTTGGATATTGTGGAAAATTATAGACTTGAGAGAGATTGGACATTAGTGAACATGTCATTGCATGGAAATTCCACCAAAAATCTCATATCCACTTTGACGACATTGACAAACGATGCTCGTCTTGTGCAAGATATACTAAGGCATACGATTATGTTGAAGTCCGGTGATACTCACAGTATTACGGCTCAACTTAGTCTTGTGACGTATTATATAGTGGAGAATGAGTTATGTGATGTGGCCGATCTCCTCTTATCTATGATGCGATATACATACCGCCTCAAAAATCCGGATTGGAAAAAGGCACACACTCTCCCTTTGGGTGCGATTATCCAACGTATCCTATACAAGAAATACTCTTGGATAGATCAAAATTTTTATCTTGGAGATTGTTGCCCGGAGATATATCAAACGGCGGATATTAAGGGTAAGAAAAGTCAACGAAAGCCGCCGACTATGGAAATGAGAGAGCCTCCAATAGCACGTGGAGGGTCAATGCGGGAGGCACTCGACTCGTTCCAAACGAAGTTGGATAAACATATTGACGACTTCCAAGAACATTGGAGGTCATTTGAAGAACATAAGGTGGAGGTGAAAAAAGATCGGACCCGAATGCAGAAATTTATGAAGTTCCTTGTGAAAGGACTTAAATTAAAGCCTACGCCTGCGGAAGCCGCGGAATGGGAGATGCCTTCAGAGGAGGAGCCTCGTCGGCAATCCGTCAGTCATGGTCGACGGAGGAAGACAGTCATGAGGAGATCAGATTTTGACATTCCTGAAAGCAGTGGGGCTGGTAGTCGGAATGAGGAGGAGTCGGACTGAAACAGAGTTCTGGAGGATATCGCCATCCGACAGCTCACTGTCGCCATCCGACAGCTCCAATGCCCAGATTTTTTTTTTAATTTTCTGCATTTCTATTATCAGACATTATGATTAAATTATTGTAATAATTTTGACTGTGTGAACATGTTTGATTTGGTGAATGTCTATTTTAAGAGATTGTTTTTCTTTTGATATGTATAAGTCTTTTGTGAATTTTTTTATTAAAATTTTATAGGTTCTAAGTAGTGATATATTCATTGTGAAATATCTAGGATTCCCAATTCTAGCCTAAGCATAGAAAAACGGGAATCCGGTAACGGTTTAGTGAATATATCTGCTAGTTGATTTTCCGTGCCTATAAAGTTGATTTTTATATTACCCTTCTTAATATGATCCCTTATAAAATGATGTCGGACATCTATATGCTTAGATCTAGAATGTAATACAGGATTGTTAGTTAAATCTATAGCACTTTTATTGTCACACTTTAATTCTACACTACTTTGTTGCATGCCAAAATCTTCTAATGTTTGTGACATCCAAAGAGCTTGGGCACAACAACTACCTAGTGCAATATATTCGGCCTCGGTAGTAGAGAGGGCAACAGAATTCTGTTTCCTACTCGACCATGAAATAAGTGAAGGGCCGATAAAGTGACAAGTGCCACTAGTGCTTTTTCTATCTAAAGAACATCCAGCATAATCGGAATCCGAAAAACCATGCAAAATAAAGGAATCATTATGAGGATACCATAATCCTAATTTTGATGTTCCAATGAGATATCTAAAGATACGTTTCACCGCTTTTAAATGTGACTCTTTAGGATTAGCTTGAAATCTAGCACATAAACAAACGGCAAACATAATATCAGGTCTAGATGCGGTTAAATACAATAAAGACCCTATCATACTTCTATAAAGGGTTTGTTTAATTGAAACACCACTTTCATCTTTTCCTAATTTTAGAGAAGTACTCATAGGAGTGTTTGCATGCTTAAGATTTTCAAATCCAAATCTTTTTAACATATCATGAATATATTTGGTTTGACATATAAAAATACCATCATGTTTTTGAGTAATTTGAAAACCTAGAAAATATGAAAGTTCTCCAACCATGCTCATTTCAAATTCATTTTTCATAATTTGTACTACTTCATTACACAACTCTTCATTAGTGGCTCCAAAAATAATATCATCAACATAAATTTGTAAAATAACTAAATCATGATCAATTTGCTTAATGAAGAGTGTAAAATCAGCACTTCCTATTTTATAATCGTGCTTTAACAAATATTGAGTTAATCGATCATACCAAGCACGAGGCGCTTGTTTTAATCCATAAAGCGCTTTATCTAATTTATAAACATAATTTGGATATTTCTCATTTATAAAGCCAGGGGGTTGTTCTACATAAACCTCTTCTTTTATATACCCGTTTAAAAATGCGGTTTTGACATCCATTTGATATAATTTAAATCTTTTAAAGCAAGCAAATGCAAGAAATATCCTAACCGCTTCTAATCTTGCTACGGGTGCAAAAGTTTCATCAAAATCTACCCCTTCAATTTGTGCATAACCTTTTGCAACTAATCTGGCTTTATTTCTAACAATTCTAGATTCATTATCCATTTTATTTTTAAAAATCCATTTAACACCAACTATAGGACGATTTTTGGGTCGTTCTACAAGATTCCAAACCTTATTACGTTCAAATTGATTAAGTTCTTCATTCATAGCTAAAAACCAAAATTCATCATTTAAAGCGGTGGAAACATCTTTTGGTTCTATTTCAGAAACAAAACAAAGGTTTGAAAATAAAACATGTAACGATGAACGAGCACTAACCCCTTTTTGCGGATCCCCAATGATAAGCTCCTTTGGATGATCCTTTGAGAATCTCAAATCACTTGGAGGCACATATCCTTCTCTTTCTTCTTCTTCTCTATCTTCTTCTCCTCTTTCTTCTTCTCTTTCTTCATCTTTTTCTTCTTCATTTTCTCCAAGTTCTTCATCATTATTATCCACGGATGGAAGGGGTTCATCTTCTTTTCCTGTAATTTTCTTTTCTACACATGAAGCAAACTCATCAAACCTAACATGAATACATTCTTCAACTATTTTTGTTCTTTTATTAAAAATCCTATAAGCTTTACTAGTTGAAGAATAACCAATAAAAATACCTTCATCACATTTTTCATCAAATTTTCCTAAGGAATCTTTAGAATTTAAAATAAAACATTTACAGCCAAAAACTTTGAAATAAGAAACATTTGGTTTTTTACTAAATATTAATTCATAAGGAGTTAATTTTAAAATAGGGCGAAGCATTACTCTATTAATTACATAACATGCCGTGCTAACCGCTTCAGCCCAAAAGGATTTTGGTAATTTAAATTCAGATAACATTGTACGGGCTAACTCTTGAAGAGTTCTATTTTTCCTCTCCACTACACCATTTTGCTGTGGTGTGCGTGGAGCAGAAAATTCATGTTTAATTCCTAATTCCGTACAAAAAGAAATAAACTTTTCATTTTCAAATTCTCCTCCATGATCCGATCGTATGCGTTTAATTTTTAACTCAAATTCATTTTGGATACGCATACATAATTTTGAAAATTCTGAAAATGCATCGGATTTGGAGGTTAGAAATAAAGCCCAACAAAAACGAGAATAATCATCAATCAATACAAATGTGTATTTTCTACCTCCTAAGCTAGAAATTCCAATTGGCCCAAATAAATCCATATGTATTAATTGAAGTGGCCTAGTGGTAGAAATAATGTTTTTACTTTTGAAAGATGATTTTGAAAATTTTCCTTTTTGGCAAGGCACACATAGTGAAGAAGATAAATTTCCATTTAACAAAGGTAAACCTTTAATTAATTTATCTTTTGAAAGTTTTGTAATTAACTTGGCACTAGCATGTCCAAGTCGCCTATGCCATAAATCTAATTCATCATTTTTTGATAAAAAACATTTTAAGGTAGAATTTGAAAAATCAAGAAATTTAATCATATATACATTATGACATCTAGGTGCGGTAAAAACAATTTCATTTGTTTTGGAATTAATAATTTTGCACAAATTTGTAGAAGATTCAAATAAAACATTTAAACCCTTATCACATAATTGACTAATAGAAATCAAATTATGATTTAATCCTTCTACAAATAAAACATTTGAAATTGAAAAATTTTCGTTACCCACAACACCGATGCCGATGATTCTTCCTTTTCCATTGTCACCGAATGTAACAATTCCTCCTTTTTTCATCTCCAGGCTAAGGAACTTCTCTTTATTGCCCGTCATGTGTTTTGAACAACCCGAGTCCAAGTACCACACGTCTTCTTTGTCCTTAGCCTGCCAACACACCTAGAAAGAGGAGGTGAGTAAAGATCTGGTTACCCAAGTGGTTCCACCCATAGTATAGGTAGAAGCCTTAGGCACCCAGATTTGTTTTATTTTACTTTTTCCTTCCTTCCAGCAAGAGTCGGTAGTGTGACCAAATCTATTGCATTTGGCACATGTAATGTATTTAGAAGAGTATAACTTTTCTTGACTTTTACTGGATGAGGATGAAGTATTTGATATTTCATTAATTTTAGAATTTTTAAAAGTAAATTTTCTGGAATTTTCACTGTCGCCGGCGACAGTGGTTGTCGCCGGGCGACAGCTTCCAAATGTGTATCCGAGCCCAGACCTTCCAGATCCATGGCGTTGGTATCCTAAGATCATATCAAGTGATCTTCGGCCCATTCCAAATTTTTTCATGGCTAGTGTTAAGTCATGAATCTGGTGTCTCATTTTTGTATTTTCGGATACTAGATTTACGCATCTCCGATCAAAAGATTTCTTTCCCTCATGGACTTTGGAAATTGAAGATTTTAGATCTCTCTCTAAAATCTCATTCTTTTTAGTAAGAATTTTTATTGTAGAATGAGATTTGGAAAGAGATTCTTCAAGTTCTTTAATTCTTCCCAAAGAGTGATCACACTCTTGGCAAGAAATATCCCTTTTTCCAATAGTCTTAATTTCATTTAACAATTTTCTGTTTTCTTTAAGTAAAATTCTATTTTCAGATTTTAGAAGATCATTATCTTTTAAACTTTTTTCAAAAAATTTGCAAGTCTTTAAAAATTCAGAAAATAATTCATCATAAGTTGGAGGAGTTACCTCAGTGTCGCTTTGGACACTGCATTCGTCATCAGATATGACGCTCTTTCCCATTAAGCATATGTTGGCCTCCTCCTCTTTACTTGAGTCGAAACTGCTTGTATCCTCTGAAGTAGTATCATCCCAGGTTTCCGCCTTCAACACCTTCTTCGATCCTTTGTGCTTCTTTACTTTAAGTTCTTTCAAGTACTTTGGACACTTGCTTCGAATGTGTCCTAACTTCTTGCAGTGATAGCACTCCGGTGGCGGTCTCTCTTCCTCCTCATCGCCCTCCTTTCCTTTTTTCTTCCTAAAGGTCTCCTTCTTAAAATACTTCTTTAACGAATTTCTTCTCTCCGGATTTTTCATAAATTTTCTAAATTTTTTAACAAATAAGCTCTCCTCATCTTCTTCATCCTCCTCAGAATCACTAGTTTCTTCCTTCTTAGATTTTAGGGCCAATCCCTTCTTCCTTGGCTCCATATACTCTTGTTGTTGAATTTTTAATTCAACTTCATGAGTTTTCAAATTCCCAATGAGGCTCTCCAATTTTAAAGTCTTAAGATCATGTGACTCGGAAATTGCAGTCACTTTAGGATTGAACTTCGGGGGAAGTGATCTTAAAATTTTTCTTACCAAATCTCCATTTGAGAACACCTTTCCTAGCACCTTTGAGTCGTTCACGATTTTTGTGAATCGTGTGTACATCGTATCAACCTCTTCATCTACCTCCATTTTGAACCTTTCAAATTCAGATTCCAGTTGAAATAGCTTTGAGTCCTTTACCTGCGAAGTACCTTCATGAGTGATTTCTAATAAATTCCAAATTTCAAATGCAGAATTACAAGCACAAACTCTATTAAATTCAGTGCGATCTAGTGCGCAAAATAAAGCATTCATGGCTTTTGCATTGTTCTTACATTTTAATTTATCGTTGTCATCCCACTTGTCTTTGGGCTTATCCATGGTTACATCTCCTACAACAAATGTTGGAGAAGTGTAACTAGATTCTACCATATTCCAGACTTCAATATCTAGCGCAATTAGAAAACAACGCATACGTGTTTTCCAATAATTGTAGTCTGTGCCCGTAAAAAGTGGTGGCCTACTAATTCCTTGCCCCTCAACGAACGCGTGATCGTTGTGCGCCATTACTCCCGGTGGTAAAACCGTTTTGGAGTAACCTGCCTCTGATACCACTTGTTGGATCGTATGACGCCCTTAGAGGAGGGGGGGGGGGGGTGAATAAGGGTGTGTCTAAAATTTAAATTTTTGACTTAGTAATTTTTTAAAGAGAATTTACTTTACTAAAAAATTACTTATAAATATTTTCAAACCAATGCAATTTTAGTATTAAATCAAAACACAAATTTCCAAGATAAAGATTATGCCACAAAATATGTATTTAAAGAAAAGACATAATTATATTAATCATGAAATTTGAGTACAATAAAAATGATCTTAACAATGCTTAAGATCAAGGCACAAATAAGTTAATAAGAAATTCTACAATTTTGGTTTACCAATCCTTCTCCCAAGGATCGGAAGGCTATTGCTAGTCTCTCCCAAGACCAAACCCAAGCCTATCCTCTAGATCTTCCCAAGATCTAGACGTAGCACACAAGGCCACGATTTCCCACCAAGCCACGCAAGGACTTGGACGCTCCACACAAGGAAGCGATTTTCCCCTAAGCCACGCAAGGACTTAGACGTCGCACGCAAGACGACGATTTCTCTACCAACGATTACAAAATGAAAAGTGAATGAATGAAAATACAATATGAAAAACCCCCTTTAGAATTTCTGGACCAAAACAGCGAAGAGCCCTTGAGAAAGTCTCCTTGGAATGCGTGTACAATCTTCGGCTTCGCTCTCTCTTTTCTTCTTCAAGGATGGGGATTTTCGTTCTATGGAGCTCTCTGGACAATAACACTCGGGAAGGAGGCTTAGAAATCTTAAGAATTCCATTCCACGAAGTTTTGAGCCCTTTTAATAAAAAGGAGCTGTCGCCGTCCGATAGCTGCTGTCGCCGATATCCGATAGCTCCAGAGGCTGCCACGTGTCCCACTAAAACGAAGTTTCTGCGTCGTGTTGAGGTCGTGGTTGAGACGTGGGCTGTCGGATATCCGATAGCACTGTCGGATATCCGATAGTCAAGGTAACCGCTGCACGTTCTGGCATTATCGGAAGATCGTGGGCTGTCGCCATCCGATAGCGATATCGGAAATCCGATAGCTCCTAACCACTGTGTGATAACTGCTGCACGTCCTGGCGTTATTGGCAGATCATGGGCTGTCGGAAATCCGATAGCTCCAAACCGTTGCGCAGAGATTAAATAAACGAGCTGTCGGAAATCCGATAGCACTGTCGGAAATCCGATAGCTCAAATTTCTGGAAAATGTCATTTTGCTCCAATTGAAGTCATGTTATTCTAGCACCTGTTATCTGCACACCATTAATCAAAAATAGGATCAAATACATTCGGGATTTGTTATTCTCAAACCGGACGAGTGCGGAACGCATGCTCCAACATTTGGGACTTCGTTCGTTTCGGCCTTATGATTCTTACACCATTCGCTAAACCATTCGCAATATTATCCAGGCGTGCGTAGCCTCCCCCTTCATCCGCCGCGTCCCTCTGGTGCTTCCGTGTCCTTTGGACAGGCCGCCGCGGATGCCTGTCGGGAGGAACCCTCCTCCTCCAAGCATAGCGGAAAGAAGCGAAAACCTGGGGCGCTGACTTCCTCTTCCTCCAAGAAATCAAAAAATCCCCCCTCCGCCAAGGGGAAGGGGGTCCTGGACGAGACCCTAGGGGCGAGTGCTCAGACTCAAACCCCGGGGGTGGGTGCGCCAGGTGAGACTACCCTTCGTGCGGGATCGTCGTTGCCGCCGCCTCCAGTGCCCAGGGACCACCGAAACTTCCCCAGCGGCGAGAAGTACGTGGACCCCTCGGGGGCTCCCCTGGTAAAGTGGGACAGGAACGTCAACAGGGTCTCACTCTCCACCCTCCATCCGTCATGGATAGAGAGCGACCTCGCCAGTGGTGAGGCTTATGCCATCGCGTATGCCCTCTACGGCCGGGAAGATGCTGAAGTCTATGATGCCGAGACGACTCAGGTTCTCGCCCATGAGAGCGCCAGGGCCATGCTGCGGGCGCTCGAGCTCGCGCATATGTCTTCGTGCCGGAGCATCAAACTGGCGCGGAGCTTGGCGGAGGTTGAGGAGTCCAGGACCATCGTTTCTTCCGAAGCGCAGGAACTCAGGACGAAGTTGGCAGCTGCGGAAGCCCTTCTCGCCAGCCGCCCCGTTGCAGAGGTATATATTTTCTCCCTCCCCGCGAGTGACCTGTTGCCGATTGATGCACTTTCTTCTTACCACCTTTATTATTATTTTTAGGATACCACAGTTGCCGAGATGCACGCGCTGGTTAGGCCGAGGCCCAGCGGTCGCGAGAAGTCGAGGTCTCGGCACTCGCCTTGGGGAGTGGGGGGCACTTTTACCCCCACCACGAACTGGAGCAGTTGATGCAGGAGAACGCCCAGAGCGCCATGAAGCACGCGCTGCAGGTGTTGCGGCAGGCTGGGTACCTGAAGGAGGAGGCCGAATGCCTCTCTGCCCGACAGGTTGTCCCCGAGCTCTTCATTCCGATCCCCTTCCCGGAAGATGGGGATGGCGAGCCGCGAGAAGACGCCCTCCTACCGGATTCGGGCGAGAGCGATGGATCTTCTGGCGAGAATCCTGCCGACCCATGAGATGGGCCCTGTGTTTTTTTTTACTCTTTTTTATTCATCATTTTGAATGTAATCACGAACCGGGCGAGCCCCTTTGTGAGATATACCTGGGTTACAATTTTTGTGCTATCTTATTTTTTCTCATTCGCCGCTATAACTCGCTAGGCTCATTAGGACGTTACTTCTTTCTCATTCGCCGCTATACCTCGCTAGGCTCATTAGGACGTAAGGTCGTGGCGCAACTGTCCTGGCCACCCAGCGAATGCTCGAAGAGGGCTTAGGTGTGCTGCCCCCTTTTTGACTTCCCGCTTCCTGCCCCACTCGTACCTCCTTACCATTCGCCCAGACCGGGGTTTCGCTTAGGTAGTCATGAAAGTGGGGTGAGATCATCTTTCCGGCGCGTGGTCTATGCGAGTGCTCTTGAGGTCACCCTTTGAGAATTTATGACCTGCCACCGAGTGAGCCTTCGGACCTGTCAGCTAGATGAGAGCATGGACAACGGGTCTGCTCGGGGCCATCTTTTCTTCAACATAGAACCTGCCTCCGAGTGAGCCTTCGGACCTGCCAGCTAGATGAGAGACTGGACAGCGGGTCTGCCCGGGGCCATCTTTTCTTCAGCATAGAACCTGCCTCCGAGTGAGCCTTCGGACCTGCCAGCTAGATGAGAGCCTGGACAGCGGGTCTGCTCGGGGCCATCTTTTCTTCAGCATAGAGCCTGCCTCCGAGTGAGCCTTCGGACCTGCCAGCTAGATGAGAGCCTGGACAGCGGGTCTGTTCGGGGTCATCTTTTCTTCAACATAGAACCTGCCTCCGAGTGAGCCTTCGGACCTGCCAGCTAGATGAGAGCCTGGACAACGGGTCTGCTCGGGGCCATCTTTCCTTCAGCATAGAGCCTGCCTCCGAGTGAGCCTTCGGACCTGCCAGCTAGATGAGAGCCTGGACAGCGGGTCTGCTCGGGGCCATCTTTTCTTCAATATAGAACCTGCCTCCGAGTGAGCCTTCGGACCTGCCAGCTAGATGAGAGCCTGGACAGCGGGTCTGCTCGGGGCCATCTTTTCTTCAACATAGAACCTGCCTCCGATTGAGCCTTCGGACCTGCCAGCTAGATGAGAGCCTGGACAGCGGGTCTGCTCAGGGCCATCTTTCCTTCAGCATAGAGCCTGCCTCCGAGTGAGCCTTCGGACCTGCCAGCTAGATGAGAGCCTGGACAGCGGGTCTGCTCGGGGCCATCTTTTCTTCAACATAGAACCTGCTTCCGAGTGAGCCTTCGGACCTGCCAGCTAGATGAGAGCCTGGACAGCGGGTCTGCTCGGGGCCATCTTTTCTTCAGCATAGAACCTGCCTCCGAGTGAGCCTTCGGACCTGCCAGCTAGATGAGAGCCTGGACAGCGGGTCTGCTCGGGGCCATTTTCTCAACACCTTGGAACCTGCCACCGAGTGAGCCTTCGGACCTGCCAGCTAGATGAGAGCCTGGACAGCGGGTCTGCTCGGGGCCATTTTGGGAGCTTTCGGAGTTTTTCCTACAAGCTGCAGTATCAATCTCAAACACATATGTTAAACAAAATATTCTTATTTCAAAACATTTTCATTACATAGTTTCAGGGATAGAAACGTTTAAGATCGTCACCACTCCATGTGTGGCTGAGAGGTTGGCTCTCCACATTCTGAAGGCGATACCCCCCAGACTTTAGTGCCTCTTCCACGACATAGGGGCCTTCCCAGTTGGGGTTAAGTTTTCCCACCGCGGCGGACCTCCCTGCCGCGTCTACCTTCTTGAGCACCAGATCTCCCTTCTCGAACTGCTTGATCCTGACGTGCTTATCGAAGTACTTGGCCATCCGCCGCTTTACCTCTTCTTGGTGAATGGCTGCTAGGTCCCGAGATTCTTCGATGAGGTCGAGGGAGAACCGTAACTCTTCCTCATTCTCGGATCTCCAATCTTCCTCTCCACTTGCGGCGGCCTTTACCCGTGGTGTCATAACCTCGAACTCTATGGGGATGACGTCCTGACAGCCGTGAGAGAGCTTGAAAGGGGTCTCTCCCGTGGCGGTGTTGGGGGTAGTTCTTAGGGCCCACAGGACCGATGGAAGCTGTTCCACCCAACTGCCCTTCAGATTTTCCACCTTCTTCTTGAGCAGGTTCACGATGACCTTGTTTGCCGCCTCCACCTGCCCGTTGCTCCTGGGATGGTGAACGGATGCAAACCTGAGGTCTATCCCCAGCTGGCCACAGAAGCTAATGAATTCCTCGCTTGCGAACTGCGGACCATTATCCGTGACTATGGCCTGTGGAAGCCCATGTCGACAAATGACCTCCCCCCATACGAAGTTGCGGATTACCTGGGAGGTGACCTTAGCCAACGCCTTGACCTCCAACCACTTTGAGAAGAGCTGAAGCGGGGCGAACATTTGGCACTTCTGGCACCTCTTGGCGAAGGCTGCCGCGTCTTTACTTAGGGTCGGCCAGAAGTACCCCTGCCTAATTATTCTTGCCTCCAACATCCTGCTCCCCGAGTGGCTGCCGCACTCGCCGGAGTGAACTTCTTCCAAGATATTTGGGACCTCCTCCTCTGAAACGCATCGGGCCAGGAGGCCCGAGAGGGTCTTCCGATACAAATCCCCCTCATGGAGCACGTAGTAGGCAGACTTATATCGGAAGCGCCTCTGGTCCAGAACCTCCTCCGGAAACTTTCCCGTTGCAAGGAAGGTGATGAAGGGATCCTTCCAGGAGGGCCGCTGCTCTACTTCCATGAGTTCTCCCTCCTCAATCGAAGGGCGGAATAGGTCCGTCAGGGTCCCCCCGACTCGAGGACCGGATTTGGCCAACCGATCCGCCGGGGTGCTCTCCTCCCGAGGGACGTGCCGGATGAAGAAAGTTTTGAACGTTCCCACGAGACCTCTCACTTTGGCCAAGTACCTTATGAGCGCAGGCTCCCTCGTCTCGAACTCTCCCCTGATCTGAGAGGCTATTACCATCGAGTCAGTGAGGACCTCCACGTCATGGACTCCGAGCTCCTGGGCCAACCGTAGACCGGCGATCACCGCCTCATACTCCGCCTGGTTGTTGGTGATTGAGAAGTGTATCACTAGTGTCTGCTCGATCTTTACTCCGTAGGGACTCTCCAGCACCACCCCTCCTCCGAGAGAATTCTTGCCCGAAGCCCCGTCCACCAGCAGCTTCCACGGAACGTGACGAGGGGCTCCATCTTCCTTCATCTCGGCCACATAATCGGCCATGAAATCAGCCACCACCTGCGCCTTCATGGATAGTCGAGGGACGAAGGTAATGTTGAATTCACTTAGCTCTATCGACCATTTTGCGAGCCTTCCCGAGTGCTCCACTCCTTCGAAGATCTGGCGGAGAGGGTGGTCCGTCACTACTTGAATTGAATGGGCCTGGAAGTATGGCCTGAGCTTCCTTGCTGCGACGACCAGAGCAAAGGCCAACTTCTCCAAAATCGGGTATCTGAGCTCCGCTTCCCTCAGGACCTTGCTCACGTAGTAGACGGGCAGCTGCTTCTTGCCTTCCTCCCAAACCAAGATGGAGCTTACGGCCTCTGCCCCGACCCCGAGATATAGGTATAGATCCTCCCCCTCTTTGGGACCTTGGAGCAGTGGAGCCTTGGTGAGTTGGCTCTTCAAGGCCTGGAAGGCCTCCTCGCATTCTTTTGTCCATTCAAACTTCTGGTTACCTCGTAATGTTTTGAAAAAGGGGGAGCATTTCTCCCCGGCTCGGGAGAGAAACCTGCTCAGCCCCGTGAGTCTTCCGGTCAAGCGCTGAACTTCCTTGGCGTTCCGTGGCGACCCCAGCTCCATTATGGCCTTAACCTTGTCCGGGTTAGGTTCTACCCCCCAAGGGGTGAGAAGATGCCCCAGGAATTTCCCCTTACTGGCCCCGAACACACACTTCAGGGGGTTCAAGCGCATCTTGTACTTGCATAGGGTGGCGAAGGTCTCCTCGAGGTCCCGGATGTGAGAGTTCACGCACTTGCTCTTCACCATAAGGTCATCCACATAGACCTCCAGGTTCCTTCCCCTTTGCTCCCTGAATATCCGGTCCATCATCTTCTGGTAGGTTGCTCCTGCATTTTTCAGCCTGAAGGGCATCATCTTATAGCAGTAGCATCCCTCCCTGGTGATGAATGAGACATCTTTGACGTCCGGGGGGTGCATTCTGATCTGGTGATAACCTGAAAAAGCATCCAAAAAACTCATCACAGAAAAACCGACGGCTGAGTCAACCAGCGCGTCGATCCGAGGCAGGGGATAACAATCCTTAGGGCAGACCTTATTTAACAATGAAAAATCCACACATATACGCCAACGGCCATCGGCCATTTTTACCATTACGACGTTGGAGACCCAGCCTGGGTACTGGATCTCCGATACAAAACCTGCTTCGAGGAGTTTTGCCACCTCCTCGCGGATGGGTCCTTCGAGCTTGCTGGCGAAGGTCCTTCTCTTCTGCCGGATGGGACGGGCTTCTGGATCGAGGTTGAGATGATGGCAAGCCACGTCCGCCTCGATGCCTGGCATATCAGCTGCGCTCCATGCGAAGACATCCACATTCTTCTGGATGCACTCCAGCATCTTCACCCTGTCCTCCGGGCCGAGACCCCCGCTGATCCGCACCTCTTTCACCCTTCCCTCCTGGGTGAGGACCTCCATCTCCACCACCTCTTCTGCCGCCTCGAGCCGGGCTGGCTCTTCCCATTGGCCCTTTGCTTTTCGCCCTTCTACCCGGGCCTCTTCCTCTGCGACTCCTTCCGCCTCCACCGGCTCGACCTCCTGCTCCTCCTGAGCGACCTCCAACAACTCGACCTCCTGCTCCTCACGAGCGACCTCCAACAACTCGACCTCCTGCTCCTCACGAGCGACCTCCATATTCTCCTCTCGGGCATCGCCCTCTCCCCCTACTTCTCTCTTCTCCACTTCTTCTCCTGGCCCCTCCGGCCTCGCCATCTCCTCATCCATCTTCTTAGCATCCGCCATCCAAGAGATGGTGTTGATGGCAGTCACATAGCACTGCCTCGCCACCTTAGCATCTCCTCAGACGCGGACCTGGACTCCTCCACTATGGAGCTTTAAGCACTGATGGTACGATGAGGGCACGCACCGGAAGGCGCTGATGAGGGGGCGTCCGAAAATGGCGTTATAGCTGCTCGGAGCGTCCACAATGACGAACCGGCAGTTTCTTGGGACTCCTCCTAGCGTCACCTGGAGACCAACACCTCCCTCGACCTCCTTCCGCTCTCCTGAGAAACCAAACAGCGGTCCGTCGGAGGCCTGCACCCTCTTCTTTTCCACCTCCATTGCGTCGAAGGTCTTCTTGAAGATCACGTTCACTGAGCTCCCGTTATCCACCAGGATCCGGGAGACCGTGAAATTTTCAATCGCCGTCTGAATCACCAGAGCGTAGCAGAATGGATCCTCATAATCTGGCATGTCTTCCGAGGAGAAGGTGAGCTTCTCCGAGGGGGGGCGGAGTCTGGGAAGTCGACGCGACGTCCCTTCGAAACATCGCCTGGAAGCTCCTCTTGCGAGAGGCCTCTATCCCAACCCCTCCATGAATCACCCCGATTCCCCCTGGTTCCTGTATCTGCCCTGTCCTCGCATCGGTCTTCTTCCGCCTCCGGGAGCATTTCTTCGATCCTGACCTGCTGCCGCCGTGGCTGACCTCTCTCTCTCATCTCCAAGAATTCTGGCCAGGTGGCGGTCGCGTGACCTTCTTCCTGGTGAAAGTCACAATAAGGCAACGCCACCCTGCCCCCTCTTCCTGCTCTTCCTCTACCTCCTCTTGCTCCTCTGCCTCCTCTTCCTCGGCCTACTGCCATAGCTTGCTCCCTTGGGGGGTGAGGGGGTCTGGGACCCTTCCTCCACCCCGGATTCATTCCTCCCGCTTCCCTTCCTTGGTACCCTTCTTCCTGACCTCTCGCCGGTCCTTCCTGGTGCCTCCAGCCCAACCTGTTGGTGGGCTCTTGATTCCTCCAATTCCGAGGCGGTCTTTCGAACCCCTGACCCCTGGGTTCATCTCGCCTTCTTCCTTCTTGCTGCCTCACCTCGGGCTCGCTCATCTTTGGCAACCTCCTGTAGAACTCCGGGTTGGCCGCCTCCCCTTCAATCTCCTCTGCTGCTTGCTCCATCAATTCCTCAAAGGATGAAGGAGGCCTTCTTTTCAGGTCCATCTTGAAGAACCCGTCTCGCAACCCTACGACGAACGCCATCTTGAGGGCGAATCCCGGCACCTACTGCACAAGGTGTATCTCCTCCTAGAACCTATCCACGTAATGTGCCAGGGACTCCCCCTCCCTCTGCCTGATCTTGAAGAGGGCCTCCGCATCCTTCTTCCTCTTTTTTGACGTCGAGAAGCGCAGCCGAAAGCCTCGGCGCAGATCGTCGAACGTGTAGATGGAACCTGCGGAAAGCTGGTGGAACCAGTCCCTTGCTTTCTCATTCAGGGTGGTTGCGAAGAGTCGGCATTGAAAAGCATCCGACATGGGAAGGATTGATGTCATGTCCTCAAACCACTGCAGGTGCACGACTGGATCCTCCTTGCCGGTGTAGTAGGACATCTCCGGCCCACGAAACCCCTCTGGCACTGGGGCCGAGAGGATCATCTCGCAAAAGGGGCTCCCTTCCCCTGCTCGGCGAATGGTCTTCTCGCGCGGACCCAACTCGCACACCTCAGCACTCGCCGGACTGCTGAACAGCTGCCGCCCCGGGAGATCTCGCGCACTTCCTTCTGCTGGCACCTCCTTCCCCGGCCGCTGCCCCGGTGCATTCTCGCCGATCTGCAGGGGCGGAACCATGGGGACCGCCGGGGTCTCGCACTCGCTCCTTGCTGCGAGAACTGTCTGCAGGACTTCTCTCTTGAACTTCTCAAACATCTCCATCCACTCCCCTGTCGCGGGTGGCTGCGAGTGGCCTGAGTCAGAACCATTCCCTCCATCTCCTATCATCGAACCTAATTCAAGATTTTCCTTCACCGGCTACGGTCCACGCTCACCGCACCAAAAATGTTGAAACCTGCAATAGGCCTCTTGAGTTCGGACCCACTAGGGGTGCAGCCGATGCTTACTTCTCCCTCACTAGACTCTCTTGACGGTGGATGTGAGAATAAGAAAAGACCCAAGGCTGAAGCGAGGAGGTCCCGCCACACACCCGGAAGATCTTAGAGAGCTTCCCCTCCCAAACCAGAGCACAACCGGGCACATTGGAGGGCACTAGCAGCCGACCAAAAACTAGCCTGGAGGAGAGGATTCTCTAAAATCGGATCTCCTCCAAGGTGCCCTTAAGGGTCTATTTATAGATTTTTCTAGGCTGGTCTGCAAATAGCATGAATCCGCCTTTTAGTTTTACTAACCGCACCCCAAATTGGTCTGCTAATAGCCTAACTCCGCTGTTCTGAAGGGCTATTTGCAGCCCACAAGGGGTATTATGGTCATTTCCCCCTCAAATCCTTTTGGGCGAGTGGTCCGTGAGGGCACCACTCGCTGGGCACCCGCTTAGCTGGGCGAATGCCCATGCTTCCGGGCGAGTGGTCCGTGAGGGCACCACTCGCCCAGCTCCTTCTCTTCCGCAGCTTACCCCCACCAAACCCGGGGGTACCCCCACCTCCTAGCCAGGGCGAATGATCTGGCTGACCCAGGTCTCACCAGTTGGCTTGAGGGGCCCACTCGGCGAATACGGGTTGTACAGCCTTCTTCCTCGCTGCTAGCACTCGGTCGGAAGAAGATGCAGAAGACTGCAGTTATGCAATCTCCTTCAACGGCGACGACTCGCGAGTGGGGATAGCAGCGGGCGAACGACAGCAACTTGCGATCGGGAGGGGCGGACAGGACGGTTACGGGGTTCTTCCTCTCCAATCGACGCGAGAAAACGTGCGGAGGGGCGGTTTGTCCCAGTCGGCAACGATGGAAATCACTGAAGAACACAATCGGGAGAACGATTGTTCCTATTCTCGCGATCGACGAAGACGACACAGGAAAACGGCGTCCTTGCCCCTTGCAGCGATCAACCGGCGGCCTCCTACCTTCGATCGATGGGAACAACGATCGTGAGCGACGGCGGAAGAGCGGTTACGAGAATCTTCTTCCGTGCGCTCGACGAGAACGAAAGAGGAAGGGCGGTTACACGGAAACGCACAGGAGAACCCTAAACCCAAATTCCCCGGCGGGTGCATGGATCCCTAACGGATCCTAACTGACCGCTAAGCATCTGTTGACCCGATAATTCCATATACCTCAACAAGAATTTCGCTCAGGAAAACCTACTATATATAAGTCTCGTTAAACCACAAGAAATTAATCACGTAATTAATTTGCAATGGTTACATTAAGTAAACTTTGTCGTATATAGATAACATATATTTCCAACATAAAATTTAATGAGGCAAAACCGCATAGGAAACACCGCGTACAGAAATCACACACGTTTCGTTCAGGAGAAGTCGACGTTCGGAAAAAAGAAATTGCCGCACAACGGGAACAACCGAATTCGACGCATGGAAATCGACGTATGCCAAATTCCCTACTTAAGACAAAAGACGAGATGAAATCTACGCATGGAATGAAAAGTCGACGTAATTTAGTCAATTTCTCATTGATGCATGGAAATCGATGTAAGTCGATTTCTTATCAACTCACGTCGATATATATTCGACGTACATCGTATTGTAAAGACGACAAAATGATTTAGGATTTTTCAAAGTGTCAAAACTATTTTATACAAAAAATACAATTCAATTATACATCGAATCCGATAAGGTGCGTGCGAGCGTGCGCAAGTATGTGGTTCATAGATTCTTCTTATGTTTCTTTCAATATAATAAGAACAAGTGAATTGATTTATATATCCACTTAAAGTGGCTTAGGATGACAATGCAGAACTAATGATTTCATCTCCCATGAAAGGTTTTCTCTTCAAATATTTGAGTTCTCTTCATTTGATTTTGAGTTTTTTCCATTAATTGATGTGAAGCCCAAACACCAAACATCATAAAAGCTCCATTAAATATTATTAAAATATGTATTTTAATTTTAATTAGTAAATTTCTAACGTATATTAGACCGCGGTTAAAAGCACATAGACTTTTAGTCAAAGCTTCGATAATGAGGGTAAAATTTCACCCAAAGTGACTTTCCGAGAAGATTGCCAGAATCTACTTATCAATATCGTCACCACTATCACACTTTTGGAGCCAACAAGTACACACCGCCCCTCCAACGGTACTAGATAGCTAACAATGACTAAGGGCCTGTTTGAGAGGACTTTTCAGAAAGGAGGAGTGGTGGCAAAAGGATGGTAAGAAAATGTGCTTTTCAAAAATGACTATTGCAAAAGAAGATCTGTTTGGGTGAACTCCTTTTGCAGAGATTTTCAAAAATGAGAACTACTTTATAAACTGTTTGGCAAATCTCCGTTGCGGTGTCTTTTTTTATTAAAAAATGCAAGCACGGGCAGAAAAAAGCGCACCCGGGGGAAAATGAGCGTCTGAGCGCGAATTTTTTACCCGGACGTGCAATTTTCGCCCGGGCGAGCATATTACGCCCGGGAGCGCATATTTCACTCGGGCGAGCATTTTTCGCCCGGGAGCGCATTTTTCTCAGGGGTACGCATTTTTCGCCCGGGAGCGCATTTTTCTCGCGGGCACGCATTTTTCGCCGGTGCGCACATTTTTCGTGCGAGCGCGCATTTTTCACTTGGGCACGCATATTTCGCCTGGGCGCGCATATTTCGCCAGGGCGCGCATTTTTTGCACGGACGCGGTTTTTTCACTTGGGAGAAAAAAGAGCGCCCGGGCGAAAACTTCTCGCCAGGACGAAAAATGCGCGCTCGTTCGAAAAATACGCTTCAGGGCAAAAAATATGCGTCCGGACGAAAAAATACGCATACGGGCGAAAAATGCGTGCCCAGGCGAAAAAATGCGAGTCAGGGTGAAAAATGGGCGTTCGGGCGAAAAATGGGCGTTCGGGCGAAAAATGTACGTCCAGGCGAAAAATGCGCTCCCGAGCGAAAAATGCACACCCGTGCAAAAAAATGCGAGCCCGGGCAAAAAATACTCTTCCGGGCAAAAAATGAGCGCCCAGACGAAAAATACGCTCCCGGACGAAAAATTCGCCCTCGAACGAAAAATGCGCGCACTGGCGAAAAATGAGAGCACCGATGAAAAATGCGCGCCCAGGGCAAAAAATGCACGCCCGGGGCGAAAATGCGCGTCGGCCGAAAAATGGGCGCCCGCGAGAAAAAATGTGCGCCCGCGCAAAAAATGCTTGCCCCGGTGAAAAAATATTAGGCCGGGCGAAAAGTGCGCCCCGGGGCAAAAAATGTGCGTCAGGGCGAAAAATGCGTGCCCGCGCAAAAAATGTGCGCTCACGCGAAAAATGTGCGTCCGGGCAAAAAATGCACGCCCGTGCGAAACAATGTGCGTCCGAGCGAAAATGTGCGACCGGGAAAAAAATATGCGACCGAGCGAAAAATTCGCGTCCGGGCCTAAAATGCGCCCGTTATTGAAACCGATTTCTCGGTCTCTTGTGAAGCTCGGGCCCTCAACAAGTTGAGGGGCAGCTAGCCCTTACTGGTCCCTCGAAAGGAGCAGACTAGGGACTCGGAAATGGACTAAGACCTTAGTCACAGCGAGGAGGTCCCACCACAAACCCGGAAAATCATTGAGCGCTTCCCCTCCCAAGCCAAAGCTGAGACTTGGGCACCTTGGAGAGATAGAGAGCTAAACCAAAGTAACCGAGGGAAGGAGAAGCTCAGAGAACTGAGATTAGAATCCTCTCCCAAGGTGCCTATTAAGGTCTATTTATAGTTTTTTGCCCATGGTCTGTTAATAACGGAATTCCGCTTTTTGATTTTACTAAACGCACCTCAATTTGGCCTGCTAACAACCAAACTCCGCTGTTTGGAGGGGCTACCTGCAGACCACCAGGGGCAGAGGGGTAATTTCACCTCTTTAGCCTATGGGCAAGTGACCTATGAGAACACCACTCGCGAGAGCTCCCGCGAGTTTCCTCGCGAGTATGGCTCGCGAGACCCCTCATAGGCGAGCACTCCGCGATGGCCCAGCTCGCGCCTCTTCTGGCGACAGCCACCGAGGCCAGGTCTCGCATGCCTTCCTGCGAGCTCCCCTTGGCCTTGCGTAAATCTGCTGAACCGGCTGGATGATTGAGTTCGCCGAGCTGAGAAGCCAGTTCGTCGAACTGAGAACGTGACGCGAGTTCGTCGAACTGAGAAGCCCTTTCGTCGAACTAAGAACGTGACGCGAGTTCGTCGAACGCAGAACGGATTTCGTCGAACGTCGTTCGAAGCTCGTCGAACGTGAAGACTTTGGAGGGAATCTGGCTCGTCCGCCTTCTCGCAAGCAGTCGGCGAGTACCCGGCTCGCCCGCCTTCCTGCGAGCGACCTTGGTCCCAGCGGATTAAGATCTGGCTCGCCTTCTTCGTTACTTCTTCCACCTTCCTGCGAGCTCCCCTCGGCCTTATGGGGGTGGTGAGCTGGAAGGAAGATTGAGCTTGCCGAGCTGAGCTGCGGATTGAGGAAGACCGCTGAGTCAACTTGGTCCCAGCGGATCCGCCGAGACGGAACGGAAATAACCGTTGGGACGGCCGACCCTCTCTGCCCTACCGCTGAGGCAAGTTCAGTTTCCGTTCGTCGAGCGCAGAATGGATTTCGTCGAACGCCAAGCCGAGTTCATCGATCTTAACTGAAGCTCGTCGTTCGTCGAACGCAGAACGGACTTCGTCTATGTCCACCTCCTGACGAATGCCGGGGTTATACAGCGCCATTCGCGACTCTGGTCCATGCGCGCTCGCATGACTTTAGCTGCGAGTAATCGTTGAGGTACTGCTGCCGAGTAGTTCTTGAAGTGTTGCACGGGGGGCACCATACGCGAGTGGTCTGCGAGCACCCTGCCCGCTGTTCGCTCTTGCCCAGGTGGGATCGCGTCTGGCTTGCCCCCGCGCTGGACTTCTCCCGGTTTGAAGTTTGACTCCAGCCTGATTCTGCCTTCTC
This sequence comes from Dactylorhiza incarnata, assembly GCA_033032865.1. Taxonomy (NCBI): domain Eukaryota; kingdom Viridiplantae; phylum Streptophyta; class Magnoliopsida; order Asparagales; family Orchidaceae; genus Dactylorhiza; species Dactylorhiza incarnata. Next base: position 588,029 of record JAWHQI010000304.1, read on the forward strand.
GTTCGAGGCGAACCCGAGGTTGTACACCCGTGGGCGAAGAAATGCTCGCCCGGGAAAAAAAATGTTCGCACGGGAGAAAAATTTATGCTCGGGCGGAAAATGCGCTAACCTTGTATCGGGATGATGAAGTGTTTTTCGAAAAGGTGAAAAGTATGGGACAAATGACTTTTCAAAAATAGGAGAAAAATGAGTTTTCCGCGGTAGCTTTTCCCACCGGTAGACAAACCAAACGATTTGGTAGGTGCGGTGACGTTTTTCAGAAAAGGGAAAGGAGCTAAAAAGCTCTCCCAAACAGGCCCTAAGGCTCTGTTTGGGAGGGCGGAGGCGCTGTTTGGGAGGGCGGCGGCGGAAGGAAAGGGAGCAAACGTCGTCGGAGTTCGGGACAGGAGGGGGAGGGCTTCAGTTGGGAACGGAGCCGTTTCTCCATTTCGTAGAGGGAGGGCGGGAGCAAACGCCGCGCACGCGGGAGAGACATTTGTTTTCCCACCTTGCGACGGAGGATGCTCCTGCACCAGCGTCCCGCCGCCCATCCAAACAGAGCCTAAGAGAATAAACTTTTCTCTTGACAAAGTTGGAGATCAGGCAATTCAGATAATCTATTGTTTATCATCAATAAACATAGGAGTTCGTTCGTTTGCACGGAATTGACATTTTGGAATTGACATTGAAGATTAGAAATCCAATTCTAAAGTTCGGCGCGACGGAATTTACGCGGATATTGACTTTTAATTATGTGAAAACTCATTGCTTTGACTTTGAACTAAAAAATCAAATCGTCAATTCTTACACCCGCTCATGGGTTTTCCACATAATCGAGTGTTTTCACCTAAGTTTTTTGGTCCTGGTCACACGTTTTTCGCTTGGGTATGTATTTTCCGGTCAGGAGCGTGTTTTTCGGCCGGACGCGTGTTTTTTAGACGGGCATAAGTTTTTCGCCCATACAGGTATTTTTTCGCTTGAGAGTGCAATTTTGCACTCGGGCGCCTGTTTTTCACCCGTGCGCGTATTTTTCTCCCGAGCCCGCGTTTACGACTGGCCGGGCGATTTTCGGCCGGTCGGGAATGTTGGGAACAATACAGGGAATTTTCAGCCGAGCGCGCATTTTTCGCCCAAGCGCGTGTTTTTCGTCCGAGAGAGCATTTTATGGACCGGGCGAAAGTATTTCAACCCGGGCACGCGTTTTTCGACTGGGTGCACATTTTTCTACCAGGCCCGGGTTTTTCGCCTAGGCGCGCTTTTTTCGCCCAGGCTTGGGAGCGCATTTATCGCCGGAGCGCAAGCATACATTTTTCTCCCGAGAAAATATTTTTCGCTCGTGCTCGCATTTTTCAATCGGGCGCACGTTTTTTAGACGTCCTGACGGATTTCCGCCAGCTAGGCATTTATCGCTTGGGAGCGCATTTATCGCCGGAGCGCGCGTTTTTCGCCTGAGAGTGCATTTTTCAGCCGTACGAGATTTTTTTCGACCCGGACACGCGTTTTTCGACGGGGCATGCATTTTTCCCCTGGGCGCGCAATTTTCGTCAGGGTGCGCATTTTTCGCCCGGGCGGGCGATTTTCGCCCAAGCGGGCCTTTTCTGCTCGGGCGCGCCTTTATTGACCAGATAGCGCATTTTTCATTCGGGCGCACGTTTTTCTCCCCGAAGCGCGTTTTTGCGGGAACGTGTTTTTTGCATGAGTGCGCATTTTTCTCCTGCGCTCGAGATTTTCGCACGAGCGCGCGTTTCTCGCCTGATCGCACATTTTTCTCCTGACCGGGTTTATTTCGACCCGAGCGCGCAATTTTTGCCCCACATCGCGTTTTTTGCCCGGGCCGCCAAACGCACGCCTAGGCCGAAAAACGCGCGGTCGAGTGAAAAGCGCGCGCCCAGGGGAAAAATGCGCGCCCAGGGAAAAAACGCGTGCCCGGGCAATACATGTGCGCCCGAACAAAAAATGTTCTCCCATGCCCAAAAATGCACTCTCGGCCAAAGAACTCGTGATCTGGCAAAAAACTCACACCCGGCGAAAAACTCGCGCCCTGGAGAAAAATGCATGCCCAGGCGAAAAATGAGCTTGGGCTAAAAACACGTGTCTTAAAATATATTATGCAATTTAATGCGTTCGACGCTGACAATTATTTTGGATTTTATAAAATTAATGTATAACGTTAATTCTAATACCAATTTCATCATTCAGCCGAACAAGTTTTGTGTCTCAATTCCAATTTTGTTGATTGAATTCAATCATACAACCGAACAATATAGTTGGAATTCAGTACAAAGCCAATTCCTACAGCTATTGGTTTTCGTCGAAAAACTAATTCCAGAAAGCCAATTCCGTGCAAACGAACAAACCGTAATTAAAATTGTAGGCCGTCCTTCATAGATTCATAAATGCTGGTTTGGTTCGGATCCTGTTCGATCCCGATCCGGATTTGAAATTTATTTCCTCTCCTTGATATTTGCGGAGCAACCTAAATCAAAGTGAATTAAAAAAGGGAATTGTTAAAAGCACCGCAGTTTTGGCTATCTGCACCGCATTTTATGCGTCTTTTGGAAATACGCCTTGTACATGCATTTTTAGGAAAAGTGTTCAACACAAAAGTTGTAGATCTCATCGAGATCTACAACTTTCGTGTTGAACATTTTTCCTAAAAATGCACGCACAAGGAGTATTTCCAAAAAATCGCTATAGTTACGCCCATGTTTTAGACATGGGGCAATAAGTTTTGTGCGTGCATTTTTAGGAAAAGTGTTCAACATGAAAGTTGTTGTAGATCTCGACGAGATCTACAACTTTCGTGTTGAACACTTTTCCTAAAAATGCATGTACAAAGCGTATTTCCAAAAGACACAATTACGGTGCATATAGCCAAAACCGCGGTGCTTTTAACAACTCCCTCATAGAAATGCATTAATAAAGTTTAAAGATGAACGCCTCAATAGTCCGGAAATCAAATATATATTATACATAGTTAAAAGATGTTAACCACACCACGCCATACTGACACGTACACCACAACAGATTAATAAAGTTCCGTTCAAATATACAGTTGTTTGATGCACAGATGATAACTTCTAAAAAAAGAAGTTATTAACTCCTTTATTTTAGTGAATATTGAGAAAATATACGAAAGACAATGATGAATTGACTAATAAATATCATATCTGTAAGTGTGGACAGTTTTATCGTCAAACGTGCAATATATTTGTGCAGGAATGTGAGAAATCCATGAAAGATCGGACAACTGTAGGCTGGAATTACATTGCTGGGCAGATTGCAGCAGTTTGGTCATGACCTGGTCATAACATGGCGGTTTAAATTAAAGTTGCTGAACCAAACATACAGATTTTTCGAATTACGTAAAGTGGGGCCAGCAGTTTATTGGTGAAAGGATGCACCTTTTCAGGACTGTACTGTAGCGTGCAGAGAGAAATATAGTTTTTTTTGGCAGTTTAGTAAGAGGGCAGACGGGTTACTCTTTTGAACTAGAGAGAGAAAGAGAAAGTGAGAGGGCTTTGAGAGAAGAAAGAGAAGGCAGATTTGAGCGGATTTGGCATCTAAAGAGGACGAATTCCTGCCCTAATATCTAGATTTCGAACAATGTCTTGTAAGATCTTTCCAATTTGGTTTTACATTTCAAGGATCATGAACTAAACCTTCTTATCTTGTATGTTGTTAGTACTGGGTTTTGTAGTGATTTTAATTTATAATTTCTCCGTATGATTTCTTAGTTTGCTATCTTTATCAATATTATGACTTATTTCGAAAGATTTGAATAATGTTTATCTTCAATAATTCGTGGTGAGATTCGAGAGAGGAATCACGATTTAATTAAGATAAATACTTAATTTTATGCGGCGAGATTCGAGAGATAAGTCGCATAGATATCTAATTTAAATCTTTTACTTCTATACTACACCGCGAGATTCGAGAGAGGAGCGGTGTGTTTGCGTCATAACTTTGATATAATAAAAGAGAGAGGAAGAGATTCCATCACTTTATTAGCAAGAGCGATTTGATCAGTTTAATTTACCTTGCATTTTTCTAAGTTAGAGATAACTAGAGAAGTCTAGGTTATGGGAATTCAAGGATCGAGAGATTATGATTCCTAGTTTTAATCGAGCAAGATAGTAAAACAAGTATAATGCATCGGTATATTTAGCAAATATCACAACAGACCTAGGAAAGCGATATACAAGATTCTTTTCTCTCAAATTTGATAAAAGATAACTTAAGTATTTTTAATTTTAAATTAGTTTTAAATTTTCTGTGATTTAGTTTCATCAAACCAATCGAATTACTTAACTTGAATTTAAGGAAAAGAGTTAGCTAATACTCATAAGCGTTAGAGTTTTCACTTCTCCGAGGGAACGATCTTATCTCACTATTATATTACTTGATCTGGCACGTATACTTGCGTATATACACTTTGGGCGTATCAAGTTTTTGGCGCCGTTGCCGGGGAAGCGGCTATCTAACGGTTTATTTCTTACGATATTAGTGAGCTCTTAGTAATTAGAGACCAAGTCTTTATTTTATTTCACTTTGAACTTTTGTCTAGTGTATGTCCCGATTCCGTAACATTGAAATATTACCTTTGAATCTAGAAATCGAACGTACTTGTAGACGGAATAGGCAAACTGTTAGAGCAAGCACTATTATTCATTAAGAGATGAATAATAATCAGCAAGGCAATGACAATGATCACGGGGGTCAGGTGGACCCTAATGGTCAAGTCGAACACAATGGTCATAATGTTCAAAACGCTGCACCACGAATGACTTGTCGCGACTATAACACACCGTTAAGAGGAGGTTTGCAGTTTAGTATAGCGCGACCCACAATCGCTGCTAATAATTTTAAAATAGACTCTACCACAATGCAACTAGTACAACATAACAAGTTTGGGGGTCTTACTCATGAAAATGCAAACGCTTATTTAAGAACATTCTTAGAAATCTGTGATATGTATAAGGTAAACGGGGCTTCGGATGAAGCTATTCAATTAAGGTTATTCCCATTCTCTTTAGAGGGTCGGGCTATAAATTGGCTTAACTCTCTACCTCCTGGTTCCATCACTACGTGGGATCAATTGGAAGAGAAGTTTCTGAATAAATATTTTCCACCTTCCAAAACAGCTAAGTTGGTTAGAGACATCACCACTTTTGTCCAAAATCATGGCGAAACACTTTATGAAGCGTGAGAAAGGCTTAAAGAAATGCTTAGGAAGTGTCCACATCACGGGATGGCCCAACACCAACAAGTCACAATTTTTTATAACGGGTTACAAACCACTACGATGATCCTAGTTGACGGAGCCGCGGGAGGGTCTTTATTAAAGAAATATCCAGAAGATGCTTTTGAAATTTTAGAAGATCTTACTTCTAACAATTACCAAGAATTCAAAAGGCAAGGTAATAACCATCCAGCCGATATTCATCAAGTAGATCAAATCACTTCGTTAGCAGCTCAAATGGCCACTCAATTTAATTTAATAAATAAGAGGTTAGATTCTCTATCTACCCCTTCAACAAGTGTGCCAATGACAGTGGAACAATTAAACCAAGTAACTGAAGAAGTACATTATCTTGGAGGCCAACAAAGCCAAGGACCTTCAAATTTCGGCAATCATTATAATCCAGAATGGTGAAATCATCCCAATTTATCTTGGAAAAATTCATAAAATGCAATGCAACCACCAGGTTTCAATCAAAACCTTAATTCTATACCAACCCATATGCATAATCAACAAACCAATAATAGGAAATTGACTGATGAGTATATTGTAGGGGTGTTTCAAAAGAATGACTCTAGGATGGGTGGTATTGAGTCTTCACTCCGATCTTTAGAATCCACAATTGGCCAATTGGTCAATGCTTTAAATCAAAGAACAATAGGATCGCTACCATCTGACACCACACTTAATCCAACAAGAGAAGAGCCAAATAATCATTGTAAATCTATTGCATTAAGAAGTGAGGTAGAGATCTCAAGTGGAGATGGATTGCTAGAGAAGTTAAGGGAGGATGAGGCAAGAGAAAATACGATTAGGAGAGAAGAGTCTATAGAAGTTAAGGAGTCAGAGGAAGTGGAAGTAGATCCTCAAAATAATACAAAGAAAGAAATTATTTATCCTCCTCCACCTTTTCCATCTAGATTAAATAAAACAAAACTTGACAAACAATTTCAAAAATTTATGGAAATTTTTAAGAAACTTACAATTAATATTCCATTTGCCGAGGCATTAGAGCAAATGCCTATGTGTCAAGTTTATGAAAGATATTTTATCGAAGAAAAGAAAATTTTTAGATAAAGAAATAGTTGCATTAACAGAAGAGTGTAGTGCAATTTTGCAAAAGAAATTGCCTCAAAAACTTAAGGACCCCGACAGTTTTACCATACCGTGCTCCATAGGAGTGAAATTTATCGGGAGAGCATTATGTGATTTAGGTGCAAGCATCAATTTAATGCCCTTATCTATTTATACAAAGTTAGGTCTAGGAGAGATAGCTCCAACAACTCTTACTCTCCAATTAGCTGATAGGACTTCAACATTCCCTAAGGGAATAGTTGAAGATGTATTGGTTAAGGTGGAGAAATTTATTTTTCCAGCCGATTTTGTAGTGTTGGACATGGAAGAGGATAAGGATGTACCCATAATCTTAGGGAGGCCATTTTTAGCAACCGGTGGAACTTTAATTGACGTACAAAAAGGGGAGTTAACAATGAGAGTTAATGAAGAGGAAGTAACATTCAATATCCTAAAAGCTATGAAATTTCTAAATGAAAAAGAAGATTGTTACTCTATTGAAGAAGTGGAGATTAAAAATCAATTAATTAAGGGTAATAAAGATGACCTAGAACAAAGACTTCTCACAATTTTGACAAATGAAGAGTGGGATGATGATTTAGAATTAGATGAATGTGTGAAGGTCTTAGAATCCCATTATAAATTGCCTATCTTTAGGAGTTTTGAATCCATAACTAGGTCAAGTGAACCAAAAATTATGAAACCCTCAATTATTGAACCTTCAACTTTAGATTTGAAACCTCTTCCGGAACATCTTAAATATGCTTTTCTAGGAGAAGAAAGCACTCTTCCGGTAATAATTAATGCATCATTAAAAGTTGAAGATGAAGAAAAACTACTTCTTGTTTTGAAAGAATTTAAGAAGGTCATGGGATGGACTATAGCAGACATTAGTGACATTTAGCCCCTCAATTTGTATGCATAAGATAATATTAGAAGATGAGGCTAAAGGGTCAATTGAACATCAACATAGGCTTAGTCCACCCATGAAGGAAGTAGTTATGAAAGAAATAATAAAATGGTTAGATGCAGGAATTATTTACCATATTTCGGATAGCAAATGGGTAAGTCCGGTACAATGTGTGCCGAAGAAGGGAGGAATTACGGTGGTGAAAAATGATAACAACGAGTTGATACCAACTAGGACAGTAACCGGTTGGAGAATATGTATGGATTATAGGAAACTAAATAAATCAACTCGGAAGGATCACTTTCCACTACCTTTTATTGATCAAGTACTTGACAAGTTGGCGGGTAATGATTATTTTTGTTTCTTAGACGTGTATTCGGCTATAATCAGATTATGGTTGCTCCGGACGATCAAGAAAAGACCACATTTACATGTCCTTATGGTACATTTGCATTTCACAAAATGTCATTTGGATTATGTAATGCACCCGCCACTTTTCAAAGGTGCATGATATCTATTTTTACTGATTTAATGGATGAAGGAATATAGGTGTTTATGGATGATTTTTCTGTGTTTGGGAAGTCATTTAATTGTTGTTTGGAAGTTCTTAGGAAAGTATTAACAAGATGTGTTGAGACAAATTTAGTGCTAAACTGGGAGAAGTGTCATTTCATGGTGAGAGAGGGAATTGTCTTAGGCCATAAAGTATCAAGCAAAGGTTTGGAGGTAGATCAGGCTAAAATAGAAGTTATTGAAAAGCTTCCTCCTCCTAAGAATGTCAAGGGCATTCGTAGCTTTTTAGGCCATGCGGGGTTCTATAGGAGGTTTATTAAAGATTTTTCTAAAGTATCAAAACCTTTATGTAACTTGTTAGAAAAAGATACCCCCTTTATATTTGATGACCACTGTTTGCACGCTTTTGACACATTAAAACAAAAGTTAGTTTCCTCACATATTGTCACAACACCGGATTGGTCATCATCTTTTGTTCTTATGTGTGATGCTAGTGATTATGCCGTAGGAGTTGTTCTAGGACAAATTCGGGATAAAATGTTTCATACTATATATTATGCTAGCAAAACACTTATTGATGCACAAATAAACTACACCACAACCGAGAAGGAACTCTTTGCCGTAATGTTTGCATTTGATAAGTTCCGTTCTTATTTAATAAATTCTAAAGTGATAGTTTATACGGATCATTCGGCAATCCGGTATCTGTTGGAGAAGAAGGACGCTAAACCTAGACTGATTAGATGAGTGCTCTTACTTCAGGAATTTGACATTGAAATCAAGGACCGAAAAGGGGCGGAGAATCAAATAGCGGATCATTTATCGAGATTAGAACAAAGTGATGAGAAGAATCAACAAGTAGGGTTAAGAGAAAATTTCCCGGACGAACAGATATTAGCTGTCACTGTGGGAAGTATACCATGGTATGCTGACTATGTGAATTACATAGTTAGTAATATATTACATCCAGATATGGATTATCAACAAAGGAAAAGATTCCTTCAGCAGGTGAAATATTACCTGTGGGATGATCCATACCTATATAAAATCTGTTCGGATCAAATTATCCGGAGGTGTGTTGCTGAAGTAGAGGTTCTTAGTATCATAGAAAAGTGTCATTCATCACCTTATGGAGGACATTTTAAGGGAGACCGGACTGCGGCAAAAGTTCTGGAGGCAGGTTTTTATTGGCCCACTTTATTTAAGGATGTCCACTTATTCGTGAAGAGTTGTGATAAATGTCAAAGAACGGGAAACCTGAGTCGCAAAGCGAGCATGCCAATGAATACCATTTTAGAGGTTGAAATTTTGATTCTTTGGAGGATTGATTTTATGGGACCATTTATTAATTCGGATGACAACCTATATATTCTATTAGCAGTCGACTACGTGTCAAAGTGGGTCGAAGCTATCGCTACGAATAAGAACGATGCCAAGGTCGTATTAAAATGTTTACAAACTAATATCTTTTCAAGATTCGGTACACCTAGAGCAATTATTAGTGATGGCGGAAGCCACTTTTGTAATTCACAATTTAAAACATTACTAAGGAAGTACGGAGTGACGCATAAGATCGCTTTAGCATATCATCCCCAAACTAATGGTTTGGCTGAGGTTTCCAACAGGGAAATTAAATCTATGTTAGAGAAAACGGTAAGTGCCACTAGGAAAGATTGGTCACAAAAATTAAATGATGCGTTGTGGACTTACAAAACAGCATTTAAGACGCCCATAGGACTGACCCCGTATAAGATGATCTATGGAAAATCTTGCCACCTTCCTGTCGAGTTAGAACATAGAGCCTATTGGGCTACGAGAAAATTAAATTTCGATTATAATGAAGCCGGTAAGAATAGGTTGCTTAATCTCAATGAACTCGATGAGATGCGATTTCATGCATATGACAATGCAAAATTATATAAAGAAAGAACAAAAAGATGGCATGACGCTAGAATAGAGAAGAAAGCATTTATTCCGGATCAGTTATTATTACTTTATAATTCACTCCTTAAATTATTTCCGGATAAATTAAAATCTAAGTGGTCCGGTCCGTTTCGAGTTAAAGAAATCCATCCTTTTGGGGTAATTTCAATTTGTAACGATAAAGACGGTTCTATTAAAGTAAATGGTCAAAGATTAAAAACTTACTTCCATAACAATGAGCCTCTGGAAGCGATGGTGATAAATTTCTCTGTCTAAGAATGTCTTAGTCTAGCCAAGACGTTAAATCAAGCGCTTATTGGGAGGCAACCCAACTAAAATAAGTAAACTAAGTAGTAAATTATAAATGTGAAAGGTTAAAATGCGTAAGGAAGGTCCGTTAAATTACTGCGTTAAATTGTCATGACCAGGTTATAACCAAGGTCCTGACATTTTAATCTCTGTCATTTTGACTAAGAAAACAAAGCAAAAAAATTATTCGAACCGCTGGGATCAAATTACCTCAACCGCTGGGATCATATTACCTCAACCGCTGGGATCATATTTCCTCAACCGCTGGGAATACTCGACCGGTTCAACCTCTTCATTTTGTCGATCCGGAGTAAACCGCCGGTCCAAGCTAAAATCTTAAAGCAATTTGAAACCGGTTTAGGTTTCATTATCTCCTCCCGAGCCCTGGTTCAGATTCCGCGAAACCCTAGCACCCTCTCTACGGGGAGCGCCGCGGGTGATTCCGGCGCGACTAAGCTTCAATTCGTCTTCACAAGGAGGTGGCGATTGCTCGTCAAGGAGGCGGTGCCTGAGTTCGCATCCTCTTCGCAAGGAGGCGGCGACCACCTTTTAGCACATCCGCAACATTAAAGCGTCGACTTCGGCCTCGATTAGGTAGCACTTCCTAATTCTTCTTCCTCCAGATAAGGTAATAAAGTCTTAAAAATTTTCTAGGGTTTATGATAGAATCAATTTTTCATGTCAGAAAATGTCGTCTAAACGTAAAGCAAAGAACAAACCTGTGTCAGGTTCAAGTAAAGATTTTCGGTTTATAAATGATGAGGCAAAACTACGATACGAAGGATTACAGGATAAGCCTTTCATTTTTGAGCGTGGGTTTGAAATCGAAAAAAGGGCCTGGAGTTCAGAGTATGTTACACGAATGAAAGATTTCGGTTGGGAGTCATTTTGCCCCCCCCCCCCCCCCCCCCCCCCCGGAAGGAGGCTGTTTTACCATGGATATATGAATTTTATGCCAATGCTTTAACTCTTGAGCACAGAAAAATTTATGTAAGGGGGCACCAGGTCGATTTTTCAGGAACTGAAATCAATCGTTTATTTGACATAGAAATTCCAAACAAAGAAGAATTTCAGCGTGTACAAGCTTCCACTACGCCGTCTGTTATTGCGGCGGCAATTTGCAATAACGTAGACACCGCCTGGGTTTCAGCGGAGGGCTTAAATCTGAAGGCTAATTGTTTAAAAAGGGAAGCCAAGGTGTGGCTTATGTTCATAAACACTAGTATAATCCCAACCAAAAACACCACAAGAGTCTCTATGGAACGTGCCTTATTAATCTACTGTATATTAAACGGTATTCGTTTCGATGTTGGGAATATAATTTCAAATCAGCTACAAAAGCGGCTCCTTGCTATGGATAGGTTGCAGCTGTGGTTTCCCACTCTTATTACTGAACTCTGCCGTTCTAGCGGTATGTACGGGGATAAAGAAACCTTGATTACAAAAGTCGGACACCATATTACAAAGGTAGTCATCACCAGCAATATTAGGGACAGTTCGGACACTCATGAGAGCACACCACCCCCTGCTGGTAATACTGACCCACTTCCGAAGTCTGCAACAAACATCCCTTCCTCCTCCACCGCGCCAGATAAGGTTGACTTATCAGAGATCATCGACAATTTAATAAGTGTAACAGAGGACCAAGAATACATGAAAAGTTATCAGTGATTCATGAATCTACTAATTAATGAGAAATGTGATGATATTCTGAGGAATCTAGCGAGACTTATGGAGGATGCTGGTTTAGATACGGTGAAGACGACTTACAAATACAAGTCCAAATTTGATCAACAATGATACTTGCTCTATTCGGACGGCGCACGGATCGACCTTAGTGACATCGGCGGCATGGATGAGGACATGGATGACGTTTAGTTCCTTTCATTTCTTGTTTTAATCAGACAATGAATGGTTTTTTCTTTTTCTTGTGTTATTTTGAAGACTGCTCCTATGACTGCTACTTCTAATATGCTGCTATGCTACTTCTAATATGCTACTATGACTGTTATTCTAATATGCTGCTATGATATTATTCATTTTTGGCAGAGTTTATGCTGCTTTTATGCTGATTAAGTGTCTGGAATGAAAGTTTTATTGGCTGTATCTGCCTCTTACATGTTCTCTTTATTTATAGATTTACACAGTCACCTATTTTAGGTGTTTACAACTATTTATGGTAAGAAGTAATGTCTGATATTTTAGGTATTTACAAATATTATACAACCAGGCTTGATTGGTAGAAACCGTGTCCGGGGCTGGCTGGACTTTCCTCCAATGATACAATTGAATTCCGTAGATCTCTCCTGCTGTTAATTGTCATTGATACAATTGATTGCCATTGATACAATTGATTCCGTAGATCTCTCCAGATTTCGTGATCTATATGAGGTGCCAAATATTTAAATTGGATTATGTTCCACTTGTTAGAACACCTTCCAGGCAGTTGATTTATCTGGATGGTTTTATTATTGTTTGATGATTTAACCTGTTTTATAATTGTTTGATGATTTATAAAATGGTTTTATAATTGTTTGATGATTTGAATTCGATTGATATCTGACAATTGTTTTATGACTTCTTTGATGTTTTATATTAATAACCCTGCCAATTGCTTTATCTGAATGAGCCTTATCTTCATTTTATTCCAAGATAATTGCTTTGGCCGGTGTTTATCATAATGTCATGACCTCTAAGTACACCCCATGTAATGGAACATCATATCTGCCAAAAATTTCCAGGGGAGTATTCTATTTTCATTTATTTTCTTCTTTGGATTCCTGTTTTATTTGAAAATTTCAACGACTTTTTGTTTCACTACGTTCTCAATGAGGTCTCTGCTAGGGTCTAGCAGTTGATTAAGTATGGGGGTGACGTCAGTTATCCTCTGTTTATTTTCACTTATAAAATTTCTATTCAGGGCACCTTTCAATATTTCTTCATTTTTGTTACCACCAGACGGCTTACTAAAGTCATCTCGTCTTAAACTAATTGGCAGATTAATTAATTTAGTGGTTTCAAGTAATGAATTTAAAGTTAGTAAGATGCAGTTATAGCTCTCTTAAGTATTTCAATTATGCACTAGATTCTCTAAAGAATTTGCTCTCTACAAAATATTTTATTAACCTCTTAACATAATTGTGGAAGGATGAGCAAGAACTAAGTCAATGTTGTAAGCTAAAACATAGAGTGTATGTAGTTACTTGATAACAATGAATAGGGTCACCTTTGGATCAGTTCACACCGCAAAGCCTACATTTGTTTTGATTATCCATCATTCTTTGAGCTTTAATTTTATCATTTTGATACTATTTGATCATACCCTATAATTTTACTAGTTATTTCTTAGTAACTTTCCAACTTTGGGGGTTTATAAAAAAAGGAAAAGAAAACAAATGTCCAATGTCATAGTGATATGTGGCCTAAGTGTGTGTACACCCAACTATGATCATAAAGTAAAAGAAAATCATAAAAAAAAGTATAATGACATAGTGATATGCGGCCTAAGTGTGTGTACACCTACTTGGAATGATCCCAACTATAGACTACAAAAATTGATGATTGTTAAGAAATAGACCTCAAAGTATGGAGAGTCATTAAGAATTTTAACTAGGGAAATTCCGTTCTCTATCAAAATTCATTCATAAAGTCTTCACCAAGCCAAAGTCATTCATATTGTAAGCCCTTATGATTTCTTATCAAATTGAACTACTAAACTCTTGTGGAGGTATAAAACAAAGACTCGGCAATTTCTTACCCTTTCCAAATATGAGCATGTTTAATGAGTTAAGTTGTTTGAGAGTGAACAATTTTAAGGAAGCACACACACAACACTAGAAATATTGAGAGAGCTGCACTTGTTATCTAACTAACGGAATTGTGAATGGTTGAAATATCTTTTAAGAGATCTGCCTTAGTTAATTTGAAATTCTGAAGTAAGCCTAAGCTGGTGTACGTAAAGAAGATGATTTTTGCCTTGTCCTAATAGAGGTTTTCATATTTATTTGCCAGAACTGGTTAATGTTTGCTAGGGACTAGCAAAGACCTAAGTGTGAGGGTGTGATAACTTCTGAAAAAAGAAGTTATTAACTCCTTTATTTTAGTGAATATTGAGAAAATATACGAAAGACAACGATGAATTGACTAATAAATATCATATCTGTAAGTGTGGACAGTTTTATCGTCAAACGTGCAATATATTTGTGCAGTAATGTGAGAAATCCATGAAAGATCGGACAACTGTAGGCTGAAATTACATTGCTGGGCAGATTGCAGCAGCTTGGTCATGACCTGGTCATAACATGGCGGTTTAAATTAAAGTTGCTGAACCAAACATACAGATTTTTGAATTACGTAAAGTGGGGCCAGCAGTTTATTGGTGAAAGGATGCACCTTTTCAGGACTGTACTGTAGCGTGCAGAGAGAAATATAGTTTTTTTTGGTAGTTTAGTAAGAGGGCAGACGGGTTACTCTTTTGAACTAGAGAGAGAAAGAGAAAGTGAGAGGGCTTTGAGAGAAGAAAGAGAAGACAGATTTGAGCGGATTTGGCATCTAAAAAGGATGAATTCCTGCCCTAATATCTAGATTTCGAACAATGTCTTGTAAGATCTTTCCAATTTGGTTTTACATTTCAAGGATCATGAACTAAACCTTCTTATCTTGTATGTTGTTAGTACTGGTTTTGTTGTGATGTTTAATTTATAATTTCTCCGTATGATTTCTTAGTTTGCTATCATTTGATCAGTTTAATTTATCTTGCATTTTTCTAAGTTAGAGATAACTAGAGAAGTCTAGGTTATGGGAATTCAAGGATCGAGAGATTATGATTCCTAGTTTTAATCGAGCAAGATAGTAAAACAAGTATAATGCATCGGTATATTTAGCAAATATCACAACAGACCTAGGAAAGCGATATACAAGATTCTTTTCTCTCAAATTTGATAAAAGATAACTTAAGTATTTTTAATTTTAAATTAGTTTCAAATTTTCTGTGATTTAGTTTCATCAAACCAATCGAATTACTTAACTTGGATTTAAGGAAAAGAGTTAGCTAATACTCATAAGCGTTAGAGTTTTCACTTCTCCGAGGGAACGATCTTATCTCACTATTATATTACTTGATCCGGCACGTATACTTGCGTATATACAATTTGGGCGTATCAACAGACACAACATATATAAGGATAATGAGAAGACATTGAAATTGTTTCAGTATTTCTCTATTTTCACTTTAACCCAAACATTTTATTTTCCTGGTGATAATATTTTTCAAAGAAAAAGTATCAACCTGCATATTGTCCATTGACAAAAACATGCATCGCATCGTCGACCGAGAGAGTTGTGAGGGCTGGATAGTTTCCTGACTTCAAGAATTGCTCGTTTTTACCAATGTTAACACTAAAAAGCAGAAATTGGAAGAATAAAAAGATGAGATAACTAAACAGAATGAAATATTACAATATCATGTTAAATTTAGTCTAGATTAACAATAATAAATGTACAACTCGTATTAGGCGAATAGGCCCAAGACCGGCCTAACTCGCCCCAAGGCAAGGCAGGCCAAGTCTATACGCCTCAGGCGAACTCGCCCCATGAGAAGGCGAGTCTGCACGCCTCAGGCGAACTCACCCCATGGGAAGGTGAGGCTAGCTCGAGTCAATCTGGCTCTCGAGTCCTCCCTCTCTATCCGCAGACCAACGGGGGATGTGATTAGTAGTTCCGAAAAGGCGCGAGTGTCTGTTCGCAGACCATTGAGGTATGTAGATAGTAATTTAGTAAGGCGGAGGCAGCTACCCGCAGACCAATAAGACTATTTTGCTCTCTGAAGGATTTGCCTATAAATATGACTCATTATTCCTCAGATCAGCACAGATCCCCCCATAGGGAGCCAGATCCTTTTTTCGTTCCTTTTTTTGCTATCTGAGGTGCGGGCTCAACTCCCAGTTTAGGAGGGGAAGTGATACCAAGCATCTGAGTTAGTGACGAGACCTCCTCGCTGCAGCCTATGGGTCTGTTCATAGACATTAATTCATCCACCAAATAGTGGGGGATAGTTTTAGGCTCGAAATACTTAGCTCCTGAGATCTAACGAAGGGAGAAGTAACTCAAGCTACTCCCTTAGCCTCAAACTCAGATGAACCGGTATCCGGATTTCAACAATAACCATCAAATTTTACTATGGTATGAAAATTATTATGTTGTTTATATATGATTAATATGGACAAATAATTCAAATTTGCTAAGTTGAAGTTTAGAAGTAATTTTTTAATTATTTTTCTACTTACCACGTACTTTTTCACTCTATACAATGCGAATAATAGTGATACACACACGTAAGAAGATGGGTAGAATCGAGAAACAAATCAGAATCGAACTAAAATTTTACGTTCGGGTCTAGCTTTCGAGTACATGGATCGGTTTTGTTTCCGAAAAAATGGAATCGAACCAATATGTATCGGTTCCTGATTCTTAGTGAACTGATCCGAAGCAAATTTCATTGCATTTGGAAGATGGACCGTCGAGATCTTTTCAATAACAAATATTATGTACATGCTCCCTCTCTTTAACCTATGGCTCCGTTTGGGGGGACTTATTTTCACCGGTCAAGCGGTTACGACCGCATAAATCGGATCTTAATTAAAGTCCGGTTCATGCGGTCGTAACCGCTTGACCGATAAAAATAAGTCCCCCCAATCGAAGCATATATCTCTCTTTTACTTTTACTGTTTTTTTTTGCACGAAAGCTTGTACGCCTTCACATACATGATTAGTGCGTATACTATGACCGCATCTATTCAAATATTGTCAACATTTTTCGAATAGTTTCTCAAGCTTGATCTTGACGAAATCAACAAAATATTGAAAACTTCGTCACAATAAATAAATATATGAATTACTTTTTGCGCGACGGTGGCGGTCGTGACCACGGAGGATATGGGGATATGGACCGTCGTTCATGAACGCCGGATATCACATAAAGAATTTAGTCCACTTTATTGTTCAAAAGTACTAGTTATCTTTTCTTGGTGGCTGTCGCAACGATTGTCTTGCCAAACATGCATTATATGACAGTGAAGTTTTTGTCGAAACTAACCGGAGCAAAAAAGCTGCGCCAAACGGAGCATAACCACCACATTCATGAACACCACATCCGCGCCAAAAGAGAGCCTTAGGCTTCGTTTATTTGCTCTGATGAGTTTGATCAAAAACAAAATTATCGTAGAATGTATGATTGGCATGACAAAGGTCATGACCGCTACCAAGAAAATAAACTAGTTTTGTGTTGCGGTAATGACGCATCTTCTTTTTCTTGGCCTACGTCTTTTTTGGAGACTGCTCAATCCGTGGCTGCTTCTTTTGAAATTCTCAAAATTCCGACAATTATGGAGGAGCATTGGTGGCAGAATAATATATTTTCCTTATGAGATGAAGGAGATTTCTTGTATGTGATTTGATCTATTTCCATAGGTGCAGTTGACCTCCTCTCATCGTTTGGAATTCCTATATTCCAGCAATTATTCTTTTGATGACAAAAAATTTCCTTCCTGTTTTGGCTGGATTCCGCCGGCCTATATATTTGGAGTGGTCGGTTGTCCCCGATGAAGAAGTTAAGAGATTTTCGGCCAACAGGAATACGCAGAGTGGTCAGCCGGTCTTGGCCGAATCAGGGGTTCTCTTCCTCGTTGCATCCGCGTGCGCGTGCACGCTTCTTTGGTTGGCGGTCGTCATCCTTGTCGTCGGACGTCTTCCTTGCTGCAGCGTGCTAGGCTTTCTGCCGCCGGATCTCTTTCTCATCGCAACGTGTACGGCCGGATCTGAGAGGATTCGAAATTGTCATGCATCAATATCTCGGTTTATCTTTTCCTCCCTTTTAGCCGTATTGTATGCTTGAGAAAAGAGAATAAAATATTTTGCATGCACAGTAGACGTACCCAATTTCGGGGAACCATTTAATATTTGGTGTTCTCTGTTTGTGGTGTTTCTTACTGTTTCGCTCATTCGTTCTTCGTGACCGCACTAATATTTTGCCGTTAGATTATTAATTGGAACAAGAAAATCATCTGCTCCCGGACCGATTTTTTTCATAACAGTTTTGAGCATAAAATGCATGAAATTTTTTAGGTCATATCGGGCATTCACGAACGATGATTCATGACCACCAGTCCACCACGTTCACCAGCGCCACCACCGCGCCAAACTAAGCCTTAATCTAAATCTTCTCTTATATACCATTAATTTGTAGATCAGCATTGATTTCCTGCATAATTATAGAATTCAGGGTGGCATGGTTTGGTCGTCAAAGGAGTTAAGAGATGCAGGGTTGTCAGCAAGACAGTAACTCAGCATGAGAGAGAGAGAGAGAGAGAGAGAGAGAGAGAGAGAGAGAGAGACTAGAGAGAGAGAGAGAGAGAGGAGAGAGAGGAGAGAGAGAGAGAGTTACTTTGTATGGAATGTTTTCGGCCATCTTTCGTTTCCCTGCACACAGTTGCTTCACTGCCTAATAAAGCAATTCTGTCTTCTTTATGCTGTTCAACTTTTTAGTTTGTTTTTCATTCTTTATTATTTCTACAATTATTCTTCTCGTCCGCTCCCCCCAGTGTATACACATGCGAAATAAATGATTTCTGTTTGCCGATATTTATTTTGGGAGCTGATATTAGCAGTCCAATTCTTGCTATCCGCACCCTAAAAATTGTAAAAAAATCTCATTATATTCGCAGTCCAATTCTCGCTAATCGCATCCCATCAAATAACCTCATCTTCATCTCTCTCTCGTTGCCTAAATCCTAGTCGTAGTTCTATCAGTCACGTCATTTTCCCCCCTCTTAGATTCACCTTAAAAAAAAAGGAAATTATCCAGCGAAAATATCAAAAAAGTAATCAGTTTTCTGGTTAGAGGAAGGTTTGCATACCATTTAACTTGGTTTAGAGTTAATTCATCTATGCATGTCATTTAACTTATTTTTCTGCTAGGTTTCTAAATTGTTTTAGTTTTTAAGATGTTTTTTCTAGGATTCTAGTACTTAATAAATCAGCAAAATGTTTCGGGTTGGGAGTGGGGTGCAAATATAATTTTGGACTACAAATAAAATTTCTGGACTACAAATAGTGATTGACTACGAATAGCCAGTTCCAGACTGCTAATATCAACTCTCTTTATTTTTGTCTCCATATATATAGGGCGCTATTACTTGCGCGTCACATTTGACTTTGTGCACATCAATACTATGCGCACACCCAAAATCTTATATGCAGACCAAATTTAGAAACTAGGAGCTCTACCCGTGAATTTCTGTGCCTATGTCCATAAAAATCGTACATCAGATGCATCCAATTAATCAATTCTCAAACACATTGCTTTTATGATTTCATCATCAGTTCTACAACAAGCAAGTTTAACAAGAAGATAGATTTCTCAACGATGGATTTTTTTTAAAAGGGAGTACCTTTGACTTGGGGATGACCTTGACGGATTCGGATCCCTAGGAGTTCGTGCGGGAACTCCAGGGTGGGGTTCCATGCGAGAAAAACCCTTTGGATTTAATCCAATTAGGGCTAGGCTTTTAATGCTCGAGCTCCCTCTTGGCTCGCATGATGTTCTCGCATAGAAATACAGAAAGATGTCTCGCTCCCTCTTTTCTGTTCCCGCACGAAACTCCACCCTGGAGTTCCCGCGCAAACTCCAGGTGATCCGGTTCCGACCTTGACGGCCACCTCTCTGCCCTTCATCTCCCGTTTCTTCGCATTGGCTGAGCAAGTATACCCAAAATGCCCCTCCCACTTCTTCTCACCAGTTCATAGTTCGAGAAAAACAGCCCCATTTAATGTGTTCCGGCGGTGCCTTGGATTGGGAGTATGCCTTGCTTTGGGAGTGTACTAAACCTGCATTGGAATTGTATTAGCCTCTATTAATTAAGTTTTAATGTAACCCCTACATGCTTTGCCTATTCCATGTTCCTAGTTTCTCTACATATGTAACCATTTGCTTGATGAATAATATAAGCGTTTCTTTCCATCTTCCTGCATACAAAAAACCGCGGTAAAAACATCATTAAAACTTAGATATTTTAACCGTGGTATCAAAGTCATTGCAGTATTTGCTCTCATACTTTTGATGGCTTCATCATCTACCCATAATGCACAACTCTATACCCATTCCACCATCCCAATCTTCTCAGGTGAACTTTACGATTTCTGGAGTGATAAAATGAAGACACTCCTTCGATCCAAGGACCTATGGGACAATGCTAAGGATGGTCCTACGTCATGTGAAAAATCTAAAGACGGCGAACCTCCCAAATTCACAAAGGGAGAGATGAAGAAAGACGCGCTTGCTTTGCACCTGATTCAGCGGGGAATTGCATCATCCATTTACCCCAGGATTATGGGATCAGAAACATCACAAGAAGCATGGAAGAGACTGGAAACAAAATACAAAGGCTCCCGAAAGGTAATCAAAATAAAACTCTATACCCTTCGACGTCGCAACTTTGATTCAGTAGCCATGAGTGAGAATGAGACTGTACAAGATTTCGATCTTTGCAAAAATCATTAGCCTCGTGAAACCAAATTAGGAGTCTTGGGGGAACAATAAAAGAACAACAGATTGTGGAAAAAATATTGAGATCACTACCAAAAACACACAAACACATAGTATCTTTTATTCTTGAAGCCCATGATCTAGAAAAACTAACTGTTATTGATCTTATGGCCTCCCTACAAACTCATGATGTACAACCCTGTATTCGCCGAGTAGGTTCTCGAAACACAGGAAGTATTTTCGAACATCATTCTTCAAGATAAACCTAAGCAGGGAGAGAGGAGGGCGAGCTCCTCTCGCCCCCGGCGCCCCCAACAGCAGGGGGCGAGACCCCAGGGGGGGAGAGACGCTAGCGCCGGCGGTAGCGATACCGCCGGGCGCTAGCCCAGCTCTCGCCCAGCCCCAAGGCAAGGGGGGCGAGCTCCTCTCTCCCCCATCCCCAGCAGTAGGGGGCGAGACGCTAGCGCCGGCGGTAGCGATACCGCCGGGCGCTAGCCCAGCTCTCGCCCGGCCCCAAGGCAAGGGGGGCGAGCTCCTCTCGCCCCCGTCCCCAGCAGTAGGGGGCGAGACGCTAGCGCCGGCGGTAGCGATACCGCCAGGCGCTAGCCCAGCTCTCGCCCAGCCCCAAGGCAAGGGGGGCGAGCTCCTCTCGCCCCCGTCCCCAGCAGTAGGGGGCGAGACGCTAGCGTCGGCGGTAGCGATACCGCCGGGCGCTAGCCCAGCTCTCGCCCAGCCCCAGCAGAGGTAACCCCTCTCACCCACCAGAAAAGGAGGGGGGGTTGGTCTGCGTTTAGCATCCAAGAACAGCGGGATTTGGCTATTTGCAGTCCGGTTTTGGCTATTCGCAGTCCAGATCCGAGGGTATTTTGGGTATTTTGCAGTCTAGTTTAGGTTATTTGCAGCCCAGATCCGAAAATCCTATAAATAGGACCAAGGGGCACCATTTGGAGAGATCTCTCATCCTAGGCTAGCTCTCTCCTTCCTTCTCTCCCTCCTCAAGTCTCTCTAGGGGGTGAGAAGAGGCTCCAGTGGTGCCCAAGCTTAGTAGTGGCTTGGGAGGGGAAGTTCCAAGGGGACTTCCGGGTATGTGGCGGGACCTCCCCACTAAGCCCTTGGTCCAGTTTTAGTTCCAACACCTTCAACCTAGAGCTCTCCCTTGGGCGGAGTAAGGGTTGGTCGCCCCTCAGCCTCGCTGAGGGCCCCGAACTCCACAGAGACCGAGTAGTCGGTTTCAACATTTATGGTGCGGTGAGCGTGGAGAGTGACTGATTCAAGAAATCCTCAAGATGAGCTCCATGGGCGGAGGTGGAGGAAGTTCCGACCCGGGTCACTCGCAGCCCCCGGTAGATGGGGTGATGTTGGAGATGTTCGAAAATTTCAGGCAAGAGGTCCTGCAGACCTTACATGTGACTCTCGCCTCGATAGGCGAAGGCAGGAGAGGAAGTGGTCCAGAGGTCTCGCCCCAACAGGAGGGTGAGATCCCTCTCGACCAACCAGCCAGAGAGGAGGTACCAGGAGGGGGGGGAGTGGGGAGGTGCCAGACCCCCACTCGCCCAGCCCCAAGGGGGCGAGTGGGGAGGCGCCAGGCCCCCACTCGCCCAGCCCCAAAGGGGGGCGAGCAGAGGAGGTCCTTTTTCTGAGATGATCCTCTCAGCCCCGATTCCGGGGGGGGTTCAAGGGAGCAGAGATGTCTCACTACTTTGGCAAGGATGACCCCGTCCTGCACCTGCAGTGGTTTGAGGACATGGTCTCCATCATGCCCATGTCGGACGCTTTCAGGTGTCGACTCTTTGCGACAACCCTGAAGGAAAAGGCTAGAGAGTAGTTCCACCAGCTCCCTGCGGGATCCATCTATGCCTTCGAAGACTTACGTCGAGGTTTCCTGCTACGCTTCTCGACGTCAAGGAAGAGGAAGAAAGATGCCGAAGCACTTTTCAAGGTCAAGCAAGAGCCAGAGGAGCCACTGGCTCAATATCTGGAACGGTTCAGGGAAGAGGTTCACCTCGTCGAAGAGGTGCCCGAGTACACCCTCAAGCTTGCATTCATGTTGGGGCTGCGGGAGGGCTTCTTCAAGGCGGACCTCAAGAGGAGGGCTCCTTTGTCTTTTGAGGAGTTGATGGAAAGGGTGGCCGAAGAAGTTGAAAGTGAAGAGGCCAACCCGGAGTTCACAAGAAGGCTGGCCAAGATGAGTGAGCCGGAGGCAAGGCAGCAGGGGGGAAGAGCAAAGGCCCCCAAGAGGAAATTCAACCAGGAGGAAGACAGCTTCCAAGAAGAGGGGACCGACCTCCCAGGATGGAGGCAGGGACCGAAAGCACCCTCTCCACCACCCCAACAAGCCATGGTGATCGACCACAGAAGAAGAAGAAATCGTAGGGGAGGAAGGAGGGGCGTCCGAGTGAAGTTGCCTTACTGTGACTTCCATCAGGAGGAAGGCCACGCGACATCCGCCTGTCCCGAGTTCTTGGAAATGAGGGAGGCGAGGGGCCCGAGGCCGCAGCGTCAACAACCAGAGGGGGTCGAGGAGGACCATGCCTGGGAGTAGAAGTCCGAGTCCTGGTCTTCGTGCTTTGTTTTTTCCTTAAGTCCATGTAGTAGGAGGGAGTGTTTTCATACTTAGTTTTTCTTGCATGTAACTGAAGGACTAATGTAATAAAAGTTCTTTTCAAGGTATTTGTTCCCCTTGGATGGTTCCGCTGACCGGGCTCTCACTAGACGGCAGGGCAGGTTGACCTCCTAGGGAGGTTAAGTGATATTCCCCTTGGATGGTTCCGCTGACCGGGCTCTCACTAGACGGCAGGGCAGGTTGACCTCCTAGGGAGGTTAAGTGATGTTCCCCTTGGACGGTTCCGCTGACCGGGCTCTCACTAGAAGGCAGGCCAGGTTGACCTCCTAGGGAGTAAAAGAGATGTTCCCCTTGGATGGTTCCGCTGACCGGGCTCTCACTAGACGGCAGGCCAGGTTGACCTCCTAGGGAGGAAAAGAGATGTTCCCCTTGGACGATTCCGCTGACCGGGCTCTCACTAGACGGCAGGCCAGGTTGACCTCCTAGGGAGGAAAAGAGATGTTCCCCTTGGATGGTTCCGCTGACCGGGCTCTCACTAGACGGCAGGCCAGGTTGACCTCCTAGGGAGGAAAAGAGATGTTCCCCTTGGATGGTTCCGCTGACCGGGCTCTCACTAGACGGCAGGCCAGGTTGACCTCCTAGGGAGGAAAAGAGATGTTCCCCTTGGATGGTTCCGCTGACCGGGCTCTCACTAGACGGCAGGCCAGGTTGACCTCCTAGGGAGGAAAAGAGATGTTCCCCTTGGATGGTTCCGCTGACCAGGCTCTCACTAGCTGGGTGGCTCTCACTAATTGGGTGGCTCTCACTAGTAGAGCTCGCTCCTAGGAGTGTGTCGACCCATTGTCGACCACTAGTGGAGCTCGCTCCCGGAGGCGCTCAGTCCCGAGCAGACTCCCTAGCCGGGCTCTCATTAGCCGACAAGGTTGGAGGACCTCTTCGGAGAGGCTACGTGTTTTTCCGAGATAGCACCGTTAGCCGGATTCCCAGCGACACTCGTCGAATATACAGGGTTGGACATTTCTTTCTGAGCGTGTGCCTCGCTCGAAAAGAGCGGGGATTGTGTACAACCCTGTATTCGTCGAGTAGGTTCTCGAAGCACAGGAAGTATTTTCGAACATCATTCTTCAAGATAAACCTAAGCAGGGAGAGAGGAGGGCGAGCTCCTCTCGCCCCCGGCGCCCCCAACAGCAGGGGGGCGAGACCCCAGGGGGGCGAGACGCTAGCGCCGGCGGTAGCGATACCGCCGGGCTCTAGCCCAGCTCTCGCCCAGCCCCAAGGCAAGGGGGGCGAGCTCCTCTCGCCCCCATCCCCAGTAGTAGGGGGCGAGACGCTAGCGCCGGCGGTAGCGATACCGCCGGGCGCTAGCCCAGCTCTCGCCCGGTCCCAAGGCAAGGGGGGCGAGCTCCTCTCGCCCCCGTCCCCAGCAGTAGGGGGCGAGACGCTAGCGCCGGCGGTAGCGATACCGCCGGGCGCTAGCCCAGCTCTCGCCCAGCCCCAAGGCAAGGGGGCGAGCTCCTCTCGCCCCCTTCCCCAGCAGTAGGGGGCGAGACGCTAGCGCCGGCGGTAGCGATACCGCCGGGCGCTAGCCCAGCTCTCGCCCAGCCCCAGCAGAGGTAACCCCTCTCACCCACCAGAAAAGGAGGGGGGGTTGGTCTGCGTTTAGCATCCAAGAACAGCGGGATTTGGCTATTTGCAGTCCGATTTTGGCTATTCGCAGTCCAGATTCGAGGGTATTTTGGGTATTCTGCAGTCTAGTTTAGGTTATTTGCAGCCCATATCTGAAAATCCTATAAATAGGACCAAGGGGGCACCATTTAGAGAGATCTCTCATCCTAGGCTAGCTCTCTCCTTCCTTCTCTCCCTCCCCAAGTCTCTCTAGGGGGTGAGAAGAGGCTCCAGTGGTGCCCAAGCTTAGTAGTGGCTTGGGAGGGGAAGTTCCAAGGGGACTTCCGGGTATGTGGCGGGACCTCCCCACTAAGCCCTTGGTCCAGTTTTAGTTCCAACACCTTCAACCTAGAGCTCTCCCTTGGGGGGAGTAAGGGTTGGTCGCCCCTCAGCCTCGCTGAGGGCCCCGAACTCCACAGAGACCGAGTAGTCGGTTTCAACATTTATGGTGCGGTGAGCGTGGAGAGTGACTGATTCAAGAAATCCTCAAGATGAGATCCATGGGCGGAGGTGGAGGAAGTTCCGACCCGGGTCACTCGCAGCCCCCGGTAGATGGGGTGATGTTGGAGATGTTCGAAAATTTCAGGCAAGAGGTCCTGCAGACCTTACATGTGACTCTCGCCTCGATAGGCGAAGGCAGGAGAGGAAGTGGTCCAGAGGTCTCGCCCCAATAGGAGGGTGAGATCCCTCTCGACCAACCAGCCAGAGAGGAGGTACCAGGAGGGGGGGAGTGGGGAGGTGCCAGACCCCCACTCGCCCAGCCCCAAGGGGGCGAGTGGGGAGGCGCCAGGCCCCCACTCGCCCAGCCCCAAAGGGGGGCGAGCAGAGGAGGTCCTTTTTCTGAGATGATCCTCTCAGCCCCGATTCCGGGGGGGGGGGGGTTCAAGGGAGCAGAGATGTCTCACTACTTTGGCAAGGATGACCCCGTCCTGCACCTGCAGTGGTTTGAGGACATGGTCTCCATCATGCCCATGTCGGACGCTTTCAGGTTTCAACACATGAAGACCTGCTAAATCATGATGAACCCATACTTGAAAAAGTATTTCAAACCAAAATGTTTTTTCAAAAGGGGCAGATAAGAAAAAAGCTGAAGATTCCAGGACTACTTATAAACCCTTTCATCAAGCACCACAAAAACCAAATAAATCAACACAAAGTAAAACTTATGGAAGTAATACCCATTGCATTATCTGCAAGAAACAAAATCAAGAATCAAAAGACTATTTCTTCAGATGCAGGAACTGCAAAATACCAAACCATTCTGCTGAAAGGTGTTGGCACAAACCCAAAGAAGAAGCCAACATCACAGAAATTAGTTCTGATCAATTTCTGTTCACCTGCAACACAACTAATAACCCAGAACTCTCATCCACTCGCTTTGTTGATAGTGGATGTTCCAATCATATGGTCAACAACAAAGGCTTCTTCACCATACTTGATGAAACCTGGAAATCAGAAGTAACTTTAGGAGATGGAAAAAGGGAAAAGATAAAAGGGAGAGGGACCATTGCTGTCATTACACCTGAAGGGTCAACCAATTTAATAGCCAATGTTCAATATTTCCTCACTCTCACTCAAAACCTACTAAGTGTAGACCAACTTATAAAAAAGGGGTACAAGGTTCTCTTCAAGCACAAGACCTGTGAAATAGTAGATCCTTAGGGTAGTACCACTATTGCCTCAGCATATATGAATAACAACAATGTCTTTACCCTCAGCCAGAAGTCAGCTGGGTTGCAAGCTCTCTCCTAAACCCAAGATTGCTCCCCATCCAAAGCAAATCTAAGCACCACAGGCTAGGCAACATTAGCTTCCCTGTTATCAATTACATGCAAAAAGAACAACTAGTTGAAAGACTGCCCTCTCTCACAATCACTTCACAAGCCTGTGAATCTTGTGCCCAAGCCAAGTCCCACAGACAACCTTTCCCCAAAACAGATCACGGAAGGGTTGGGTCTCCCCTTGATCTTCTTCATATGGATCTCTGGGGGGGGGGGGGGGGGGGGGGGGGGGGGGGGGGGGGGGGGGGGGGGGGGGGAGGCAACTGTTCCATCCTTGGGAGGTACAAGATACTATCTACTCATAGTAGATGATTTCAGCCACTATATGTGGCATTATCATCTTGCCCAAAAGTCAGAAGCTTGTGACTACTTCCTCTCCTACAAAAGACAAGTAGAAAACCAATTTGACAAAAAGATAAAAGCTGTAAGGAATGATAGAGGGGGAGAATTCATGTCAAAGCAATTCAATAACATCTGTCGGGACGCTAAGATTTCTAGAGAACTCACAACCCCCTACTCTCCCCAACAGAATGGAGTAGTAGAAAGACACAATCGAACCGTGGTGGAAATGACAAGAACTATGATGACTCATTCATGTTGTCCCAAAAATTTTTGGTAAGAAGCCACAACTACTACTGTATATACCTTAAACAAGCTATCCACTAAAGCATTGTTCAACTCTACTCCCTATGAGACAATTCACAAACAAAAATCAACAATTGCACACATAAAAGTATTTGGTTGTGTTGCTTTTGCTCACTCAAACAAAGAAGAGAGACAAATTGGTCAACAGTGGAGAGAAATGTGTGTTATTGGGCTATAACTTTGAGAGCAAAGCATACAAACTACTAGCACCCCATACCAGTAAGATCATTATATCAAGGGATGTAGTCTTTCATGAGGATAGAAAATGGGATTGGGTATCAGATTCATCACTGCCTGATCCATCTCCATCACTGCCGGTTGAGTTGGAAGTTCACCCAAGCTCCATCCCTTGCAATGAGGACTCGACTGAAACTCCCCAAGGAGATTGTGACACAGAATCATCATCACCCATTTAAGATGAGATCATTACAAGATATTTATCAAATCACCGAATCAACCATGATTGCCACAACTCCAGTCAACTACAAAGAAGCTGCAGGAGAAGAAGGGTGGAGAAGAACAATGGAAGATGAGCTCAATGTTATAGAGAAGAATGAGACATGGTCTCTTGTAAACAAACCTCCAAATAGAACCATAATTGGCCTCAAATGGGTAATCAAGATAAAGTAGAACAAAGATGGGAGGCCATAAGAACTTGGAGCGAGTTCGGCAAGCGACCTAGAATAGGTTTCCTGAGTGAGGGTGATCGCGAGCTAGCACGGCGCGGAAGGAGCTAACGCCAGACGGTAGTGATTCAGCGGTCTGCAAGTTGCGATCACTTCAGTGGAGTGCGCGAGCAACGAGCTCGCGATCTGATAGCTATCACGGGGCGTTAGCGCTAGTGCCCGCGCTAGTGAGGAGCACAAGAGTGTGGTGTGCTGTGGAGGAGAAGTGGACAGTGTCCGCGACCAAGTTGTTTTCTTTCTTTTTGACTGTTGTAAATCGAGTTGTATGCAACTTGTATTCAGTCTTGTTTTTCTGTAACTTATAACTATTTGCCAAGCAATAGAAGTGAAGTGTTTTTTTGTTCATCCTTGGTGTTCTTGTTTCGGTTCCGCTTCGATCTCGAATATTTCACAAAAACCACAGTAAAACTTAGATCTTTTAACAGTTCATAGTTTGAGAAAAACTGTTTAGAAAAACCGAAGTTCTTATTCAGCCTCAACTACGCCTGGCTCCCTTCAAGGATGGAGGGCTCGTTGTGTTTTAATGACCCGTGCCGGCGGACAATCAAAGCCGGCCTTAAAGTGCTTCGCCGACGAAGGCGGAGGGAACGACCGCTTGAAGATCAGAACAGGCGTCGAGTTCACGCTTGAATTCGCCAACGAGGTCTTCTACGACCCCCATAATGGACTTGGATTGTAGAACGGGAACTTGGCGGGCTTTTGAGTGGCAGGATTTTGGGGGAGCGCTTCATGATCGGAAACTTTATTTGTTCTCGGAACGAGGTGTGAGCCCTATATTTATTTATGCCCATCATCATAATATACCGACCGTTAGAAACCAGCGGAGGTCAATTGTGTATAATGTATGGCCATGAGTTGTAGTGTTTAACCGTTGCATGTGCGTTCTATATATATGTTTGTGTCCGTCCACAAGAGTAATCTCATGCAAATTTTTATTTTATTTTATTTTACTTCCTTCCCTGATCCACCTCGAGATCGATCTATCAGCGATTCTACATCTTGTTTGGTATTGTCGTTAATTGTGAGAAATAATCCATAAATGTCTCCCCATATTTTGTTGTGGAATCAAGAAAAACCGAAAAGAAACAACACGGCAAACACAAGATTTACGTGGTTCATTCAAGATGGATTATGTAACGATCCAGGCCCGCCAACACGGGACCCAGCTGGACCGCCGGCACCCTCCCAGCCCAGGCCCGCCAACACGGGACCCAGCTGGCACCGAAAGGGTTCAGCCTAACCAGGTGGTCTGCAGACCATGCACCCCAACCCCTCTCTGTCCCACCACAAAGCACAGCGGGTTATTGGAACTGCTGTCTCCAACAACCCGATGTGCCTTGTGGTGGGACAGAGAGGGGTTGGGGTGCATGGTCTGCAGACCACCTGGTTAGGCTGAACCCTTCCGGTGCCAGCTGGGTCCCGTGTTCGCGGGCCTGGGCCGGGAGGGTGCCGGCGGTCCAGCTGGGTCCCGTGTTGGCGGGCCTGGATCGTTACAGATTATGTCCACGAACAGAGCATCATGTCCTTTCATTGGAAGAAGCACACATCCTTTTGTTTTCTCCTAGCTATAGAATTAGAAGAGTTTTATAAAGAACTTCATACAGTACAAAACCCCCCAAAATTTTGTCCATGGCATGCTGCGCCTACACCCCTCATATCATCTTCAAGCGGGGCATTGTCAGACGTGCAAAATGCGACATGATATTTGAAAATCTCGAGCTGGGTTAAGTTTTGATGCATACACATAACCTGTTTCATTCAAATTTCGAACTCAGGAACAAATTGTTTAGTATCGACTTTTCAGCTTTTCAATATTCGTGACCCAGACACTGTCTTCTTCCATAACCCGAGATTTCGTTGAATGCTTACTTGCAATGGTCTCCAAGATTGATCAATTAATTATTGACCCGGAGACATAACTTTTGGCCTTGAGATCCCTGAAGTAAATTGATTTTTTTGTATCAATTATGAGTATATGTATGATGCTGGCAATTTTTTTGCATCCACGCTCCGGACACAAATCGAGATATGGGATTCATGCAATCTTGGCATGTGTCCGCGACTTTACATAAATATAATGTATTTCCTTTACCTAGCGATCCCCGTTGACATCTTAGATATCTCGCTCCTGCATTTGGAGTGTTTCCGTAGGAGAAAAAGAGGCTCCACACTATCATTCATTGTCGACCCATTCTCAATTTTGGCTCATCCTCTCCTTCTCCGGCCACTATTAAGCCCTTGCTTCTGATGCATTTCTAGCCATTAAAGATAGCGTTATGGCATCACAGTGTTCCTCATTGTTCTCGTCTACGGTTCGCTATTTCAAAACCCTAGACGAGGACATGGTAATCCTACATATTTAAATGAGAGAACTCCTCATAATCGATCTGTCCCAAATATTTTATTAGCATAAATGCACTAGATATTGGGATGTTTGGTTATATGATATATGAGATACCAGTTATGATATTCTATATATCAATTACAGTTTTGATATCTCAGATATCTGGTATATGATGATATCTAGACGATGATACGCGATTCTATATAATTTTTTGGACTTTTAAAATTTCGCTACAAATAGTATATGTCTGCTCATATGTTATCTGAGATATCAAATATGATATCCCAGATATATATCATATTTGATTTCTCGGGTATCCATTTTAATATCTCAGATATCTAATATACGATGATATATAGATGATTTTAAGTCAAATTCTATTTGATATTTCCTCCATATGATATGCGATTTTTTGTCTATTTTTTAGAACTTTCAATCATGTCAAAAGGTGTTAGCAGGACTCATTTTATATGTTTAAGGTGTTTTGTGTCTTTTCTTTTGTGCTACAACAAATTAAACTCATCATTGACAAAATTGATCAGCACTTTTTGAAAACTTTTGACGATTTTGGTGTTATGCACCACTTTCAAAGTAAAATTTCTAAGTGTTTCTAAGCATTGATTTCTCATCAAATTGACTTTTAAATATTTAATTTTGATCACTACAGACTTTTAGTTACCAAATTCAGCTCGTCACAAAGTGGTCGCAATTGCCCCGCCACTAAATATCTTTAGTGACAAAAAATTGTCACTAAATGTGAATATTTAGTGACTAAATTAATTTGGTCGCTGAAACGTATTTTGTGACCAAATTAATGCAGTCATAAAAAAAAATTTTAAGTGACAGTTAATTCGATCACTAAAAGAAGTTTCAATTATCAAATTAATATGATCACTAAAAAAAGTTTCAGTTATCAAATTAATTTGATCACTATAAGGAGTTTCAGTAATCAAATTATTTTCGTAACTAAAAAATTTTTAATTACAAAATATATTGTCGCAAATATTTCGTCACTAAAAGTCAGCTTTATTATAGTGTGTAGTTATTGATGTTTATCAATCATGTTATCTAAATTGCATCTCACATATTACAAATTTTTTTAGTGTAGAAGTCCCCACCATCATTCTCACTAGAGCTAGTTGGTATTGAAAGAGAAAGGCTAGCGGTGTTCGACGTGCCGGAAAAAATGGAAGTTTTTTTATTGTACCAACATTTAATTAGGAGAATATTTGTTTGCTCGCTACAAGTCTAGTGGCGATGATGATCCTTATACCCGATCACCGGAAACTTGGCAATTAACCCAGAAAGTTAAATTTGGGCGAAATGGTAAAGGGATATCTCGTGTTTTTTGTTATAATTACAGTTATTAAATAGTTACAAAAATAAAAATTTACAAGTATATTTTCATCCCAAAGCATATACATACGAGTATTAAAATGATCATAAAAATGCACGAATAAATACTTATTTGTGAAAAAAATAAAAAAAATGTACCGTATAAATGAATTTCGTGCAAGATCCTCCATCCACAATCTCCCCACAAAAAATTTGGTTATAAATTATGGACCTGATCAGCTTCAAGGTGTTTTGACAAAGGTTGCCTTCTTGGAAGCTTTTTCTTTTAATAAAATAAAACTTCTCTGGAGTTTTTCCTATAAAAGGTGCGGTGAAAGGTTCAATTGTTTATTTATTTATTTAAGAAAATGACATATTGCAGTGCAGATACAGATTTACGGCTACCGAGTCAATGACACATTTTTTTCAACGGTGCAGATTAATATTCGCAACGTATTGCCGGAAAATGATAAACCAGTATTAAAGCAGTATTTGAGATGTATTGCGGGAGATGCATCTTGATCGCTGATCACGAGATCCTACGGTCGAATCTGCTCGCGCACCTCCCAAATAAGGCGCGCATACGTACCAAATTCGGACCCCTAATCAATAGGTGCCGCCTTAGACATTGTGCGCGCCCGTAAGGAAGCTAGCAATATTTTGAATGCCAATTGTAAGGAAGCTAGCAATAATTTTGGTGTGAGCAAATCTTGTTCAGCTGCAAATAATCTCCCAGGTAGAAATATTTTGAATGCGAATTGTAAGGAAGCGAGCTGGAAGACCAACATATATAGTAAGTAATTAAGCAGAGGGGGGCGTTGTACAGTGCTAGCTACAGGCAAGCCAGCGCCAGCATTAATAATTCGCCGGTCGCCGCAGAATTTACCAAACAGCTTTTGCGATAGCGTGAAGGCATGCGTAGAACTTCTTGCAGGCGATGCATTGATGAAAACAATGGACCTGCCTATTGCCTTCCAGCCTGACACATAATGCATGCCTGCATCCTACCAAATGTAATCACTGTTCACACCGCAGCTCCACGCCAAACAATTAACTGTGGACTCAACGCTTTTTTAATTTACTGCCTAGATTTCTTGTGTGAAGTGAAGCTAATTAATTATTACAGTTATATCTCTGTAGCTCAAATAAGTAATCTCAATTATGTAATTTTACATCAGTTTCATTGGTGCAGCGTAAGAGACCCGGGCAGATACGAAAAGGGCAATGTTATAAGCACACCAGTTTTGGCTATTTGCACACCAATTTCTATGAGTAATTATGTGTCTTTTGAAAATACTTCTTGTGCATGCATTTTTAGGAAAAGTGTTCAACACGAAAATTGTAGATCTAGTCGAGATCTACAATTTTCGTGTTGAACACTTTTCCTAAAAATGCACGCACAAGATGTATTGTCGTCATAATCGTAACTATAGCGAACTTATGAAAATACGTCATGTACATACATGTTTAGGAAAGTATTCAACACGAAAGTTGTAGATCTCGACGAGATCTACAATTTTAGTGTTGAACACATTTCCTAAGAATACGTGCACAAGGCGTATTTTCAAAAGACGCGTAACAACTCATAGAAATTGGTGTGCGAATAGTCAAACTAGTGTGCTTATAACATTGCCCTATGAAAATGAGAATTTTTTTTTCATTTCTCATCATATCATTGTTTTTATTGAGGAAAAGCCTGCATTAAGTAAAATGAGTTTACGGGATATTAGAATTTCTTAAAATTAATTCGGCAAAACGCACTAAAAAAGCAACGACGGTCTGCCGAGCTGACCTTTTGAGATTTGATGGCCGGGATCTCTCTGTCGACTTGATTTTGACGAGCTCGCCGCCTAGTATATCGGCTAAGAGCAGCTCTCAGCTCAAGCAACGACGCACTTTAGCGGATCTAAGGGGGGGCCGGCGGGGGCCCGGGCCCCCCCAAGAATTTTGCAAAAATATTAGGAGATTTGGATTCCTCTCGTCGAGTCAATGAATTTTGACTACTTACACATCAAAAACGGTGTCCGAATGTGGGAGAAATGTCTCCGAGAAGATGGAAATTTTCAAATTTTTTTACGAGAGGAAAACGATGCTCCACCGACCCGCAATTTTCTATCACGGACGCACTACCACCGCGACCCATTATAGCTCCACCGACCCCTGTTCTGCCGACCTTGTAGAACTACTTGTTACAAGCATAATCAGGGATAGTAGGAAATTTAATAAAGCTCAGGTCATTCGCTCTGTTGCAGCCTTGTAGGATCCGCAGAAATCCAGCTCCTTTACTACTTCACCTGGGGTAAAAACTCACTTCTATTTAAATTTTTTATTGCAACAAATTCATTATTGCTTGATTAATTTTTCATTGTAAATGTAATTTGTATATTGGAATAACATATATATGATTGTTTGTATCGTTTTTGTTTATTAAAAATAGAAGGTTTTTTTATAAAAAATATATTTGTATATTTAATACATTACAAACAACAACAATAACACTCAAGCCTTTATCCCACTATAGTGGGGTCGGCTATATGGATCCTTTGTCGAGCTTCTACCATCTTAGTCGAGCTTCTCGGCTCTTCTCTGCAATTGGTGCTACTCCTGTCTTATCCCTGATACATTCATTTCTAATTTTAACCAGTCTCGTGTGTCCACACATACACCTAATCATTCTCATCTCCGCAACTCCCATTTTTTACTTATGTACACAATTCACTGCCCAACACTCAGAACCATAGAGCATCGCTGGTCTAATTGCAGTACGGTAAAACTTGCCTTTAAGTTTTAATGGTACTTTACGATCACAAAAGATCCCTGACGCGCCTCTCCACTTCAACTAACCCGCTTTGATTTTATATTTAATACACTATATTAAAAAAAATTTGCTTCACCTTTTGATTGGGCCCCCCTAGTCAAAATTCTTGGATCCTTATTTTGCACCTTTGTTATTGTAATTAATATGAGTCTTACAAAAGGAAAACTGTGGTTGTAAAACATAAGTCGACGCATGTAATAAGAGACTGTTGAGTATTATTTTTTCTCTGTGGAGTACAAATACAAGCCAATAGTTATGATATGAATTTATACATAGGCTCTCATCTATAAAATGATGACCGGCTGACGGTTACTCACACAACCCACTCCCCCACTAAGGTAGTGAGGGGTGAGTGGTAGAGCAAATCAAACCTGTCATTTCCCCCGCCAACTGCCAGTGCGAGAGTGCGCGCTGAGCGAGCCGCACGCAGCCGTACACGCGCCAGCACCGCGCGCAGCCGTGCCACGCGCGGTAGCGCCCCCCCCCCCCCCCCCCCCCCCCCCCCGCCTGGGTAACCGCATCCCCCAAGAGGGGTGCGGCCGAGCCCACCCCACCAGGGGTGCGACCGAGCCCACCCCACCAGGGGTGCGACCGAGCCCACCCCACGAGGGTTGCGGCCAAGCCGCACCCCCCTTGTGGGGGTGCAGCCAAGCCGCACCCCCCTTGTGGGGGTGCAGCCAAGCCGCACCCCCCTTGTGGGGGTGCGGCCGAAGGCGTACCCTCCATCGGGACCAGGCGGAGTCCCTTTTTCCCCTTTGGGGCGCGGTTCCCCGCCCCGCGCTCGTCGCACTCAGAGCGCTTCTCCGGTCACTCAGAACACTCTTGTGTTCGTTGCGCGTTCAGAGCGTCTCCTAGCGTGTTCAGAATGCTCTCATGATCGTTGTGCGCTCAGAATGCTTTCTTGCGCGCTCAGAATATTTCTCCGTTCATTGCGCGCTCAGAACGCTTCTGAGCGCGCTCAGAGCACTTCCGCATTCCAGGCGCGCTCATTTTTTGTCTTTCTAATTTCTCAGATTACATGACCCGCTTGTCGCCTTTCTTACCTTCAACGAAGCTGCCCGAACTGAACGAAGGGCAAGACGGTCATTTACGAAAAATGACGATCTGTGTGCTCCGAATCGACCAGCGTGATTCACCCATCAGGTTGTTACGGTGGTTACGACTGCAAAATTACCGGGCTACCCCCTGCCAAAGCTATAAAGGAGTTGCAAGCCTTCATTTGAGGGGACCTTGCCTTCTGCACCCGGGAGAGCTCCTTTGAAGATTTCCTCAGAATTCTCCTTCGGCGCTTGAAGATCTCCTTCGTGGACTTGAAGATTTCCTTCCTCCCGAAAGGCGATTCAGCATTCTCACTTTTGTTCTCCCGAGCATTCTCACTTTTGTTCTCCACTGTTCTCAGAAGGAAAAAAGACTTAGTTTTCTGAGATGTGTCATGTCACCTTCGGAACTCTCTCTATTATTGTAACGAGCGGCGACCTGTCGCGCTCGAATTCTAAGTACCTGACTGTAACCCCTCAGAAGATAGTGAAGTTTGGTCGGCACAGCTCCGGACGCGTGGTTTTTTACCCTTTCCGGGTTTTCCACGTTAAAAAGTCTCGGTGTACTCAACGAATCTCAAATTGACTGTTAGCGTGCTTGGCTCGCTTCAGAACTGAGACAGTTCAAGTCGACCGGTCTGTCAAGAGCACCCAAACGACCTACAACAAGTTAATATTTTTCTGCACATAAATTCTCAGAACCCAAAAATATTATCATTCTTTTGGAAATTTGTAATTGGTTAATATATATATATATATATATATTCACTTACCAATTTTGGATGATGTGATGAGTCCACATTTGTTGTATAAGGCCTCATTTGTTTGGGCGTTTAGCTCCATTGCGTTTAGCCCAAACGCAACCGCCGGTCATTTTTTCATTTGGTTACGCGCCTCCGTTTCGATCCTCGGCGAAAAAGCCGCGTGCGTAAAAAAAGCCGCGTCCCGCTGGTTGCTCATCCCTCCAGTTCAGCGCGTTTTGGCCGCGCGCTAGGGCATCGACGGCGATCGTCTCTCCGCGCGCTAGGGCATCGACGGGCGATCGTCTTCTCCACGGCATCCATACTCCATTGCTCTCCGACGCCATCTGCAAGCTTCTTCTCCGCGCCCTAGACCATTGTCTGGACTCCCATCGACATCGGCTGCGAAGATCTCTCCTCTTCCAGGCTTTTCGATCTTCTCCCATCGATCTGCTCTTCTTCCAGGGTTTCAGATCTGCTGCGACTCCATTTCGATCTTCTCCCATCGACATCGACATCCAAGAAGATCTCCTCTTCCTGGGGCTTTTCATTCCGATCTGCTCTACTTCTCCCAATTGACATCCAAGAAGATCTGCAGCAGCAACCTTCCACGCCTCCTTCCGGTATACTCGTTTACAGATATTTCAGATCTGCAGTTTCCTCCAAGAAGATTTGCAGCAGCTAATCCACTTTGCTTCCTTTTTTTTTACAGAGATCCGATCCTGCAGTCCTGCATCTTCTCCAGTCCTGCTTCTTCCCTGTTCTGCAGCAGTAAACAACAAGTAATATCTCCCCCTTTCAAAGCTATGCAGATGATTCATGTGCTTATTATTGTGATGTGTGTGTGTGTGTGTGCATTTGAATGTGGGTGTATGCAGATTATTGTGATGTGTGATTGTTTCTATGTGAATGTGTATGAGTATATGAGTGTGTGTGTGATTATAAATTATTTTTGGTCGTATGTGATTGTGTATGAGTATATGAGTGTGTGTGTGAATGTGTGTGTGTGTGTGTGATTATTAATGTGTGTGTGTGTGTGTGTGATTATAAATTATTTTTGGTTGTATGTGATTGTGTATGTGAATGTTTGTGAGAATGTGTTTGTGTGTGTGTGTTAAGTTGATGTGTGTGTGTGTGTGTTATGTTTAGGTGTTTGTGTTTGTGAATGTGTTGTGGATGTGATTATTTTTTGTGTATATGTATAGTTGAGTGTGTGTGTGTGTATGTGATGATGTGTATGTGTAGTTGAGTTGTATGTGTAGTTGAGTGTGTGTGTGTGTGTGTGATTAAAAATTATTTTTGGTTGTATGTGAATGTGTATGAGTATATGAGTGAGAATGTGTTTGTGTGTGTTAAGTTGATGTGTGTGTGTGTTATGGGTAGGTGTTTGTGAATGTGTGTGTGTGTGTGTGTGTGTGTGTGATTAAATTATTTTTGGTTGTATGTGATTATGTATGTGAATGTTTGTGAGAATGTGTTTGTGTGTGTGTGTGTTAAGTTGATGTGTGTGTGTGTGAATGTGTGTGTGTGTGTGTGTGTTTGTATGTGATTATTAATGTGTATGTGTAGTTGAGTGTGTGTGTGTGTGTGTGATTAAAAATTATTTTTGGTTGTATGTGAATGTGTATGTGAATGTTTGTGAGAATGTGTTTGTGTGTGTTAAGTTGAT
This sequence comes from Dactylorhiza incarnata, assembly GCA_033032865.1. Classification (NCBI taxonomy): domain Eukaryota; kingdom Viridiplantae; phylum Streptophyta; class Magnoliopsida; order Asparagales; family Orchidaceae; genus Dactylorhiza; species Dactylorhiza incarnata. The sequence continues at coordinate 625,802 of JAWHQI010000304.1, forward strand.
GTGTGTATGTGTGTGTGTTATGGGTAGGTGTTTGTGTTTGTGAATGTGTTTGTGTTTGTGAATGTGTGTATGTGATGATGTGTATGTGTAGTTGAGTTGTATGTGATTATTATGTGTATGTGTAGTTGAGAGTGTGTGTGTGTGTGTGTGTTATGGGTAGGTGTTTGTGTTTGTGAATGTGTTGTGGATGTGATTATTTTTTTGATGTATATGTATAGTTGAGTGTGTGTGTGTGTGTGTATGTGAGTGTGTGTGTATGTGATGATGTGTATGTGTAGTTGAGTTGTATGTGATTATTAATGTGTATGTGATTATGATGTGGGTGTGTGTGTAGTTAATGTGTATGTGTATGTGTAGTTGAGTGTGTGTGTGTGTGTGTGAGTAGTTAAAATTATGTTTGGTTGAGTGTGTGTGTGATTATTAATGTGTAGTTGATTGTTTAGGTGCTTATGTGATTTTTTTTGTGTTTACTTTACTTGTTTTTATTTTTTCGTACATTCAGTCATTATGGGTAAACATAAAGAAGGCGGTGTTAGCGCAAATTGGGAGGCCAACGATGTTATGATTTTCTGTGACTTGTGTTTGAAAGAAATAGAGTTGGGTAATCGCCCAACCACACACTTTAGCAGGGATGGTTGGGCAAACCTAACAACAAATTTCTTTGCTCGCACGGGTAAGATGTATGATCGCAATCAGATGAAGAACAAGTGGGATCAACTAAAGAAAGATTGGAAGTTATGGAGGGAGCTAAAGGGCCGTGAGACCGGTTTGGGTTGGGATCCAATTCGCAAAACTATTGCCGCTTCAGAAGAATGGTGGAAAGAACGCCTCCTAGTATGTATTTTTTTTTAAATAGTCTTGTTTTATTGCAAATATTTTTATCAGCCTGTATTAACATATTTATTATTTCTATCCTACGTTGTTCCAACCGCCAAAAAGTTTCAGTTCGCTGGCATATCCCCTGATTTAGAAGAGAAGCTCTGTATGATGTTCAGCCAGGTCGTGGCTACAGGAGATCTAGCTTGGGTCCCCAGTTCAAGAAATTTTGAGCATGAGTCGATTGACGAACATGACACTTTAGCCGAAGATGACACAGAGAACATAATCGAGCCACCTTCTTCTGCTGATGCAAGGAGTAAACGGCCGGTTAAGGGAAAAAGAAAGACGAGTAATAAGAAGACAAGGACTTCGGCGATTGAAGAGATAGCTGAAACATCGCGCATTATTGGGCAGTGCATGTTGGAGCCTCCTCGCATTCAGATATCTTCATCCTTGTATACCATCCCTGAGACTATTGCAAAGCTCGAGGCTATTCCAGAGGTTATGGATGATTCGAACGTGGACTTATACCACTACTGCATCATGTTCCTGAGACAGAAGCAGAATCGAGAATCTTTTATGAGCATTCGACAGGATCGACGTCTACCATGGCTGCGGGATTGTTTTAGCAAAAAATTAGAGTAGTTCGTTCTATGTTTATCCTGTGATCGAATCGGACACATTCTTATGTTGATGTTTAGCTATGTTTATTTTCTGTACTGTTATTTACTTGTGTCGTGGTTGAACATTTTGATGCATTTATGGACATTTATAACACTAGAGTTATATGAGCAGGTTGATATTTATATTATTTTTAAAATAATGTATCGTACTTGTCGCAGGTTTACAATGCTATCTTCGGATGAGAGCAGTTCTGGTGAGGAGAATGAGCAGCAAGTAGCCGGCTGGTTTTATCGTAATAGAGCAATCCGTGGACAACAATTTATATTAGCAGCAAATAGCGAGTTAACAGGGTCTAGTGGTTTCTCTAATACACCTTGCATGACATCAAGCCAAACGGGAGCTAGGTGGATTGGTGAACTACTCGATGGACACTCTTTAAGATTTTTCAGCGCGTTTAGAATGTCCAAGGTAATATTTACAGATCTGCTTACACTACTCACACAACAGTATGGATTGCAAGGATCCAGGAGAACTCTACTCCGAGAAGTACTTGCAGTTACATTGCATATTTTAGGTCATAATGTACCAATGCAAATTGCAGGCGAACGATTCCAACACTTTACAGAAACTATAAGTAGATTTTTTGGAAAGGGTATCACTGCTATAAAGAGATTATCTTCGGATGTCATCACCCCTGTAGACCCTCTTTTCAACGATATTCCTCCCCAAATATTGAATGACGCTCGATACATGCCGTTCTTTAAAGACTGTGTTGGAGCTATTGATGGAACACATGTGGATGCTCGAGTTCCTGCTGATCAACAGACATCCTACATTGGCCGGCACGGCACAACAACGCAGAATGTTATGGCGGTTTGTGATTTCAACATGTGTTTCACCTTCACATTAGCAGGTTGGGAGGGCTCTACTCATGATAGCCGTATATTTCAGCGTGCTCTTATGGACCCCAGTTACAATTTCCCGTACCCGCCACCTGGTTAGCTTTTCAATACTTGAAACCTCTTCTTTAAACAAATTTGTAAGATTGTTAGTTATAACTGCTATTACTCACACATAGATTGCACTGTATAATTTTGCAGGCAAGTATTACGTAGTAGATGCCGGATATCCACTACAACGTGGTTTTCTACAACCATATTCAGGTACACGGTATCATTTACCAGATTTTAGAAGGGGCAATAGGCCTATACAAGGGCGCCGAGAAATATTCAACCAGGCTCACTCGTCCTTACGCAGCTTCATAGAACGTTCATTCGGAGTATGGAAAAAGAAGTGGAAAATACTTAGAGATATGTCGCCATACAGTTTGACGAAGCAACGAGACATTGTGATTGCAACAATGACTTTGCATAATTATATTCGCAGACACCCATCCCACTCAGACAATCATTTTCGTGCTTGTGATGAAGACGATCATTTCATTTACCCGGCGGGCCTTCAGAGAAGAACAGGACAGAGTACTGAAAGCTCAAGTGGAGACCATGTTAGAGGGATTCGAGTAGGGGTGGATGAGATGGTGGCATTGCGTGACTCCATTGCCGATCAACTACACCGAGCATGAACATTTTTTTAGTTCCTGTATGTATTTATGAGTTCCTGTATGTGTTTGCATAGTTCATGTATGTTTGAGGTTTATTATAGTGTTCGAAAATAATTTCAAAAAATCTATAATATAAATTTAATAAATAAAAAAATTTACAAAACGCCACCGCAGTTTTGCCAAACGGTTCTCAGTTTTGAACAGCTCTGCAAACACAGAATAACCAAACAGAACTCCATTTCCAGCTGCAAGTTTCCAACAGCTCCATTTACAAACCTGCATTTCCAACAGCTCCTTTTACAACCGCAACCGCTCAATCAAAGGAAGCCTAAATATGAACCTTACAGCCCAATAAAGTTGACAATGTGAACTTCTTCCTCCTAATATAATACTCAAATTATTTATTTCATATTCATTTTATAAAATTCTCATCAATTTTTGGTGGCCAAATATGAAATTAACCTACTTTCCCAAACATGCCTCAGCATAGGCTCTGTTTGGGACGGCGGTAACGATGAAAATAACAATGATGAGAAATTAGTTGTTGCAATTAGAGTTGTCCAAAAAATTATTTTGAAAAGTTGTAGACTATTTGAAAAGTTTCTATTTAAGTGTTTTTTTTAAAGATGATATACTTTTTATGGTTGGAAGAACAAATTTTTAACAGTAGTTGTTTAGGTTTTTAATAATAATATGGTTTTATGCTAATAATTTATCGTATAGATAAGCTAAGTAGACATTATATAAATCCTAAATAAGTAGGTTATAAAAGGTCGCGACAAGAAGCTAAGATCGCGAATGTGTGAAGAAAACTTTTGCTCCTGCAGGAAGGAAGAAACACAAATCGTGAATGATCGGGGCGTGACTTTCGTAAACCCTCGAATAGGAAAGCAGAAATGCAATTTTTAGAAAGTCGTGTTGGACTGACTGCTCAACAAGCCCTCAAAACACCTTTCTTAAAAAAGTTTCGCATCCAATCAACCTAAAAAGGGCGGTGTGGGGAGGGAATAGAGCTTTTCCAACTGTCATTGACGGCCCCAAACAGAGCCAAGATGGTGTTAAAAGCACACCAAATATTGATTTGTGCACACTACTAATAGATGCACACCATGAAATTTTAAATGCAAACCATATTGTTAAATGCACACCACTACAAACTTTCTAAGGACTCATAGGAGACTATATTGACTCTTGATGGCTTCACCCAATAATAAGACCACATTGCATGTTTTGCCCTTTTTTCTTCCAGATTCAAGCAAAGAAAATAACATTTTCTACATTTGATGATATTGAATTAGGGCTTCGTATTTTTCACTTGACTACATACACATATATATATACCCTTACACGCTTCTAAATGCACACCACTACTCCTAAACGCACACCCCTATACAAATACACGCCAACACTCCTCCTCAAGGTGGGCGAAAGATATTGACTAAGCCCATCTTGTCACAATTCCTTATCATATCATTTGAGCTGAGCCCCTTCGTCAAACAGTCGGCAGCCTGATCTTTGGTAGTAACATAGATGAGCTCCAAGATGCCGCTATCCAGTTTTTCTTTTATAAAAAATCTATCAATCTCAATATGCTTGGTCTTGTCATGCTGAACCGGATTGTTGGCAATGCTGATTGCTGTTTGGCTGTCACACCACAGCTTCATTTTGTCTCCTTGGTCCAACTTTAGCTCCATGAGCATGCCTTTCAACCAGAGGAGTTCAGCAACCCCTAGAGCCATAGCTCTATACTCTGCTTCCGTTGTTGATCGAGCTACAACTGACTGCTTTTTACTTCTCCATGAGATCAGGTTGCCTCCCACAAACACACAATAGCCTGAGGTAGATCTCCTATCGTCAACACAACTCGCCCAATCCGAATCGCAGTATCCTTCGATCTTCGCGTGCCCATTCCGTCTAAAGAGGAGCCCTCTTCCTGGAGCAGACTTCAAGTACCGGAGTATTCGGTACACGACATCCATATGACCCTTCCTGGGATCATTCATATAACGACTCACCACGCTCACTGCAAAGGAGATGTCCGGACGGGTGTGACTCAAATAAATCAATCGCCCAACAAGTCTTTGATATCTTTCCCGATCAACTGGTTCACCTGCTTCAGCGCTCACCTTCTCTCTTGTATCGATCGGCGTTGCCACTGGCTTACATCCCAGCATCCCTGTCTCGGTGAGGAGATCCAGGGCATACTTCCGTTGAGACAGAACGATGCCTTTCTCCCCATAGGCGATCTCAATTCCAAGAAAATACTTAAGCAGGCCTAAGTCCTTTACCTCAAATGTCTTCCCCAAATCACGCTTAAGGCGCGTAATTTCCTCCTTGTCATCCCCTGTAATGATCATGTCATCCACATACACAGCAAGTATGGTGATGTGATATTTCTCGCTATGTCTGAAAAACACAGTGTGGTCGGCGTTGGTTTGCTGATATCCCATCCCGACCATGGTCCTTCTAAAGCGATCAAACCATGCACGAGGGGACTGTTTCAGTCCATACAGTGCCTTCTTCAACCTACACACTCTGCCCTCCGTCATGGTTGTACCAAATCCCGGTGGGACCTCCATATATACTTCCTCAGCAAGATCATCATGCGGAAAAGCATTTTTCACATCCAGTTGGTGCATCTTCCATCCACCATTAGCCGCCAAGCTGATTAGGGTACGAACCGTACTCATCTTTGTAACGGGTGCGAACGTCTCATCATAATCGATGCCGTACGTCTGGCTGTACCCTTTTGCAACCAATCGGGCCTTGTAGCGCTCGATTTTGCCCTCAGGGTTCTGCTTTACAGTAAAGACCCACTTGCACCCAACAGCCTTCTTCCCCGTCGGGAGATGTACTAGTTCCCACGTCTTATTCTTCTCCAGAGCCCGCATCTCCTCCTTCATTGCTGCTTGCCAGTTGTGATCGGCTCTAGCTACCTGCCAACTGTTAGGTACAATAATACTATCCAGGGATGCAATGAATGCTCCGTGAGAAGAAGAGATAGCGTTGTAGGAGACAAAAGAAGCAAGATCCCAACCATAGCGATCAGGAGGATTACCCGCATTGCTGCGAGTGCTCCTCCTGACAGAGGTAGTCGGGGATGTGTGAGAGATAGACTCACCTGGAGGTGACAATGGTTCAGCTGGAGGTGCTTCCGGGATTGAGACGGGCATAGACGAGGGACTAGGCACTGTCGCTGTGGGTGCAGGTACGAGGTCAGGAATTCTCATTTGTCTCCTCTGATATGTGATAAGCTCACCTGAAGTTGTGGGTATCACTCCGCTCACCTCCTCCTGCTCTTCATCGTCCCTTGCTCCTCAATAGGTTTTTCACTGTCTTTACCTAAATCTATCACCAGGTTCTCCCATTCTCGGCCTCCATTCTCGGCCTCCATTCTCAAGACTGGGTTTTTCAGGTACAAGTGGAATCTCCTTCTGTGGGTAGTACTGCTCTCGCTCTCGGAAGCGGACATCCATGCTCACAAAACACCTTTTCTCGATTGGACTCCAACATACATATCCCTTCTGAGTACCAGAATATCCCACAAAGATACATTTAATCGCACTGGCATCAAGTTTGCCAACGCATGTCCTATTATCCTTCACAAAGCAGACACACCCAAAAACCTTAAGTGGAATGATCCCTTCGTTATGCCCTTACAACTCCTGACACGGGGATCTCCACCCTAGGATCTTCGATGGCATTCTATTGATTAATTGAGCTGCCGTTAACACTTCATACCACCACAAGTGTTGGGGAACCTTCATATGCAGCATCATGCTTCTTGCCACTTCCATCAGATGTCTGTTCTTCCTCTCAGCGACACCATTCTGTTCAGGAGTGTATGCGCAAGTGGTTTGGTGCAGTATCCCGTGAGATGACAAGTATTCTGCAAGGGTCTTATTGGTATATTCCGTCCCATTATCCGACCTAAGTACTTTGAGTACTGCACCATATTGAGTTTGGACATACTTGTGGAAATTCTGGAAATACGTGGGGACCTCACTCTTAGCTTTCATTAAATATACCCATGTGACACGGGAAGCACAATCAATAAAGGTCACAAAGTATTTATAGCCACTAGAAAAATTAACTACACACGGTCCCCAAACATCAGAATGCACAACATCAAACACAGAAGAGCTTCTATAACCAGAACTAGCATAAGAATTTCTTGTGAGCTTACCAAAGTCACAAGCATCACACACAAGTTTACTTTTACATATTTTTTCAAAAAGAGTGGGAAATAATCGTTCTAAAACGCCAAATGAGGAATGGCCTAAACATTGATGGTGTAGCAGAAGTGTCTCCTCTATACTTGTCTCCAGGTTCCCTTCCTTCATCTTCTCCGTCGCAGATACAAGTGCAGTGTCCAATCCCTGCTGATCCAGGTACCACAACCCATCACGCCAGGTCCCAGTCCCAAGTATACGCCTCGTCCCTTTCTCCTAGAAGGTCACCTTGGGAATATCAAAGGAAACAGTACATTTTAGTTGGAGTATAATAGAGCTGATAGACAAGAGACTAACAGGAAATGACGGAGCATGCAAGACATTGGACAGTTTTACCGAACCTATGCAGTCGACCGTACCCTTACCGACCACTGGCTGAAAGGTCCCATTCGCTGTCTGGATACCATCTGGAGAAGCAAGGCGTGAGTAGGAAGTGAACTTCCCCGAGTCCCCGGTCACATGTCGGGATGCCCCCGAGTCAACAATCCACTCTGCGTTCCAGAAGGATGAGCATACATAGCATAAGATGACCCCTCAATGGTGTCTCCGACTTGCCTCCTCTTGAGGCCCTCCATCTTGCTCATTAGGCTCAGAAGATTCTGCTCCTCCTAAGTGTAGATCACACCAGCCTTCTCATCGCATCCACTAATGCCTAGATTGGCACGATAGCCACCTCTGCCACCACGACCCTGGCCACGTCCACGACCACGTCTACGACCACGTCCACGACCACCAAAATCTCCCTCCTTTGGTGGTCTGGGGCAAGCATACAACAGATGACCTGTCTCCCCGCAGTTGTAGCACTGTCGTGTTTCCTCTCGGGGTCTTGGAATATTCGTGCCAGTAGCCGCTAGTGCGGATTTTACGGCAGCCGAATCTCCCGTCCCTGCCTGGAGTTTAAACCGGGTCTCCTCCTAAATCATGGCCGAGATGGCCTCTGTCAGAGTGGGGATCTTCGTACCTGACAGAAGTAAGGCTCTCCTCTGATTGAACCGTTCATTTAGCCCTTTCAGGAACCTCATGGTCCTCTCTTCTATGATGAGCTTGGAGGCCTTACACTGTGAGTCACTGCAACTCATACCACCAGAAGCGTGGTCATAGTCCACCCATAGCCGTTCTAACTCTGATGTGTACTCCTGAACAGTCTTCTCACCTTGAACCGTGTCATCAACTTCGCCCTTCACCTGGAAGACCCTGAGAGTGTTCCCCACTCCATCATATGTGCATCGCAGCCTGTCCCACACCTCAGCGACTGTATCCAGGCCATCGACCGTGGCAGCAATCGACGGGACAACCGAGCTGAGAAGCCACATAAACACCGTCATGTGAGTTGATTCCCACTCATCTTCTGTAATGGGGTTCTCTGGCTTCATCAACTCCCCTGTTAAGAAACCTCCAACCATCTGCGTTGTAAGTGTCTTCTTCACGCGGCGCGACCAACCTAGATAGGTGGTCGGTCCTTCAAGCTTCAGGTCAACTGGTGGAAGATCCAACTTCTTCACCGGTCGGGGTGATGAACCCAACAACTTCAACAAAGTAACCACCTCTGCCGGATCCAGCTTCTCGAAGACAGCCTCCATCCGTTCGTCGTCGATCCAACAGCTTCAACCAAAGTCCACACCAATCGACGTCGTACCTCCAACCTTCTGCAGCAGGAATCAGGACTTGAAGCCGGGAGATGCAATGGCCGAATCGGGGGAGATGCTATAGCCGAATCGTAAGAGCAATAGCCGAATCAGGGCTGCAATAACCGAATTGGGAGAGGCAATAGGCGAATCGTGACTGCTATAGCCGAACTTGAATAGCCGAATCGTGACTTGAATAGCCAAATCGTGACTTGTATAGCCGAACTTTTGAATAGCCGAATCGGGAGAGACAATAGGCGAATCGAATCGGGACCTTCTCCAGCGACAACAGCGGCACCTTCCCAGCGACAGCAGCTCCCTTCCCAGGTCGACAATCTGCTCCCGCGACGACAGCGACTCCTTCTCCAGCGTCGATCGGCAGTCTCCTCTCCAGCAACGGCAACGACAGCTGCTTCCTCTCGATCGACAGCTCCGACGGCGGCTCCCTCTCGGCGCAGCACGGAGAGGCGAACTCCCTCAGGATCTTTCTGCGACGAGACCTCCGACTATGAGGCCGCCGGCGACAGGGAGAGGTCGTCGAGGTGCGAGCGGCTGGATCGCGACTTCCGCGCCCTTGAGCTCTGATACCATATTGAATTAGGGCTTCGTATTTTTCACTTGACTACATACACATATATATATACCCTTACACACTTCTAAATGCACACCACTACTCCTAAACGCACACCCCTATAAAAATACACGCCAACAGATGATTGCTGGAAAATTCAGATAAACATACGCTCTTGACTTCTATGCAACTTGGTGAGTATATTATGCACCCTCTAGTTGACAAGAAAAAATTGTAGGTACGATGATCAAGAGTCACTTTGCATATACATTTTTTGCTCTTCACAAGTTTTCCTTTTCGCTTGAGCTTTCAAAGGTTCTAGTTTATAGAACGCTAGTGAAAGTTCGGTGTTGAGAACTTGAGCGCATTAGTACACTTTGAAAATCTTACTCTTCAGTTTGAACATCTTTCAATGGTTCCAATTCTCGAACAAGTAAGCGAGAAACTAAAAGGTAAATCCGTGTTTATTGTCTTTAGGGATGGGAAGTCATGCGACCGTTTTGTAAGCTAACCGCTTCTCTCCTTAAAATGAGTGAATTAGAATCCTTCGGGTCTTTCATATTTTGCTATACTCCATTAATGATCTTTGTGTGTTTATTAACCTTTAGGAAGGAACACTGCAAAAATTTTTAGGTACGTCAAACGCTCAAGGTTCTATAGTAATGACCATGCACAACTTCTATGTCTTCAATTAGTATCAAAACATTTCGTTCGGGTGTTCAATTTACTTTGGATTTTTTGCTTTTTTGTGTTACAGTTGTTCCTTCTTAGGTCGGAGTTATCGGTGAAACGGTTCTCGACGAGCAGCGGGTTCCTCGTGCGGTGCCGCGGGGATATTGGGAGTGTAAATGAAAAGGCAAGGTTATGGTTTTTGGCCTGCCTTTAGCGATAAAAATTGAACCACCCTTATTAGTATCAGGCTTCGTGTATCCTTTGGCAGCAAACACTTGCACCTTAATTTCTACCTTGATTTTTAAATAATTTGTTTAAATCATATATACACCAAATTGATTTGAATAACGATTCTCCATATTAAAGTCAACTCAAACTATAAATATAATTTTTCATCTCCAACACACAAAAAATATAAACGTGTACTTCAATCTTTTGATCAAATTAAAATTAAATATTTCCTTTCACTTGAATTTGAGAGTAATCTTCAAACGTGATATTTGTTAGAAATTATTAGTTAAACAATTATTTTAAGAATATTTAATGGAGGTTTCATGGTGTTTGAGCTCCACATTAATTGATGAGGAATACAAACAAATGGAGGGAACTCAAATTCTTGGAGAGATACTTTCATGGGAAAGAATGAAACTTTTAGTCTCACATTACCATGCATCATCCACCACTTTAAGTGGGTATATACACAAATTCACGCATCCTTATTGTTTGATGGTGGAGAAAGTGGAATCTTCGAATCGTCTTGCGGGAAGAGAGAGATCTTCAAGTCGCTTTCGAAAGGGGTCTTCGAGCCACAAAGGAGATCGTCGAGGGCCAAAGGGGAACTCTGAAGGATTCTTCGAAGGAGCTCTCTCTGGTGTTGAAGGTCAGTTCTTTGAATGAGAGTCTGAGCTCCTTTTATAGTTTTTGACAGGGCGGATTGATAATTGCGCCGTTGTAAACAACATAACTACTGGACGGGAGAATCACGTTCCTTGATCTGGAGCACAAAGATCGCCACTTTTGCAGATATGACGGTTCAGCACCCCCCCCCCCCCCCCCCCCCCCCCCCCCCCCCCCCCCCGACGGGAGCTTTGGCGTGCTTGGATGCGACGAGAGCTTGGGCGTGCTCGGAAGCGGCATGTGTTTTGGCGTGCTCAGAAGCGACAAGAGCTTTGACGTGCTCGAAAGCGACGGGACCTTTGACATGCTCGGAAGCGACATGAGCTTTGGCGTGCTCGAAAGCGACGGGAGCTTTGGCGTGCTCGGAAGCGTCAGGAGTTGTGGCGTGCTCGGAAGCGACGGGGCTCTAGCGTGCTCGGAAGTGACGGGAGCTTTGGCGTGCTCGGAAGCGATGGGAGCTTTGGCATGCTCGAAAGTGACCGGAGCTTGGGTGTGCTCGGAAGCGACGAGAGCTATGACGTGCTCAGAAGCGACCGAAGCATTGACGTGCTCGGAAGCGACGGGGCTCTGAGCTCGGAAGACAGGGTGGATGAGTTCTTCGAGCTGTCTTCGAGGGGACCTTCGAGGAGCGCAAGAGATCTTCGAGGCTCCGAAGGAATCTTCAAAGGCCGAAAGAGATCTTTGAACCGTCTTCAAAAGTCGAAGGAGATCTTTGAACTATCTTCAAGGAATCTTCAAACTCGGAAGGAGATTTTCGAATGCCGAAGGAGATTTTCGAGCGCTGAAGGAGATCATCGAAGGGACCTTCAAATGCTGAAAGAGAACTCAGGGAGATCTTTGAAGGAAGACTCTGGAGCTCTCTCTGGCGTAGAAGACAAAGTCCTTTCAAATGAGGGCTCTATGTCCTTTTTATATATTCTGAGAGGGGCATTTTGGCAATTATGCCGCTAGGAAGTCTTGCTATCTGCACACCCATGATTATAAATTTGGTTATGCGCATCCCCATGATGGGGGATTTCACTATGCGCACATCCATGACAGAGTATTTTACAATATGCACCCAATGATGTGGGATTTTGTTATCCGCACCCAATAATGAGGGATTTTACTATGTGCACCTTCATGATGGAGGATTTTACTATTCACACCCAATGATGACATATTTTACTATGGGCACCCCATGATGGAGGATTTTAATATCTGAACCTCATGATAAGGGATTTTACTATCTGCACCTAATGATGAGAGATTTTATTATGTGCACTCCCATGATGAAAGATTTTACTATACGCACTCAATGATTGGGAATTTTACTATGTGCACCCCCATGGTCGAGAGGCGACAACGGTGAGCGAGGAGCACGATGGCAGTGCGCTCTGGGAGAGGAGGTCGCGAGGGGGGCCGCGCGACCTTAGGAGGCCATGCGGTCGGGGCGATCGTGAGCACTCCCCAATTGGGGAGTGCTGAATGGGCCTAACTCCCCAATTGGGGAGTGTTGAATGTGCCTAACCCCCCAATTGGGGAGTTAGGCCCACTCCCTGATTGGGGAGTTAACGTAACTCCCCAATTTTGGAGTGGGGCACTCCCCAATTGGGGAGCGGCCCATTGACGCTGATTGGGCGCTGACTTGGTGAGCGCCCCAATGTGAGAAAAGAGAGGAGGGGTGGCACCCCCTAGCCTGCTTCCGCGCGGAAGATGCCAGACGGAAGTAATCCGTGCGGCAGATGTCAGACATAAGTAATCGCGCCACAGCTGTCGCGCGGATTCGCTCCACGCGGCAGCTGCGGTGCGGAATCGCTCCGCACGGCAGCTGTCGCGCGGAATCACTCCGCGCGGCAGTGCACACGAAACTATTCTTCGCGGCTGTCGTGCGGACTGTTCCATGCGACGGTCTCGCGCAGAACTATTCTATTCCGCGCGGGTGTCGTGCAGACTATTCTGCGCGTCTGCATGTCGCGCGACACTTCGCACTGCGTGACAAACGTGTCATTTTGCGCAGTGCCGCGCAAAGTCTCGTGCGCAGCGTCGTGTGGGCTGCATGCGTGCTCGACGGGGCGTGGCTTGCGTGTAATGGTGTTTAGGTATTCCGACGTTCGTTTGGGGGCCAAACAGAGTCGGAATTGAGCGTGTACGGTTCCATTGAAATCTGATCATGATCGCGATGAGAAATCTCCGGTTTGACTATATTATTATAGGGGAACTCCATCAAATACCCCCAAATTTTTGGAGGTTGCTTTTCGCCGAAGATAAGCCCAATTTTTTTTCCTGGCGGTCATATATCTTCAGATGCGCGAGCTTGATTATGAGAAAAGCCACATTCGGCGCAGTTATGGGCTTGCCACTTTACCCAGGTGTAGGGAGTCAATGTCCGAGCTACTATCATGCTATGTTGTGTTAGTTGTTGTGGACTCGTTGTTTGACGTTGATGCCGGAAGTTGGCGCTCGTTCATCGCGTGAAGGGGTCTTTGTCCTCTTCCACAACTTGTGAGTGAGCTTGTTGCTCGGGATTGACACCTGAGGTCATTGGTGTGATTGTAAGCGTCCCACCCAAAGGTGATTGTTATAATTGTGAATGTGCTGCCTAAGTCAGTCGTTGTGATTGAGAGCACTCTGCTCAGATACAAGTGATGTAATTGTGTACGAGCTGCTCGGAGGCAGTGATGTACTTGTGAGCACGTTGCCCGGAGGCATGTGCAGTAATTATGAGCGCGTTGCTCGGAGGCAAGTGGTATAATTGTGAGCTCGCCGTGTATAACCTGTAATTCGTCGAGATCAGAAATGCCTAAGGAGACGCATATTCGCAGACCTCGTTAGGCAAGCATGAGCGAGCAAGAGGCGAGCATGGGAGAGCAAGAGGCGAGCAAAGGCGAGCATGGGCGAGCAAGAGGAGAGCATGGGCGAGCAAGAGGCGAGCAGAGGCGAGCAAGAGACGAGCATGGGCAAGCAAGAGGCGAGCAGAGGCGAGCAAAAGACGAGCATGCGCGAGCAAGAGGCGAGCAGAGACAAGAAGAGGCGAGCAAAGGCAAGCAGAGGCGAGATTGGTCGAGTACCTCGCGAGTATGGGCGAGTAGCCCTTGTAACTCGCGAGCAGAGGCAGTATACTCGTCTGGATCCCCCCCCCCAAGGATTTCTCTATAAATAGACCCTCAGGGGTACTAGAAATGACACTTTTGGAAGTGGTCGAGGTCCCCCCAAGCTGGACTCGCCAAGTCCATGCCCGTCTAGTACCTCGCCCAGCTTTTGGTTGCGGAGGGGAAGTTTCTCCCAAACTTCCGGGTATGTGGTGGGACCTCCCTGCTGGAGCACTTGGGGTGTGTTTATAGTCGTTTTCTCTCTCCTATTTTAGCTTTCCGATCCGTAGGGTTTGATCGCCGGATCAGTAACCCCCAGCTGCATTGATCCAAATTTTGGAGTCGGGATTTTCCTGACTTCAACACTCCGCTCAGAGGCAGTTGATGTAAATTAGCGCGCTTCCCCGGAGGCAGTTGGTGTAAATGAGCGCGCTGCCCGGAGGAAGTTGTTGTAAATGAGTGCCCTGCCTGGAGGAAGTTGTGGTAAACGAGCGCACTGCCCGAACGCAGTTGCGATAAATGAGCGTGTTGCCCGAAGGCAGTTGCTGTAAATGAGCGCGCTGCCCGAAGGCAGTTGTTGTAAATGAGGGCGCTGCCCGGAGGTAGTTGCTATAAATGAGCGCGCTGCCCGATGGCAGATGTTCTAAATGAGGGCGCTGCCTAGAGGTAGTTGTTATAAATGAGCGCGCTGATCGGAGACAGTTGCTCTAAATGAGCGCGATGCCCAGAGGTAGTTGTTGTAAATGAGCGTGATGCCCGGAGGTAGTTGTTGTAAATGAGCGCCCTGCCCGAAGACAGTTGTTGTGAATGAGCGCGTTGCCCGGAGGTGGTTGATGTAAATGAGCACGCTGCCCGGAGACAGTTGGTGTAAATAAGCGCGCTTCCTGGAGGCAGTTGCTGTAAATAAGCGCGCTGCCCGGACACAGATGGTGTAAATGAGCGCACTGTCCGGAGGCAGTTGCTGTAAATGAGCGGGTTGCCCGGAGGCAGTTACTGTAATTATCGGAGATTTGTTTTCGGATAACCGTAATAAAGTTCAGGAAATGATTACAGTAATATTGAAGATATCGCGCAAGTTTGAACTCAGGACTCATTGTCTTAAAGAAAGCAGGAAAAGAAGAAATTGCTGATAGATGAGGCGTAGACTCTGCGCATTCTGGGTGCTGGGAAGAATCTTCCGCCAGGGATGACCATTCTCAGAGATGCCTAATGGACTCGCTCAAAGCTATCTGTCACAGCGCTTCTGTCTCCAAAAATTTTCCAAGGATACCTTGAAGGACGAGGCGCTCAATCTCTTTATTTAGTCGAGTACAATTTTCAGTTTTGTGTCCACGCCTACGGTGAAAGTCACAATATTGCGGCTGGTTGTCAGTGCTTGGAGGAAGCTTCATGGGCCTCTTGATAACGTCATTGTTGCAGATAGCAAGGAGTACATTCGTCCGAAAGGTGTTAAGGGGAGTGAAGTCCTGGCATTGTTGCTGCCCCCCCCCCCCCCCCCCCCCCCCCCCCCTCGGGCTGACGAGAATCGTCGTGGTGCCCGTTGCTTTTCCCGGGAACCGATGACTGTGGTGATTCTTGCCCCTGCTGCCTCTTCGAGCTCCCCTCAAACTGCCCGCGGTGCGCTTCTATTGCCTCATCAGCTGCATTCTGGACCTCGACCCGGTGAACGAGATCTTCGAGGCTGCGAAGGAATCTTCAAAGTCCGAAGAAGTTCTTCGAGCCATCTTCAAAAGCTGAAGGAGTCCTTTGAACCATCTTCAAGGAATCTCCACATCCTTGGACTACTAAAGGGGATTGCAATATGGTTAAATCTTGAATCTAAGGACTATAGAAGATGAATCTGCTTCACTTTATCAACGCTTTTAAGAGAGGCTTAGAATTTTTCCACGATTGCTCAGGCTTTGCTTGTTTACGACAAAATTGTCGGTGCGAGTAACGCACTTAAGATTAAGGTGCATAACCTTCGATCCCGCCCTCTATTTTTGCTAGCACTATTTTTCGTGATTGATTGATCCAAAATACGGTCAATACGATCGTATTATACAAATACGACCATATATTTTCACAGATTATCTCCGTCATTGAATCAGAATCATACGGCTCTATTTGCTCCAGCACAATGATATATTTTAGGCAATTGTTAACCGGACCTCAGTTTTGGCTATCCGCAACCCTTTTATATGAAGTATTACGCAATTTTTTTTGGAAATACGCCTTCTACAAGCATTTTTAGGAAAAGTGTTAAACAAAAAAGTTGTAGACATCGTCAAGATCTACAACTTTCTTGTTGAACATTTTTCCTAAAAATGCATGCACAATGCGTATTTCCAAAAATTCGTTATAGTTACGCCCATGTTTCAATTCGAGCGGCAATACGTCTTGTTCGTGCATTTTTAGGAAAGGTGTTCAACACGAAAATTGTAGAACTCGACAATATCTACAACTTTCGTGTTGAACACTTTTCCTAAAAATGCTTGTATAAGGAGTATTTTCAAAAAAAATGCGTAATACTTCATATAAAAGGGTTGCGGATAGCCAAAACTGGAGTGCGGTTAACAATTGCCTTTTTTTTATCACTGCCTGCTACACGCACCTAAATATCTCTTGCTTTTTAGGGGGTTGCGGTCTCAAATTAGCATCAAAAATAGCTTTTTCTATCATGGAGGCATGAAATGAGAGTTTACCCAAATATTTGTTTCAACGGAGCCATCGAGGCGTTTGGCATAAAAACTTTCTCAAGCATTTTTACACGATACTTGTAGACTGCAGTACTTGATTTAGTTCATTATAACCAAGTATTTCGAATTTAATCAAGACCGCGCAGTTAAAAAAAAACTCAAAATCAACGGGAGGATTGCGCAGAAATTTAGGAGAAATCACGCAGAATTGTATTCAGTTGTCAATCTTCATACCACGCAGACAAACTATTCACTCTTCCAGGCATACAAAATCAAAGAGAAACCAGCAGTCGGGAGATGAGATTCAGCGAGCATTTGGGAGGAAATCTGCAGCGATGGCTTCTCCGCTGAAGCGCGAGACTGGAACATGAAGACGGCGTTGCCCATGGAAGCATCAAAAAGCCAATTGTGTACATCCCAGAAAACCTCCACCGGCAATCCATCCACAACAATCGTCTGATTTCCCCTAAACTTCCACAGAAGCCTCTTCACCTGCATCGCCCTCTTCTCATCAATCCGGATCTCGAGGCAAGCATCCTTCAATTCCATCGTCTCGCACTCGATCGTAATGTCATGAAATCCTCCGTTGTAGCAGAATTGAGCCCTTGTGAAGTAGATCTTCTTGCCAAATATGTGCTCCCTCTTGGCTACGAACACGGCGTTAGAAGGAGGGGGGATGGAATTGGTCCTCCGGTATGCTTCTTTGATCAGATCTCCGAGAAGAAGGACTATCTGGAAATCGAAGAGAACGGCGACGTAGAAACCCTCCGCTGGTTCGGGCCCAGAGCCGGACTTCGCTTTAGAGAGATCCCAGAAGACATCCACCTTACTCCGATTCGCCTCCGTGCGCTTGGAGCCCTTTTTTTTGGAGAACAGCCATGATCTTATGTCCACCTTGCAGAGAGAGCGGTTGCCTGAATCATCAACTCCGATGCTGAGACCCTGGCCCATCCTGTGCTTGCTCCAGGTGATGGTGATCGCACAAGATCTGCCGCATAGCTGCGCGCTGTAGACGCAAGTGACGAGATTCTGAGCAGTTTTGCCTGATTTGGATGTGGCGTCTGCCACTTGAACTCCGGTTTCGCTAAAACAGGAGGGGAGATCTCTCATTCTGATGATACGGGCTCAGTTAATGGCTTTCGGTAGATCAAATTGGGGAAAACTTAACTATGGCGTTGACGAGAAGAAGATATCAAGTAATCCAACCAAAGGCATGAGAGATCGAAGTGCGACCTGCGGTCACGGTGCTTCAAAGAGGCGGGGATCGAGAAGTTAAACGGACGAGACGATGAACATAGAATCAGAAAATTCCGCTGCTCGATCAATCAAAGATAAATAAAAGGGAACAAACTATTCATCCAAACAGAGCAGAAAGATTTACACAGCAGCAGGATCAGGGAATGTGATCTGAGAGGAGGAGGAGGAGGAGGAGGAAGGAGCAGAAAAAACAAGCAATGAAAGGGAGAGGCTCGGACAGAGTCACAAAGCAGACAAACAGACTAGTTTCTGTGTCGGGTAGCCACAAATATGTCAATATCCTCACTTAAATTAGTCTAATTAAGGAACAAATTTTTTGTATGTAAATACAGTTGTACAATACTTAAAAAAATATAGTTTTTTACAAATGTATTTTGACCCTAAAATATATACATAGGAGCACCTAAAATGACCGTAAATGTACATGATTAATATTCCGTTATTATTTTGTGAAAAAATAAAAATTGTAATTAATAAATGTAGTTCCCCACGCTCCTCTGTATGCGTTCAACGCTCCGAAAATTTGTTCCTAATTAAGGTTTCGTTTGGCACTCAGAATTCTAACGTCCGGAAATGATGTCTGTAAATGCGTACTATCAACTGATAAATCTGGAACATCCCTCGATTTTGGCGAAATATCCCTACCTAAATCAATGGTGTAGTTTCAAACGCTATGGTTATAAACTTGTCATTCGTGAACATCAGACCTCCCCTACGTAATTTCATTCATTTTTATGTTCAAAACTAGTTTTCTTTTCTTGGTGGTGGTTCTAATTGTTTTCATGCCAAACTTACATTCTATTGATGTGGCGTTTTTGTCCAAACTCATCGGAGCAAAAAAAATGTCGTGTCAGACAGAGCCCATGAGAGAGTAAAAGAAGAAACTGCTTTCATAAACACGAAGATCCCACCTTTAACTCACAAAACCCACATGTCCTTCCAAATGAAGAAAAAAATCGCTTTTGTTGAGAACTCGCGTGGCACCGGAGTTTCTTACCAAACATACATTCAAAGGCGGATATTCTTGCCTCCGACAATAGTAATAAATAAGAAAATGTCAACATATACAAAGCATAAACATAACAATAGTTTCACGCATAAAAAGAGTCCGAAGTCCCACACAGTAGTTCGAGTAAGAAAATATGAACATGTACGAAGCATAAACAGATAAAAGTTCCTCCTACTGTGACTTTATGGTACTGTAACAAGTACGTAGCCATTTTTCTTTTAAGTCCTTTGGTACTTGGGTGGCACATAAAAGCCTCTCTAAGATCCTTCTTCGTAATGCGCCCATGCAGCGCGGAGGCGAGGCGCCCATGCAGCGCGGAGGCGAGGCGCCCATGCAGCGCGGAGGCGAGGTGGTCTTTTGGTCAGACCTAGTTTAGATTGTCGTAGTCGACGCTTATCCTCCCCTCGCGAGAGGCCTCTTCTTTTTACCACTTTGACTGGTTTGCTGCTCGGCGTTAGTAGAGAAGATCGTGGCCTTAACTTTCGTAGTCTTACTTTAGATGATTCGCATCACTGATAGCGACAATAAGTGGCCGTTGTAATTTTAAGTACACAATGGATACATGCGCACAAGTACAATCTTGCGGCTTACTGTTTTTTTTAAAGCAGAAAACTGGAAAAAGCAGTAAATAGAAGTTAAAGATAGATGAGACGCGGGCTGTGTGAGCTCTACTAGGGGAAGGTTCCCCTGTCCAGTATCTCTGGCTCATCCGCGTCGGGGTACGGCGTTGTTCTCTACTGGGTTATCAGCCTGTGGTCCGTGCTGGTTTGGGACTTGGTTTAATAGAAACCTTCCAAGGAGGCCTTGTTGGACAAGACGCTCGATTTCCTCCTTCAATCGGTTGCAACTTTCAGTACTGTGTCCATGCCCGCGATGGAAGTCGCAATATTGCGACTGGTTTCCTCTACTCAGCGCAAGTGGCTCGGGCCTGCGGAGCGCGTTGCTATCACGGATGGCGAGGAGAATGTTAGTCCTGGTAGTGTTCAGGGGAGTGTAGTCCTGATGCTGGTGAGATCCTTGGTCTCGGCTGGGGTTGTCATGACGCTTATTATTAGGAACCGTCTGCGGCAACGACTCCTCTTTCTTCTTCTTCGAGCTCCCCTCGAACTGCCGACGGTGCGCTTCAATTGCCTCATCTGCCGCTATCTGCGCTTCCACTCAGTGCACGAGGTCCGGATAATCTCGAACTGTCTCCCTCATTAGAGCGGAATAGAAACCGCTTGGGCGGAGTCCCCCCAGGAAAACGCCGCGCAGAAGCTCGGGATCAACCCCTGGGATTTGCCGCGCCTCAGTCGTGAAGCGGCGAAAAAAGTCTTTGAGGGTCTCTCCTTCGTTCTGGCGAATTCCTGAAAGATGCGAGGGATCTCGAACGATTCTTCGGTTAGCGATGAATTGGTCCGTAAACTGCTGCGCGAGCTCGGTGAAGTTGTTGACGGATCCATCCCGCATGGAATGAAACCAGGTGCGTGCCTGCCCCCTGAGTGTTGCCGGAAACACTTGGCAGAGGAGCTGATCAGCGGCGTTGTAGATCCGCATGATGGTGGTAAAATGGTTGACGTGCTCCAGGGGATCGTCCGTTCCATCGAATGTCTCGACGTTGGGAAGCTTGAAGCCGCGTGGAATTGGATGGTCTAAGATTTGTTGTGCGAGCGGGGAGCCGCGACGTAGGGGGCGGCGGGCGAAGATGCCCCGGTGTCCGGCCTGTCCGTATTCTTCAGCTATCACGTCGCGCATCTCCTCGCGAGTGGGCCTTCCTATGGCTTGCTGACTCCTACTCCTCCTTGCTGGCGGTGAAGGGGTTCTCCTTTAGCTCCCCTGGCGGGGCGGACTGGATGCGCGGAGCTGGCAGCATCCGAGTATTCTTCTTCGTATGTTTCTCCTTCTTGAGCAGCTTCTCCCAATGGAGCGTGATCAAGGACCAAGGGAGGGGGGATGATTGGAGCGGCAGGTGGAGCAGGACCTTGCGGGTCTCCGACGTTTCTGAGAAGGGACAGCATTTCAGCTTGCTGCTCTTCCATCTGGCGTATACGCCCTTCTAGCGCGGCAACAGGCGCTAAAGGAACTTCTTCGGCAGGAGGTGCGTTGATGAGTGAGTGGGATGGAGCGGGATCGACGCGTCCTTCAGGGATGGAACCATCAGTGGTGCGAGCACTTCTTCTTGCCATTGTTGTCAGTCACGAGTATTGCCACGAGGCG
This sequence comes from Dactylorhiza incarnata, assembly GCA_033032865.1. Lineage (NCBI taxonomy): Eukaryota > Viridiplantae > Streptophyta > Magnoliopsida > Asparagales > Orchidaceae > Dactylorhiza > Dactylorhiza incarnata. Next base: position 647,014 of record JAWHQI010000304.1, read on the forward strand.
AATACTGTCTTCGAAAAACTTTTGCAGAGTTTGGGGAACACCTTTCCCACAGACGGCGCCAAACTGTTGCGGGTCGCTCAACGTTCTTTCAGACCGGGCGAATCGAACCGTCTAAGCCCGAGAGTGAACCGAGCGCGCAAACAGTCACAGAGAGAACGAACAGGTGGTAAGAGGACGTTTTTACCGTGGAAAACCCGGAAAGGGTGAAAAACCACGTGGTCGGATCAGCGCCTGCCAAATTTCACTATGTGGTGGAGCGTTACAAGTAATGGTGCGAGAATCGGGAGCGACAGGCCGCTCCCGTTACAATTGTAATTGAATGAAAGTCCCTGAGGGTGACAGGCCACCTCTCAGAAAAACTAAGTACTTTCTTCTTCTTAAGCAGTCTTCAGAGTTTGCAGGAGACCTTCAAGCGACGAAGGAGTTCTTCGAAGGTTGAAGGAGGTCTTTGAGTGCTGATGACGATCTTCCAATGTTGAGGGAGATCTTCGGGTTCCGAAGGAGACCTTCAGGTTCCGAAGGAGACCTTCAGGTTCTGAAGGAGGTCTTCGAATGATGATGAAGATCTTCGGGTTCCGAAGGAGATCTTTTGGTTCCGAAGGAGATCTTCGAATGCTGATGAAGATCTTCGAGTTCCGAAGGAGATCTTCGAATGCTGATGAAGATCTTCTTAGGAATTCCAGAGGGCTCTCTCCCCTGAAGAAAATTCCAAGTCCTTTGAAATGAAGCCCTGAGGTTCCTTTTATAGCTTTTGAGGGTGGTTAGGGTGGTTAGGGTGGTTAGGACGGCTATCCGCACACCATAACCAATTTATGTGCTATATGCACATTTATCATGAATATGGCTATGCGCACACCAATTTGTATAGTTTTTAGGATGATATATATTCATATGTCGGATATGGTTACGCGCACACCATAACCATATTATTTGCTAGACGCAGACCGGATGCCCACTCATCATGAATATGACTATGCGCACACCAATTTGTATAGTTTGGTGAAGATACGCATTCATATGATGGATATGGTTATGCGCACACCATAACCATATTATTTACTATTCGCACCCCAATGATAGAGGTTTTTACTATTTGCACTCCATGATAGAGGAATTTACTATTCGCACCCCAATGTTGAAGGATTTTACTATTTGCACCTCATGATAGAGGGATTTACTATTCGCACCCCCATGTTGGAGGATTTTACTATTCGCACCCCCATGTTGGAGGATTTTACTATTTGCACCTCATGAGGTGGATTCTTACTATTCGCACCCCATGATGGGTGGTTACGGGTTTAGCGACACCGTGCGTATGCGCGCCTGCGGGATGCCGCGCGACCGGGGGTGCCGCTCGGCGGCGTGGTGTCGGGCGGCCGCGCCCGGCGCCGCGCGGCTGCGCGGTGCCGCGGTCGCGCGACCGTGCGACGCCGCGTGGCCGCGGGATGCCGCGCGACCTGGCGGTGTCGCGCGGTCGTGTGGTGCCGCGCGGCCTTGTCGCCGCGTGTGGTGCTGTGCGCGGCTTCGTGCGGTGGTTGCGGCGGTTTCTTTTGTGGTTACGGGCGGTTTCCTCCTCTTTCTTGCCCACGCCTCCACCATCTTAGTGGGGAGTGTGGTTTTTGGCTAGATGCAACCCGAGTTTCTCTACATAGTAGGTGATAACCCATCAGGCACGAAGATTTCGCTGGCTCCATAAGACAACGACCAATAACCTTTGAATATTCTACAAATTCATCTAGTGCCGAATGAGATGCTTTCTTCTTCACCTTCTTCTATCTTTTGGTGACTTGAGATGAAACTGAAGGATCACTACGGTCCACATTCTCGCTAATCTCAACTGCATCACTGTCACTCTCAGATAACTCTCTCATCAATAGATTCTCATGTCAGACTCTTGGAATGATGGGTGTACGAATAACCTATGGTATCCACTACTGATCTAAACATCACATTCATTTTCCCTCTAACTATGGATGTATGCCTACGTATCAAAACTTCTTTTCATTTTGGCACCACCTAATTAAGAAAAAAGTTAGACACTTGCAATAAAATTCTAGAATAAAGATAATTACTTTGTTCAGCTTTGTTTTCTCGTATATCCCACCATTCGTCTGACGCGTCTATAGTTTTCTCTGAAGAATTTCAACCTAGCCCCCCTGAACTCATGCTGTAAAATCCATTCTTTTTTCTAATGATTCTACTTATTTTCATTTGCGTCTTATCATAGTTCTTTCCAATCCGCCCTTGGAAGTTCGTCACTAAATTCTTCCACCCGCCCTTACTGAAAGGGGTCATTGGCCTATTACCGCGCGAGTTCTATCTCCTTAATGCATAGATTACAGAATATCATCACATGGTTTGATTCTCAGACGACTAATATACGCTTCCTTCCCTCTGTTTTCCCATCTAACAAGAAATTAAACAATGATACGAAAGAATAGTGTGAGAGTTTATCTACGTAAAAGTACTATACTATAATAATCCAACGCCTTGATATCAAGAACATCATCTATCAGTCAAACTAACCAATGAACCAAACATATAACTATAGCTCAAACAATTTTCCATCCTAAACTAACAAGAAAAACTGCCATATTGTTCTGAGTCATGAATACAATTCTAACACAAAATACAATTTTATGAAACCTAAAGCTGCTAATAAACTTTTGAAAAGTATAATAAACACTTGTATGTGGAATGTTGGAACTTTGATAACAAAATGCGCAATATGCAAATGAAGTTTTCTACCCAAATTATTCAAAAGATAGTATTGGTATATTCATCATCTACTAGCATAATAAACGTCAAACGCAATACACATATAAACCAATGACACCAACAAACTATGAACAAAAATCTTGTATAACAGCTAAAACCATTCAAAATTACTGGTGTAGCAACCATAATATTGCAAGAGTGCAACGAAATCATTCACAAGTCATTAGACACTACTAGAACAATGAGAACTACAAATAGATATACTCGGAAAACAACGTAGAAATATAGGGTAAAACTATGGATCTGTGAAAAAATAGGACTACAAATTGAAGGTGTTATGGAAGAACTATGTATATATGTGAAAAATTGCGTAAAAGTACACTACACCATCTCAAAAACAAATCCTGGAAATGAAAAAAAAAACTGAAAATCCGAGAACAGCTATGGATGAATGCGACGTAAGATGGCAGATCACACAGAAGGGATAACCAGGAGAGGAAGAAGAAAGATCATCCATAAAAGTACCTCAGAGGAAGAAGGAAAAGCTTCTTCTCGGCGAGGAAGATGACAGATCTCATAGCCATGGAAATGTCGCCGATTGGAGGAAGGAGAAACCTAGCTCATTGGATAAATTGAGTAAGGCTCTGTTTAGCGCGGTGTTTTTGCTCCGGTGAGTTTGAACAAAAATGTCACCGTCAAAGAATGTATGTTTGGCATGACAGCAGTTATGACCACCACCAACAAAAGGAAATTAGTTTTGAACATAAAAGTGAATTAAGTTTCATAGGTGAGATCAGAGACGTTCACGATTGCTACCACCGTGCCAAACTGAGCCTAAAGCAAGTTAATGGGAAATTTAATTTCACCAAATTTATTGAAAATTTAAAGTTAAAAAGATATTTTGAAAAAAAAATCTCCCTCTTAATCACCATCATGTCATATTTAGCCCTAATCTTAATCATTAGTTGAAGTCATTGCCACATATCAATTTTATCAATGGTTTTAATGAATGAAAAGCATAGTGACTAAAATAAAAAAAAAAGAAATTTTTGAGAGACGTATTTTACAACACCACGATTTAGGGGCTAATATTTCATTTTTACCTTAACAAAATATTTTTCGACAAATTTGTTTATTAAATTTTAAGCACTTTTAGAAAGGCGATTGTTATCCGCACAGCAGTTTTACCTTAACAAAATATTTTTCTACAACTTTCGTGATGAACACTTTTCCTAAAAATGCATGAACAAAGCGTATTTCCAAAAAATCGTTATAGTTACGCACATGTTTCAATCAGGGCGGTATTACGTCTTGTGCGTGCATTTTTAGGAAAAAATATTCAACACCTCGATGAGATCTACAACTTTTGTTTTGATAAATTTTTCTAAAAATGCACCCACAAGACGTATTTCCAAAAAACGCATAATAACTCATAAAAAAAGAGCGTGGATAATCAAAACTGTAGTGCGGATAACAATCACCTTTAAACCCTAAACTATAGGGTAAGTTTGTCTATATTTTTCAAACAAAAATTTACAATATCTCAATATAAAAAAACATCTACGATTTTAATTAATTTTCTTATGAAATATTTCTTTAATTATATAAAATATATCTGCAATTCTAATGATTCTGATAAAAATATTAAAATTTTGATATTATAAGAATTTGAACTTAAGATCTCTCACAAAATTTTAATAACTTTAAGATGAAGTCAAAAATCACACTAATTTATTGTATATTTTTGAATAATATATATATATATAATATCTATATAACTATAATATCAAAAAAATATTTTTAAAGTAATATTCTTAGTTTTTTTTTAAAATTGAGTCTGGGCGGATGGCTGCCCACGTTGAGCCTCATGTACACACGGCCTTCACTCGTGCTTGATAGAACTGTAACTGCAAGCGAACAAGTATATATGAATTATTTTTTAAAAAGTAAACTATAGCTGGCAACGCTCATGCTATCTTGTATTCGTTTTTATACTTAGCTGGAGACGAGTTGGTCAGTTCATAATTTATTTCCCAATGTCGGCTCTATACCATTAATCACCTTTAGTTAATTAATGCGTATACGTAATAACGTAATCACGAAAGTTTAGGTTATAATAACAATTATAATTAACAATATAACATTAGGATAATGACTGTTATAATATGACTGGTTTTTAATAGAAATAAAATAATATGAAAAAATATGCGGAATTTCGTAGCAAGTTCTTGAAAGAACCGGATATGCGGAAAATGAGAGAGCGAGGGGTCGGCACTGGGAGTTTTGTTTACAAATTCTTGAAAGAGAAAAAAGACAAGTCTTATGTTGCGCTCGCATGAGCGGACTCTAGAGCAATCTCTAAAGCGGACTTTGCAGCGAACATTGAGCGAGAGAGCGAGAGAGCGAGAGAGCGAGCAGAGTGTCAAGTCTTCGCCGGAAAACTCCAGAGCCTCTCTTCTCTCTTCAGTTGCGTGTCTTAAAATGAAGGCATCTGAGCTTTTTTATAGTTTTTCTGGGGGTGTGCTGGTAATTGCGCCCTCTTGAAATTTGAACTGGCGAATGAGAATGCGAGATTCTGATCACATGGATCACCAATTTTCTGAAAATGATGTCGATGCCCCTTAGACGTGGGCACTCCGGGAGGCCCGGGTAGGTTTGCTAGAGTTGGCCGCGGCGGACGACGATGACGGCTTGCAGCGGTGGGAGGTTGCGGGGCACGCGCAATGGGAACCCGCGCGTGCTGGGTAAGCATGTTGGTCAGTGCTGGGCGCGGGCGCGCGCATGCGCTGGGCACGCACATGCGTTGGGCGCAGGCGGGCTGGGTTCGCCCTTGCCTGGGTGTGACTCGCGCGCATGGGCTGCTTGCACGCTCATCTTGTGAGTGCGTGAAGCCTTTGTGGGAGTGCTCATCGAGCGTTCCGTTGTTCGTTTGAGGAACCAGACGAACTCAAAATTATGCGAGGAAGAGCTTCCTGGACTCATCTTGACGAGCTGGTCGAGGGCGTGACAAAAACCTCTGATTCGCTGGACTGCTTTTGTGAAACCCCGTCAAGAAACATTCTTCAGATGAGTATTCTAAAAAGATAATTTTAGCAATCTACATAAGAGATAAGCTCCTATTTGTTTGGTGAGGTCTAGAGCATCATCAAGAGGATATGCCTCAATCTTCGCCCGGGTTGCTTAACTTCTTAATTATAAGTTATTATTTTATGAATATTTTTAATCTGACATCATTGTGAAAATTATACGCATTAAAGCTCACTTTGCTAAAGCTGATTATTGATTTTTAAAAAACTCATGTTTTTATAAAGAAATTTGTTATATGAAAATTAGTTCACAAATTCTTAATATCCGCAACTTTAAAAAGAACAAAAATTATTATTCACAGATCAATGCACAAAAATAAAATAAAAACAAAAACAAAAACAAAAACAAAAACAAAAACAAAAACAAAAGACATTCAATCTTAAAATTACAAGTAATATATCTTAATAAAAAAACATATTGGATTTTCTTAATCCGATTACTATGTGCATACATTCACTTAGAAGTTCAATTTGCACACATAAAATTTTAAAATAAATAGAGCAATTTCAATAAAAACTTTAACTGCAATAAAAGAAAACTATTACCCAAAAAAATAAAAAAGCTCCCATAACTTTTTTTTTCTTTAATTATTGATTAGAAATTCAATTTGCGAGAATAGAGAATATTTAATATAAATTGATGATTAAATACTATAATTACTCCTAAAAAAACGTTTTTCGAAAAACGTGACCTAGAGATAATTCACACTGATTATTAAACACTATAATTATTTGGGCTCTCATTCCCCACGCTAATCCACAGCGGGAAGCCGACCTGAAGAAAGGGTTCTCTTCAATTTGCTTCCGCCTCCTCTTCGATGACGACGATCCGCAGGTTTTGCTGTGAAGATCTCCTCCGCTTTGCCCCAGTTAATCTCGATCACCTCACTGAGACCGTAATTTCTCGCTCTCTGTTTTTCATCTCCTCCTTCCTACACTCTCATCTACCAGTTACTAATCTCGCCTCTGTTTTTGTTCATCAGTTCAACATGTCCTTCTACATGTCTTACCTCGCTCGATGGCCCGACTACTTCCACGTCGCTGAAGCCCCTGGCAATCGAATCATGGGTTACAGTAAGCACCCGCAATCTCCTCTATGGCTTCCCCATTCTGTCGCACATTCTGTAATCACTTTTTTCATCCAATTAATTTGGGTATTTAGTAGACTTCTGGTTGTGATTTCCAAAGTTCTTTCCGATCTGGTAGTAAAACTGTCCTTTTATCCTACACGCTAACTTTCTGCGTTGAAACCTGAAAATCTATGGAGAAGACGCTGACTGAAATATTGCTTACTAATAAAGGAGCACACAAAAAGCAGATAAATGAAGAACAGAGAAAAAGGAAACGAACTACAACTTTTTCTAATTAATTCAGAGAAATGAAGAACGCCTGGATGGATAGGACCGGCTAGGGTTGGTGTCAGATCAGTATCCCATCACTCGCCCATATGATGAATTTGTTCTGGCATCCAGTTGATGGTGACGTGTTACTTGATCATCTGATTGTAAAACTGTGGATAATCTTCTTCAAAACTTTGGCAAACTTGAGAGGATGATACTCCTGTAACCTTGAGTTTAGAATACCCTTTAAAAATCAAAGTTATTACAAGAGATGAACGAAGGATTAGTGGATCTCGTGATCTGAATTTGATCCCCCTTCCTCTTAGAAATGACACATATTTGTATGCAGAAATGTCATAACTCTAGAGCACTTAGTGATAGTTTTAACATGTATATGCCAGTCAGTACGATTATAATTTGTGCTTACATACCATTTTTGTATTGATTGGGCAGTTTATAGTTAATGCATGTGCTTTTGACTTCTTTGATTCAAGTGTGTGGTCCTTGCTACTTGTCACAAATGGTCTTTTGTTGTTGCTTATTATTGGATTCTGAATTGTCTGTAGATTACTAGCATTGATATTACTTACCACCGACCAAGACCCAAAATAGAGATGGATTGTAGTTAAATATAGGAAGATCACACCACTGACCATAGAGCATGAAGAACTCCGTGTCCATGAACCAAGCTATTACAATTTGAAGGATTATAATGGTCGAGTACAGATCCTTCTCCCCTCAATCTTATAATTATTTATGGAGATGCTATAATACTTTGCTCCTAGCATTACAATTTATACGTACAATAAAGGTTTGACCGTAATTATTAGTTGGGCAGCTAGCTCTGCCTCCAATGCCTTGTTGAATGGTTGAGTCACCTTCCTTGGAAATTATTCTTTCTTTAATGAGTTTATCTTGGTCTGCCTCGATCTGGTTGACTCTGCATTTTTTCTTATAGGTGTTCTATCTAGATTTTGAGTCTAGGCAAAAATATCACACCTTATTGGTGCTTGTTGTCTTTTATATGCACATATTATCATACTCCTTTCTAAAAGGCATTTACTCATGCATGCAATGATTCATGCAATTTAAATGTCATAAACTACCTTTTTATGCTTTATTCTCACAGTTCATGTGCATGCCAAAAATTCTTATAGTCCATATTTCTCATAGCTCTCATGTATGAAACTTGATGGATATTTCTTATAGCCCTCAAGCATTAAACTTGATGGATGCTAGTCTTTTGTTTATCTTAAATTTATTCTCATAAGACGCATCTCATAATTTGCTGTACATTATAAAATAATCATTTCTTTTGATTTAGCCAAGGTTAGGTCAGCTAACTTTTCGGCCACTTAACTACACATTAGTTAAATTTTACCTATAATTCGGCCATGTGCATATTCATTTCATTCTCACGTTATTTAATCCCTCATATATCATGGTTTAGTTCAGGCATGCTAAGTTATTTAATCCTCTACCTATCATGGATGCCCAGTTATTTAATACCTCATCTATCCGGTTTCATATTTTTGTATGCTCGGTTAGTTAATCCTCCACCTAACTCATATTCTTGCCCTAGTTTAAGTGAACTTTTTCTTTTTATTCATCATAGTACCGTGTTTAACTTTTAAACATCCGCAAGTTGCCTTGTCGTTAGCTTACCCGAGTGATTTTCGGGTCTAGGACTTACTCGTGCTCACAATGCCTGTTGGTGTCCATGGATGAAGTATCCCAAATAATTATCGACAGTAAGTTTGGGGACGTGTTAGTGGTTCGGCGAATTCGTTGATATAACTGTTGAACAACAAATTAAAACTCATATACTTTCCTTACTCGTTGTTCATCATAACGTTATATGAGGTGTTGGGTGAGGTAGGGCCGTGAAAGGTTCGGGTTGGTGAGCCAAAGCCACTACATCCAGTGGAATGTTGATCCTTCTATGGGGATTTTGGTGAACTGGACCTTCTGAGACATCGTTGTGATGGAGCCCGAAATATTGTTCTTTTTGTGCGATCCATCTCATGGGCCCACGCCTTCAAAGACTTGAACTTGGAGTCATTAGTGAAGAGTGTCAGATGATTGGAGGGTGGTGAAGAGTAGAAGAGAGTGCTTAATGGAGTTATTGTTTACCCCGAGACGGTTGGCCGCAAAGCCCCGCTTATCTGGATTGGGGATGTGGAGCGTCTAGCCTTATTTGTGTGAATGTTCAACATTATTTGTTTGTACGAGTACATCCTGGTTGAGGGAGAAGCCATTCTCTTCTCCAACTCATCAACATGTTCAACCATGAGACTATTTGACGTGGGATGAATGTAGGGAGTGTAATCATGCCCTAAAGAACTCTAATGAACAAGTGTTTTTGCTGTGTTATAGGGGTTTAACAATGTTGCAATGCACAAACAATTATCCGAAGGTTAATTGATAATAAATGCTGAATGAATAAAGAAGTCAACAATCACTCACAATTAGATTAGAGCACTAGAGAAGTTAGCAAGTTCAGGTTGAGTTATGGTTATGAGTGCTTCAATTAAACTTTAAACGCATAAATCTTGCAAGTAGAACGATTCATGACAAACACCAACAAAACAATATCCAAAATTTTCACCCAATACACAACAATAAGCTACATAAGCAATAGGAGTCCGGGAAGGTACTATGCTGCTGATTTCTTAGTCTGGACAACAATTCTTCAGCAATTAGGTGCAGACTTCATGGACTGGACGAATGCTGGAAAGAATTGGAGGGCTTGGATGGGTGATGGTTGGTTGTTGGAATAGTGGGAGTTAAATATTGGAATGCTGGTAGTGGAATAAAAGGAGTCCGGTTGGCTGGAACTAGATCTGGAAGGAGGCAAGTAGGTCAGCTTATGGAAGGATTAATCAATTAACTGTCTGAAAATCTCATGGTTGCAGGGGGTGGGGAACATGGACGACTTCAATTTGGGACTGTTGGACTCAAGACTTTGAAGTACTGGACTGTAGATGGGGGTCCGTCAGACTCTAGGACAGACGACTAGGGGAGTTCTGGAGGTAAAGTTGGATGGGTGTGGCTGTATCAAAGTTCGATTGAGTGAAAACTGCAGGTAGATGGGTAGTTACTGCTTTGAAGGCAGTTATTGTTCGGTTGAGTACGCCCCCTCTCCGACATAGCTCTTATCGACGCCATAGCTCTTATCGATGTCAGTAGCCCGTCCTGACGACAAAGTTCCTTCTCACGCGGGGCGAGGCGAGTTGATCTGGCCCCAGACAAGCTCGCTTCAAGAGAGCTCGCCCCTGGCTAGTAGGACTCAGACCTAATCGCCCCAGCCACACTCGCCCAAGGAGGGAGCGAGGCGAGTTCGGGTCAACCCAACTCCTCAGTCCTCCCTCACTATCCGCAGACCAGCAGGGGCTGCGATTAGTATTTACGAAAAGATGCGAGGAGCTGTTCGCAGACCATTTTGGTATGCATATAACAATTTGGTTAAGGCGGAGGGAGCTATCCGCAGGCCTTTAGGATAATTTTGCCCTCAGAAGAATTTGCCTATAAATAGAATTCATTATGTCTCAGATCAGCACAGATCCACCCCCCAAGAGAGCCTGAGCTTTCTTCCCTGCATCCTTGTGCTACCTGAGACAGGCTCAGCCTTTGGTTTTTTGGAGGGGAAATCAAGTAGGATTTCCGGGTTAGTGGCGGGACCTCCTCGCTGCAGCCAGTGCGTCCATTCTTAAACAACTACCTACCACTCGGTGAGGGTCAGTTCTCAGCTCGAAATACTTAGATCTAAGGATCTGACGAAAGAGAAGTAACTCAAGCTACTCCCCAAATCTCGAACATAGTTGAACCGGTATTCGGGCTCCAACAACTATAACTCTGTGAATGCGAGCAAATGCACCACAAATACAAATGGGTCTACGACCAATCTAAAGTGACAATGTGAAAGCATACATGCACACAAATCAATGAACAATTCAATCGTTATGTAAATTTTATCCCTAATGCAAATGATTCAATCATGCAATTGCTCCGATGCACGATTAATTTAATAACAAAAATCAAAATCGCTTATTTAATCACAATTAAATCACAGATGTTCAAATTAAGTAAACAAGAGTCAATTGCAAATTAATTGAGAGAGCACAAAAATTGGAAGTACACGTTGAATAAGAAATGTACGTCTACTGAAAATGAAATAACCAAATTGCATTAGAGATAATATTTATAGCAATTAAGGTACACCGGTAAAATGCGAGAAAGTGAAAAATAGATGTAAAGACTAACAAAGTAATCAACACCGACTGTGGAGGATGTGGGAAGGGCTGGGAGGAGAACGGTTGGATGGTACTCAGGAGGGCTGCAGAGAATGTGGATGCTCTTGCTGAGGAAGGGGATGGTTTTGGAAGTGCAGAAATAGAATGGGGGTGTCTGCAAAGGCACAGGATGGGGAAAAGGAGGGTTAACTAGAGTTGGAGAGGGGGGGGGGGGGGGGTGAACGTGTAACACTCTGTCTGTACAAACAATATGACAATAGGTCCGACCGGGACCTCACGCCATATTGAACACACAAGCTAAACGTTATGAGATGATAAACAAAATAACCATAATTACACGAGAGTATATAAGCACTAGTGGAAGCTTTGATTAAACCAATATACAAGAATGTCCACCTACTCAGGAATGTTAACCAAATAGAGTTATGGCTTTAAGGCCTTACATTCATCAAATGTCTCAAACTCTAAAACATGACAAACATACATCGGCACGCAGGCCGACAACACATGAAAAAACAGTAAATTGTCTGGCCTTCGAGGGCCAACACAACTTTGGGCTTCAGCCCGCTACTTCTCGCTCGGCTCACCAGCACCTGCACCTTCCACAAATAAGAGGTAAATGAGGGTCAGCTGTGAGCTGACCACAAACCGCGTAACGATCTCACCCCCGACCATTCTAACCGGCTCCGGGGCGGGGCACCGCTCACCTGCAAGCAAGCCGCACATGCAATATGTCATATAATAAAGAAGTGCATCTACTCTACACAATGTGAGGTTTCAAGCACATTCAATCTTCTAGGTTGAGCATCAAAGAAAAGGGAACCTAGGTATGCAAATGATGTCAGTTGGGTTCACCCGGAGGTTCCCCACAACAACCTAAACAAACACGCGTGAGGCTAACATAATTCATCACATCACAAACGTGGGTACTCACGATCACACGTTCCATGCACTCAAGGCATGCTTCCAATGTACTTTCTCATGAGTACCAACACCACCCTGAGTTATGCAAACTTAGGTGGGAAATGAGCTTTTGTCGGTCTAGGATAACATACCTTCCACGGCCTCTCCCATGATCACACAACATACATGAGGTTAAGACCTCGCACCAATATGCATGGAAACGGGTTCGGATCAGCTTTGCCCGTACTCAGGTCATCGTGATCAACTAGCAACAATGCAGGTACGACTTCACCTCGGCCCTTAAGTATTTAACATATACAAGTGCTACCAAAATATCTAGCTACGCACCTAATCCATACAAGAGGACATAGGCTTCGCAAGCACAATCGACGTAGGAGGTCCAAGTCAACTTCGCAAGCACAATCGACGTAGGAGGTCCAAGTCAACTCCACTACAAATCTGTGGTGAAGGTTTACATTCAACCACATCGTTTAACACATACAAGTGTTACCAAAATATCTAACTACACACTTAATCCATACAAGAGGACATAGGCTTCGCAAGCATAAGCGACGTAGGAGGTCCAAGTTAACTCCACTACGAATCTGTGGTGAAGGTTTACATTCAACCACATCGTTTAACACATACAAGTGCTACCAAAATATCTAGCTACACAGCTAATCCATAAAAGAGGACATAAGTTTCACAAGCACAACCAACGTAGGAGATCCAAGTCAAATCCACTACGAATATGTGGTGAAGGTTTGCATTCAATCACATCACAATCATGGGGCTTTCGTTAGGTACTCCAAGAGACACCTAAATCTCAAGTCCCGTAACAATGTGACATATTCCACGAAGTCATTCTCCGGCACGCATTCTAGGCTTAACCTAAATGCAACGTCACAAACAAGCATTATCGATCCAGGCTAACGACCACGGGTAGGCTTCCGCACGTCTACTAGATTTTTATATGCAATAAATGTCGGGGACGGACACAATCTACTCGGGGTTTCAAAGAACCATAGGGAGTCTTGCACTCCACTAATTAGAGGAGAAGACAAACCCTACACAAACATATAAAAGTGTATGAAAGGACCAAACACGTCCTAAGACCGGGAAGAAGGATCGTTACCCTTGTCGATCTCTTTGGCGCCATGAATCCAAGATTTGAGTCGGATGAAAATGACCACTACGGGTTCCTCTCCATGGATCTGGACTCGGCTCGCGTTTCGGAGCTCCGAAGCTCCAACATGGCCGAAAGAACTCTTCTTCCTCTTTCTCGGATTTCCTCTTTCTCGAGCTTGGAGAGAGAAAAACTAAGGCAAAATGACCTAAAGTCTTATCCTTAGCCGTATTTAACATTTAGGACAAGTCCTATCCAAAAGGCACAAGTTCCAAGAAGATATGACGGAATAAATTGCGAAACAGCGAAACAGAACGTCGTATGTCTGCCAGGTATGTCGACTAGAGCTCTAGTCGACATACAACTTATGTCGGCTAGACATATAGTCGACAATCTCTTCTAGCTGATATTTGCTTATGTCGACTAGAGCTCTAGTTGACATGAAGCTTATGTCGACTAGACCTATAGTCGACATGTCTGTTTTCTTCTAGCCGATTTTGCTGACTTTCTTCAAGTCGATTTTGCTGACTTTCTTCAAGTCGACATAGACCAATTTCTTCTAGTCGACAGGTACAGACCTTCTAGTCAATATGCACAGACTTTCTTCAAGTCGATATGCACTGACTTTCTAGTCGATAAGACTGACTTTCTTATCATTGGGAAATGGGGTGTTACAGAACGTATCTTGGACATCTGCTGGAAGGGGAAAATAAGGAGAAAACGACTGCCGGATGGGGACAATAGGGGAGAAAAAGGATGCCTGAAGGGGAAAACTGTTGTCTTGGTTATGGCAAGACTTTCGGAGGTGGCAAGGGGCTCCAACAATGAACCAAGAGGTGGTTGTGGGCAGGGTTGTCGTCGAAGAGCTGAGAATTCAGAATTAGGCAATTTGAAAGAAATATGGGTGTCGCACTGTTGCAGCAGCAGGTGATCGACGTGGGTTTTTAATGAAGGATGATGACGAGTTATGAAGGAGGTAGTGGTCGAGACGGGGTCATTGACACCCCTGAAAACTTAAACTGACGACTTTAGCACCGCGTGGTACCCTTAGGTCGCATCAAGGAGAAGAGGACCGAGCGGCTATGACCAGAAGCTGATCGACACTATAAAACCGAGATAGGGCTATACACTACAAAATGAAGAGATTCTAGGGAACATGTACTCAAAGGTGGACCTATGATCGACACGATAACTAAGCCTGTGCAGGAGGTAGGGGAAGGACAAACCACTACTTGCTCACTAGGTTGTTCATAGTTATTCTCAGTCGGTGTTGTAGGTTCTGTGTCAGATTCTAATAGGAGATCACTCATCGGACACTGAATTGCACTAGAAGGAGATAACTCAGTATAAAGTGTCTCATTTTTTGTGCCCATGGAGCACGAGTGGGCACTATTGGTGGCCTCAAACTAGGGAGGACTTCTCATGATGGGTTGGTGTTACGCCCCCGGGCGAGGCGAGGCTATTTGGGCAACATTACAAGCGGCGACCAAGGCGTATTAAAGGCGACAACGGGGCTGAACCAATTGGTTCAGCCCCCTCTTCTTAGAAGATCGGCCCAAGGGGGCTGAACCACATTTGGTTCAGCCCCATAGGGGCCGGCCGGCCCCCTTGGTTGGCCGGCCTTGGGTCCGGGGTTATATATAACCCGGACCCCTCTCTATTTGGGTTATGCAAGAATTATCCCAAGGTATTTTCCCTCTCCCTCTTCTCTTTCAAAACCCTAGCCGTCTTCTTTCTTCTTCTTCTTCTAGATTTCTTCTCGTTCTCTAGTTCGTTCCTAACATTTGGTATCAGAGGATTCCTTCCTCCATCATGATGACTACACGCTTGCAAGACGAGAATGACCGTTTGGAAACCCTAGAGGAGAATCTGGTGGGGCTTACAGATTCGGTGGCCGCCATCGAAGAAAATGTCAAAACTTCCGCTCAAAGGTTGGAAGAGCGAATCGATGGCCGCTTGAACGATATCATGACCCTATTGGCGCAAAATTTGAAGGGGAAGGCGGTGGCAGAGGAGGATCCGGGCGGATCTACTGGAATGAGGCTGGAAATACCCCGGAATGGCGGATCGGGTGCGGGTAGCGCCGGATCGGGTGCTGGAGGGGTAGGATCGGCCATTGAAGGCTGCGGCTTGGCCGGATCGGGGGCGGCGAACACCGTGAGGGCCGGACCGGCCACTGGCGGCAGAGGCTGGGCCGGACCAGGGGAGGCGAACACCGGAGGGGTCGGTTCTGGCGCGGCAGGCTACGGATGGGGCGGACCCTTCGCAGGCGGCTGCGGCGGGGTCGGAATGGGAGCAGCGGCTTCCGTGGGGCTCGGATCTGGAGCGGCGAGCCATGGGGTGGCCGGAATTGGCACGGCTGGCTTCGGCATGGTCGGGGGTGGCGTCGGAATGGCGGAACCTTTTCCGGCAAGCATGGTGAGGGCTGGATTTGTGCCGACAAGCATGGGGATGGCCGACAATGGTGGCTTCGCGGGAAGCGGTGGCATCGGTGGGGCTTTTACCGAGCACGTTCCGTGGAGGCAAGGTTGGGATGGGTTGTTACCTCCACCGATAGGACGAGGGCAGCCACCGGGCTTGGGGAGAGGGGTGCAGTGGGGAGAAAGGGTACCTCTCCACCACGGTGCTCCGATGGCGGAACAGTTCCAACAGTTCCCAGGCGTGGCGGGGGAACGCGCTGATCCACGAAGACAAGAGGCCGGGTGGCGTGGACAGGCCGGCTACAGGCCGTACATGCCTCCAAAATTGACTCGGATGAATTTCCCTCGGTACAATGGGGGCGACGCCTTGGAATGGGTACAAAAAACTGAGTTGTTTTTCAGCTATCAGGAGGTGCCGGAAGCTCAGTGGGTGCAGCTCGCATCCTTCCATCTGGAGGATGACACTTTTCAGTGGACCTAGTGGTTCCTGCGGGGACGGGATTATGTGTCGTGGGAGGAATTTGTTGAAGGGTTCACGGCCCGGTTCGGGCCTCTTGAATTCGAGGACTTTGAGGCTCTTTTGCAGAAGCTATGTCAAAGAGGTACGGTGATGGAGTACAGGACGGAATTTGAGAAGTTGGCAAACCGGGTACAGTGGGAAGAGAAGACACTCCTCAACTGTTTTGTATCAGGACTGAAGGAACACTTACGCGATGAGGTTCATGCCTACATGCCCCGTAGTCTGAACCACGCGATCAGTTTGGCGCGCATCCAAGAAGAACGGTTTAACAGGCAACGAGCCCGCAGTACAGCGAAGCATATTACGACACCGGCCGCTCCCAGGAGGGACCCTCCAGTGGCCGGCCGACCAACGGTGACACAGTTGTCTTGGAACGAGTTACAAGCAAGGAAATAGAAAGGCCTTTGCTTTAATTGTGACGAGAAATTCACGCCAGGTTACAAGTGCCAAAAGGTTCAGGTCTTTATGTTGCACCAAGAGGATCAGCTTGAGGGGGACGTGCGTCTGGAGGAGGAGTTGGAGTCTGAGGGGGACTTAGACTTGACGGAGTTGGGTGTGTCCATACATGTCATGGAAGGGTGCAATCCCCCTCCGCTCACTATGCGGCTGGCGGGACTGATTCGGCAGGAGAGGGTGACTTTTCTGGTAGACAGCGGGAGTACTCACAATTTTATTCATCCTGATGTGGCACAGAAGGTGGGGCACGTGATTGATACAGGAGCCGCGTTCCAGGTTATGGTCGCGGACGGCAGCAAATTACAGTGCCAGGGCGTGCTGAAGGCGGTGGAGCTTCGGATGCAGGGCTATGTGGGGTGCACAGATGTCTACCTCTTACCGATCCGGGGCTCAGATATGGTGCTGGGAGTGCAGTGGCTGCAGCAGTTGAGGAGGGTTACTTTTGATTGGGACCAGATGACGATGGAGTTCTTGCAAGGGGAGCGACAAATCTGTTTGAAAGGGCTCCGATCTTCTCCGGTCAAAGAGATTTCCCTTCGCAGCTTACAGCAGCTTGAGGAGTCCAGTAGTCTGATGGCAGTTCTGTTGGGAGTAAGGTCTGATGAGGAGGGAGCGACTGAGGTCCCTGTCCAGATGCGTGTGTTGGTCGAGGAGTATGATGACATCTTTCAGGAGCCGAGTACACTTCCGTCACGATTCCGTGATCATCAGATTGTGCTAAAGACCGGGGCGGAACCGCCCAATATTCGTCCCTACAGATATCCCCACATACAGAAAGCGGAGATCGAGCGCAGTGTGAAGGAGATGCTTGATGCAGGCATCATACGCCCTAGTACCAGTTCCTTTTCGGCACCGATTATTCTGGTTAAAAAGAAGGACGGATCCTGGCGATTTTGTGTGGATTACCGTGCCTTGAACAGCGTTACCATGAAGGACAAGTTTCCGATTCCCGTGATTGAGGAGCTGTTGGACGAGTTGAATGGGGCAACTCGGTTCACGAAGCTGGATTTGCGATCTGGCTATTATCAGATTCTTATAAAGGGGGGGGGGGGGACGTTCATAAGACGGCTTTCAGGACTCATGACGGCCACTATGAGTTCTTAGTGATGGCGAATGGGTTGACAGGTGGACCGTCTACTTTTCAGGCCAACATGAACGAGATCTTTCGCCCACTTCTGCGGCAGTTCGTCTTGATCTTCTTTGATGACATTCTGATCTACAACGCCCATAGTTGTTAAAGGCGCTCCTCTGGCGCGCCTAAGGCTCCAGGCTCAACAGGCTCATAGGCTTGCGCATTCGTGCGCCTTTTTTGCGCCTTTGGAGTATAAAAGACGCGTCTGAGAGCGGTTTCTGTTGCAAACCTTTTTTTCTCAATAGAAAGAAATAAATAATGTAAGAACTCAATGTTTTTTGCATGATTTAGTGTTTGTGAAACATAATCGAGTGTTAAGACTTAGATATGATGTAAACGACCATATTAATTCTATTTTTTAAGAGTTATAAATGATAGTAATGAATGATTAATGAGTAGAATAAATGAAAAATCTGATCAAGAAGATAAACTGATGTTTGATGCTTATTTTTTTAAATGAATGTGGTTGCGCCTTGTCTTCATCAGGCGCGCGCCTGCGCCTAGGCTCCAAGACCCCTTTGCGCCTTGGTGCGCCTTGCGCCTTTAATAACTAAGACAGCGCCACGTGGGAGGATCATTTACGTCATGTGGCTCAGGTCTTTTCTATTCTTCAACACCATAAGCTATATGCTAAGAGGTCCAAGTGTTCTTTTGGACAACAGGAAGTGGAGTACTTGGGGCATCTGGTTTCAGCTGCGGGGGTGAAGGCCGACCCACGGAAAATCGAGAGCATGGTTTCTTGGCCACGGCCTCAGACCATTCGGCCGCTGCGGGGGTTCTTGGGCCTCACCGGTTACTACCGACGCTTTGTACGAGATTATGGGAAGATTGCTCGACCACTTACACAACTGCTACAGAAGGAGGCTTTCTCGTGGCAGGATGAGGCAGAGACCGCTTTTCAGGCGCTAAAGCGGGCGATGACGACGACTCGAGTGCTGGCACTTCCGGATTTCACTAAGGAGTTTGTGGTGGAGACGGATGCCTCAGGAGTAAGATTGGTTGCGGTCTTGATGCAGGACGGACGTCCGATCGCCTTCTACAGTAAGGCTTTGGCCCCACGGACGCTAGGGCTTTCGGCGTATGAAAAGGAAATGCTGGCCGTCGTTCATGCGGTGGCTTTATGACGCCCATACCTGCTGGGGCGTCATTTTAAAATACGGACAAATCATCAGAGCTTGAAACATTTTTTGGAGCAACGGATCTCTTCTCCCCTTCAACAGAAGTGGGTCACAAAGTTGTTGCGATATGATTATGAGATTGTGTATCGTCCTGGGAAGGACAATCAGGTGGTTGACGCCCTCTCCCGCTTACCGGAGGGTGCCTTGGCGCATATTTCTATGCCACAGTTGGACTCGTTGGATGAGATTCAGGACGAGGTGCAGCGAGATCCCGAGTTACAGGTTATTGTGGAGGACCTCCGGCAGGCTCGTGAGGTAGCCCCAGGTTATCACTTACAAAATGACCGGCTATATTATCAAGGACGCGTGGTCATTCCTGCTCAGTCAGCTTGGAGGACAGTAATGATGCATGAAGTTCCATTCGTCGCCGACGGGAGGTCACGCCGGTATTCTTCGCACTCTCCAGCGGGCCCGGGCAAATGTATTTTGGAAGGGGATGCGCCGCGACATTCAGGACTTTGTGTAGAAATGTGATGTGTGCCAGAGGCAGAAATATGAGACTACTTCTCCAGCCGGGCTACTCACCCCCTTGGAGATTCCGCATGAGATCTGGGATACAGTTTCTATGGACTTCATCGATGGGTTGCCAAAGTCGAAGGGTAAAACAGTTATCATGGTAGTGGTGGACAAGTTGTCCAAGTATGGGCACTTTCTTGCTCTGGGCCACCCTTACACCGGCGAGTCTGTGGCGGCTTTGTTTGTTCGGGAGATTGTTCGATTACATGGGATGCCCCGGGCGATCATTTCCGATCGGGACCCTACATTTATTGGTAGATTTTGGAAGGAACTCTTTCGATTGCACGGGACTTCCTTACGTTTCAGCACGGCTCACCATCCTCAGACTGATGGACAGACGGAGGTCTTAAATCGAGGCGTGGAAACTTACCTGCGTTGCTTTGTCATGGATGAGCCGAGGACGTGGACCAGTTGGCTACACTGGGCGGAGTACTGCTTCAACACTTTGTATCACTCAGCTAGCAAGCTCACTCCTTTTGAGGTCGTGTATGGTCGGCCACCTCCTTCATTGAGCAGTTATGAACCAGGCAGCACCGCAGTGGCAGCCGTGGATCGAGCACTCTGTGATCGTGACCGGACCCTCGCCACCTTGCGCGAGAATCTTCGAGCGGCACAGGATCGTATGAAGGCACAGGCAGATCGGCATCGTACTGAGAGAGAGTTTCAGGTGGGGGATGAGGTTTTCCTCAAACTTCGCCCTTATCGGCAGTTGTCTGTGGCGCAGAGGACCAATCAGAAGCTGGCACCCCGCTACTATGGGCCATTTCGGATCACGCGGCGGGTCGGGCCAGTTGCGTATACTTTGGCGTTACCCGAGGGTTCAAGGATTCATCCTACCTTTCATGTCTCTTTGTTAAAGCGGAAGCTTGGTGATGTTGTTCAAGTCTTTCCCGTTCTGCCCTTGGCGACTAGTGGAGGCGAACTGCGCCCTATTCCGGAAGATATACTGCTGATCAAGTGGAAACGTCGTGGCACGGCGTACTGTCCAGAGCTGTTGGTCAAATGGAAGGATCTCTCAGCGGAGCACAATACTTGGGTGGATTTGCTGGAGTTTCGGGAGCTTTACCCCGATTACCACCTTGAGGACAAGCTGGCTTTTGATGGGGAAGGGAATGTTACGCCCCCGGACGAGGCGAGGCTATTTGGGCAACATTACAAGCGGCGACGAAGGCGTATTAAAGGCGACAACGGGGCTGAACCAATTGGTTCAGCCCCCTCTTCTTAGAAGATCGGCCCAAGGGGGCTGAACCACATTTGGTTCAGCCCCATAGGGGCCGGCCGGCCCCCTTGGTTGGCCGGCCTTGGGTCCGGGGTTATATATAACCCGGACCCCTCTCTATTTGGGTTATGCAAGAATTATCCCAAGGTATTTTCCCTCTCCCTCTTCTCTTTCAAAACCCTAGCCGTCTTCTTTCTTCTTCTTCTATATTTCTTCTCGTTCTCTAGTTCGTTCCTAACAGTTGGTCAGAGTCTAGTCAACTAACTCTAGTGAGTCTCAAGGAGTGCTCACAATGGAGGGTGAGGTGAAATATTTGCTTGACCGACCTTAAGTAATGATGGGTCCAATTTTTATATGTCTCGGTTTGGAGCCCAGACCGGAACTTGGAAGTGGCGCAACAGACTCCTTTTAGATGTTGCTCCTCACTACTAACTTGTCAAAGCTAGCCTTATAATACACACTGGGCATGAGCCCTTGTTGTAGGGAAAACAACAGCTCGAGCATGCAAAGTTCCTTGTTTGGGCAATCATGGGTAAGGGAATAAGGTTGTTTGCATCAGAAGTAAAGACACTTGTCACAAAATTGTAGGTACTCTTGGTGAGATAGGCATTGCGGTGGTGGTCAGGTTCTGTTTTTTTTTTGGAGGGGGGGGGGGGGGGGGGGAATAGGTGGTGTTGTTCGATGGATGGTTCCTGGTGGTGGATATGGGGTTCTTTGTTGGGAGACGGTATTTTGTCGTTGTGGTTTTGATGATGTAGAGTGATGAATGGTAGAGTGGTGAGAATGGACAGTTGAATGGTAGAGAGCTTCCTTCATTGCTCGAGCTAGAGTGTGCTGGGGGGAAGGTGTACACGCGCAAACGCATAATTGTGATATTGCAATTCTACATGGAAGTAGCCTACGTGGTGATCAAGTGTGAGTCCCAACACATGGGTGGTGATCAAGTGTGAGTCCCAACACATGGGTGTTGATCAAGTGTGAGTCCCAACACATGGGTGGTGACCTCAATGATGTCGACAATATAGGTTGTGACTTGTGACTGAGTCGATATGGCGAGCTAACTCAAGTCACTGATATGCGTTCCTTGTCGGGTATCATACTTGCAAAATAGTTCCTCTTTCAACATCGACCAATAGATGGAAAGAACGGGCTAACTCCTCGTAGACTCAATGAGGAGTTGACCCTTCTACATAAATCGAAGCCATGAGAACTTTTTGAATGTCGGGAATGACATACATATTGATTTTTTTTTTGTTTGAGTAGTTCATCAGAGTTGATCAGTGGCGTCAAAAACCAGTATTTCAATGTGGCTGAGGTGAGCTCGGTGGATACCGAATGTGGGTTGGGAAACCCCAGTTGGTCGGCGTGGATGTTATAAGGCAGGTGCTCTGGAGGAGGTGATGGTGGTGGCTGCCGCTCACAGAGTTGGAGACGAACTCCCAGGAGTTAAGATCTGCAAGGCTTGCTTCCATGTGATACATGTAATTAAAAGCAATAGAGAAGGCGGCAGCTTCCTCTTCCATGCAGAGAGTCATGGGTCGAGTAGTTGGAATACACCTATTGTCAGTAAAAATGGAATCAGATGCAATTGGTTGTCTAAGGAGTGCAAAGCCTAAAATGAAGAGTGGGGATATAGCTTGGTCGAGGGAGATTTGAGACGCATTGTTGAAGCAAGCCGATGACTCACAGAAATTGTCGAGGAGAAGCCGCGCGAGAAGAAGCGATGTCATGCGTGGGTAAGTAGCATCGACAATGGAGGAGAGCCAGGATGAACGAGTGAAGAAGGGTAGCTTGTAGTCATACCAATCAATAACAATTGCTACGAAGAGGGGGAGGGGAGCACAAAAATTAAGCAACACCAGAGAACAAGAATACCGCCACTGAGTCGGCCCGAGGTGTTGGGTCACCCAATTTCTATAAGCAAAACCCAAATTAACAGATGCCCTAAAATGGCTACAACTTCTCTCCCTCTCTCTCTCTCTCACACACACACACACATGTTCATCTAAAAGTGCACTCAAATTAAAGCTACAATGGTAGGAGCCCAAATAAAATCAGCGTGTAGCTATTGGACCCGCCTGTGGTTGCTGTGAGTAGACTAACATGGGATGCTCCTCATAGTAGTGTGCATTCGTATCATAATCACATGAGGGAAAGATTGAGAGTATTAGGGCATCTCTTTAACATGTCTTATTTTGATCGGGCAAGGGCTTGGGCGAGAATCGACTGGCTCTTGATAGTATATGTGACTTCCGCCTTCTATCATCAATGCATGGCAAATTTTAAGGAACGACTCTGTTACGCGCACACGTCCTCTTATTATTATTATTATTGTTTTTCTTTTAAATGTTATTAGGTTTGATGTGAGCCGCCCTTATATTAGGAGGTGGTTTTGGGAGTTAGGATATCTTTTGGATCTATTGTCTTTTGTCTATCATTTGAAAGAAGGTTCTTTGGAAGAACCAGCCTCCAAGAGTTGGTCAGAGCTTGCTCCGGATTATATCTGTTTTCCGTTAATCCAAACAATTTCTTTTTTGTTCGTAATTTTTGGTCCGACCTGCCCGGCCGCCCGCTCTAAGCCGTCGGTTAGCTCAACTCCGTTTCCCCGTTCGATTTCTGCATCCGGTGAACACCGATCGTTCGACCCAGCACCGTCGATCCTCGCTTCCGGATCGATCCAACGAACGTCACCGACTATCGATCGATCCAGCGCCGTCGATCGCCGTTTCCGTTAGATCTCGTGTATGCCGACCGCCGATCCAGCGCCAGCTTCGCCCGCCCTCGCCAGTTACGCCTCCATCGGCCGCCGACCCCTACGCCTGCTTCTCTAGCGTCTGTTCCGCCCTAAACCGACCTTGATCGGCACCATCTGCTTAGTCGCCGACCCGTCGCCGCTGCGCCCAGCCTGCTTCCCACTCTCTGCCGCCAACTCGCACATCTCCTCCCTTTCTGACACTCTCCTGCGGCACTCTATCCCTTGTGCATCCTCATATGCCAAAGGGGAGGATGGAATCCCACGTGGAAGCCCTCGAACACTCCCTCACCACCAACTCTCGTCTCGAGGCACAGGCCGAGCAGTTTGCCTCGATTTTGACCATGCTCCAGAACTTGCATCCCAGACAGCACTCTGGGCCTCCTACCGCCTCTGTTGTGGGATCCCCCAACACCGTGATCCCCGATACACCCGCGTTGGTGGAATTACCTACTCCACCGTACCGTGGACCTGACATCCCCACATTCCACGGGACTGACCCCCTCGGGTGGATTGCCCGCGCCGAACAGTTCTTCGACATTCACCAGACCCCTCCGACACATCAGGTCTCCACAACACTTATCGGCATGGGAGGGTTTGCCCTCCATTGGGTCCATTGGCTCCGCCAGACCTCTCCCGACCTCACCTGGACAACTCTCACCGAGACCCTCATTCAACGATATGACGACCGCTACTCCGGCCTCATGATCGAGCGACTTTGCGGGGTTCGTCACACCGACTCCATTGACTTGTATATTGATGCCTTCGTGGAAATTGGTCACCCATGTTCCCGGTCTCCCCCCTGACCATTACTTGGAGTTCTTCATGAACGGCTTGCAACCCCACTTCCGCTCCCGTCTCCGCACCCTCCAACCGTTAACGGTCCACCAAGCCATCAACCTCTCCCCCCTTGTGGAGGCGGAATTCCTCGCGATGTCCGACGACATTTCTTCCCCATCACCTCCCTCTAGGCATCCCTCCCAACCATATTTCTCGACCCATCCTAAACCTCCACCGCCGCCACCTCCTCTACCCCGGCCACCAATTATGGGCCCACCCAACACTCGGCATGTCCCTACACACTGCCTGACCAACCAGGAGTACAACGAATTACGGAGCAAGGGTTTGTGCTTCCGTTGCAAGAAACCCTACTCTCCTGGTCATGCGTGATCGGTGAAGGAGTGTCGGGTCCTCATCGACGACGACGTGGCCGCGCTCTCCGCCGCCGACTTTGACACCCTGCTGCTCTCGGACGGACTACCAGGCGACGCCCCGGGCACATCGACGACATCCCAACCGTGAGCATATCACTACTGATCGGTGGGCGGCGCTCCGACCTTGGGGTCAAGGTCGCCTTTATGACGGGATGTATTGTTACGCGCACACGCCCTCTTATTATTATTATTGTTTTTCTTTTAAATGTTATTAGGTTTGATGTGAGCCCCCTCCCTATATAAGAAGGTGGTTTTGGGAGTTAGGATATCTTTTGGATCTATTGTCTTTTGGCTCTCATTTGAGAGAAGGCTCTTTGGAGGAACCAGCCTCCAAGAGTTATCCGGAGCTTGCTCGAGATTGTATCCATTTTCCGTTAATCCAAGCAATTTCTTTTGTTGTTCGTAATAGACTCTAATTTCTTCTTATTCAAATGTATCCATGTGAAGGTAAAGCTCCCAATCTAATTTGTAGGATTTGATCATCATCTCTCTCTTGGATCCCCACCATGATGGTTGCTTGATGGATGCTAATGGGGGAATTAAATCTAGCCATCTAAGCTGCATTATTTATTTAAATGGGATGTATTTTCTAATTAAATTTGTCTTTCATTAATCACCTCAAAATTCTTTATTTAGTAAAAGAAGGAAGCTGAATAATAAATAAGCTAAACAATTTTGATGTCACACGACTCACACCCTTCCCCATACACCCCTTACCGATGTGTATGTGCTGTCCTTACATGTCTTAATGCAATCTTCTCCTTTGAGCTAAGCTGCTGCCTGTGCTTGTTAGAGGTGTTGCAGACCTGTATTTCACAGTCATTTTCCATCAGTACAATTTTGATCCTTGGAAGTTGGATCAGAAAGAGCCTTGAATTTCAAGGCATGCTGTAGTTTTTTTTCTTCTTCTGAATATTTCATATCTTGATTTTTTCATATTTATGGCTTATGTTTTACTTTTTTTTCCTTATAATACATGCAAGCTAAATGTTTTGTAAATGTAATTAATGCAGTAATGGGCAAGGTTGAAGGTCAGGGTGAATCTTGGCATGGTCATGTAACTGCTGTAACCGTTGCTTGTGAGTATCGTAGACAGCAACTGGCTAAGAAACTCATGCACTTACTCGAAGACATCAGTGACAATATGTAATGCATTTCTATTAACTTCCATGCAAATCTACCTTGATATAATGCTACACTCTCAATATTTCCCATACCTGTCCGTTATATATTTTAAGTCTTTATGAATTTTTAATTGGACAAGTTGCTTTCTATTTCTCTTACTTGCCTATTGGAAGCTAGGGGTTTCACGTCGTCAGTTACATTATTATGAGTCTTTAGGTATTGGAGTCGAGTTGTATGAGTCGAGTCGTAGTTATGGGTTATTAAAGTCTTAATGTTTTAGTGTTTCATGCATCTTTTTATATTGGGTTAATTAACACCCGTACCATTGTAAATGCTATATAGGGAGTAGGGACCCTTGGGTCATGTATGAGATATCAATGAATTAATCAAGTTTTTATCTCTCTCTAAGTTCTCCTCTCTCAAGTCTCCCCTTCTCTCTAGCTCCTTCCTCATTCCCCATTCCCCATTCTAGGGTTAGGGTTGAGCAAGGATCCCTTTCTTCCTTTTCCCCACATTCCTCGTGGGATGAGATCGGCTCCCCTTGTATCTCCGTCTGCATTGCCACCTCCAACGAGATCCCGAAATAGGTCCATAACAACTTTGGTATCAGAGCCAGGGTGGGCTCCATATCATGTAACATCTGAAATTTTAATTTGTATTCTAAAATTTTAATTCAAGGTCTGACCAGATTTAGTGTCGACGTCGCTGTCGTCGATTGAGGTAATCTTGCGTTTTAGCCCTTGGCAGTCAACTTTATTTTTAATCAAATAATTTTCTTTAAGTAGGAAACTTCACAAAATATTTTAGACGTGTTTTAGAGATTCACAAGAGCATTCCTTAGTAATTTATAAGTTGTTAAAGATCGGTGGCATTTTTGTAATTTGACACCCTCTCACGGCTTACAGTTTCTTTTCATAAGAAATCGTAGGAAGACTGTGGTTTTATGCACGCTGCAGCCTTTCGGTTTCTCCATTCCCGACTTTTGAAGCAACAACCGACGATTCTTCTCGTGTTCGCCACTCTAGGGCTCGAAAATCCCATTTATCCTTCTGGTAACCTTCCTTCTTGATGTGGAACAGCGACGCGAACCCTCGGTGGAGAACAAATTTTGGGCACGTTCAGGGCCGATTGGCCACCTGCCATATATGGCGTCTCCGGATCGACTATCCGACTCCGCGGATGCGTCCTGATCGACGTTTCGATGTTTCATGTATTTGTTTTATTTTCTTATGTTTTATTTAGTGAGATCGGACAACCATCGTGTACGACCAATCATAGCCGTCCAAGATGGTTGCCCTAAGTCATGTTTTATTATAAATAAGAGAGTAGGGGTAGCCGTCAGAGCTATTGCAAATTTTGGACATGTTTATTCTTGGAATCCAGCGATCCCCTCACGGCGACAACTCTTAGGCGGTTTTCTGCATCCCTAAGGTATCCCCTTCCATAACCTTCTTCTTCCCCTGTACAACCCCGATATTCGCCAGACGGGGAGGCTCAGTTTGAGAAATTAATACTATGAGGAAAGTAATAAGGCAGACCAAAGTCCCCACAGGAGGGCCAGGCGAGAAAGGAGCTGACCAACGGCTCGCGGTCAGGCGAGCGAGACTAATATTAGGTTCGGCGAAGGGTGTTCGACGAACCCTTCTGCACTCGACGAACTCTCCGGTGTTCGTCGAGCTCGCCTGTCGAGGGGCGGTCTCGCAGAAATGGGGGGGTCTCGCAGAAAGGCTCACGAGACAGGGCCTTCGCGTTCGACGAAGTTTATTCTACGTTCGACGAATTGTTTCCTGTGTTCGACGAACGGCTTGCTTCGAACCCAGCATCTCAGCGGTCGACGAACATCCAGTCGCGGCGTTCGACGAACTGCCAGTCACGGCGGTCGACGAACAGTTTAACTTTCAGCGTTCGTCGAGCTAGTCTGTGCTCAACAAAATGTGTTTTATGTTCAACAAAGTCAAGAGGCGGTCTCGCAGGAAGGCTCGCGAGCAGGACTCGCGAGGTCCTCGCAGGGCGGCCGCCAAAAGGGGGCCAACGAGGTCCTCGCAGGGCGATCGCCTAGAAGAGGCATCACAAGCAGGACCCGCGAGAAGGCCCGCGAGAGCTTCGGCAGTAGTGTTCTCGCAGTTCCTTGCCCATAGGCTGACGGGGCCAAATTACCTCTTTTACCCTTGGTGGTCTGCCTCTAGCCTCTCCAAACAGCGGAGTTTGGCTGTTAGCAGACCAATTTGGGGTGCGGATAGTAAAATCAAAAGGCGGAATCCTGTTATTTGCAGGCCAGATCAAAAAACCTATAAATAAGACCTAAATGGCACCTTTGGAGAGGACTTCACTTCAGCTTCTCTTTCCTCAGGCTCTCCTTGACTAGCATTTCCAGAGCTCTCCAAGGTGCCCGAGTCTCAGCTTTGGCTTGGGAGGGGAAGCGCTCAACGATCTTCTGGGTTAGTGGAGGGACCTCCTCGCTGTGACTAAGGTCTTAGTCATTTTCCTAGTCTTCAGTCTACCTTCTCCGAGGGATCAGTAAGGGCTAGCTGCCCCTCATTTCGGTGAGGGCCCCGAGCTTCACAAGAGACCGAGAAAACGGTTTCAACATTTTGGTGCGGTGAGCGTGGAGCGTGGGTGGTCCAAGAAAGTTCCAAGGAGCAGATATGGCAGGAGGCGAGGAGTTCAGCGATTCACCGCAGGTGGTGACGCCGAGGATGTTCGTAGATTTCAGGAGGGAGGTGCTCGACACCTTCAGACTCAGTGTCACGGCGCTGCGAAGTGAGTTCGCGACCCCAGCGCCTCAGGCGACCCTTCCCCCAGCAGCGGTTGGCGAGAATGCCCCGGGGGGAATGGCCGGAAAGGAAGTCGCCGAGGTTCAGTGCAAGACCTGGAGGGGCGAGTGCTGTTCGCCAGCTCGGCGAGCTCTGTACCGGCGAGCTCTGTGCCAGCGAGCGCGGCGCAGGCGAGCGCGCGCCCGGAGGATGCAGCGACTGTGGGAGTGGTTCAGGCGAACACCGTTCTCGCGACCGCAGTCCCCGCGAGCCCGAGTCTGGTGAGAGAGCTCGGGGGGCGTGTGGAGCGAGAAAGGATGGCAGGAGGGGGAAGTCCCTTCTGCGAGTTAGTACTTTCTGCACCTGTCCCGGCAGGGTTCGGGGAGTGGGACAGGGTGTACTACAACGGCAGGGATGACCCTGTCCAACACCTCCAGTCTTTTGAGGACTTGGTCTCTATCAGGCCGATGTCAGATGCTTTCAAGTGTCGGCTCTTCGCCGTCACCCTTAAAGAAAAGGTCAGGGACTGGTTCCATCAACTCCCTACAGGATCGATCTACGCCTTTGAAGATTTGCGCCGAAGTTTCCTGTTGCGATTCTCAACTTCAAAGAAGAGGAAGAAGGACGCCGAGTCTCTCTTCAAAGTGAAGCAGGAGCCGAATGAGTCGTTGGCTCGCTACGCGGACCGGTTCCAGGAGGAGGTGCTGCTCACCCAGGAGATGCCTGGGTTTGCACTCCAGCTCGCCTGCACGGTCGGGCCGAGGGAAAGTTTCTTCAAGATGGCTTTGAAGAGGAAAGCCCCCGTCTCCTACGAGGAGCTGATGGAGAGGGTGGCGGAGGAAATCGAGAGTGAGGAGGCCAACCCGGAACTCACCAAGAGGCTAGCAAAGCTCAGTGAGCCGGAGGTCAGGCAGCAAGAGGTGAGGAGAAGGGAAGAGCCCAGGGCCCCGGAGGGGGAGTGGAGGCATCATGGCGGAGGAATGCAAGGCCAGGGAAGGGGTTACGCCCCGGGGAGGGGTAACTTCAATGGGGGTCAAGGAAGACCCCATCAGTTGGGATGGAGGCAGGGTCCGAGGCCGATGCCTCCTCCACCTCAGCAAGCCGTGACAATCAGGCGGGGAAGGGGTGGAAGAGGAAGGAGAGAAGAGGCGAGAGAAGAAGCAGGAGCAGGAAGGAGAAGAAGGAATAGGATGGCGGAGGCCGAGACGGGAGAGGTGACGCTGCCGTACTGTGACTTCCATGATGAGGAAGGTCACGCGACGGCCACCTGCCTGGAGTTCCTGGAGACAAAAAGGGCTCGAGTGCCCGCGCCGCGACAGCAACAACCAGTGAGGATTGAGGAGGTCGAGCCTCGGGAGGAAGATGAGGAGAGGTGCGAGGACCGGGCCGATTTGGGGTCCCGAGGGGGGCTCGGGGTGATCCATGGGGGGGCGGGGATTGAGGCAACCCGGAAGGCGAGCCTCCATACCATCTATCGTCGTAGCATGGCCTCGACATCCCTAGCCCCGCCCCCGACAGAAAAGATTTCTTTCACCCAGAAGGACATGCCGGGTTATGAGGACCCATTCTGCGTTGCGTTGGTCATTCAAACTGCGATCGAGAACTTCACCGTTTCCCGAATCCTGGTGGATAATGGAAGTCTAGTTAACGTTATTTTCAAGAAGGCGTTCGATGGGATGGAGGTGGAGGCGCGAAGGGTGTTGGCCTCGGACGGTCCGTTGTTTGGATTCTCCGGGGAGAGGAAGTAGAGGGAGTAGGACTCCATGTGGTTTTGGGAGGGCAGTCAAGGAACTGCCGCTTTGTCATAGTGGATGCCCCCAGCAGCTATAGCGCTATCTTCGGACGGCCGCTCATCAGCGCGTTCCGCTGTGTCCCCTCCACATTCCACCAGTGTCTTAAGTTCAATGACGGAGGAGTCCAAGTCCGAATCAGAGGAGATCCGAAGGTAGCAAGGCAATGCTACGTGACGACAGTCAACACCATCTCTTGGATGGGAGAGGCAGAGAAATGGGACCAGGAGGTGGGTGAGCCGGCAGGGCTTGGAGGAGAAGGCCAGAAGGAGGAGATGGAGCAGAGGTCAGAGGAGCCGATGGAGGAGGAAGAGGTAGAGGGTCAGGCCCAGGGAGGGGGGCAGAAGAATTGATGGTGGTTGGGCAAGAAGGAAAGGAGGGGGAGGTCGAAGCACTCGCTAGTGGCGAAGAGAAGGAAGGAGATTGGGGAGAACAGTCCCGGTTGGAGGCCGTGGAGGAGGTCGTGGAGCTCGAAGTCACCACCCGAGCCGGTGTGGTGGAGAAAGTCAGGATCAGCGGGGAGCTCGGCCTGGAGGAGCAGAAGCAGATCCTAGCATGCGTTCAGGAGAACGTGGATGTCTTCGCTTGGAGCGCCGCGGAGATGCCCGGGATCGATGCGGATGTGGCTTGCCACCGCCTCAATCTCGACCTCGGCGATTCTACCCTTGAAAGTTTTTTTACTATATTGATTGTTGAATATCTTACCTTCTTTGTATGATGGTTATAACTGCTGTGCGAGAATAACAAAGGTGACAAGTATTGGTGCTGGAATGCCCCAGATCGATTCCGCTCCCGGGCTCTCACTAGACGGGGGTACAGGTTGATCTCTGGAGAGGCTGTCAAGGTGACAAGTATTGGTGCTGGAATGCCCCAGATCGATTCTCACTAGACGGGGGGTACAAGTTGATCTCTGGAGAGGCTGACAAGGTGACAAGTATTGGTGCTGGAATGCCCCAGATCGATTCTGCTCCCGGGCTCTCACTAGACGGGGGTACAAGTTAATCTCTGGAGAGGCTGTCAAGGTGACAAGTATTGGTGCTGGAATGCCCCAGATCGATTCCGCTCCCGGGCTCTCACTAGACGGGGGGTACAGGTTGATCTCTGGAGAGGCTGGCAAGGTGACAAGTATTGGTGCTGGAATGCCCCAGATCGATTCCGCTCCCGGGCTCTCACTAGACGGGGGGTACAGGTTGATCTCTGGAGAGGCTGGCAAGATGACAAGTATTGGTGCTGGAATGCCCCAGATCGATTTCGCTTCCGGGCTCTCACTAGACGGGGGTACAGGTTGATCTCTGGAGAGGCTGACAAGGTGACAAGTACTGGTGCTGGAATGCCCCAGATCGATTCCTCTCCCGGGCTCTCACTAGACGGGGGGTACATGTTGATCTCTGGAGAGGCTGGTAAGGTGACAAGTACTGGTGCTGGAATGCCCCAGATCGATTCCGCTCCCGGGCTCTCACTAGACGGGGGGTACAGGTTGATCTCTGGAGAGGCTGATAAGGAGATGAGTTCTTCATAAGGGCAGGTTGGTAAGCCTCAGGTTGGCAAGCCTTCGGCGCTGACCAGGGCCTTCTCGCTCGGCGAGAAGAAAGATTTCGCATGATAGTATATGAGTGACGAGAATTATCCCTAAGCACTCCGGGGTACCTGGTGCTTGGCGGAAAAGTCGCCGGCCCAAAGTGGGAGGCGAGCTCTCGCCGGGAAGGAGCATACCTTGCGAGACCTAGAGGGAAGTGCGTACCAAAAGGGTTATAATCCTAACGCAAAGAGCGAAAGGCCAGGGCAGCCAAAAACGTCCTATACCTATCTATCCGATAACATAATGTGCGAGAACGAACATCGCGAGAACAACCTTCGCAAAGATGAATATCGCGGTAAGCGAGCACGAGATATCAACATGAGAAAAAAAAATATAGCTAAAAGAGCGAACGCAGTACAAGGCCAAAAAAAAACATGCACATATGCATTTCACGGTTTGATTTACATGAAGCGGCGATCTCGCCAGCCAAAATGAAGCAAAAGAACAAAAAGTAAAAATCATAAGTATCAGAGATCACTCGCGGACCCCTCCTCGTCATCGCTACTCTTCACTGGCGGGAGCGGAATGAAGAGCTCCGGGACGATGTCTTCCAGAGTAACGTCGGCCGCGTCGGCGGATAGGAGGCCGGCCGCCTTCATCGTCTGGAAGATATAGCGAGCCCACTCGGTGGACTCCTCGCGGATTTCCTCGTCTCACGCTCGCCGCTCTTCCTTCAGGCGGCGGGGGGAAGGGGGAACGGCGGCACGGGACAGCTCGCGATTAAGAGCTTTCAACCCGGCCACCTCGCCCTCTAGGCCTTGAATGCGAGCGTCAGTTCTTTTGGCAGCTGCGGTGTCCTATAAGCGAAAGACAAGTTCAGAAAGCGAAAGGGTTGAAAGAGAGAAGTGGCGAGGTCTAGGTAACTCACCACACCGCTCACTGCGGCGAGCAGCTTCTCCTTCAGCTGCGCATTCTCGGCGAGGAGCACCTGATAAGCCCTCGCGAGCTCCACATTCTGTTGCTCTAGTTGCAGGGATCGCCTTCCTGTCATATGGGCGAGCTCACCGGAGCGCAGCTGGGACCTCGCGCTCTCATAGGCGAGGGTCTTTGAGGTCTCGTCCTTATAGGACCCGCCATCCTCGCGCCCGTAGAGGGCGAAAGAGAAGTCATAGGCATGGCCGCAGACGGTCGGCTTCTCCACCCAGGAAGGAAGGATGGTGGAGACTTAAGCTTTGTTAACCTCCGGCTTCCAATACACCAGGAGCTCGCCGGTCTCATCCCTGCGTCTCTGGCCGAGCCCAAAGTTCCAGTGGTTAACTGGAATGGGCGGGTCAGAGGTCTTCGCGGCCTCCTCGCTCTCCTCATCGCCCCCCCTCTCCTCGGAGAGGATGGTTAGGTCGATCTCGCCAGGGGGGCTTCGGAGTGCCCCTTTCCCTTAGAGGGGGCCAGCGAGCCTTGGCTCTTCTTGCCTCTCTTCTTGGGCAGAGACTTTGAGGCTGGGCCCCGGCCGCTGGAGGCCTCCGATCTCTTGCGAGAAGAGAGCTCAGCCGGGGTGGTGGTATCACGGCAGGCCTTCGCTCCCATGGTCACGAGAGCGTGGGTGGAGGAAGACTTCCGGTTGCTTGCGTAGGCGGGGGGGGGGGGGGGGGGGGGGGGTTGAGTGGTAGATCTCGCTCACCTGAAAAAGTGAGGGTTAGACATCTAGCGCGGAAAACGTTGAAACCATGGAAGTTAGCGGGCGAGATCATTACCCTCCCCGGCGAGCACTGGGGGTAGCGAGTCGAGGTTGCGGCGAAGATACACAACCTCGAAGTTCTTCTTGCAGAAGAACTGGTATAAGGCGGCGTCGTGGCCGCCGAGAGTAGGAGGATGGTAAGTGGTCTCGCTGTACTGAACAGGCGAGAAAGGGATGTTGCCAAAGTTCCCCTTGACGAAGAGGAACTTCTGAGCCCAGTAGTGAGCTTTGTTGACGGTCTCGTCGACCTTGGGACCAGAGCCCACAAAGTAGGCGGTCCCATCTTTATACGCACGGAAAGAGAACAGCTTCCGGAAAACCGGAAGGCTGAACTCGATGCGCTCCTCGCGCATATAGCAGGCGAAGGCGACGATGACCGCCATCCCGTTGGGGGTCAGTTGACCCGGTATCACACCGTAGTGTCTTAACACCTGGCGAGCAAGATGGCGAGACCGTCAGTTAAGCGAGGAAGAATCCATTCTCATCTAAGGAAAGGAAGGCGAGATTAGTAGTTACCTGGCGAACTTCTGGCCACAGAGGTAGCCCCAGACCCACCGCGAAATGGGCTATGGGGATCGCGAGTTCATCAGGCAGGGGGACATTTATTGCGTCATCCTTGGTAGGTTGGCGAGCGGTAAACTCCGACGGGATAAAGTCGGCGACGGCATTGAGATATTCCTCCTCCGTCAAGTTTGCCAGGAAGAAGGAGTGGTCGGTAAAGGCCCATGCACACTTCAACCTGCCCTCAGCCTCGCTCTGGTCACCGACCATCTTGAAGACCTGCGAGGAAGAGAATAGCGCAAGAAAGAGGGGGAAATGCGAGAGCTCCGAAGTAGTGAGAGAAGAGGGTCGACGGTAAATGCGGTGGTTGACACAGTTATGACAACCTATTTATAGCAAAAGTAAAAGAGCGGGAGTCCAAGCGCCGCTGAGTGCGGTTAGCCAAAATATCACATCAGGATCGTAGGCGAGAACTCCCTGCGAGGTTAGCATAAGCAAATTCTTTGCAAGGGCAGCATGAGCAAACGGAATAGCGAAAAGAACCCAGTGCGAGACAGTTTTAGCGGGAGCAGAAGGGCTCGTTGCGAGAATAGCATAACAAAGAAAGTGCGAATATACAAATCGCGAGCGAAAGCTAATAAACGACTATCAATAATTACTTCTGAACGGGAACTCACAAATATAAGTTGCAAGTAATTAGGAGATTGTTCAAAGTAGCGGCGAGCGTTAACAAACAATAAAAGTTTGCAGAAACGTAGGAGTCAGCGAGGATCGTGGGGCAACCACTTCCATCTGCCGCCACCCCCGCGACCCGGACCTCGGCGGTACCCTGGAATTATAGTAATTCTGGGCCGCACGGCCCTCTCGATCCATCAGGAAGGCATAATCCCTCATCCTCGCGATGTGCACCTTCGGCGATGTGACCATCTCGTCTTGGGCGCGAGGCACCGCGGCTCGGAGTCTCGCGCACTCCTCCATCATAACAGCTTGCCTATCCTCAGCGACCTCTCTATCCCGTCTCGCCTGAAGATTAAGGTCCATCAGCATCCTACCATGTTTTCGAAGCAACTTTGCGGTTCGCCGCTTCATCGTCTCAGGATCTCGTGGGTCCCCTAAGAAGTCTTCCACTTGGTCTGGGAGGGGGGACACCTCGTCGTCGCCAAACTCTGAATCGGTAGGCGGATTTTCGGAATTCTCTGCAAAATATTACGGAAATGTTAGATAGCGCGTTCAAGTTCGCGCATGGCATGGGGGCGTCAGAATGCTTACCTGGAGGGGGGCGAGAACTCTCACGACGGCCCTGGAAGACGTTGCCGTAGTGAGGGTAGAGGGATTCACCTAAGCCGGGAGGGTAGGCTGCGTTGTTAATTGGGGGAATCTTTGGCGGTCGAGAGCTGCCAGTGCCCTCGCTCCCCAGGAGATTGAACCTTGGCATGTCCACAGTTTTGTCAGGAAGGGACAGAGACGGAAGCAGCAAATCTCCGCGAGCTGGGGTCTTCCGGGACGAGACTGAGAAAAACAGGAAATAAGAGGCCGATAGTCGACGTAAGGAGAGTTAGTGAGCGAGATTAAGAGCGTACCTTCGGCGTTTTTGCCAGCGAGATGTGTGTCTGCTGGCGGACTTCGGCGAGACCCACCTCCAAGCTCGCCAATGTCCTTGTTAGGCAAAATCTCCTGCGAGTAAGCATGAATCACAGGCAAATTTATTGACTTAGCTAGAGGAATAGCTCATACCTTCTCGGAGGGGCGGTTATCCGGGGAAGAGTCCAGCAGCACGGAGTCGTCCCCGGTTCGGCAAGCCGCTTTCGCCTTTTTAGTCTTCGGCGACTGAGCGGGAGGTGGCCGATTCATCCAGGCGGGGACCCTGGTCGTGGAGGGTAGCCCGCCAGCTCTCACAGCCTTCAGACGAGCCTCAGCTTCTTCGGAAAGCGGCATCTCCTGGCAGCTGCAGTACGGGAGAAAAGGAAAAAAAGAGTAACGACGCGCGTCACTGAGGCTCGGGACGATATTTATAGCCCCCAGGGTGGGCCCTACCAAAGATTCCTGACAGATCATCGAGAGACTGGCGAATACTAGGGGTTGGATGTTTCTTCGCGAGCCTGAGTAGCCTCGCGAAGAGCGGGGATTGTGTACAACCCCGATATTCGCCAGACGGGGAGACGCGGTTTGAGAAATCAATACTATGAGGAAAGTAATAAGGCAGACCAAAGTCCCCACAGGAGGGCCAGGCGAGAAAGGAGCTGACCAACGGCTCGCGGTCAGGCGAGCGAGACTAATATTAGGTTCGGCGAAGGGTGTTCGGCGAACCCTTCTGCACTCGACGAACTCTCCGGTGTTCGTCGAGCTCGCTTGTCGAGGGGCGGTCTCGCAGAAAGGGGGGGGGGGGGGGGGTCTCGCAGAAAGGCTCGCGAGACAGGGCTTTCGCGTTCGACGAAGTGTATTCTACGTTCGACGAATTGTTTCCTGTGTTCGACGAACGGCTTGCTTCGAACCCCGCATCTCAGCGGTCGACGAACATCCAGTCGCGGCGTTCGACGAACTGCCAGTCACGGCGGTCGACGAACAGTTTAACTTTCAGCGTTCGTCGAGCTAGTCTGTGCTCAACAAAATGTGTTTTATGTTCAACAAAGTCAAGAGGCGGTCTTGCAGGAAGGCTCGCGAGCAGGACTCGCGAGGTCCTCGCAGGGCGGCCGCCAAAAGGGGGCCAGCGAGGTCCTCGCAGGGCGATCGCCTAGAAGAGGCATCGCAAGCAGGACCCGCGAGAAGGCCCGCGAGAGCTTCGGCAGTAGTGTTCTCGCAGTTCCTTGCCCATAGGCTGACGGGGCCAAATTACCTCTTTTACCCTTGGTGGTCTGCCTCTAGCCTCTCCAAACAACGGAGTTTGGCTGTTAGCAGACCAATTTGGGGTGCAGATAGTAAAATCAAAAGGCGGAATCCTGCTATTTGCAGGCCAGATCAGAAAACCTATAAATAAGACCTAAAGGGCACCTTTGGAGAGGATTCACTTCTGCTTCTCTCTCCTCAGGCTCTCCTTGGCTAGCATTTCCAGAGCTCTCCAAGGTGCCCGAGTCTCAGCTTTGGCTTGGGAGAGGAAGCACTCAACGATCTTCCGGGTTAGTGGTGGGACCTCCTCGCTGTGACTAAGGTCTTAGTCATTTTCCTAGTCTTCAGTCTACCTTCTCCGAGGGATCAGTAAGGGCTAGCTGCCCCTCATTTCGGTGAGGGCCCCGAGCTTCACAAGTGGCCGAGAAAACGGTTTCAACATCCCCCTCCCAAACCCTAACCGACCCTCTCCAACTACCTAAACAGCAGCCCCTCCTCCAAGCTGCTGCCCACCCTGCTGTCCCTCCAAAACCGCACAGCCTCCCCTCTCAAAACTCGACCTTGCTGCTCCTCCAAAACCGTCCAGCCCCCTCTCAAAATTCCTCCAAGATCCCCTCTACAAAACGCCCAGCCTCCACTCTC
Source organism: Dactylorhiza incarnata (assembly GCA_033032865.1). Taxonomy (NCBI): domain Eukaryota; kingdom Viridiplantae; phylum Streptophyta; class Magnoliopsida; order Asparagales; family Orchidaceae; genus Dactylorhiza; species Dactylorhiza incarnata. Next base: position 684,735 of record JAWHQI010000304.1, read on the forward strand.
AAAACTCCACCCTGCTGCCCCTCCAAAACCACCGAGCCCCCTGTCAAAATCCTCTCGAGAAACTGCCCAGCCTCCCCTCTTAAAACTCTACCCTACTGCCCCTCCAAAAAACGCCCAAATCTACCCCTCCAAAAAACGCCCAAATCTACCCCTTACAGTCCCCTAGATCCATACATACAGCCGCCTACCTCTCTTAAGCCTCCCCTCACAGTTCTAGTCCACCGACCCTTACATTTTCAGGCTGCAACCACCGTCACGACGTACGTCGCCGGATATACCCTCCTACGACAGCCCCCATGCTTTGTGAGTTGTTACTTGTTGTATGGATCTTGTTTTTTTCTAACTTAAGTATGGTGTTGTGACTCCCATTTGTGTGGATAAATAGCATTGTAGAATTTTGTTCTAGATATCTTGTGATTTGCATGAACCATCGTGGTTTTTGTTTTGTCCCTCCACGCGGAGGAAAGCCGAAGCTTGCTTTGCCTAAAAGAAATGATTTTGCTTTTGCTTAAATTATATACGTGTGATTTAATCCTTTATTATTATGTCTTGAATTCGCCGTCGTATCTTGCAGCATTTTACATATAGTAGTTAAGGTGAGTAGAGTTATCTTCCCGCACGTCACATTAGGTTGCATTCTAGTAGTCACACATCACGCATCTAACCCTTCATTAGACAGTTTTTAGGTTCATTACAGTCGTTGCATGAATTTCCGCAATGCATGTAGGGTTAGGGCATCGTAAGTCGCCACCTATAGATTTGCCCTGCGTCACTTTTACTGCATCTTCCCCTGATCGTCGAGGGTTGGCGCTACATCATTCGCTATTTTCGTGCATCGATGCCTTGTATCGGGAATCGTAAATCCCGACTCCTCTGGTTCTGAATCCGTGAGCCTTGCAGTTTTCCACTGTTAGGGAAATGGCAAGACTCCTTTAGCTCTCCGTTTTCTTCGATTCACTCCTCCTTCCGCCTCTTTCTCTCATTTAGAGTGTTTATGGGTGATTTCAGCAAAACCCTAGGAGGAAGAGAGTGATCCTAAATTTGCTCCTTTCACGTATTAATTTGTTATAGGATTTCTGTATAAATTTTAGGTTTGTTTATGATTGGTGCTTGATCAGATAAGCCTTGCATAATTTCTGATTCAACCTTGTGAATCATATTGTCGCGCCGCGTTTACGAACATCACAACACCGAAGTAAGAAATTCTATTCCTTTTGGTTAGACATATCACGTAGTCAATTTGTGTAATTTCTCTTATACATTATATATGATCACGAAGGAATATGATAAGAATGCAAAATTTAGTATATCATACCTTACATATAGATGTGAATAAAAGATCATAACGTAATCGTTTTATCACAGTAATACGAACGATGTATGCAAAGATATAAGAAATTATGTTATGTTTTAGGCATATCACCTATTTTCAATTATATAATTTTCCTATGTACACATGCAAAAATATGTGAATTCTATGAATATATGAAATTAAGTATTATGTATTTGGAAATTTATGGAAGTGGAAAATTATATTATAAATGTTTCATCGTGTTAATACCAGTAACATTAAGACGACATTTTATGTAAAGGTGATGAAATATTTAATTTAAGATAGTGGTCTTATACGGGTGTTCCCTTAAAATTAACCATGTCGACCACTAATATGAAGATAAAAGGATAATGAAACACTTAACTTAAGAATATTGGTCTTATGCGGATTCTCCTTTATGTTGATCATGCCAACCACTATATGAAGATTAATAAGGGGCACGATCGAGTGTTTTCTCTTGTGATTGATAGACACACGCTATCATACTCATAGGGCGTAACTGTATGAGCCTCAAATGGGGATGTCAACATTCCATGTAAGATTATTAGATGTGAGTCTGTGTCCATGACCGAGACACACTAGAGCACTTATGTTTGTCATTAGAGACTCAAATCTCTAGAATATGTTTAATAATTTACACAACTAAGCATATCACGTAGTCAATCTGTGTAATTTCTCTTATACATTATATATGATCATGAAGGAATATGATAAGAAGGCAAAATTTAGTATATCATACCTTACATATAGATGTGAATAAAAGATCATAGCGTAATCGTTTTATGTTACCGACATCCAGCTCATGGCGCTGGTCTTGGCGGTCCAACACTGGCGGCCTTATCTCTTGGGGCGGCCCTTCGTCATCCGCACCGATCACCACAGCCTTCGCTATCTACTCCAACAAAAGATAGCCACGCCAACGCAGCATGTTTGGGTGGCCAAGCTGCTCGGCTACGACTTCACGGTGGAATTTCGTCCGGGCAGGACGAACCGGGCGGCCGATGCGCTCTCCCGACGCCCGCACGCGCCTGAATTGACAGCTATCTCCCGGCCGGTGTGGGACGCCGCCGCGGCCATTCAACACGAGGTGGACCGGGACCCTCAGCTTCAGGATATTCGGGCCGCCTTGTTGACCGACCCCTCGTCCCGGCCGCCATTTACACTGATCGGGGGCCGCCTCTTCCATCAGGACCGACTCGTTTTATCTGCATCATCGGCATTGATTCCGACTCTGCTAGCGGAATTCCACTCCACCCCGTCAGGCGGCCACGCGGGTGCGTATCGGACGTACCGTCGGTTGGCGGCCTCGCTCTTTTGGCCCCACATGCTTCGACAGGTGAAAGCATACGTGGCGGCTTGCCTACCATGTCAGAAGGCCAAATACGAGACGTTGTTTCCCAGCGGCCTCCTGCAGCCCCTACCGATTCCGGAGCGTGTCTTGGAGGACATCGCTATGGACTTCATCGCCCGGTTGCCCCGCTCCAACGGCTTTGATTGCATCTTGGTGGTCGTGGACCACCTAACGAAGTACGCGCACTTCGTCCCGCTTCGCCACCCCTACACTGCGGCGTCGGTGGCCGACAGCTTCATCGCGGAGATAGTCCGCCTTCATGGGTTTCCCCGTTCGATCGTTAGCGATCGTGACCCACTTTTTCTCAGTAGCTTCTGGACTGAGTTATTCCGTCTGCAGGGGACCCAACTCCGGATGAGTACAACCTATCACCCGCAATCGGATGGCCAATCTGAGGTACTCAACAGGTGCTTGGAGACATACTTGCGCTGTTTCATCGGGGAGTGGCCCGGTTCGTGGACCAAATGGATTGGATGGGCAGAGTACTCCTACAATACCGCATACCATCACGCCGCCAACACCTCACCATTCGAGACGGTATATGGCCGGCCACCGCCGACCGTGCTCCGCCACTTACCCGGGGAATGCCCGGTGGCTAGTTTGGCGGATCATCTCCACGATAGGGATGCCATCTTGGACAGATTAAAGCACCATCTTCGACGGGCTCAGGCAAAGATGGCGTCTTTTGCCAACCGGAAACGCAGGGACCTTCAATTCCAAGTGGGCGAGCGAGTGTTCATTAAACTCCACCCCTATCGCCAACTCACGGTGGCCCGCCGCACTTGCCCCAAGCTCGCTCCGCGCTTCTTTGGCCCGTTTGAGATTCTCAGCCGCATCGGAGTCGTGGCCTACCGTCTCCGCCTTCCGGACACCGCTCGCATTCACCCCGTGTTTCATGTATCACAACTTCGGCGCGTCGTCGGCGATCATCCCGTCTCCGACCACATCCCACCCGACTTGGACGCGGCCAACTCCGACCCTCTCTATCCGGAAGCCATTATTGATCAGCGCAAGTCCACGACCGGAGCGGCCCAACCAGAAGAAGTACAGGTGGCTTGGCGGAACCGGCCCCGCACCACCGCGACTTGGCTCCTTCGAGATGATTTTCGCCGACAGTTTCCAGATTACTGCCTTGAGGACAAGGCCAATTTTCCAGATGCCGTTATTGTTATCGACATCCAGTCAGATGAGCCGGAATGGCAGGTTTATTCGAGAAGGGCACGCGCGAGACAAGGCGACAACACCAAGCCCCGCTCCGAACCGGGCGGTTTGGAGGAGACCGTCTAAGGGGCCGATCGGCCCTATTTATCTTTCCGGCATAATATTTTGTTATGTAATTTTATTTTGAACTCTTGATTGTTTGTGTGGTGGATTCCCCCTATATAAGGGATCACCTAGGGTTATGTTTTCATCTTTGGATCAATTAACTTAGGAGGGGCTGCTCCCCTTGTCTCTCTCTTTTTCTCTATTCCTCTCCCTCTCTATTTCTCCCGCCCGTCTACCTTCAGCCGCCGCTGCTATCGCCCGGCGTCAGCCCCGTCCGCTATCGCCGTCCCTATCGGCTACCCGTTACCCGCAGCGGTAACATTTTATCACAGTAATACGAACGATGTATGCAAAGATATAAGAAATTATGTTATGTTTTAGGCATATCACCTATTTTCAATTATGTAATTTTCCTATGTACACATGCAAAAATATGTGAATTCTCTGAATATATGAAATTAAGTATTATGTATTTGGAAATTTATGGAAGTGGAAAATTATATTATAAATGTTTCATCGTGTTAATATCAGTAACATTAAGACGACATTTTATGTAAAGGTGATGAAATATTTAATTTAAGATAGTGGTCTTATACGGGTGTTCCCTTAAAATTAACCCTGTCGACCACTAATATGAAGATAAAAGGATAATGAAACACTTAAGAATATTGGTCTTATGCGGATTCTCCTTTATGTTGATCATGCCAACCACTATATGAAGATTAATAAGGGGCACGATCGAGTGTTTTCTCTTGTGATTGATAGACACACGCTATAATACTCATAGGGCGTAACCGTATGAGCCTCAAATGGGGATGTCAACATTCCATGTAAGATTATTAGATGTGAGTCTGCGTCCATGACCGAGACACACTAGAGCACTTATGTTTGTCATTAGAGACTCAAATCTCGAGAATATGTTTAATAATTTACACAACTAAGCATATCACGTAGTCAATTTGTGTAATTTCTCTTATACGTTATATATGATCACGAAGGAATATGATAAGAATGCAAAATTTAGTATATCATACCTTACATATAGATGTGAATAAAAGATCATAACGTAATCATTTTATCACAGTAATACGAACGATGTAGGCAAAGATATAAGAAATTATGTTATGTTTTAGGCATATCACCTATTTTCAATTATGTAATTTTCCTATGTACACATGCAAAAATATGTGAATTCTATGAATATATGAAATTAAGTATTATGTACTTGGAAATTTATGGAAGTGGAAAATTATATTATAAATGTTTCATAGTGTTAATATTAGTAACATTAAGACGACATTTTATGTAAAGGTGATGAAATATTTAATTTAAGATAGTGGTCTTATACGAGTGTTCCCTTAAAATTAACCATGTCGACTACTAATATGAAGATAAAAGGATAATGAAACACTTAACTTAAGAATATTGGTCTTATGCGGATTCTCCTTTATGTTGATCATGCCAACCACTATATGAAGATTAATAAGGGGCACGATCGAGTGTTTTCTCTTGTGATTGATAGACACACGCTATCATACTCATAGGGCGTAACCGTATGAGCCTCAAATGGGGATGTCAACATTCCATGTAAGATTATTAGATGTGAGTCTGTGTCCATGACCGAGACACACTAGAGCACTTATGTTTGTCATTAGAGACTCAAATCTCTAGAATATGTTTAATAATCTACACAACTAAGAATAAGAAGCAAGAGAATATAAGTCACTTTGACTTTAAATACAAAGTCGAAACCTAGAATCCCTGCACTTTAATGATTCCGAATCTAGTTAAAATTTTGAATATGATAAACTCATAGAAAAGATGATTTATGTTCGAAATTTAGTTTCATAGAAAAACATGCATAATACCGCAGTAAACTTTTTCATAACAATAATATTATTTTAAAGCATGCATGCATATTTTTCTTATGTCACTGAGAGAAAGAGTTTTTCTTGGTTACCAGATGAGTTGACTGTCTTCGGATATTTCTTTACAGGGAACACAAATCGGTAGATTCACTTAGGATAGGTTTTCGAGGGTTCCTTCAAATTTATCTTATGTTTTCCCCTTTCAATTTGATGTATTACTTACTGTGGACTTAAATGTATCAGACTCATTTTAAATTTCAGTTTATCAGACTTCTTGTATTTTATAATTCTAGTTGGCTTTGTGAATCAAAATTTGAGTGTACAACCCTCATTCTCCGAGGGTGGGCCCACTCAAAGCCACGTAGGCAGAAGTCAAGGTCAAAGGGTCAACACAGAGACCAGCAGTCCAAGACAGAAGCAGAAGAGACCCTGGCGAGTATGCAGGCAATACTCGCCAGGTAGGCGAGTATCAACCAGAAGAGCTCGCCACGCGCAGGAAGCAGCAGAAGCCCTGTGCGAGTATTGGCCCGGCGTGTGCGAGCAGCACCCAATACTCGCCCGATGGGCGACTATGGCATGGTACTCGCCGAGTAACCCATAGTCGCCGGGTTTGGGGCTGGGCTATAAAAAGCCCCCCTACCCTTTGGTTTTCCTATAAATAGGACCCCAGGGGTACTTGGATTGGCACCTGGACTTGAGCTTTTGGACCCCGATTCCCGAACTCTCGAGCCCGTCACCCTTGCTTTCAGCCAAGCCGGTGCCTTCCTTGTACCAAGCTCGGCCATTTTGGTTTCGGAGGGGAAGACTCTCTTGAGCTTCTGGGTACGTGGTGGGACCTCCCTGCCGCAGCACCTGGGGTCCGGTTCGTTGCTCTTCTAGCTTCGTCGTCGTTGCCAGCCAAGTCATCTCGTTGGACTGCTGGGCGAGTAGCCTCCAGCTGCATCGGTCCGAATTTTGAGGTCAGGATTTTCCTGGCGTCAACACTTTGGTGCGGTGAGCGTGGACCGTAGTCGTTGGAAGAAAGTTCAGTAGAAGGCGAGATGGTCGCAGTTGGCGACCATGAGGAGGTAGTCGGCAACCCGTCCGCAAGTGGCGAGTTCGTGACGCTAGCAGTTTTCGAAGCCTTCGCGCAGCGTATGGAGGGGACCATGCGAGCAGTGCTTCAGCCGCGCGCCGAGGTCACGGCGACCTCGCCACATCGCCCAGTTCCTTCCGAGGGAGGGAGTCCACCTCGGCGAGCAGGAAAGGAGCACGTGGAGGATGAGACCGAGCGACCAAGGAGGTCGCAGTTCTACCAGCCAACCTCGCAAGGGATTCGCTTCCGCGAGCCGGGCGAGCAGGCGAGGTATCAGGATACTCGCCCTTATGGCGAGTATGGAGGTGATACTCGCCAGGTGGAGGATCGTCGCCGTGCAGGAGGGAGGAGCCCCTTCTGCGAGGAGATCCTTGTCGCGCCAGTGCCAGAAGGGTTCAGGGACTCCGCCTTGAATTATTATTCGGGGAAGGAGGACCCCGTCCGGCACATCCAATGGTTCGAGGATATAGTCTCTATCCGAACCATGTCGGACACCTTCAAGTGCAGGTTGTTTGCCATCACCTTCCGTGCAAAGGCCTGGGACTGGTTCCACCAGTTGCCCGCCGGCTCGATCTACTGCTTTGAAGACCTGTGCCGTGGGCTGACGACCCGGTTCGACACGGCCCGGAAGCTGAAGAAGGAGGCAACGACCCTGTTCTATCTGGTGCAAAGGCCGGACGAGGCATTGAGACCCTATATCGAGCGCTTTCAGGAGGAGGTTCTGCAGATCCAGGAGGTGGATAGCAAAATCCTGTTGCTGGCCTTGACGTTCGGTATAAGTCAAGGTCTTTTCAAGTTGGAGCTCAGCGAGAATCCTCCCTACTCCTACGACAACCTCATTCAGAGGGCCAACAAGTTTGTCCGAGGAGAGGCTTCCAACCCTGACTTCTTGGCGAGGCTGGTGCAGGTGACCAGAGGCGAGGAAGGAGAGAGGGATGGGATCCCTGAGAAAAGGAAGAGAGGAAAACCCCGGAGGGAGGAAAAGAAGAGGCCGGAGCGGCGAGAAGAAAGGAGGAGAGAAGAGAAGAAGAGGGATGAGCCCAGGAGGAAGGAAGCCAGGAGGAGCATCGAGAGGAGGCCCGTCGAGTCCCCGGAGCGTCAAGAGGAGGAAAGGCGCTATCAGGTCCCCGTCAACCGACCACCATGGAGGCCGGCTGGACAGCACCAGCGTCGGGATCAAAGGGGGAGATCCCCGGAGAGAAGGCCTTTTCGCCAGCCGGAGAGGCGTCAGGAGAGGAGGAGAGACGAAGCGATGGCGGTAGCCGGACGTGGCCGCCGTCAAGGAAGGAAGAAGCAGAAGCAGAGGAGGCGTCAAGCAGAAGAGGTTCCCCTCTACTGTGACTTCCACCAGGCGGAGGGACATGCCATGGCTGCCTGCCCAGACTTTTGGGAAGCCCGGAGGAGGCTAGCAGCAGGGGAAGGTGGAGGGGAGCAGCGAAGGATAGAGGCCCCCGCCGAGCCGCAGGCTGGGCAGGCTGCCGTCGTTCGAAGGAGGAACGAAGACCGGGTCGACCAGGGAGGTCGGGGAGACCTGGTTCAGGGAGGCAGAGTCGGAGTAATCCATGGGGGAGCGGGGCTGGAAGCTTTCCGCAAGGGGAGCCTCCATCAGATCTACCGCAGGAGTGTCGCCTCGACCTCGCAAGCACCACCCCCGATGGAGGAGATCACCTTTTCTGAGGAGGACATGCTAGGGAATGAGAATCCCTTCCATGATGCCCTCGTGATTCAAGCCGCAGTGGAGGACTTCACCGTTGATCGTATCCTGATCGATAACGGTAGCTCTGTAAACGTTATCTTCAAGGGGATGTTTAGCGGACTGGGAGTCGGAGCAGCAAGGGTTCGAGCAGCTGATGGTCCCCTTTTCGACTTCTCCGGAGAGAGGAAGGAAGTGGAAGGAGGAGCAGACCTCCTTGTAACGCTCGGTGGCACCTCCATCAACTGTCGATTTGTTATCGTCGACACCCCGAGCTGTTACAGGGCTATCTTTGGGAGGCCGCTTCTCAACGCCTTCAAGGCCGTCCCATCTTCCTACCATCAGTGCTTGAAGTACTGCAAGGGAGACGTCCAGGTGAGGATCAGGAGCGATCCAAGAGCCGCGCGGGAGTGCTATCTCAGCGCCGTCAGCACCATCAGCTGGATGGCTGACGCAGAAGAGTTCGGAAGGGTGCTGGAGAGCCCGGCCAGGCTGGAGGTGGCCGAAGAAGTTGAAGAAATCGAGGTACTCTCCGCAGATGGAGTACCTGGGTTGCTGAAGATCGGCGGATCACTAAAGACGGAGGAGAAGATCGAGATGGCGGCGTGTCTGCAAAAGAACGTCGACATCTTCGCTTGGAGTGCCGCCGAGATGCCAGGGGTCGACCCTGAGGTTGCATGTCATCGCCTCAACCTGGATCCCGCGGTCCAGCCCGTCCGCCAGAAGAAGAGGAGGACCGCCACCATCCTTGCCAAGCCAATCCGGGAGGAGGTGAAAAAACTGCTCGATGCAGGCTTTGTGTCGGAGATCCAGTACCCAGGCTGGGTCTCCAATGTTGTAATGGTGAAGAAAACGGGGGGTAGCTGGAGAATGTGTGTTGACTTTTCCTTGATGAATAAAAGCTGCCCGAAGGATTGTTATCCCCTGCCTCGAATCGACGCGTTGGTTGATTCAGCCGTCGGTTTTTCTGTGATGAGTTTTCTTGATGCGTTTTCAGGATATCACCAGATCCGGATGCATCCCCCCGATTGCCGCAATGTCTCCTTCATCACCGATGATGGCTGCTACAGCTACAAGATGATGCCCTTCGGTTTGAAGAATGCGGGAGCCACCTACCAGCGGATGATGGACCACATCTTCAAGGGACAAAAGGGGAAGAACCTGGAAGTGTACGTGGACGACCTCTTAATCAAAAGCAAGAGCGTCCAGGAACATGTGACCGATCTGGTGGAAACCTTCGCGACGCTAAGGAAATTCAAGATGAGACTCAATCCAGCAAAGTGCATCTTCGGAGCAGGAAGAGGAAAGTTTTTGGGGCATCTCCTTACCCCGGAGGGAGTAGAGCCTAACCCCGACAAGGTTAAGGCGATCCTGGAGATGCAGTCCCCAAAAACGATGAAGGAAGTCCAACGGTTGACAGGAAGGCTGGCGGGTCTTAGCCGCTTCCTCTCAAAGGCCGGTGAGAAGTGCTCTCCATTCTTCAAAACACTCCGCAAAACTGAAAGCTTCGAGTGGTCCGAAGGATGTGAGACGGCGTTCGAAAGATTGAAGGAGCAGTTGACTCAGACACCTCTCCTTCAGAGCCCAAAGGAAGGGGAAGACCTGCTCATCTACCTGGGAGTAGGAGCAGAAGCAGTGAGTTCCGTATTGGTCCGAGAGGAAGGAAGGAAGCAGCTACCCATCTACTATGTCAGTCGGGTGTTGAAGAAGGCGGAGTTGAAATACCCAGGGTGGTAGCCGCGGAAGACGGAAACGAAGAATGGTGATTGGAAAATGAGGAAGCCCAGAAGCTGTCCCTCGATTACATCGAAGAGCTCCGAGACCTGGCCTCAGCTAGGCAAGAAGAGATCAAGCGCCGAATGGCTAGACATTTTGACAAAAATGTCTGCCTCAAACACTTCCAAGCAGGTGACTTGGTCCTAAAGAAAGTGGACGCGGCAGGCAGGTCAGCAGCCGTCGGGAAGCTCAACCCGAACTGGGAAGGACCCTTCATCATCCAAGAAGCTCTCCTGACCGGAGGATACCGCTTGCAGAACCAGGAAGACGAGCTGCTAGGGAACACCTGGAGCGGCGATGACCTGAAAAGGTTTTATCCCTAAGGGGAATGTACAGCCCCCTCCTTTTGTAAATTTATTTATAAATAAAAATTTACGTCTCCCTGAAATATGGGATGAGGCAGTCCTTCCTATCTCAGAAAAGTCTTTTAAAAAAGAAGGCCAGTGAAGTCGATCTCCACGCTAGGTTGGGAAATGAGCCTCCGACTTAACCCTCGTAAAAACTCAGAACGGATGATGGGACAGTGCCTCGGGTGTGCGTTCCCTTAAGTCCAAGCCTCTGCAATGACGGCCGAGATCAGCTCCCCCCTTGCACGTTGGCCGCGGTTCCCACCGACCGCATTTCTCGTCCGACTGAAGAGATTACCAGGAGAAAAGTCTGGACGCCGACCTCCCGATTCGGCGAAGAGATGATCGATTTAACTAACTCAGGGGACCCTTGAATAAAGGTGTCGTGTACCCTCAAGAGCTGAAAACTCGCAGCGAAGCAAGCCGTTTTTTTCTAAAATATTGTGTCCGATCATGTGAGTTGGTGTGCTTAAGTGTGCTTGACTCCCTGCTAATTTGTTGAGCAACAGGAAGCAGGCTTGATCCACATCCAGCATCCAAGTAGGGTGGAGGCCTCGGGATGGTATGTCCCCTTGGACCTCCCCAACTACCACTCCCTGCTTGACGTCATCCTGCATCAACATTCGACACCGCAAGTTGGAAGACGAGCCTCCGACTTGACCCTCGTAAAAACCCAGAACGGATGATGGGACGGTGCCTCGGTAGTGCGTTCTCCTAATACCAAGCCTCTGCACTGACGGTCGAGATCAGCTCCCCCCTTGCACGTTGGTCGAGTTACCCTCCGACCGCATCTCTCATCCGACTGGAGAGATTACCAGGGGAAAGTCTGGAAGCCGACATTACAACTTTGGGAAAGGGCAAGACCGATTCGACTGACCGAAGAATGGAGACATTCCGGCATCTAAGTAGGATGGAGACCTCGGGATGGTGTGTCCCCTTGGACCACCCCGACCGTCATTCCTTACTTTATAACATTCTTCGTCGACATCCGGTATCCAAGTAGGATGTAGGCCTCGGGAAGAGGTGTCCCTCCCGACCTCCCCGACTGTCATTCCCTATCTCTTTCCCTTAAAAAAGTCCATTTTTATTAAAATAATTCTAATGCACTCTTCACCAGGTGAAAGACAAGGCCTTGAGAGCATGTGTCCCTCGAGACCCTCCAAGTGCCCCTCACGACTAGACTCAAGCAGAAGGAACCATTGAAAAGGCGAGTATGAAGGTAATACTCGCCGGATAGGCGAGTATATACCTGCGAGTATACACATGCGAGCATACAGGTGCGAGTAGGCAGGCGCGAGCATTCAATCTCGCACCGAGCCGAAGAGCCTAGCGAGCATTCAATCTCGCACCGAGCCGAAGAGCCTAGCGAGCACTCAATCTCGCCCCGATCCTAAGAGCCTAGCGAGCACTCAATCTCGCCTCGAGCCTAAGAGCTTAAGCGACATTCAAGACAGGAAGCAGGGCAGAAGAAACAGGCGAGCAAAATTTTGTCCTTTATCATTTGTATGTTTGATGTAATTACAAAAGAATCTTAAAAGGGCTTACAAAAGGTCGCCGGGCGAACAAAAAAGGGTGCCCAGGCGACTAGGCGTCATCCTCGCCATCAATGTCAGCATCTGGTTCATCGCCGCCATCGTCATCATCCTCGTCCTCAGAGTCATCATCCTCGGAGTCACCAAACAGCTGGGAAGATGTTCGCAAGGGAGAGGTGGACTCCTCGGCGAGCAGCGCCGGGATGAGGTCCACCACTGTCAGCTCCATCGCCGCCGGCTTTAGAAGGTCGTCCGCCTTCAGCTGGCTCAGGATGACAGTCCCCGTTGCTCGCGCGATCTCCCGACGAATGCGAGGCATTTCGTCGCCGAGTATCCTGATCTGCTTACCGACCCTGGAGGGGCCCGCCACCGCTGGCTGTTGCTCGGCAGGCCGAGTTTCCAGCTCAGCGATGCGAACTTGGGCGGCCTCCAAGGCCAGCCGGGTGTCGTCCAGCTCCTTCTCCAGCTGGGAGGTCTTCTTCGCCATCTCCACTTCGGCGGCCTGCAAAAAGAGAAGACGCAGAAGGTAAGCAAACTATTCGGCCAGGTGGCGAATATCCCACAAGCGAGTATAGAAGCGAGGCGAGTACCTCATGCTCCTTCTCTTTGAGCCCCATGGAGATCATCTTCTTACTTTGGATCTTGATCACCCCTTCATATTCGAGCAATCGCCTTGCCGTCGAATGGGCCAGCTCGGCAGATCGCAGCAGAGATCGCGAGGTTTGGTGAGCGAGATACTCGGAGGTCTCTTCCTGCAGTCTCTCGGCATCCTCGCGACCATAGACGGCGTGGAGCACGTCGAAGCCCTCACCCTTGTCCTCCCAGTCCTCCGACCATGGCGGGAGGTTGGAGCTTAGAGACACCACGTGGGCGCTCTCCGACCAGGTCTCCAAGGGGCGACCATAGAGATCCTCGCCACGTCCACCAAGGTTGAAGTTCGGATGGGTGAAAGGCTCGCCAGCCTCAGAAGGGTCCGCCTTCTTGCCAAGGTCCCTATGAGCGACCTCCTTCTTCTTCCTCAAGGGCTCGGAGGGCTCGCCCCTCTCCTTCCGCTTCTTCGAAGGCCCAGATCCTTCGCCAACGATCATGGGCTCATCGCCTCCTAGCGACAAGTCGACGGGCGAGTAGACCCCATCCCCGCGAGCAGAGTTCCCCGCACCTCCCTGTGTGGAAGCCGTCGCCTTCACCACCACAGGAAGAAGCTCGCGTGGCAGAACATGGACTGCTGCAACAAGAAGAGAGGTAATTCCAGTTAGTCGCCAGAACGAAGACGAAGAGCGAGTAATGCGAATACTCGCGCGATAGGTTACCTTCGCCCGGAAACACCTCAGCGAGTTCGTCTACTCGCCTCCTCCAGAACACCACATCAAGGCGGCGATTCCTGAAGGATTCGAGCAGTTTCTCGCCACCCTCGCTTAGGAGAGAAGCCCCGAAGACGCTCTCCGGCGGCTGGAAGGACCTGTCAGGAATGGCTTGAAAGTCGCCAGCAATGACGACTAGTCGCTCCCCCCAGCGATGATTCTTATTTGCTGTGCCGACCAGCGTGCATACGTGGCTGCACAGGAAGACGACGCCCTCGCCTGTCGCCATAAAGTGGAATATCCGCCTGAAGACGGAGAGGTCGAAGGCGATCCCCTGGTCGCGCAGATAGCAGAGGAACCCCACAATCATCGCCACCCCATTGGGGTTGATCTGTGCGGGGACTATCCCAAAGTAACGGAGTATCTGGGAGAACTCCGTCCACAGTGGTAGTCGCAAGCCCACCTCAAAGTGGCGAGTAGGGAACACCCGCTCGGTGGTCAAGACGGTGTTTAGTCGCTCGCCCTGGCGAGGAAGCCTAGCGACAAACCCTGGCGGGATGTACTTCGCCTTGAAGACCTCCAAATCCTTCTCAGTCGTGATGGACTTCTTGAAGGTGGTCGCCGCAAAGTTCTTGGCGTGATTGGCACGCCGGATGGTCGCCTCGTCAGACATCTTGGAGGAGAAAAGGGAAGAGAGGCGAGTATCAAAGAAGATAAGAAGAGGAGAGGAAGACGGAAGATACTCGCGTATGAGTTGGAAGGTCGCCGAAAGCGTAATAAATATTCACCCACCCCCCATATTTATAGTAGTCGGGTAGCTTGGCTTATCAAGCACGACGACGCGATCAGGAATAAGGGGGTGGCGAGTATTAAGTTAAGGTCGCCAACTCAACAGCACGCGTCAGCAAGGAGTCGACCTCCAAGGCGAGAAGACCTGCAAGAAAAAACATGAAAGAAGCTCACCATGCATAGGTGACACGCAGACAATACTCGCCAAAATGAAAGAAGATAGAAAAAATCAAGACAAAAAATCCATCACAGAAAAAGAAAGCAGAGCAAGTAATGGAGGGCGAGTTTCCAATACTCGCCTAAATAATATTACATCAAATCAAAAATATTTCAGAGTTACAAGGGTACTCGCCAAAGGCGACATAACATGGAAAGAAGAAAATAAAGAAGGACAACATCTAAGGAGGCGCCTGAATATTCGCCTGAGGATCCGGAGGGTGAGGATGTCGCCCGACCCAGCCCAAGCTGCGAGCTCGCTTGAAGTGCTCGAAGGCTACGGACATCGCGTCCTCGCCCTGCCGCAGCTGGTCTTCAATCCTCGCCAGCCGACCGACCGAGCCCATGCTCGCACGCATCCCCACCATCTCATCATGATGCAGCTGCTGGCGATGCTCGAGTCTCGCAACTCGGCGCTCTAGGTCGCTAACGGTGTGAAGGCGAGATTCTGCACCAGCCAGGTGAGTATCGAACTCTTCCAGCCGAGATACTCGCACCTCCAGCTCGGTCAAGCGACGATGAGCATCAGTGCTCGCCAGGCGCTCAACCCGCGACTCCATGTCAGTCAGGCGGCGATGGGGCTCGCTGACCGCCAAGCGCTCTAGCTTCGCCTCCAGATCCAAGATCGCGCGAGTGGCCTTCTCTTGATACTCGCGAGAAGGAAGCCCGACGTCGTCAATCAAGGCTCCTATAGGAGTGCGAGCGCGAGTTGCAAAAAAGGGTAAAAATATCAGAACTTTGACGACTAAAGGAACCGAGTGAAGATAATGGCGACTATCACAAATGGCGACCAAGTACCTGGCCGAGGACTGCGAGAATGACGGCGAGGAGAGCCCCTGCCTCGCTGAGGAGACGTACTGTGATGATGATCGCCTCGCCGAGCAGGATGGGACCCAGCGGTCTGATCCCGGCTAGGAGGCGCGTTCCCACGACCACGACTATCAGATGGTCGCCCTCCCCCCCTCGGAGGAAAGAAGCCCGAAGGGCCCTCAGTCCCGCCACGGCGCGAGGATTCACCTTGGTGAGTAGAGGGAGCGGTCGAAATCGAAGGGCGCTGCTCGCCCTGAGTCGTGACGGGAGGAGGAAAAGGAGGAGGTGGCGGAAGCCCACCCACGGGCAGCTGCGAGCTGCTCGCCAACCCCGAAGAATCAAGAGGCGGTGGTGGTGGAAGCACGTTGCTCGCCAGAGGAGCCCGTTGCTAGCTCATCGGTCTCCTCTCCAGCATAGAGCCGTGGAGAACTCGCGCCGAACGCCCACCACCCCTAGGCGAGATCATTGACGACGATCTCAGAGGAGGCACGGTCATAGGCTCCTCCTGAGCACCGATGGTAGACGAATCTGCGAGCATAGCAGAAACATTTAGCGACTACGGACCAAGTCGAGGAGGTGACGAGTAGGAAGCTCTCTACCTCGCGCAGGAGCGAGATTCTCCGATTGATTCTGGGCTGAGGTCCCAGGCATACTCGCCTCCTCAACGACATTTGGAGCA
Organism: Dactylorhiza incarnata; assembly: GCA_033032865.1. NCBI lineage: Eukaryota > Viridiplantae > Streptophyta > Magnoliopsida > Asparagales > Orchidaceae > Dactylorhiza > Dactylorhiza incarnata. The sequence goes on from JAWHQI010000304.1 coordinate 700,771, forward strand.
GGAGGATCAGCGGCCGGCGAGTTGCCCTCGTTAGAAAGCCCCAACTCGTCCAGCAGCTGCTGATGTTGGTCGCCCAAAGGGGCGGCGACCTCCTCTTCAGCGACCTTCTTCCCTTTCTTCTTCTTCTTTGCAAGCCTCTTCCTCTTCTTAGAAGCGAGGAAGTCCTCAACCTCGGGAGCCAGGTGCGGAGGGAGCGAAGAACCGTCGAACAGGCCAACAAGACCAGCCATGGCCGCCTTAGCCTCTGCAGCATAGTCGCGCGTCATCTTGAGCGAGTTCAGAAAAGACGTGCCATCAGAGACCCCTGCCCCTCTATTTATAGAGCTCGAGCGTCGGCCAGCGAGATGGCGAGTATAGGCCAATAGTCACCAGTGGGCAAGCTCGTCGAATGAAGGTTGGATGATTCTTTCCAAGCAACTACGTTACTCGCAAAGAGCGGGGATTGTGTACAACCCTCATTCTCCGAGGGTGGGCCCACTCAAAGCCACGTAGGCAGAAGTCAAGGTCAAAGGGTCAACACAGAGACCAGCAGTCCAAGACAGAGACCCTGGCGAGTATGCAGGCAATACTCGCCAGGTAGGCGAGTATCAACCAGAAGAGCTCGCCACCCGCAGGAAGCAGCAGAAGCCCTGTGCGAGTATTGGCCCGGCGTGTGCGAGCAGCACCCAATACTCGCCCGATGGGCGACTATGACATGGTACTCGCCGAGTAACCCATAGTCGCCGGGTTGGGGGCTGGGCTATAAAAGGCCCCCCTACCCTTTGGTTTTCCTATAAATAGGACCCCAGGGGTACTTGGATTGGCACCTGGACTTGAGCTTTTGGACCCCGATTCCCGACTCTCGAGCCCGTCACCCTTGCTTTCAGCCAAGCCGGTGCCTTCCTTGTACCAAGCTCGGCCATTTTGGTTTCGGAGGGGAAGACTCTCTTGAGCTTCTGGGTACGTGGTGGGACCTCCCTGCCGCAGCACTTGGGGTCCGGTTCGTTGCTCTTCTAGCTTCGTCGTCGTTGCCAGCCAAGTCATCTCGTTGGACTGCTGGGCGAGTAGCCTCCTGCTGCATCGGTTCGAATTTTGAGGTCAGGATTTTCCTGGCGTCAACATTGAGGTATTTCTTTAACCCTAGCTTCGATCTTTTGTTTCCGCTATGTACTTGGTTATTTTCCTGTTTTGTACCAATTTTATTGATGTTGCTTAGTTTACTTCATATCACGAGTGACGATCGGGCTTTTGAATTGTTGTTAAACTAGGTAGGGGTTTACATATCGAGCCCTCAGCCCCCTTCGGTCATGGACCCCCTTCCCTCTGCATGCGCGAGTTCTTTTTGTCCAACTTGCGTGAACCTAGCACGAGCCGCCTGCCCTGAACCCAGCGCGCAAGCCAGGTTATCCTTCTTCCTTCACAGGGAGTTTTCTAAGATCATGCCCTGGAGCCGACTACTTCAGCGTTGACTTGGATCGTCGAGCCGTCGGTGCACTCGCCTTCTATCGCCATTGTCACGCTCCTACCCTCCAGCGACCAAACACTCGTTGTCGTTCAATTTTAGCTCGATCGACCTACGCCTTGTCCAGCCAATGCTACTTAGACCTCCAACAACATCAACACCACTCCAACATGCGTTCTATCCAGTCCTCATCCCTGTCGTGCCCCGTGCTTTTTCTGTGGATCCATCAGGCATCCTCAGTCTCCTGAAAACTTCGAGCCGCCCGCCTTTCCCTTCCTCGAACCCACCAAACAACACATATCCAGCCGCCCTTCTCAAGGAATTAGTCATCTTTTAATTAATTAATTCTTAATTGGATTAATTTAATTGGATTAATTACTTAATCAATTAATTACATTCGGTAGGAAGATAAGTGTCGCCGATCAGGCCATCCTCCGTTTGATGATGTTGGCGATGGCTTCATATTAAGCCTCAATGTCACCACTCACCGCCAACATAGACCGATCTGTAATGTCGGGACACTTTGTTGGGTTTCTTAGGCATCAAATGCGCATCGAAATACAGGAAACTCTCGACATGATCAATGCGAAACACAACAAATCAAGATACAAGTTTTATACCTGCGTCGAAATCAAATTTCGAGAAGAATAACTGGCGTTTGAGACCAAAACACAGAGTAGTATCCGCGTCTCTAAAGGTATCCATCCACATGAACGTCGGAAACACCTCGCAGTACGTCCAACGTACTCGGGGCTGGATGATGATCGTCTTCCTCTGCGACGAAATGCCATTTTCATCTTTTGCAGAGTTTTCCTTTTCTTCTCTCTGGTGGTTTCTCACTTCTGAAAAGGAGAAGGACGAATGTACTTATTCGGTTTCTTCAAGATGTGCTTAAAAGAAAACCGAGAGACACTTTTTCAAACCACCCTAAAGCGCGACTGAGTAGTTTCGAAAACTACCTAAAACCACGGCTTTTAAAGTTAGAGAGAGAAAGAGATTTTTCGCAAATCTCAATAGAGGAATTTAATGGTATTGAGAATTCTCATTTCGGTTCAAAACCAAATTTATTACTTCCTTTTATGATTAATTCATAATTAATCAAATATCATATAACATATATCTAATATATGTATAAACTCGTATCACGTTGACAGTAAGATTAATTCCTTGACTACTTTCAGATCATAAGATTCCAACACACATCGGGATCCCGCTTCCACCAGCATCGTCGTCGTCCCAGCCAACACATGGAGTCACCCCCTCCATCCCAACTTGCCCCGTCCTACCACCGCTTACGATTGGTCCACCAAGGACGCTGATTACGCCGTTGCAACCCATGCTACTGCTTAACCCTGCATGCCACCTCCAGACCCAGCTTCCACCTCCTTCGTCGTCGATTCCACTAGAGCACTCGTCGCTCCCACTAGCATCTGAAGAAGTTTCTCCGCTCTCTGCAGTTCTTGTCGCTCCATCGCCTCCAATTGTTTCCTCTCTGCAGTTCACACAGTCGACATTGTCGCCTCCACGCACGGCGGCGGTACGACCACAATTTGTGTCGCCACCATTAGTCCTCGTGGTCTCCATCCTGCAGACTACGCTTCGCCCCCTCTGCTTTGTCGGCCCCTTAAGAGCCAGTTCTTTTGACAACTGTTCCCTAACCGCCGCCGCCGCGTTCGATCGCCTCAACTTACATACACCCCGGTCTTTCATCGCCCTTGATTGTCCACCGAGCACACTAGCACCGACCCTATAAATGCCCGACAGTCTCCCCACAGCAAGTGCCTCTGTCACGCCAGCTCCTTGCAGTCTTTTATGACATCTGTGAGCACGTTGACGCCATGACACTCGATGCAGCCTCCGCTACAGCGATGCGCTACCGGTAGTTGTTTTGGCCGGAAATTAAAGAGTCAGATGACCACATCGTGCAAGTCTCGTTCGAGCTTGAGGATAACTCGATTTGAAGGATATATGGAATGTTAAGGGTCCCACGTCGCCAGTTAATTTTTGCGGTTATATTAGCAGAGTATTTAGGTATTGAAGTCGAGTTGTTGGAGTCTTAATGTTTTAGTGTTTCACATAGCTTTATATTTGGTTTATTTACTAAATTAATAATATAATAATAATAATATCGTGAATCCAAAATATTTAAACTACTTATTATTGTATGAAATAAAATATTTAAAGCAACTCCCATTTTAGAAAAGAAAAGTTTTAGGTAGAGCAGGACAAAGACATAGTTTATATAGCTTAAATTTAGTAGTGCAAGAAGGTCGGATGACTCCGTCATTAAATTGGGTGACCAAGATATTTCCCGCGATGAGTACTTTAAATATCTGGGATCGATAATTCAAAAAGATGGAGGTGTAGATAAAGGTGTGATACATAGAATCCAAGCAGGTTGGTTGAAGTGCAGAGGCGCGTCTGAGATCTTATGTGATCGTAAAGTACCATTAAAATTGGGATCTTATGCTTTAAATATCTTGGATCTACCGTGAGCACGCTGATGCCATGGCACTCGATGCAGCCTCCGCTACAGCGGTGCCGAGTGCGCTGCCGGTAGTTGTTTTGGCCGGAAATTAAAGAGTCAGATGACCACATCGTGCAAGTCTCGTTCGAGCTTAAGGATAACTCGATTTTAAGGATATATGGAATGTTAAGGGTCCCACGTCTCCAGTTAATTTTTGCGGTTATATTAGCAGAGTATTTAGGTATTGAAGTCGAGTTGTTGGAGTCTTAATGTTTTAGTGTTTCACATAACTTTATATTTGGTTTATTTACTAAAATAATAATATAATAATAATATCGTGAATCCAAAATATTTAAAGTAGTTATTATTGTATGAATAAAATATTTAAAGCAACTCCCATTTTAGAAAAGAAAAGTTTTAGGTAGAGCAGGACAAAGACGTAGTTTATAGAGCTTAAATTTAGTAGTACAAGAAGGTCGGATGACTCCGTCATTAAATTGGGTGACCAAGATATTTCCCGCGGTGAGTGCTTTAAATATCTGTGATCGATAATTCAAAAAGATGAAGGTGTAGATAAAGGTATGATACATAGAATCCAAGCAGGTTGGTTGAAGTGGAGAGGCGCGTCTGGGATCTTATGTGATCGTAAAGTACCATTAAAACTTAAAGGCAAGTTTTACCATACTGCAATTAGGCCAGCAATGCTCTACGGTTCTGAGTGTTGGGCAGTGAATGGCGTACATGAGCAAAAAATGGGAGTTGCGGTGATGAGAATGCTTAGGTGGATGTGTGGTCATACGAGACCGGATAAAATTAGAAATGAATGTATCAGGGATAAGACAAGAGTGACGCCAATTGTAGAGAAGATGTGAGAAGCTCGTTTAAGATGGTTCGAACATGTACTTAGGAGACCATTAGAGGCACCTGTTAGGCGTTGTGAGTGTTTAGTTACTAGGCATGTTAAACGGGGGAGGGGTAGACCCAAAAAGACTTGGAATGAAACTATAAGGAAAAACATGATGTACTTAGGCATTAGTGAGACTATGATTACAGATAGGGCGCAATGGCGACAAAAGATCCATATAGCCGACCCCACTATGGTGGGATAAAGGCTTGAGTGTTGTTGTTGTTGTATGAAATAAACATAGTATATTATTAAAAAAATAATATAACAATTTTATTTAAAATATTTAATGATTACAAAATGATAACTTAGTGGAGTTGCAGTGATGTATGCAACTGAGACATCCTAACAGACCAAGAGCTTTGAACTTGTTCCTACACGACCCGATCAATCTAATCAGGCACTCATCGTCCAATTCAGTGCTCGAATGGTTATGTTATTTTTATTTTCCATTGGATTGCAAATTTACCTAGTTCATGAGTTCGCCTCAATTAATCCTTACTATATACTATAACAATATACTAAAGAAAAAAAAACAGAATTTGGATCTTCGAACTACATTGGAAAAGGTCATTGAATGAAGAATTGTCCGTAGATAATCGAACTACCACATGACCTGTAAATGAGATGAAGTGTTCGCCAATGGTTGAACTTTTAAAGTAGTTAAAATGGAGAATCATTATGACTAAAAAAAGATTTTGGTTCACATGTACAATTTGTGTAGCTTCATGATATACCCATGAATTGGTTGGTTCTTATTTGGAAGGTAGTAATTTCTTAACACACAATATTAAGCATCGGTACAACCGTACAGGTAAGAGTACCGAGTATGATGCATATTTAGTACGATGCTACGACCATATCAAAAAAAATTAAGGATATGGGTATATCAGAGAACAACTTAATTTAAATTGATTCATATACACACACACACACAATATTATATATATATATATTCCATCTTTTAAAGATGGAGAATATACAACATCGAAATTTTTCATATTTTACAAGCAGAAACACAACAAATATAAAATATTTAATCCTCGAATACATAATAAGCAAAGATGATCAAATTTAAGTCGAATTCTCCGTAATTCTAACGTAAAAAAATTAAAAATCTAGAGCACATTTTGTTACTATAACAAATAAACACTACTAGTTGCATTTATGTGTCATAATCTTTTCTTTTCTAAAAGACCTGGAGCCAAATTTTGTTTATTTTAGAAAAACAGACTCCTAACACAAAATGCAGGATAATCTGCCAAGTCCAAGCATGTCCGCAAAATAGCAGTGGATCTGCTGAGTATCAGGTACGCACCGGTGGCGGGAGTATCAGTGCTTCAAAGTTAACACTCGAGGTTTTATATTTTTCTAAATAAGATTAATAGATAGATGAAAAATGGATATGTATTTTTTTCTATTTAGAGAATATTCAAGTATCTGAAATAGATTTGATTAATTGATTGTGTCCATGCATATATCTCTACCATATATAAAGATATATCAAACTTATGAATTATCAAGTCATTGAAGAGATTGTGGCCGTCGTATCTCGCTTCATATTTTATCAGCCGTTCGTTTTTTTTTTCTGATTAAAAAATTGCAAATGTCTAGACCTCCTAAAGCTACAGCTGGTGAAGGAAAGAGAGGGAGAGAGAGAGAGAAAGAGAGAGGAGGGAGAGGGAGAGAGGGCGGCAAGAACCAAATGTCTAATATTATATTAGAGGGAGAGAGAGAGAGAGAGGAGAGGAGAGAGGGCTGAGGATAATGATGACAGAAAGAGAGATGGAGAGAGTGTTGAAGGATCGAGAGAGAGAGAGAAAGAGGGAAAGAGAGAGAGAGAGAAAGAGAGGGCGAGAGAGAGGGAGAGGTGCGGTAGAGTGGAAGAGAGAGAGAGAGAGGGAGAGAGAGAAAATAATGATTTTAAGTATATACTTATATTTGTTTACAAAACAAATATTGTAATATTGATGTATATTTTTTTACGGTCATTTAGAGTACTCATATGTATATGTTGCGGGCGCAGCCCGCCTCGATGCGGGCGTAGCCCGTGCGGAGGCGGCCGAAGCCCGCCTAGATGCGGCCAAAGGCCACCTTGTCGCGCTTGCCCGTCGGGGGTGGGCGAAGCCCGCTAGGGGCGGGCAGGGTACTGTCGCGCGGGGCACGGGGGGCCCCCCGTGCACTATCACTCGTATATATATATATTTATTTATAATTTAAGAAATAAAAAAAGATGTTGACTATACCAAAATGAAGAGGTACTAATTGTTGAAACCAGAGAACTGGCTTCGACGTTCGCAACGGGTAGGCAGCTGACCCTTACTTGACCCGAGCTAAAACACGTGACTAGTCGTGGAGAGTCAAAGGACCTTGCACCTATGAAGACCTGAAGACCGAAAACAGACCCCTTGAGCTGCGGCGAGGAGGTCCCGCCACACACCCGGAAGATCAAAGAGAGCTTCCCCTCTCAAGCCAATGCTGCGCCTGGGCACCCTGGAGAGCACTAAGAGACACCTGCCTGTCGACTAGTCGAACGGGGGGGGGGGGGGGAGTGCTAGCTCGCAAGTAACACACGAGGGAGAGAGTTCACAAGAACCCCTGCACCCCAATGTGCCCATGGGGGTCTATTTATAGACTTCCTGAAAAATGGTTTGCGGATAGTCGAAATGGTTTGCCAATAGCCGACTTCCGCTGCTTGAAAAGGTTAAACGAGGGCCAAACATTACTTCCTGAGTCTTCCCTGGCGACCCTGCGACCTTGCAACCCTGCGACCTTGCAACCCTGCGACCTTGCATGTGCACTCGCAGCAGGCCGAACAGTCCACTAGAAAGAGGGAGGGGGAGGTCGAGAGGGGTCTTCCCCCACTGGCCCGCAAGGGGGACGCAAAGGGGGCAAGTGGGGGGCTTCCCCCACTCGTCCAAGGGGGCGGGCGAGTGGGGGAACTCCCCCCACTCGCCCAAGGGGCGGGCGAGTGGGGGGACTCCCCCCACTCGCCCAACCTGCGAGTGGGGGGACTCTCCACTCGCCCAACCCGCGAGTGGGGGGACTCCCCCACTCGCCCAAGGGGCGGGCGAGTGGGCGGACTCCCCCCACTCGCCCAAGGGGCGGGCGAGTGGGGGGACTCCCCCCACTCGCCCCGCTGGGGCAGGCGAGTGGGGGGACTCCCCCCACTCGCCCCGCTGGGGCAGGCGAGTGGGGGGACTCCTTTTGGCTTGACTGGTTCCGGTCGCCTTTGAGCGGTCGCTCCACTTGCATCGGCCACCTTTACTTTCGGTCTGGTCTCGACGAATTACGGGTTATACACTAATAATTATAGTTCATGTGTAGGGACAATAATACTATTTTATATTACTAATCTTGTAAATAAGTAAATTTTGTAGTAAGGGTACAATTAGGGTCGGTTCGGATTGGTTCTTCTCAAAGCTAGGAGCCGAACCATATAGGTTATGTTCCAATTTTTTGAACCGGAGGTCTGGAACCGGACCACGTACCCATGATCTATATCCAAATACAAACTAAAATCTCGGTTTGGTTCTCTGTTCTGTGCCTCTCATCAAAATTTTCACATCAACACATACAACACTAATTTTAAGCTACACAACAATTGGGAATCTGAGTCCAACAAGAAAGAATCTTAAAGTTAGAAAATAATGAGTAAAGTAAATTTTAATGTAAAGAGTTAAGTGTCAACTTTTGCGAAAGCAAAAGAGGTATAGCAATGTAACTTCTGTGGAAGTGTGAGAGCTTAAGTAAAATCTTAGTGGAGAAATAGAAATTACCTTAGCCATATTATAGAAGCAAGTTCTTTGGAAGGCTGTGAGTATCTAAAAAATGTTGTTAGTGTTTGCCGGAAAGACTACACCTTGGTCAAACTGTATGTACTGGAGGGAAGTAGCAATCAAACAACTTACAAGAATCTTGATTAAACTTCTTGTCGATTCGTTGGCCCTTAGCCGTAGAGGCGACGTCAGCAATTGAAGTATCAGCCAGATGGAATGACTCACGAGAGCTAGTTACTAGGTTTTGCTTCAGCCGCCAGCGGGACTGGGAACTGTTCGAAGTGCAAACTGCTAAAGGTTTTATTTTTTTAAGCTTGGACCGCTCAGGTGGCGCTGAATAGTGGATGTTTGGATGGACCGTAGACGTGGACCCGTAGGCAGCAGCTCATATCTGAACATAAATTTTAAATTATTTTTATTAATTATTATAAGCCGGTCCTCGGTTTGGCTCTTAAAAACTGGGAACCCAGCTGTATAGCTGGTTCTGTGATTTTTTTGGCCCCAGATCCAAACCAAGAGCTGTAATAACTGAAGGATCTAGCTAGACCTCATGGAAGATGTTCTGCACCAATCTTTTGACTTTCACTTGGAAGGTCGCAAGCTAAGTTTTTCTATGGCGCCTTTTTTGGATCTTGAACCGTTAGCCTCAAGGCCTGTCCCAATTGTTAAATGCAGAGCTTCACATCCCTAAGAGGCTTAAATACGGCGGGTTACCGCACAGAGTTTTGTAATAATCTTGATCAAGGTATAGTTTGTCGCCATCACCGCCGTTTGTTCCCATCATTCTTCTAGCACGTCAGACCTTTGATACCAAATCGTACTTGCCTAATGTGGAAGTTACTCTCGCTAGTTCACCTGATATTGGCTGCGTAACATTATATATATTATATCAGACACCTGTTAATAGTAGGTCCTAATATATTCATACTTCTGTATTATCTTGGAGTATGTTATGCTCGGACGCAATAGCAGACAATTATCAACCTCAGTTTCTTCCTTCAGGAGAATGGCTTCCTTTTCTCTCATATTCGACTTCTGTATTTTTGGAAAAACTCATGGTCAAAATGAAGCATTTATTCGTGCTCATTCATTTAGGATGCTTTCTTTCATTCTTTTTCTGGTTTTGCATGTTAGGCTAGAAGCTTTAGTGGCCTTACAATATGACAATACTGTAGGCTTCACATTTGTATCACCTTGATTGCTCATATATTAAACGAATACTGATCAATTGCTGGATGTTGATCGCTGTAGCATTGAAACTTGTTTCATCTGTTTTCTTCCATTTCTTTTACTGTGGTGACTGAATATGTCATCATCACATCCATAGGAGCTTGGGAGGCGTACAGAGTTTAAAATAAATGTTGGTGTCTACTTATATCCCGTCAAATGATAGATTTGGCAAATTTCATTGCTTTGTAAAACATATTTTCTAACTTAAGCAGCCAAATGAATTTAATTTCGCATATGTGGTAGTACCAGTATAAGGCCTTATGTTGGTAATCCTGTTAAAAAAATTATGGGTTCCTTTATTTACTTTACTAGTTTTTACTGACTAGAAAGTTTTTGTTGATTGTAGTGACAAGGCTTACTTTGTGGATCTCTTTGTGAGGGCATCTAATTTACCGGCCATTAAAATGTATGAAAAGGTATGTTGCCCGCCGCCTTTTGTTTCGGTAAACTTTGTCCTTCTGCAGTTCTTTGTTCCTCCGTCAGATTACTTTGGGGATAAAAAAAATGTTTATGGATACCGTTCTTGCTAGACTTGAAGATTGTTAGATAATATAGTTTCACATCGGAAAATTCATGTAGCTTTTGCACTTAATGTAGATCCTGGGCCCGTCATCCTATAATCAACTGGTTTGATAGATTCTAACATGAAATCAGAACAGACTAAACTCAACGACCTTTTCTCATAACATTTAAAATAAATTTGCGTAAGAGGCCAAAGACCCTACATGCGAGACGATTTGTTTTCCATGATCACGTATATAGATCTTGTGCTCCACTACTTATATCCATTTGATTTTGGGTTGGATGCATAGATTCTAATAAAGATCATGATCAAATATCCTTAATCTTGTATTTTATTAGGTTAGTGGAGACTATATTGGGTTTAAGGCGCATGAAGTGTTGGGTTTAGTCCCACAATGGGTAGTGGAATATACATTAGCGCAGAAAATACCGGGTGATTGGCCCTCTTTCGTAGACTTGAGCTTTTAGGTTAAAAATAGGTTTGACCATCAGAGTGCTAGGCCCAACGGTGTTTAGGGTACTTTGATTCATTCTCCTAAGAAATGGTATTAGAAGGTTCAGCCAATATGCTTGTGTCTGTTATGGTCAAACATGATTCATGAGAGTGTGGATGACCACCGCGATTTCATGTGATTGAGTTGGCTCTTCGCGAATGATATTTTTTAATATTAAAAAAAATGAAATCTCTCGAGGAGCGATGAACGATATATGAGAGCTCTCTCGTGTAGGCATGTGATAGTTTTAGTCTAGTCTCTTAATCAGCTCGATGAAAAAAATGTTGGTGTAGAAATATCAGGTCATCGACCCTCTCAACAGGCCTAACTTTTCGGCTCTTTGATTCACATTCCTAGTAGAAATATGCTGGTACACTGATGGGTCCATCATAATCTTTGAATGTGACCGCTAGTGCATCCCGCCCTTTGGTAGATTTTTAATTTAAGAGACCATGACAATTATATTTGTTTGTTCTCAACTCGCCCCACCCTTCATCTATTTGTTTTGACCTATGGTTTCCCCACGAGAGACTTATTAGGCTCCGTTTGTTTTGGCGGTAGCGTTTTGGAGCGTTGAGAACGAGAGAAGTGGAAATGGAGGCCCTAGGCAGCTTTGGCGTTGAAGGACAAAAATGATATTTTAGAGCGTTGGGAATGGAGAATGGAAGTTTACCAAACAGATTTTTTCAGCTTTGACGTTTTTTCCCCCACCTTCAATGGAGAAAAAACACCGAAACAAACAGAGTCTTAGGCTTCGTTTGGCGCGGCTTATTTGCTCCGATGAGTTTGGTCAAAAACGTCGTTATCATGGAATGTATGTTTGGCAAGACAAAGGTTATGACCGCTATAAAGAAAATAAACTAGTTTTGAGCATAAAATGCAGGACTTTTTTTAGGTGAGGTCGGACGGCGTTCACGACCACCACCACCGCGCCAAACGAAGCCTTAATCTCAGCTATAGCTATTGTTAGCTTTTTGAACTCTTCCTCGAGGTACACCTCACAGCTAACAAAGTTCACTTCTGCTGGCAGTTGGGTTATGTAGTTTATCGGCGCGTCCTCCGCTACTATTCCGGAGAAGAAGACGGGCTCGGTGAGCAACCATCTCCTCGGTATCAAGCACAAAATGCTAATGCGACTTAGTGCATCTTTCTCGTGTTTATTCTCTTTCTGACATTTTCAGATATGCGGAAGGCCTTGTCGCGGGACGTCGAGAAGAAATCTATGATCCCGCTGAAGAGACCGGTGACTCCCGATGAGCTTGAATATGATTAATTATATTTTGTCTCCATGGATTTGCAGTGGTTGCTTGCTCTATCTTTTATTTTAGGGTTTTATATATTTGGGGTTTTGTTGCCTTCCAGCAAAATGTTGAGCCTCTTTTGGAAGATTAGAAGCACCGTCATCATACAAAAAAATTTATGTTTGGTGGTGCCACAATCAAATTTATCACAACATTCTCAATTATTCTGCACATATTATTATTATTATTATTTATGTTAAAAATAAAAAATGACAATTTAAAATATGAAAAAGAATCTGTTTTCAAATTGGTGGTGATTTGTGCGTCCATGATTACTAGAGTGCCGCAACAGCGTATTAGGTTACTTAACAGTCCTCAGTCATATTGTGGTGATATTTTGGCTTCGTCTGGTGCGGCGGTTGTGGTCGTGAATGCGGTGATTATGAACCGTCGTTTGTTTGTGAACGCCCGACCTCATCTAAGGAACTTCATCCACTTATGTTCAAAACTAGTTTTTTTTAATAGTGGCCATAACTCATCATCATTGTCATGCCAAACATACATTTTATGGCAGTGGCTTTTTTGGCAAAACTCACCGGAGCAAAAAGGTTGAGCCAAAAGGAGCCTAATATTGTCCAAATGTGGAAAAGATTTTTATTTTTAGGGTGCATGATATATTTTGGTGAAACTTGCATAAGTTCAATTTCGAGCACTTTTTTTTCTGAGATGCTCAAAAACGGTAAGCTCAGATTAAATACAACTGTCAATAAAAAACATAAGGCTTTGTTCGTTTGGCAGGTTTTGAGAGACAAGAATTAGTTTTGGCTGAAAACCTATGGCTCTGAGGTTTTGGAAATAGGCAAAAAATAATTTCTTGTGTTTGTTTGAAGATGGTTTTGAGAGAAGAATTCTAAGTTGAAGTCATCGCCTGATGTCAATAGGCGATACTCCGGCCAAAATGATGATGAACAATGTCAAAACTGTCCCAAAATTCATCTAAATAGGTAAGTTTTTGGTACAGAATGATTTTTCAAAGAGCAAAACACGGGTTTTGGGTCAAAACCAATTCCCTCCTTTAAAATAAGCAAACGAGCGCTAGAATTGGTTTTGGTCAAACACCTTTCTCCAAAATTCATAGGTTTTCTGTGAATGTCAATTCCTTCCTAAAAAACATCAAACAAACAAAAAATTTGGAATTGTGATGCTCAATTTCAATTCCTTCCCTTCAAACACTGCGAAACGAATGGAGCCTAAAAGTTGCAGGAACCGCTCAAACCAAACCAGATCGGTCCTTTTTTTTGTCTGGTTCGTATTCCATTTTGTAAAAGCGAGTAAATGTTTGGCATGGGGGTGGGGGTGGTCGTGAATGTGGTGGTTATGAATTGTCTTTCGTGAACGCCCGACCTTACCTAAGGAACTCAATCCACTTGTATGTTCAAAATCAGGTTTTTTTTGGCGGCGATCATAATTATTGTCATGTCAAACCCATTTTATGATGTCGGTGTTTTTATCCAAACTCATCGGACCAAAAACACCGCATCAGATGTGTTGCGTACCCGTAAAGGCCTTGGGGTGCGTCTAGAGAACCCCGCTAAAGAGAGGAGGGGGAACCAGTCGAACCTCGGATCACGGAAGTAGAGGACCCACCGCGCAAGAACGACGCGCTAGAAACAGCGTCAGGTAAGCACAAAACCGCACCCCACTGCCGGGGTGCGGTTAGCCCGCGCCCCACTAAGTGGGGGGCGGCTAGCCCGCACCTCACCCGCATGGGGTGCGCGCGGGTCGGCCAAGCCGCACCCTCCCCCATGGGAGGGTGCGGCCAAGCCGCACCCCCCATGGGAGGTGCGGCCAAGCCGCACCCCCCATGGGAGGTGCGGCCAAGCCGCACCCCCCCATGGGGGGTGCGGCCCAACCGCACCCCCCCATAGGGGGGTGCGGCCAAACCGCACCCCCCCCCCCCCCCCCCCCCCCCCCCTTGGGGGGTGCGGCCCAACCGCACCCCCCCTTGGGGGGTGCGGCCCAACCGCATCCCCCATAGGGGGGTGCGGCCAAACCGCACCCCCCCCCCCCCCCCCCCCCCCCCATGGGGGGTGCGGCCCAACCGCACCCCCCCAGGGGGAGGGTGCGGCCAAACCGCACCCCCCCCCCCCCATGGGGGGTGCGGCCAAACCGCACCCCCCATAGGGGGGTGCGGCCGTAGAAGGGTGCGGCCAAACCGCACCCTCCCGTGCAAGGTGCGGCCCGGTCCCCCTCTGCGGAGGACGTAGCCGAAACCGCATCCCCGCGTCGGAAAGGGCCGAAGTCCGCTTTTCTCGGCTTCGCTCACTTTTTCGCCTCACCTCGCTCGCTTTTTGGCCCTGCTCACTTTTGCGCCTCGCCTCGCTCACTTTTTGTCTTTTCAGTTTCTCACTTTTCAGGAACAGTTTGTCGCCTTTCCTCAAAGGGCAAGACGGTCATTTATGAAAATGGTGATCCGAGTGCCCCAAATCGAGAAATATGACTCGTCAGCCAAGGTGGTTATGGTGGTTACGACGGCAAAATTACCGGGCTACCCCCGGCAAAAACTATAAAAAGGCCCCTAAGGCTTCATTTAAAGGATCCGGACTTTGAGACCAGAGAGAGCTCCTTGAAGATTTCCACGGATTTCTCCTTCGGCGCTTGAAGATCATCTTCGAGGACTTAGAGAAATCCTTATTCGCGAAAGCGGACAAGGTTCTTGCTTTCGTTCCCAAGAAAGCGGACAAGGCTCCCGCTTTCGTTCTCGAAAGCGGACAAGACTCTCGCTTTCGTTCTCAGGAAAGCGGGCAGGACAGTGTCACTTCTGTCCTCTCGAAAGCAGGCAGGGCTGTCTCACTTCTGTCCTCTCGAAAGTAGACAGGGCTGTCTCACTTCTGTCCTCTGGAAAGCAGGCACGGCCTTCTCACTTTGGTTCACTGCTGTACTCGTAGGAAAAGTACTTAGTTTTTCCGATAGGTGGCCTGTCACCCTCGGAGTGCTCTCCCTCTTTCTCTCTACTATTGTAACGAGTAGCGGCCTGTCGCACTCGATCTCTTAGCATCCAGTTGTAACCTCTCAAGAGATAGTGAAATTTGGTCGGCACAGCTCCGACCACGTGATTTTTCACCCTTTCCGGGTTTTCCACGCTAAAAAAGTCCCAGTGTACTCAACAATCTCAAATTGACTGTTTGCGCGCTTAGATTGCTCCCGAGCTAAGGCGGTTCAGTTGGACCGGTCTACCAAGAGCCCTAAGCGACCCGCAACAGTTTGGCGCCGTCTGTGGGAAAAGTTCCCGAAACTCTCTGAGGGCCAACAACAATGGCAAGAAAGAGTGCTCGCACTACTGAAGGATCAATACCGGAGGGGCGCGTCGATCCAGCCCCCTCCCACTCGCTTATCAATGCGCCTCGCGGGGAGGAGGCGGTACCTGCTCCCGTAGCTGGGCTGGAAGTACGCATGCAGCAAATTGAAGAACACCAAGCCGAGATGTTGGCTCTCGTAAGGAATCTCGGGGTACCTCAAGTTCCGATCCAACCGCCGGCCCTGAACGCACCGCCACCCCCAGTTCGGAATCACGCCCCAAACGAAGAGGTCGTTCGGGAGGACGAAGCCTCGGAAGGATTCTCCAACGCAGCAAGCTCCGCTCACCTCGCCCCGCCAGCTAGGGGCCCAGAAGCTGACCACCATCGCAATCGCCCGAGAAGAGATGCCCCTGGTCAGGCAACGGGAAGAAACACGCGAGAAGAAATACGCGACATGATAGAAGAGGAGTACGTCCGAGCAGGGCGACGCGCAGTTCTCGCCCGTCGTCCCGCGCACCACGGCTCCCCACTGTCACCGCAAGTCCTGGCCCATCCAATCCCGAACGGCTTCAAGCTCCCCAGCATCGAGACATTTGACGGAACGGATGATCCGTTAGAGCATGTCAATCACTTCACCACCGTCATGAGGATTTATAGCGCCCCTGATCAGCTCCTCTGTCAAGTATTCCCGGCAACCTTGAAGGGACAAGCACGCACTTGGTTCCACTCCCTACCGAATGGGGCCGTCAGCAACTTCACGGAGCTGGCACAGCAGTTCGCGGACCAATTCATCGCCAACCGCAGAATTGTCCGAGATCCCTCCCACCTCTCAGGGATCCGCCAAAATGACGGTGAAACGCTCAAAGATTTCTTCAGACGCTTCACTACGGAGGCTCGTCAAATCCCAGGGGTGGACCCTGAGCTCCTGCGGGGAGTCTTTCTTGGAGGACTCCGCCCAAGCGGCTTCTACTCAGCTCTCATGAGAGAAACCGTGCCAAGTTACCCCGACCTCGTTCGCCGAGTTGAGGCTCAGATAGCCGCGGACGAGGCCATCGAGGCCCATCGCCGGCAGTTTGAAGGTAATCAAGGGAGGAAGAGAGGATCCGATCAAGCCCCCCGCGAGCGAGAGGAGCGACGCGGCGAGGAGCGCCGCGGTGGCGAACGCCGTCGTAATCCCCAAAGGGACCAGGAACCGTTGCCACCCCGAATCTATACCCCATTGAACACCACTAGAACGAATGTACTCTACGCCATCCAGAACAACCCAGAGCTCCGCATGCCCCGGGCGCAACCCCCAAATCCAAGGGGTGACCAATCCAAGTACTGCGAATTCCATCGAGGGACCGGGCATACCACCGAGGAATGCACCAGACTTAAAGACGAGATCGAGCGCCTCGTCCGCCAGGGACTCCTGGGCAGATTCTTGCAAGGCCAGATCCCTAATCAGCACCAGCAGCCTAGGGACGCAAGGGAGCAACCTCCCGCTCCCCGAGGCGCGGGAGGAGGAAGACCGATGGTAGGAGAGATCGAGACGATCGCCGGACCCTACGTCTCAGCGTCACAAATCCTCTCAATTGCCCAGTCCGGGAGGGACCACGAAGACAAGAAGCTCAAGCAGGACGTCACGATCGCTTTCGGAGAAGAAGATCTGCAGGGATTACGGCTCCCACACCAGGATCCGTTCGTAATAAGTGCAGGGATAGGAGATCCTTGCTTCAAGGTGAAGAGAATACTGGTCGACAATGGAAGCTCAGTGGACGTTCTGTTCCTCTCCACTCTGCAAAATATGAAGCTCACAAAAGATCATCTCAGCCCTGCGGCCGGGCCCGTCTACGGCTTCGAAAACAGACCTGTCCCGGTGCTAGGGATGATCACCCTCCCCGTCACGTTAGGCGAGTTTCCAAGGCAGTCCACATATAGCATCCAATTCGTGGTGGTGGAGTCTACCTCCGCCTATAATGCCATCTTCGGGAGGCCGCTCCAATCAATATTCGGAGCAGTCCCATCTATTCCGCATCTGGCTATGAAGTTCCCAACTGCCGCCGGCATAGGGATCGTAAGAGGAGATCAAGAGGCAGCCCGAACCTGTTACTTAAAGCAGGCTCAGCCGGTAAAGGCGACCGCTCTGAACATCAATAACTTCGACCTCCGGGACGAGGCTACTTTACAGCGCGGAGCACCTGTTGAGGGGCTAATAGAAGTACCACTCTCCCGGCAAGACCCGGCTCGAACTGTTCAAGTCGGGTCACTTTTATCGAAAGAAGAACGAGAGGAGCTTACGACCTTCTTACCAAGAAACGGGGACATCTTCGCCCGGAGCCCGGAAGACATGCCAGGAGTAGACCCGGATGTCATCTACCACTCTTTAAACATCAACCCCGCCTGCCGACCTGTGATTCAAAAGAAGAGAAACTTTGCCCCCGAACGGTTGAAGGCGATCGAGGAGGAGGTAGCCAAACTTCTGGAAGCAGGATTCATACGAGAAGCAGAATACCCCACGTGGCTGGCTAACGTAGTCATGGTAAAGAAGGCCTCGGGAAAGTGGCGAATGTGCGTCGACTATAGCAACCTGAACCAGGCATGCCCAAAAGACAGCTTCCCCCTCCCAAGGATCGACCAACTCGTCGACGCGACAGCCGGCCACGAGCTACTTAGCTTCATGGACGCTTACTCAGGTTACAACCAGATACGGATGAACCCGGCGGACGAAGAGCATACCGCCTTTCGCACCGACAGAGGAGTCTATTGCTACAAGGTAATGCCCTTCGGCCTTAAAAACGCTGGAGCCACCTATCAAAGGCTAATGAACAAGGTCTTCAAGAGCCTCATCGGAGAGACGATGGAGGTTTACGTGGACGATATGTTGGTGAAGAGCGTCCACCGTTGCGACCACTTAAAAGACTTGGGAAAGTGCTTTCAGCTTCTCCGTCGTTTCCAAATGCGGCTCAATCCCAGCAAGTGCGCATTCGGTGTGACGGCCGGAAAATTCCTGGGTTTCATGGTAACCCATCGAGGGATTGAGGCTAACCCCGAAAAGATCAAGGCATTAGAAGATATGTCACCACCTCGTTCGATTAAGGAAGTGCAACGTCTAAACGGGAGGATCGCTGCGTTATCCCGTTTCCTATCACGGACAGGAGACAAATACCTCCCTTTCTTCAAAATCCCCCGGGAGCGCGCCACTCCGGTTTCCAATGGACTGACGAATGCCAGGCGGCCTTCGAACTCCTCAAGCAATATCTGGCCTCACCGCCGCTTTTGTCAAAACCCACCTCGGGAGAGACCCTGTTCTTGTACCTAGCGATATCACCTACATCTCTTAGCTCGGTACTCGTAAAGGATGAAGGGGGGGTGGGGGGGGGGGGGGGGGGGGGGGGGGGGTGCAACGATCGATTTACTACATCAGCAAAGTCCTCACTGACACCGAAACCAGATACCCCGCGGCAGACAAGACGGCCTTGGCTCTTGTCTTCTCAGCCAGAAAGCTTCGGCCCTACTTCCAGGCTCATACCGTAAAAGTGTTGACACAACTCCCGCTACGGGCAATCCTTCAGAAACCAGAAGTCTCGGGGAGGCTAGTAAAGTGGGCTGTAGAGCTCGGCGAGTTTGACATTAAATTCCTACCGCGACCTGACATCAAGTCGCAAGTACTCGCCGACTTTGTTGTGGAATACACCATTCCGCCAGAAACGAACCTAGCCAAAGACGCCCCTAGCCCCCGGTGGACTCTCTATGTCGACGGTGCCTCAGGAACAGAAGGGGCAGGAGCAGGAGTACTCCTCGTAAGCCCCGACGAGATCACCTTGGATTACGGGCTCCGGTTAAAGTTCCCCGCAACAAATAACGTTGCAGAATACGAGGCGCTAATCGCCGGTCTCCGGCTCGCCATCGATTGCAAGGCGGAAAACCTGACGGTCTACGCCGACTCCCAACTCGTAGTCTCGCAAGTCGAAGGAGACTATGAGGCCAAAAGCGACCAGATGGCAAAATACCTCGCGCTTGCAAAATTGCTCCTTCAGAAAATCTCGACGCATCAAATCTTGCACATCCCCCGAGAGCAGAACTCCAGGGCGGATGCCCTGTCTAAGCTCGCCACTTCACCATCCAGCTACCAATCTCGAAGACGCCGGATTGAAGAGATCGTGGTCCCAAGCATGCAGGGACCATGGGAGATCGCCGCCATCCACCAAGAAGAGTTATCCTGGATGACTCCATTGCGAGCTTACCTTGAACACGGACACCTCCCTGAAGATAGCTTAGAAGCGCGAAGGTTACGGATGCGGGCGGCATCATTCACAGTAATAGACAGAGAACTTTACAAACGGGCATTTTCGGGCCCATATCTAAAGTGCCTACCGACAGACGAGGCAGACTATGCCCTCCGAGAAGTACACGCGGGAATCTGCGGAGAACACCTAGGCGGGAAGACATTGGCGCGGAAGGTACTACGCCAAGGATTCTATTGGCCAACAATGAAAAGGGACGCAATCGAGCTAGTTCAAAAATGCAGGAGCTGTCAACTGCACGCCAATACATCCCATCAGCCCCCGGTTTCGCTTTCCGCACTCCAAGGTGCGTGGTCATTCGCGCAGTGGGGAATCGACCTTCTCGGCCCACTGCCTCTAGCATCCGGGCAAAGGAAGTTCATCATCCTGGCCATCGATTACTTCACCAAGTGGGTAGAGGCGGAGCCCCTGGCCAAAATCACGGAAGAAAACGCTAAACGATTCGTCTGGAAGAACATCGTCTGCCGCTTCGGCATCCCAGCAACAATCATTGCCGATAACGGCACCCAGTTCACCGGGAAATCCTTCACCAAAATGTGCGAAGACCTGAAGATCAACCTCCGTCACACCGCAGTAGCACATCCACAAACCAACGGACAAGTAGAAGTCACAAACCGCACCATCCTCAAAGGATTGAAGACGCGTTTAGAAGAAGCTGGGGGACAATGGGTGGACGCACTCCCAAACGTACTGTGGGCGTACCGCACAACAGAGCGGACCCCCACGGGAGAAACGCCTTACAATCTCTGTTACGGTACCGAAGCTATCATCCCCGTCGACGTCGGCGTTCCAAGCACTCGAGTGCTAACCTTCGATCCCAGCGAAAATGACGGACTGCTTCGGGAAAACCTCGACCTAATTCCCGAGGTTCGGGATAACGCTGCCCAGCGCGCCGCATCCTACCAAAGGCGCATAGCCCGAGGCCATGACAGAAGGGTAAAACCCAGGTCAATCAACGTAGGAGATCTCGTCCTACGCAGCATCGAAGCAGCCGACAAAGGCCCTCAAGGAGATAAGCTCTCACCGGCCTGGGAAGGCCCATACGTTGTCACTACGGTTGTAAAGCCCGGAACATACATGCTCAGAACGGCAGAAGGAAAGACTCTACCACGGACCTGGAACGCCCAGAACCTGCGCCGCTTTTACCAGTAACATAGTCGTCTATCGTCAACTAAGCCGCGAGCCCCGACTCGTGCAAACTTATCTTACCGTTTATTATGTAAAAGCCGCGAGTTTAGGCTCGTGCACCTATCTTCTGTTATGTACTAAGCCGCGAGCCCAGACTCGCGCAAACTGGTTTTATGTTAGAAAAACTATGTTTAAAAAAGACTTCTTGCTATAAAAATAGACGCGTACCTCGTCACCTATATTTAATAAAGGAAAAATCTTTACTTCGGGGCCCTGCCCCGGGGACTTTGCATCGCCGTCGATTGAAGGCTCGCCCTTCTCCTCCGCCGTCAAGTCCCGGTGTCGTAGGGGCCTGCACCCCTTACGTTCACCCTCGGTTTGAATACAAACGCTATTCACCGGCCAAGCCGCGATCCAGACTCGTGCAAAAAGCCGCGAGCCAGACTCGTGCAAAAAGCCGCGAGCCAGACTCGTGCAAAAAGCCGCGAGCCAGACTCGTGCAAAAAGCCGCGAGCCAGACTCGTGCAAAAAGCCGCGAGCCAGACTCGTGCAAAAAGCCACGAGCCAGACTCGTGCAAAAAGCCGCGAGCCAGACTCGTGCAAAAAAGCCGCAAGCCCAGACTTGTGCAAGCTAACTTTCTAAAAGTCGCGGGCTCAGAACCGTGCAAAGTTTTGCAGGAAACCCTCAAGCTGTTCAGATATAAAAACCGCCGCAGAAGAATCAAAACCTCCGAACTCCTCGCAACAAGATTCGGACTCCGGAAGTTTGGGGGGCTTATGTTGCGTACCCGTAAAGGCCTTGGGATGCGTCTAGAGAACCCCGCTAAAGAGAGGAGGGGGAACCAGTCGAACTCCGTATCGCGGAAGTAGAGGACCCACCGCGCAAGAACGACGCGCTAGAAACAGCGCCAGGTAAGCACAAAACCGCACCCCACTGCCGGGGTGCGGTTAGCCCGCGCCCCACTAAGTGGGGGCGGCTAGCCCGCACCTCACCCGCATGGGGTGCGCGCGGGTCGGCCAAGCCGCACCCCCCATGGGAGGTACGGCCAAGCCGCACCCCCCATGGGAGGTGCGGCCAAGCCGCACCCCCCATGGGAGGTGCGGCCAAGCCGCACCCCCCCATGGGGGGTGCGACCCAACCGCACCCCCAATAGGGGGGTGCGGCCAAACCGCCCCCCCCCCCCCCCCCCCCCCCCCCCCCCTTGGGGGGTGCGGCCCAACCGCACCCCCCATAGGGGGGTGCGGCCAAACCGCACCCCCCCCCCCCCCCCCCCCCCCCCCCCCCCCCCCCATGGGGGGTGCGGCCCAACCACACCCCCCCCCATGGGGGGTGCGGCCCAACCGCACCCCCCCCCATGGGGGGTGCGGCCCAACCGCACCCCCCCTAGGGGGAGGGTGCGGCCAAACCGCACCCCCCATGGGGGGTGCGGCCAAACCGCACCCCCCCCCCCCCCCCCCATGGGGGGTGCGGCCAAACCGCACCCCCCATAGGGGGGTGCGGTCGTAGAAGGGTGCGGCCAAACCGCACCCTCCCGTGCAAGGTGCGGCCCGGTCCCCCTCTGCGGAGGACGTAGCCGAAACCGCATCCCCGCGTCGGAAAGGGCCGAAGTCCGCTTTTCTCAGCTTCGCTCACTTTTTCGCCTCACCTCGCTCGCTTTTTGGCCCTGCTCACTTTTGCGCCTCGCCTCGCTCACTTTTTGTCTTTTCAGTTTCTCACTTTTCAGGAACAGTTTGTCGCCTTTCCTCAAAGGGCAAGACGGTCATTTATGAAAAATGGTGATCCGAGTGCCCCAAATCGAGAAATATGACTCGTCAGCCAAGGTGGTTATGGTGGTTACGACGGCAAAATTACCGGACTACCCCCGGCAAAAGCTATAAAAAGGCCCCCAAGGCTTCATTTAAAGGATCCGGACTTTGAGACCAGAGAGAGCTCCTTGAAGATTTCCACGGATTTCTCCTTCGGCGCTTGAAGATCATCTTCGAGGACTTAGAGAAATCCTTATTCGCGAAAGCGGACAAGGTTCTCGCTTTCGTTCCCAAGAAAGCGGACAAGGCTCCCGCTTTCGTTCTCGAAAGCGGACAAGGCTCTCGCTTTCGTTCTCAGGAAAGCGAGCAGGACAGTCTCACTTCTGTCCTCTCGAAAGCAGGCACGGCCTTCTCACTTTGGTTCACTGTTGTACTCGTAGGAAAAGTACTTAGTTTTTCCGAGAGGTGGCCTGTCACCCTCGGAGTGCTTTCCCTCTTTCTCTCTACTATTGTAACGAGTAGCGGCCTGTCGCACTCGATCTCTTAGCATCCAGTTGTAACCTCTCAAGAGATAGTGAAATTTGGTCGGCACAGCTCCGACCACGTGGTTTTTCACCCTTTCCGGGTTTTCCACGCTAAAAAAGTCCCAGTGTACTCAACAATCTCAAATTGACTGTTTGCGCGCTTAGATTGCTCCCGAGCTAAGGCGGTTCAGTTGAACTGGTCTACCAAGAGCCCTAAGCGACCCGCAACAAGATGGACCTTAAATAATCGATCTGCAAGGGGCTATTCATTAGACACTGCATTGGGGCTTTTCATTTGCAGACAAACACATGCATCCCTAGTAAGGGTTCAATGAGCTGAGCTTGGCAAAGCATACGAGCTCTAGCTCGGCAAAAACACAAGTTCGAGCTCAAGACCTAGATATTGAGCTCAACGAGTCCTCAAGTTGAGCTCGAACTCACGAGCTATGTTTTTTTTTTTATATTTATAACTTAAAAAAGATCAAATAAAAAGCTCATAAGTGAGCTTGTGAGCTGATGAACAAAATAGCATGCGAGCTCAAGCTCGGCATACTCGAACTCGAGCTGTTTTTCGAGTCGGCTTAAGTCAATTTGCGCCCCTGATCTTTGGATATTATTTACAATTCAAATTTTGCAGTCCCTCTTTGTGCACCATTATATTTTCGATGACAGATTCAGATTCAATGGCGAATGACAATGTCCTTACGTCTCATCCTTGGAGAAAGTTCCCTGCGCTGATCGCAGCATGCCATGCTGCGGTAATAAATAGCCTCAAAAATTGTGTGGGCCCACTTATTCTCTCCCTTTCTTCTCAGCGCAAAATCCCGAAACCCTCAACCCTCGCGCTGTGCCGGGTAAAACCCTACCTCCCAGGCGTGCTTCCCCCACCCCCATCTCCGGCGCAACCCTCAAGCTCCGCCATTGATCGGAAGATCGCTGGACTGTGCGCAAGCGGTCATCCCTGTTCAGTACGTCGGAGAGAACTAGCGTTGATAGCTCGGAAACAAAGGGTAAATCGTTTGCTGTCATGGGTGATTGTTCCAGTGATTTGGGGAAGTTTTGCGGCTGTCGTGTTGATTTTTTCTGCTACTTAACCTAGGTAATTTCATTTTCTTGTTACAGGGTTCAAGTTGATTAGGAAGAACCCAAGGTAAATCGCATTTCTTTGATAATTATTTTGTGGTTACAGTTGTATCTTTAGTTGTCGTTACAGTTGTATCCTCGCATTTCGTTGTCTTTACCTGTTCTTGTTACAGTTGTATCTTTAGTTGTCGTTACAGTTGTATGTATCCTTATTTCATACTCAACAAGCTGTAAAGCCCCAAAAGCAATTGAGTGAAGCAACGAGTAAAAACAAAAGCTGCTTGGTTGTAATGGCAGATCAAGTGCGCGGCTTGCCCCTTTAATTCCCAACAGTTCATGAAAAATATTTCTTCTTTGACATTTAGTGAACAACTTCTGCAAAATGATATTAACTTGTCTTATTTCTGGTTACACTTGTATGCTACTTTCCTTGTTGTTCCAGTTGTAACTATATTTGTTGTTACAGTTGTAACTGTATGTTTTGTTACAGTTGTATCTGTATCTCTAATTACAGTTGTAACCGTATGTTTTGTTACAGTTGTATCTGTATCTCTACTTACAGTTGTAACTGTATGTCTAGTTACAGTTCTAACCGTATGTCTTGTTACAGTTGTATCTGTATCTCTTGTTACAGGTCTATATGTATCTCCTGTTACAGTTGATGTTTCTTTTATTACCGTTGTCATTTGTGTTATTATATTTGGTTTTTCAGATGCCCGGTAGCCCATACAGTTGTATCTCTTGTTACAGGTCTATATGTATCTCCTGTTACAGTTGATGTTTCTTTTATTACCGTTGTCATTTGTGGATTCCACTATTCCAGTGAACGCATATGAATGCGAGAGTGAAACCAAGCTTAGTAGCATGATCAGGAATGTGAAGAATAGGGCGAACCGGAAGAAGAAGAATTTAGGGACCCCTATTAAGGAGTACCCTGGCAAATATTCTATATCTGTACGACTACGTGAGATCATCGAATATGTTCTCTTGAACTTCAAAGAAAGGTATTAGTGCTGAATTTTTAAAATTATATCCTCCTTATTTTATTTTGTAAATTTCCATGACTTAATTCTATTTTATGTTATAGTAATTGCACCATCTTCCAGAGCGGAAATATTTTGCTAACTAGAGGTTTAGTTGATGCCCTTTTGGGTGAAGGATGGGTAGAAGATACTCATCTCAATGCCTATGCATTAGTTCTTAGCACAAAGAGGAAGAGGTCGCCCAAAAAAATCAAAAGTTTTCTATATGTATCTCCGGATTTTGCTGTACGTAATATTTGATTAGTTCTAACTTTTGATTCGCATATTTATTTACTCATTTTCCATTTTCGAAACCTATTGCAGAACTGTAAGCGGAGTAATTTCAAAAATGCCAAAATACTTCTAAGTCACATAACAGAGGAGAACGTTAAATCCTCTGAGATTATTTTAATGCCATGTCACTTTGACTGTCATTGGGCTTTGTTAGTATGCAAACTCAAAGAGGGGCACTGGGAGTATTACGACTCTCTGCTTACAAGCCGTCATCGAGCTACGTTACCGGCTTTGGTATTCTTACACTATCAATTATAGTACCTATAATTGTGTTAATCATTTTTCATTGTTGCAATATTTGTGATATGTCATTTTTCACGGGTGTAGGTCCATACATTTTATGAGGATGTTAGTGAAGTTTTGCCAGGCGGTTTTTTGGATTGGCCAATACTTGATGTTCCGGACTTACCGATGCAGGAGAATGGCAACGACTGCGGAGTTTTCGTTATGAAATACATGGAGGCTGTTATATCAAATCAAAGAAGACCATCAGATAGTTGGAGGACTTGGCAGTCAGAAATGCCCAAATTTCGGGCCGAAATAGCCGCCGACATTTTTAAAACATGTTCATCGTTAATATCGGCTAACATTTCTTAGACTAGATGTTCCGTAAAGACATTACTACTGTGAGCCGTTTTATTATGTTCGTATTTTTTGGCACGTATGAAACTGGAAAAACTGCTATATGTTAATCTTTCTACATGTTAATTACATTCTGCTTAAGGAGTTAACTGCTCTATGTTTAATTATGTTTATTGCCAGAGTTACCTCAGGTCAGGTGGACATTACAATCAAAGCTAAACTTGTTTGCTGCTACGTGGCAAGCATGAACATTACATCATTTAATAAATATTTCACTGCTTGGCGCATATGAGGAAATGTAATTGGTTTAATATAATGCATTCTTTTTTAGCTTACAGTTACTTATCATGATAAGAGGCGAGGCTCCACTGAATTGTAATGAGCTTGTTTTAGAGGTGCAAGTGATTTATCAAATGTTTAGAGGTGCAAGTTTGTATACTTCCAGAGAGCCAGAGGATGCCCCGATTTGGCCCAGAAGAAACAAACAGATCAAATTTTTATATTATAGGAATCCAATAATAAAAAACCAAAACTTAATATGTGCAAACTTTAGTGGAAGCATGCACCAAGGTTTGGATGTCATTCAAATAAATATGTTAAAAAGAAAACATCCATGCCATTCAAATAAATATGTGCAAACTTTAGTGGAAGCCTGCATCAAGGTTTGCATCAATAGTTATAATCATAGCTAAATTTGTTTGCTGCTACATGGCTAGCATCAAGGTTTGAATACGTCGGGTATACTAGAGAAATTAAATGACATATCGAAACTAAAATCGCCACTTAAATCGAACGCATTTGGAGTTTCCGGTTCATAAGACTGATGATCGTTTGTTGAAGAACTTACGAAGTTGAACTCCTTTGTAATGGGCGACGAATCTTCTATAAGAACGGTGCCGAAGTTTAAATTATTCGTCTGTGCTGTTGAATCTTTGACGACCGCGATCCCAGCAGTTTTTTTCTTATCCGTTTTCTTTCCTGTAAAAATTCATAAAGTTTAACAATAGCAAATAACAAATGTTTGAAAACATAATTATTGTAAACACTTACGCGACTTCGTAGTTCCTCTCTCCCAGTGATCCTTCATACGAGCATTAGAGGCACCTTTAGGCCTCTTGACCGGGGGATTTTGAACACATGTACTAGTGTTGTCTTTGTCATCTACATACCCTTTCAGCTGCCTTTCATTCAAATGCACCATATGATCGGTTTTCTGTGACAGTTCATTCATGACGCGCATCACATGCTCTTTGGCAATTTTGCAGTTCTCAATCCGGTTGGCTAAATCATAGCTAAACCGCATCAAGTGGTTTCTGAATATCATATTAGAATCATTCTCGCTCATCATAGGATTATTTTGGAGATATATACCATTCTTAGCATTACGAGTGAACCGTTTGAGGACATATTTTTCTGAGATTTGCTCCACATTTTGTACATTGTATACCCTTAAGATATGTTCACATAATATCCCTTTAGTTTCAAATCCTCTACACGAACACTCTGCATCCATGTTGCATATGTTATAGTTCACAAACCATCGCTTATCTTCCTCACGTCTCTCCCTTTCCTTTGTGACATATGTTATATGCCTTTCATCGTATCTCGTCTCGTCAACTATACAAACTCCAATGGCTCCTAACATGAAAGATTTTTCGAAAATGCCGAACATTTTACGAGTGTACAACTTCGACAAATGTTTGAAGAGTGAACCATTATTGTACCTTAAGCTAACAACTCCATGCTTGCATCTAAAATCTTCGTCGTGCTCACCCCTCCGCCATGAGTACACAAGCTTCTCCAAACCCAAAAAACACTCCACAAGTGAACTAGTGCCCTTCGAACTTCCATGCAAACAATTATTAGCTGATTCACTCCGTTGCGTTGACAAAATACCAAGATCTAAAATGTCTTTGCTAAAAGCAGTGACCACTTCTTCCTTATGTTATATAAATCTCCCAACCATTTGTTACCCTGCAGATTTCCTGTCGTTAGCATCTCGATCCAACATCTTTCAAACTCGGCTTCACTATCACACTTGCTCATGCATTGATAGAATAATGCCCGAACATTTCTGTTTTGGTTGAATAAGGGGACTTTTGAAGGTGCTTTCTTCGATATGTGCCATTGACATAGACGATGGCGACTGGTAGTGAAAACCCGCTGAATAGCTGAGGCCATGGCTTGATCTTGATCCGTGAAAATTGTTAGTGGTTGTTTACCACTAACAAATTTTAGAAAAGTCTCAAACACCCAACAAAAGGAATCTGTAGTTTCTTCAGCAATGAAAGCCTCACCAACAAAAATATTCTGCCAATGATTGTTCACGGCGATAAAAGGCGCACATGCCAAGTTATATTTATTAAGTCTATATGTCGTATCGAAAATAATAACGTCGCCAAAACAATCATAGTCTATTCTGCTATGTCCATCCATCCAAAAAAAGCTTGTGAGCCTATTTTGTTCATCTGTTCTCACATCATACGAGAACATATTATCTTCCAATTGCCTCTCCTGAAGTATTCTTAGCAAGCTAGAGGAGTCACCACTATCTATTAGAGCTCTTCTTTCTCGTTGAACAAAGTTGAAGGCATCAGTCTTACAGAATCCAATATTTTCCACACCACCAGCTTCATCGGAAAGGAAGTTGTAAGCATCCACTGGTCTTATTCCAGCACCTGTCATATTCATCATTAAACTACCTTGCATTTGAGATATTTTTCGGTTGGACCTCAATAAATGCATCTCATTCTCCATTGCGAGTGGATGATTGTGCTCCTCGACAAACCTCGTCACTTCCCAATTCTTGCCCTCTACATCTGAATGAAAAGAAATGCAAGCAAGACATCCGGTACGCGTTTCTAATTTGCAGTACTTCTTCGGTGAGACCTTTGTATCCTTCCGACCTGCTTTGGCACAACTATATTCTCGTACTTTGATAATTCTTGTGTGCGTCCAATACGTTATGTGTTGTTTGCGAACGCTGAATCCTTTGGTGTGAGCATAATTACAGTACATAGCATAAGCCTCAGTCTCCGAATGGACAATAGGGAAAACAACTGAACTCTTCTTCACCTAAAAGAAAAAATAACAATATCAAATAAATAATACAGTGTTACTGAATACAGTCTTAATTGACATTAATAAGACAGTCCAAATACAGTTGGATTTACAATTACAAATACAGTTCAAATTGTAAAAAAATATACAGTGAAAATACGGTTGAATACAGTTGGATTTAGAAATAAAAATACAGCCATAATACAGTATAAAACATATTCAATGCAAGGAATACAGTCTTAATTGACATTAATAAGACAGTCCAAATACAGTTGGATTTACAATTATAAATACAGTTCAAATTGTAAAAAAATATACAGTGAAAATACGGTTGAATACAGTTGGATTTAGAAATAAAAATACAGTCATAATACAGTATAAAACATATTCAATGCAAGGAATACAGTCTTAATTGACATTAATAAGACAGTCCAAATACAGTTGGATTTACAATTACAAATACAGTTCAAATTGTAAAAAAATATACAGTGAAAATACAGTTGAATACAGTTGGATTTTAGAAATAAAAACACAGCCATAATACAGTATAAAACATATTCAATGCAAGGAATGCAGTATTATGTTACATTAATAATACAATTACAAATACAGTCAAACTAATAAGCACAAGGGTAGAAAACAATGGAATTCACAACATATGATTCGAAGGACTTACAATGTCAACATTATCATCTACTTTCTCAGACGACATCATACGTGATTATGCAAAGCTCTATGTGGACAGTCAAAAAACTACAAAGGGAGCAACATAAATACATTTCAGTGCTTACAACCAAATATGGTGCTAGATAATCTGAGAGGGAGCTAAGGGAATCTCTTACCTTTCAAGAAAACGAGCAGCTGGGTTTGGTTTGCAGCTTGGAGTTGGCGGAAGCAGATGGACTTGGAGGAAGCTCGGGTCACCAACAGCTGGGTAGTGTTTGTAGCTTGGAGTTGGCCAAAGCTCGAACCGAGAAATAAAAGAGCATTACGAGCCGTTGCCCTTCGCTGATCGCCGGAGGTGTAGCGTATCACCGGATTGGAAGGGTTTTGCTGAAGAGGGCGGTTTTCGCGCCCTTTCTGTGTTTCGACAAATTTGGGGGGGAAGAGACGAAGGGGCGAATGGTAGAAAAGAAGTGGGCCCACGCTATTTTTGAGGCTATTTATTACCGCAGCATGGCATGCTGCAATCAGCGCAGAGAACATTTTCCCCCTTGGCAGACGGGAATTATTTTTCCTTACAGTGAGCTCCGTGCGTTAATAAATAGCAAAAAAATTACCACGGGCACCACTTCATTTTCGAAAAGCCACCTGAATTTTTTTGCGCTCCCAGTTTTTCCTTAAAATTGAAATCATGGAACCGTTATTAGCAATCTATTTTCTATTAGAATTCTACACAATGCCAATTCCATCGTGCATCCAAAATTCCAAACAACATTTTAGCCCAATTTCAATTCAACTGGCCAAATTTCATCCTGCAGTCGAACAACAAAATTAAAATTTTGAACACAACCAATTCCTACGCGTATTGATTTTTGTCGGAAAGTCAATTCTCTGCATCAAAACAAACTTAAAGATATCCAGACAATCTAAGATGTGATTGTATTTTATAAGATGCCAGTGATATTATAGGCGAATTAATGTACAAAAAATGTCCTATTAAACAGATGTAGAAGTCGATTTACTTGGTTTTAATTGTAGAGAAAATCATTCTATTTTGTATCTTACTAAAAGAGGGTTTTCAATGGGTTCCTCGACTCCGCCTTTGAAGATTTCTAATTATTTGGTTGAGTTTGGACAAAAACACCACCATCATAGAATGCATGTTTGGCAAGACAATGGTTATGACCGCCACTACCGTGCCAAACGGCGCCTTCATCTCCACCGCTTCGGCTTCTTGTGCATTCTACAACTCTACCTGTGAAAATTTATCTCATATTTTCGTCGATTAATAATGGTCTTCTTCTCCCTGGACTCAGGTACAGAACATATTTTCATTTCTTCAAAGTAGGGTTCTTCTCCCAGGATTCTCAGCTTATAAAAATCAACAGCAACCTCAATAGCTCGTGATATTCCCTAAATGGGTTAATGCATTAGCCTTAATTGCACAATCAAGGAAGAAAACATTTGTTACAGCTTCTATCAATAAATCTATGCATGCGAATAAGGGTGATAATATACGGGAACCTGGAATTGAACTCGACTGGAACTTCAAGCTAACAACAACTTTACATACACCAGACATTGTGACTACAGTTGCCCAGACAAGCCGAATATTATTTTTTATACCATTTAAACAATTATTAAGCGCAAATACTTACCGGGGCGTTCATCGCCGTTGGTCCCACATAAGGTCCTCGGAGAACTGGAGGAAAGCCGCCCTGGGGTTATCATTTGCGATCGACAAATAATATGATGCAGTTTCATCGTCCACATGCATGCTTCTCTTCATCGAATCTACTATTTTTCTCCTGCTCCATTCTGTGATGAAACCGCTAGGAAAAGGCGCAGAGCTTCCCCTGGGTTGGCCTTCTAAATATAGCACGGCGACTTCCCTCTTCGCGTGGCCGTCTAATTCGATGTAGCAGATGCTGTCCTGAAGAAGACGCGGATTGCTTATTGGTATGAGAAGCCTCTCCCTCGAATATATGCCGTGGTCGCTGATCATATTGTTCAGACGCTTTATGTCCATTACCTGCATGCGTTGGATTCAAGAATGAAAAGCTGACAAACAGGAAAATACGAGTTTTAAGAGGGGGAACAAAGTAATAAAGCTTGGTTAGTAGGCTGACAAACTGGAAAATATGAGTTTTAAGAGGGGGAACAAAGTAATAAAGCTTGGTTAGTAGGCTGAGGTTGGCCTGGAGTTATGCCAAAAGAAGCATATGGGTTGTTTGATGTCATGCACTTAGGTTTGTCAATATCTTTAAAGGGTTATTTACCGCGACCTCCCCTCGA
Source organism: Dactylorhiza incarnata (assembly GCA_033032865.1). Taxonomy (NCBI): domain Eukaryota; kingdom Viridiplantae; phylum Streptophyta; class Magnoliopsida; order Asparagales; family Orchidaceae; genus Dactylorhiza; species Dactylorhiza incarnata. Next base: position 732,831 of record JAWHQI010000304.1, read on the forward strand.
AGTTTGTGTAATTACAGCTTGCACCTCTCTAACTTTTAAAATTACAATTGCCCCCCTTCAATGTTTATATTTCATAACATCCATGCACAACAAGACCCCTTGAATATTTACTCCAAGGGGGGTACTTTTGTACATGGATGTTATGAAATGCAAACATTGATGTGAGGTTTTTGTAATTTCGAAGATTAGAAGGGTGCAAGCTGTAATTATACAAACTTCGAGGGGAGGCCCCGGTAAATAACCCTATCTTTAAATAGTATAGTGTCAAAGAACTCTTAGAAATAATGATCTATGCGAACTAATTTCGTAATTGAGTGTGCGTCACGGGCTATTATAAGGACCATATGTGTAATTAAAGTGATCATGTTAACGCCAATGAGTATGCTAATTGTGCAATTAAGATTTCTCAATAAATAGAGGAGGTATGGGTCATGGGTTATGTGATGAATAAGAAGCCTTCCGCATGGACAGGAAAATCCTTCGTTTTCTCCACAAGATTCAGAACGACTTGGAAAATCTAGTTGCATCCACCTTTTGTAATCGAATGGATTAAGGTGACGCTTCCGCTTTTCAAACTGATTCGACATGAAGAATCCTTCATGAAGACGATTTATCCCTACAAGAACAATGGAAAACTTATGTCCTAAGACATGAACAACTTAAAGTTGGGAGATTAAGTTAATAATTAAAGATATCAGTGGCATCTTATAAAATACAATCACATCTTAGATTGTCTAGATATCTTTAAGTCCGTTCGGATGTAGGGAATTGACATTCCGACGAAAATCAATACACGTAGAAATTGGCTTTGTGCAAAATTTTAATTTTGTTGTTTCCGGCTGCAAAATAGAATTCAGTCAGCAAAATTGGAATTGAGCTAAAATATTTCTTACTGCAGGATGGAATTGACATTGTGCAGAATTTCAATCAAATTTTGAAATACAGAGAGAAAGAAGAATTGATCGAAGCAGAAATTATTTAAGGCGGAAAAGAGTTTGCTAAAAAGAGTTCCATGACTTCAATTTTTAGTTGTAAAATTTATTGAATGGCGAAATTTTATGGTGCGGGTTTATTAATTGTAAAGATTAATGGCTAAATTTCTATAAAGATGCATAAAAAACATTGTTCTGTACTTCTGTATGCCGAATGCTTGGAGTAATGGCTGCAATCCAATCCTCCGCCAAGCCAGATCGAGCATCTACACCATAAATTGCATCGGGGCACACCCATTCTGCCTCCGAGCCATCGTCATGTTCGATCAGGTCCGCCGACGCTTTCTTTCCCTGAAAAATGCAACTCTAATTACCGAAGGTTGAGTGATTTAGGGTTTCTACCCAGCATTAGACTGTGTAACTGAGAGTATGCGGATCGGAGAAGAAATCGAATGGTCAGGAAGAGGAGGATGAAGAAGAAAAAGTGGAGGAAGAAGAAGAGGAAGATCAACTGCACCGCTGGAGTAAAACGAGCGAATATCCAGGGAGGGGGTAAGAATTCAGCCCATCGCTTTTTAGGTCATTTTGAAAATCTATGGAATTGGAGCAAAACCAATTCCGGGTCAATTCCTGCGCAGACGTACACAAGATTTGAATTGATTTATCCCCAATTCTAATTCCCCAAAGTCAATAACCACGCACCGAACGGGATATCATTGAACTTAATACTCAGTGAATGAGTTTATGGTGTCCTCCCTGCATTTCATAGTATGTCAGTTTTTTTTGTTATACCTAAAATTGTAACACTAAGTTTCTTAGTCATTTTTTTAGAAATATTATGAATAAACTTTTGAACTATACTTCAATTTAATAATGCATATCATTCACAATCAAATGAAGCACAAGACTTTGATAGTAAATAGGAACTTTATAATATAGTTAGATGAGCGCGAGAAGACAAACCCAATGAAATTTAATATTTCTGCAAACTTAGTTGTACTCAAACAATACCAAGAAATACTAACTTGAAATAAAAAAAAAGTGAGGCTCAATCTATTTTTAATATCTCTGATTGTACATTGCTAACCTTCCATGGCCAAAATAGTGTTGAAGCCCATGAAATTAATGATCACATTTAAAGTTTACAAAGGTCCAAAAACTATGTATATATCAAATGTCAAGTATAATTCAATGGCCAATGAGCACAATAGAAACAACAGTTGTTATTATAGACCTAAATCGCACAATTTATAGTTCACGGACATTACTCGGTATGTTGGAGAGGAAGACGAATCACTAACATCACTGATTGTTCTTCGATCGAAGCATGTGAGTAACATTACTCAAATATATATCAGTATTCTATCGAGGCTTTCTCGTCGGGAGACTAGAATCTTCCATCCAAGGGAATTGATATAGACATATATCATGATTTTAAGACTTTTTATATTTATGCTCATTACATTTTCAGATTGGACTTTTATTTAGACAACAACACTCAAGCCTTTATCCCACAATAGTGGGGTCGGCTATATGGATCCTTTGTCACCATTGCGCCCTATCTTTAATCATAGCCTCACTAATACCTAAGTACATCATATCTTTCCTTATAGTTTCATTCCAAGTCTTTTTTGGTCTACCCCTCCCCCGTTTAACATGTCTAGTGACTAAACTCTTACAACGCCTAACAGGAGCCTCTAATGGTCTCCTATGTACATGTCTGAACCATCTTAAACGAGCTTCTCGCATCTTCTCTACAATTGGCGTCACTCCTGTCTTATCCCTGATACATTCATTCCTAATTTTATCCAGTCTCGTGTGACCACACATCCACCTAAGCATTCTCATCTCCGCAATTCCCATTTTTTGCTCATGTACACCATTCACTGCCCAACACTCAGAACCGTAGAGCATTGCTGGCCTAATTGCAGTACGGTGAAACTTGTCTTTAAATTTTAATGGTACTTTACGATCACATAAGATCTCAGATGCGCCTTGCCAGTTCAACCAACCTGCTTGGATTCTATGTATCATATCTTTATCTACACCTCCATTTTTTAAATTATCGATCCCAAATATTTAAAGCACTCACTGCGGGAAATATCTTGGTCACCCACTTTAATGACGGAGTCATCCGACCTTCTTGCACTACTAAATTTAAACTTTGTATACTCTGTCTTTGTCCTGCTCAACCTAAAACCACTTTTCTAAAGTGTCTCGCCAAGATTCAAGTTTCGCGTTTACACCCTCGCGTCTCATCAACCAAAACAATATCATCTGCAAATAATAAACACCAAGGTAGTGCTTGTTGAATATGTCCGGTGAGCTCATCTAAGATAAGGGTAAAGAGATTAGAGCTTAAAGCTGAACCTTGATGTAAGCCAACTGCGATAGGGAATTCCCGTGTTAATCCTCCAGATGTCCTCACCCTGGTCACTGAATTTGTATACATATCTTTGATTACGTCAATCTATGATACATTTACACCTTTCTTTTCTAAGACTCTCCACAAGACCTCTCTTGGAACCCTATCATAAGCCTACTTCAGATCGATAAACAACATATGCAAATCTTTTTGTCTTTCTCGATAGTTGTCAATAAGTCTCCTCAAGAGATGTATAGCTTCCATGGTTGACCTCTCTGGCATGAATTCAAATTGATTCTCTGAGATGTTAGTCTCTCGTCTAACTCTTCTCTCTATTACTCGTTCCCATAGTTTCATAACATGACTTATTAATTCAATTCCCATGTAATTGACACAAATTTGTATATCTCATTTGTTCTTATACAAAGGTACTAAAATACTTTCTCTCCATTGGTCTGACATCATCTTTGTCTTCAGTATCTTATTGAAGAAACTTGTAAGCCATAAAATTTCTTCCCTCCCTATGCATTTCCATACTTCAATGGGTATATCGTCTGGCCCAACCGTCTTTCCATTTTTCATCTTCTTCAGAGCGCCATCTATCTCTAATGGTTAAATTTTACAATAAAAAGTTATGTTTTGTAGCTCACTCACTTTGCCCTTACTTTGTCTTGCACTTCTTTTTTCCATCACTAAGATTCTTTTTATGGGGGCGCACGACCTTTTGACTCTCCAAGTACGTTCTTTCCACTTAACCTTAAATGAGAAAACATAACTTCCCATGTGACACAAGGATTGTCAACTAGTTGTTCTAAAAAAGCTGCCTTAAAAGCAACTTGTTTTTCCTTCTTCAAGTTCCACCACCGAATTTTTGGCAACACTTTTGTCTTTCTTTTAAAGTTATTATATTTAATTTGCACATCCAACACCACTAGTCTATGTTGTGTTGTCAAACTTTCTCCTGGTATGATTTTGCAATTCTTACAAAAAATTTTATCCATTTTGCGAGTCATAAAATTATCAATTTGTGACTTATTTTGTCCGCTCTTGAACGTAATTAAGTGTTCTTCCCTCTTCATGTAGAACGTATTTGTCACAATTAGCTCATGTGTTATGGCAAAGTCTAGAATGGTTCTTCCTTCATTTTTTTCTTCATATCCAAATCCTCCATGAACATCTGTATAATCTGTATTTTTCTTCCCTGCACGTCCATTTAAGTCTCCTCCAATGAAAATTTTCACGCTTTGTGGATTTCTCTTACCAAATCATCTAAGTCTTCCAAAAATTGTACTTTAATAGTTTTACTTAATCCTACTTGAACTTTTATTTATACATTTGATTGTTTTATGGTGGAGACGCAATGATGCATTACGTAATGAAGTCACATTTCCCGGGCCGTGTCCTTATTTAGATCGGTTAGTTGTTCAATTTCCTTGTGTCATATGTGATTGGGTTGTTGGTTTTTCCTGCTGATCAACCCTTAATCTAATTGGTCATTACATGGTGTCATTTTGTCATAGATCATTGGACAAAATTGGATTATTGTGTGTACCTAGCGGCATCAATTTTGACTGGATCTTTGAGATGCTGATTATTTTGGATAAAAAGAAATAAGTATTCAAATATTGAATATGAGTTAGCCTTAATTTAAAGGGTGTTGTTACTAGCAAAATCTTGTTTGGCTATTACCAAATCATTACTAATATCAAGCCATTGATTCACAAAACTGTTATTCACAAACCATTTTGTTATTAGCAAACCTTAGGAAACTTAAAAAAAAAAACATTTTTGCAGAATATAATGATTAATATCAAAATTGAGAGAAAAAGTAAGGTGATAACACTCTTTTTGTATTTGAGAATCTAGTTTTTGAAAAAAAGGAGAATCAAAGAACCCCAAGCTTCAGGGGATTTTGTCGGGCTGTGAATGAGGACTTAGAGCCAAGGGGCTGGTGTGATTGGTCGCGGCTAGAGCAGCTCCCCTGTCAGTCTCTCCAAGGAAGAATCTCATGTAGACCGCAACGATCATGGTCGTGGCGGCGGAGACGTGGAAAGTCACGGAGGTCGGCGGGAAGAGAGCGGTTAGGATTGCCGACACGAATCCAGTGGGGCTGATGTCGGTGAGCACGCCAAAACGCCGAGATCCTCTGTCCCTAGCATGTTTTGTTGGCCAGCGAAAATCGCCGGACATGTTCTATCTCATGTTAGAAAATATAAAAAATGATACTGGATTTCCCGGCAATTGAAGGAACTCATCCAGTAGCAGGAAGCTTACACCTTCGATGGAGAAATTCTTCTCCAACCACGCCATTAGGAAAAATGAGCTTGGGACAGAATAACCCTTGGGTGTCAAAATATTCGCCCAGTGCAGCTAGCGTTATTTGGTAGAAGGAGAGCTGGCGCAACCGGCGGTGGAGCTGGTTGATTCCGCCAAGGAAAGCATTCATTGAGTAGAGGGAGAGCGGGTGGGGAAGAGGGAGATTTTTCGGACCGGGCTCCGTCCCTAAATTTCTGCACGTGTATATATTTTTTGCACGTGGGGCTGGAAAGAGGGGCGACCACGCGCGATCAACACGTGACCATCCCGGACAGATTTGAGGATATTTTGGCTTTGATTTTAGTTGTTGTTTGTGTGGTTTAATGGGGGTTATTTGAGCGGTGTCTTGGCATATTTGAGGATATTTTCTTGAGGACTTCTGTAACGCCCAAGGCTAGCCTACCCCGGTTCAACCAGAGGAAATCCCGAACTGGCACGTTACCGCGCTGTAGCCCAAGCTCCCCAAAGTCTCTCCGCGCATATTTCTTAGCAGCAGCGCATTGTTGAGGAGTGGTTTGAAAACTCCTTATCAAGTGGGTTGCGGGTTCGAGACCCGGCCTCAACAATGCGCCGATGCTGAGAAATAGGCGTGAAGAGGCTTTGGGGTGCTTGGGATGCAACCCGGTAACGTGCCGGTTCGGAATTTCCTTTGGTTGAACCAGGGTAGGCCGGCCCTGGGCGTTACAACTTTACTAGTTTACATTACACCTTTATGGAGCGCTCACTATTCAAAAAATTTAACAGGGAGAGAACCTTTCTTACTTGATAAATTCATCTAATTAATTCTCAATATAAATTATGATCCAAATTCTGAGGGGGTTGATCTTCTTTAATTACAAGTGTTGCTCCATTCATGTTTTCTTCTTGAGAATCTAAGTATTTTGTTGAGAGTTTAACTTGCATGGTGAGATCCTTTCCTACTTGTGTAACTGATCCCTCTAATTAATTCTAGATAGAAACAACGATCCAGATTCGAAAGGGGCGATTTTCTTTACAAGTATTACTCAATTAGCAGTGGCTTTCTTCTTCTTCTTCACCATTTGAGACTTTGCCAAAACAACTTCCACTTTCGACCCCAATTCATCCACAACTTCCACAAATCTGATCTCAATTAGCATGCAATTGAAGGCATCGATTTCATAATCCAATTTCGAAAAACCAAATAAGAATCGGGTATCAGGAGATCGCTACCTGCACTGAATATTTGAGAGCTAGGCCTGTGACGGTGTCACCGCGCAAAAGGCGGTGGGAGATCGCGAATCGATTGAGGCCTGGGTAGCGCCAGAATCCGGCGGAGGACGGAGAGCCCAGAAGCTTCCGCACTTTCCATGGCTCCCGGAAAGCCCGCTCCTGAACCTCACGTTCGGACGCCACCTCCCTCCAAACCCTGCACACGCAGGCGGCACGAGCCAGGTCCGATGGCCGGAGAAGTTCCAAAATCGAGCGGAGGAGGTCTCGTGTCCCTAAAGCCGAGAAGTTGGAATTCATCGGAGAGAGCACTGCTTTTGCGGAGTTGGTGGTGTCTAGGGTTTCATCGGAGGAATTGGAGTTAGGGTCGAGGTCATGGAAGAGGCTATGGAGGAGTCCATCCTCCCCGTCTTCCCCACAGCACCCCATCTAAGAGAGAGAGTTCACGAGTCGCTGGCAGCCATATCTCCTGCCTGTCTGAAAGTTTTTGACCTTTTTCTAGCTAAAAATCTGAAATGGTTGGAGTCTCTCCATGCGTGGAATTTTTTTTTGGTAGGCTTATATTATTTGTGTTCGTTTTCGGTACGTATATGTACATATCCTAGGTGCGTATATATAAGCTTTTTTATCGCAGTGGGCCCTTCTTTTATCGTGAAATCGAGAATAGAAAACACAGTAGGGAGAGCGGCGGAAAGCTAGGTCACCGACTAGAATCGACGCCGTTTTTGCTTGAAAACGTTTGCTCCGCTTCTGTAATCGACAAGATTTGTTCAAAAATCAAGTGTGGTTGGCCATCGACGATAACGAGCCGCATACATTGGACATTGGGTGTCGTCGTGGAGTAAAAATCGAGGAACACTGTGTTTTTGAAGGTAATGTTTATACATTGGACGAAGAATCGATGAAAATAGCTCTGAATCAATTATGTTGAGGTGTTTTGTATGTTCTTATACGATTTTTACATATTTAATTCAATGTATATGTTTTGAACTCCAAATACAACGTTAATACCGCAGTATTACTAAGGTTTTTCAAACATTTAACCATAAATCAACGCTGATACTGTCGTAGTGTTGTTTTATCATTATTTGTGATAAGCTTTAGTTTTGTATGTCGATCTCTATAAGCATTGCATCTACATGCCTGTATTATAGTTTTTTATTTGTTGAACCCGATTCAGTAACGTATTACTATTGTAATATGGGCGTATTTTGTGAGTATTTTGGCATATTATTGTTTTGGCTTAGTTTGAGATAAGGTTTACATTAGTTTCCCTATCTCTATTGCTTATACCTCTCCGCATTAATGTATTTTCGGTGTTGATTCCTGATCACTACTGTATTATAATAGCAATACTGACGTTTTATTTGAGCATGCTGTAATTTTGTGTTTGTAGTTGCTTACAGATTTTATGTGCTTCTATTTACTGTTTTTTAGAGTAGTGTTCAAAGGTATAATACATGTAATACTGTCTTATTCGTGCTTATGTAACTCTGTATTATTTAAGTCTCTGTTGAACTCCAAACATTACTGTATTACAATTGTAATACGATCGTTTAACTGATATATTTGATTAGTTGCTTATATATTTGAATTGTGATACAGACCTTTAACTAATATATTTACTGTTTTTTAGAGTAGTGTTCAAAGGTATAATGATAGAGAAATTTGTGTTTTATAAATGATTTTGATTTTCTCCGATTCTATGCTCGATAAAGGTAAGTGTACCTTATCGATTATAGTATAGGATATGAAATATCAAGGTCGTATTAGAACCAGGGCACGCCGAATACTTCTACTTCAAAGAACTCGCTATTATCCTATCATATAGATTTTGAGTTGGTTTTGCAAAAAGAGAGATTTTGATTAAAAAGAGGTGGTTTAGACTATATAAAAAGACTAGCACTTGATCTCGACTCACCTCGGAATGAAACCATCAAAATAAAAAATAAATAAATTTCTAAATCACTTTAACGGAAATACTTGGACCGTGGAGATTCCCGAAACATGAACGCACCTCTTTCAAGGCTACGCCCAACTGAGTTTAGGTTGATCGACCGAACTTTCGTTCCACAATCGAAACCCCTAAAGCTCGCTTTACGTGGTGAACCCCGCTATTGGATTTGACTCTAATCCAGGAGATTTACGCCGTCCTCTTTCAAGGATTGCGTTCAACTCTCTTTACCCGTGAGTGATCGAACCGTACACACGATCCTTTCGGCTACTAGAATACGGAAACAAAAGTGAAAACCATATATCGATAATATGATCTCACTAAATATTAATCAAGGGTAAATCCTAAGCATTCGTTAAAAGAGAAAAAGAAATTAGATTAAGAAGAGAAGATCATTTCATTCCTCGGATCATCTTGATCAAACACTAAACAAAGTTTAGTTACTCATAATAAAGTAGGAAATGAAAATCATGTTAAGAATATGCATAATAAGACACACACAGAGAGAAAGGGAATAACAAACTATTTTATTTCTTATTAAAACGGAGTCACCAAAAGGGCAAAAAGACACTACAAAGAGAGATTGCAAGAAGATTACAAGTACGGTAAAAAAGATTGCAAGAACATTTAAACATGAAAACATTAAGCTAAAACACTTTAAAAATAAACTCTCAACAGCTCTCTAAAAGGCTCAAATGAAGGAGGAAGGATGATGCCTCTCCCTCTTCCTTCATGCCTATTTATAGGGCCAAAACCAAAGAGGTAGAGATGGTAGATGACATGAGGATGAAGCTTCCATGAAGCTTCCCTTGGTCAAAAACACATGTTGGTTTTAAAGGTCAATGGCGGCTACACACTTATCATGCCTTGAAAAGTATGATCAAAGTTGACTAGCTTTCTCTCTTTCCAAGAAGCTTCCTTCATGAACACATGCTGAATTCATAATCAAAGTTGGCTAGCCTCTTTCATACTTAGGAGAAAACATCTCATCGGACCATTTGTGCTTCATTCTCTTCTTGAATATGGTTCAGTAACACGGTAACATTGCTGCACTCGATATTTAGTTTGACACGCCCTAAATAAAGGCATGCTCTTTAGAAATGATAATGCAACTGTCCCGGGATCCTGCAAAAATAGTAAAATAGGCGTGGTTAGGATATAATTATAAAAAAGATATGATTTAACGGATAAAATTAACAATATATATATATTTATATTATAATATTTAAATATACATATTAATAACTTAGGTCAAATTATGCATCATCAAATTCCCCCAAACTTATTATTTTGCTTGTCCTCAAGCAAAGACATACGAGCTAGCGAAGATAAAAAGGACTAACCAAACTAATTGACTATGTCAAACACAAGTACGATGCGAAATTAAGATAGAGAAATTATGAAAAAAAAAACCTAAACATTCTTACTTAGTCTTGGCACAAAGTTTTACAATTTTCACTATAAAAATAAATCATCTCATGTTTTAAGCAAAATTAAAAATTGAGTAATGTGATGAATGAAAAGGATATTGAGTTGCTACTAAAATCTAAGAGACATTTTATAATCATATCAATCTAAATCAAAGATCAATATTGCTACCTAGAAACTTACTCAATTTACTTTCTCGCTATCGTACTAAAGATAAACCTTGGGAGCATGGATCAAAAGGACTTTCATTAGGTGTATCGTTTTGGCTTAGGTTTTAAGGGTGTGGAGTTCAAAAGATAAATATGAGGGGTAAAGCACACTTAAAACAAAAGGAAGAGCTTTGCAAAGAACTTGTTGCTAGAAAATAAAATTTTGACACTCCAAGTAATTTTGCAATATAAAGTTGAGGTTAAAATGTCATTCATAATTTTTTTTTCATATATATAGATATATATATCATATCTTTTTCCTTCTTTTGAAACAATTGGATTTTTCTTTTTTTTTTCTTTTGTAGTGTTGAAACCAGTTTCCCGGTTTCAGCGTTCGAAAGGGGGTTGCGACTAACCCTTACTTGACCTAAGCCTAGACCCTTGACCGGTTACTAGGAACTAGGAGAACTTGCCCTTGATGAACACTTGAATCTAGGAACGAACCCATTAAGCTTCAGCGAGGAGGTCCCACCACATACCCGGAAGATCTTAGAGCGCTTCCCCTCCCAAGCCAATGCTGAGCCTGGGCACCTTGGAGGGCACTGAGAACCACCTCACTGTCAGCTGAAGGATGACAAGGGGGGGGGGGGGGTGCTTGCTCACAAGACACACGCGGGGGAGGGGGGTAGAGACCAACCCTTCCCAAGGTGCCCATGGGGGTCTATTTATAGACTTTCCCAAAAATGGACTGCGAATAGCAAAAATCCTGCTATCCGCAGTCCAACCATGACCGCCATCGATCACGCATGAGGGGGGGCGAGTGGGACTCGAGGTGTCCACTCCCCCCCTCACGGGAGGTCATAATGACCTACCCACCTACACCGGGCGAGTGGGAGGATCCCTCCCACTCACCCCAAAGGGGGCGGCGAGTGGGAGGGCTCTCCCACCCAACCGGCGAGTGGGAGGGCCCCTCCCACTCGCCGGGTGAGTGGCAGAGGCCCTCCCACTCGCCCGGATGAGTGGGAGAAGTTCTCCCACTCCCCCCGCGAAGGGTCGGTGAGTGGGAGGAATTCTCCCACTCATCCAAAGGGGGCCGGGGCAGCAGGTGCTTCCTCCGTCTCTCCCGAGGCCTCTTTCTGCCTTGGTCGGTTTCGACCGTCTCCACGCAGTCGTTTTGTCCGTCCTGGCCACCCTTGCTATCTTGGCTTCATTCGGGTCGGGTCGCACCGACTCGGGAAATATGAGGGTTGTACACAATCCCCGCTCTTTGCGAGCTTGTTCCAAGCTCGGAAAGAAAGTCCAACCCACCTATTTGACGAGTAGGTGGGACCTCAGGGGAATCCACGAAAAGATCTGCCAACAGGACATCCCTGCCGAGCTTTTCGGTTGATCCTGACTTGAAACGGAAGGTGAACCTTTCTCCACTAAAGAACCCTCCTATGGGCCGAGCCCAACTGGAGGTGGAGAAAGCTCAACACCTTGGGTCGGATTAACCTCGACCTGGGGTGGAGGAGAAACTCAGCACCTCTAGTCGAGCCGAGCTCGACCTGAGGTGGGAGGAAAACCTTTATCCACTTAAGAACCCTCCTATGGGCCGAGCCCAACTGGAGGTGGAGAAAGCTCAACACCTTGGGTCGGATTAACCTCGACCTGGGGAGGAGGAGAAACTCAGCACCTCTAGTCGAGCCGAGCTCGACCTGAGGTGGGAGTAAAACCTTTCTCCACTTAAGAACCCTCCTATGGGCCGAGCCCAACTGGAGGTGGAGAAAGCTCAACACCTTGGGTCGGATTAACCTCGACCTGGGGTGGAGGAGAAACTCAGCACCTCTAGTCGAGCCGAGCTCGACCTGAGGTGGGAGGAAAACCTTTCACCACTTAAGAACCCTCCTATGGGCCGAGCCCAACTGGAGGTGGAGAAAGCTCAACACCTTGGGTCGGATTAACCTCGACCTGAGGTGGAGGAGAAACTCAGCACCTCTAGTCGAGCCGAGCTCGAACTGAGGTGGGAGGAAAACCTTTCTCCACTTAAGAACCCTCCTATGGGCCGAGCCCAACTGGAGGTGGAGAAAGCTCAACACCTTGGGTCGGATTAACCTCGACCTGAGGTGGAGGAGAAACTCAGCACCTCTAGTCGAGCCGAGCTCGACCTGAGGTGGGAGGAAAACCTTTCTCCACTAGACACCCCTCCTATGAGTCGAGCGCAACTGGAGGTGGAGGAAACTCCACACCTAACAGGGAGCCGAGCTCACCTGGAGGTGGAGGAAACTCCACACCTAACAGGGAGCCGAGCTCACCTGGAGGTGGAAGAACTCAACACCTAACAGGGAGCCGAGCTCACCTGGGTGTGGAGGAAACTCCACACCTAACAGGGAGCCGAGCTCACCTGGAGGTGGAAGAACTCAACACCTAACAGGGAGCCGAGCTCACCTGGAGATGGAGGAAACTCCACACCTAACAGGGAGCCGAGCTAACCTGGAGGTGGAAGAACTCAACACCTAACAGGGAGCCGGGCTCACCTGGAGGTGGAGGAAACTCCACACCTAACAGGGAGACGAGCTCACCTGGAGGTGGAAGAACTCAACACCTAACACGGAGCCGAGCTCACCTGGAGGTAGAGGAAACTCCACACCTAACAGGGAGCCGAGCTCACCTGGAGGTGGAAGAAACTCAACACCTAACAGGGAGCCGAGCTCACCTGGAGGTGGAGGAAACTCCACACCTAACAGGGAGCCGAGCTCACCTGGAGGTGGACGAACTCAACACCTAACAGGGAGCCGAGCTCACCTGGAGGTGGAGGAAACTCCACACCTAACAGGGAGCCGAGCTCACCTGGAGGTGGAAGAACTCAACACCTAACAGGGAGCGGAGCTCACCTGGAGGTGGAGGAAACTCCACACCTAACAGGGAGCCGAGCTCACCTGGAGGTGGACGAACTCAACACCTAACAGGGAGCCGAGCTCACCTGGAGTTGGAGGAACTCAACACCTAACAGGGAGCGGAGCTCACCTGGAGGTGGAGGAAACTCAACACTTAACAGGGAGCCGAACTCACCTGGAGGTGGAAGAACTCAACACCTAACAGGGAGCCGAGCTCACCTGGAGGTAGAGGAAACTCCACACCTAACAGGGAGCCGAGCTCACCTGGAGGTGGAAGAAACTCAACACCTAACAGGGAGCCGAGCTCACCTGGAGGTGGAGGAAACTCCACACCTAACAGGGATCCGAGCTCACCTGGAGGTGGAAGAACTCAACACCTAACAGGGAGCCGAGCTCACCTGAAGGTGGAGGAAACTCCACACCTAACAGGGAGCCGAGCTCACCTGGAGGTGGAAGAACTCAACACCTAACAGGGAGCGGAGCTCACCTGGAGGTGGATGAAACTCCACACCTAACAGGGAGCCGAGCTCACCTGGAGGTGGACGAACTCAACACCTAACAGGGAGCCGAGATCACCTGGAGGTGGAGGAACTCAACACCTAACAGGGAGCGTAGCTCACCTGGAGGTGGAGGAAACTCAACACTTAACAGGGAGCCGAGCTCACCTGGAGGTGGAAGAACTCAACACCTAACAGGGAGCCGAGCTCACCTGGAGATGGAGGAAACTCCACACCTAACAGGGAGCCGAGCTCACCTGGAGGTGGAAGAAACTCAACACCTAACAGGAAGCGGAGCTCACCTGGAGGTGGAGGAAACTCCACACCTAACAGGGAGCCGAGCTCACCTGGAGGTGGAGGAAACTCCACACCTAACAGGGAGCCGAGCTCACCTGGAGGTGGAAGAAACTCAACACCTAACAGGAAGCCGAGCTCACCTGGAGGTGGAGGAAACTCCACACCTAACAGGGAGCCGAGCTCACCTGGAGGTGGAAGAACTCAACACCTAACAGGGAGACGAGCTCACCTGGAGGTAGAGGAAACTCCACACCTAACAGGGAGCCGAGCTCACCTGGAGGTGGAAGAAACTCAACACCTAACAGGGAGCCGAGCTCACCTGGAGGTGGAGGAAACTCCACACCTAACAGGGAGCCGAGCTCACCTGGAGGTGGAAGAACTCAACACCTAACAGGGAGCCGAGCTCACCTGAAGGTGGAGGAAACTCCACACCTAACAGGGAGCCGAGCTCACCTGGAGGTGGAAGAACTCAACACCTAACAGGGAGCGGAGCTCACCTGAAGGTGGAGGAAACTCCACACCTAACAGGGAGCCGAGCTCACCTGGAGGTGGACGAACTCAACACCTAACAGGGAGCCGAGCTCACCTGGAGGTGGAGGAACTCAACACCTAACAGGGAGCGGAGCTCACCTGGAGGTGGAGGAAACTCAACACTTAACAGGGAGCCGAGCTCACCTGGAGGTGGAAGAACTCAACACCTAACAGGGAGCCGAGCTCACCTGGAGGTGGAGGAAACTCCACACCTAACAGGGAGCCGAGCTCACCTGGAGGTGGAAGAAACTCAACACCTAACAGGAAGTCGAGCTCACCTGGAGGTGGAGGAAACTCCACACCTAACAGGGAGCCGAGCTCACCTGGAGGTGGAGGAAACTCCACACCTAACAGGGAGCCGAGCTCACCTGGAGGTGGAAGAAACTCAACACCTAACAGGAAGCCGAGCTCACCTGGAGGTGGAGGAAACTCCACACCTAACAGGGAGCCGAGCTCACCTGGAGGTGGAAGAACTCAACACCTAACAGGGAGTCGAGCTCACCTGGAGGTGGAGGAAACTCCACACCTAACAGGGAGTCGAGCTCACCTGGAGGTGGAAGAACTCAACACCTAATAGGGAGCCGAGCTCACCTGGAGGTGGAGGAAACTCCACACCTAACAGGGAGCCGAGCTCCCGTGGAGGTGGAAGAAACTCAACACCTAACAGGAAGACGAGCTCACCTGGAGGTGGAGGAAACTCCACACCTAACAGGGAGCCGAGCTCACCTGGAGGTGGAAGAACTCAACACCTAACAAGGAGCCGAGCTCACCTAGAGGTGGAGGAAACTCCACACCTCACAGGGAGCCGTGCTTACCTGGAGGTGGAAGAAACTCAACACCTAACAGGAAGCCGAGCTCACCTAGAGGTGGAGGAAACTCCACACCTAACAGGGAGCCGAGCTCACCTGGAGGTGGAGGAAACTCCACACCTAACAGGGAGCCGAGCTCACCTGGAGGTGGAAGAACTCAACACCTAACAGGGAGCCGAGCTCACCTGGAGGTGGAGGAAACTCCACACCTAACAGGGAGCCGAGCTCACCTGGAGGTGGAAGAACTCAACACCTAACAGGGAGCGGAGCTCACCTGGAGGTGGAGGAAACTCCACACCTAACAGGGAGCCAAGCTCACCTGGAGGTGGACGAACTCAACACCTAACAGGGAGCCGAGCTCACCTGGAGGTGGAGGAACTCAACACCTAACAGGGAGCGGAGCTCACCTGGAGGTGGAGGAAACTCAACACTTAACAGGGAGCCGAGCTCACCTGGAGGTGGAAGAACTCAACACCTAACAGGGAGCCTAGCTCACCTGGAGGTGGAGGAAACTCCACACCTAACAGGGAGCCGAGCTCACCTGGAGGTGGAAGAAACTCAACACCTAACAGGAAGCCGAGCTCACCTGGAGGTGGAGGAAACTCCACACCTAACAGGGAGCCGAGCTCACCTGGAGGTGGAGGAAACTCCACACCTAACAGGGAGCCGAGCTCACCTGGAGGTGGAAGAAACTCAACACCTAACAGGAAGCCGAGCTCACCTGGAGGTGGAGGAAACTCCACACCTAACAGGGAGCCGAGCTCACCTGGAGGTGGAAGAACTCAACACCTAACAGGGAGTCGAGCTCACCTGGAGTTGGAGGAAACTCCACACCTAACAGGGAGTCGAGCTCACCTGGAGGTGGAAGAACTCAACACCTAATAGGGAGCCGAGCTCACCTGGAGGTGGAGGAAACTCCACACCTAACAGGGAGCCGAGCTCCCCTGGAGGTGGAAGAAACTCAACACCTAACAGGAAGACGAGCTCACCTGGAGGTGGAGGAAACTCCACACCTAACAGGGAGCCGAGCTCACCTGGAGGTGGAAGAACTCAACACCTAACAAGGAGCCGAGCTCACCTAGAGGTGGAGGAAACTCCACACCTCACAGGGAGCCGTGCTCACCTGGAGGTGGAAGAAACTCAACACCTAACAGGAAGCCGAGCTCACCTAGAGGTGGAGGAAACTCCACACCTAACAGGGAGCCGAGCTCACCTGGAGGTGGAGGAAACTCCACACCTAACAGGGAGCCGAGCTCACCTGGAGGTGGAAGAACTCAACACCTAACAGGGAGCCGAGCTCACCTGGAGGTGGAGGAAACTCCACACCTAACAGGGAGCCGAGCTCACCTGGAGGTGGAAGAACTCAACACCTAACAGGGAGCGGAGCTCACCTGGAGGTGGAGGAAACTCCACACCTAACAGGGAGCCGAGCTCACCTGGAGGTGGACGAACTCAACACCTAACAGGGAGCCGAGCTCACCTGGAGGTGGAGGAACTCAACACCTAACAGGGAGCGGAGCTCACCTGGAGGTGGAGGAAACTCAACACTTAACAGGGAGCCGAGCTCACCTGGAGGTGGAAGAACTCAACACCTAACAGGGAGCCGAGCTCACCTGGAGGTAGAGGAAACTCCACACCTAACAGGGAGACGAGCTCACCTGGTGGTGGAAGAAACTCAACACCTAACAGGGAGCCGAGCTCACCTGGAGGTGGAGGAAACTCGATACCTAACAGGGAGCCGAGCTCACCTGGAGGTGGAAGAAACTCAACACCTAACAGGAAGCCGAACTCACCTGGAGGTGGAGGAAACTCCACACCTAACAGGGAGCCGAGCTCACCTGGAGGTGGACGAACTCAACACCTAACAGGGAGCCGAGCTCACCTGGAGGTGGAGGAACTCAACACCTAACAGGGAGCGGAGCTCACCTGGAGGTGGAGGAAACTCAACACTTAACAGGGAGCCGAGCTCACCTGGAGGTGGAAGAACTCAACACCTAACAGGGAGCCGAGCTCACCTGGAGGTAGAGGAAACTCCACACCTAACAAGGAGCCGAGCTCACCTGGAGGTGGAAGAAACTCAACACCTAACAGGGAGCCGAGCTCACCTGTAGGTGGAGGAAACTCCGCACCTAACAGGGAGCCGAGCTCACCTGGAGGTGGAAGAAACTCAACACCTAACAGGAAGCCGAGATCACCTAGAGGTGGAGGAAACTCCACACCTAACAGGGAGCCGAGCTCACCTGGAGGTGGAAGAACTCAACACCTAACAGGGAGCCGAGCTCACCTGGAGGTGGAGGAAAATCCACACCTAACAGGGAGCCGAGCTCACCTGGAAGTGGAAGAAACTCAACACCTAACAGGAAGCCGAGCTCACCTGGAGGTGGAGGAAACTTCACACCTAACAGGGAGCCGAGCTCAACTGGAGGTGGAAGAACTCAACACCTAACAGGGAGCCGAGCTCACCTGGAGGTGGAGGAGACTCCACACCTACCAAATCCGACTGGAGGTGGAAGTACCTATCCACGTCCTGGGAGTCTTAGCTCAACCGGGGGTGGAGGAACTCAACGCCTTCCCAATCTGATTGGAGGTGGAAGTACCCATCCACGTCCTGGGAGTCTTAGCTCAAACGGGGTGGAGGGACTCAACGCACTCCTGATCTAACTGGAGGTGGTAGTGCCCATCCAGGTCCTGGGAGTCTTAGCTCAACCGGGGTGGAGGGACTCAACGCACTCTTGATCTAACTGAAGGTGGTAGTGCCCATCCAAGTCCTGGGAGTCTTAGCTCAATCGGGGTGGAGGGACTCAACGCACTCCTGATCTAACTGGAGGTGGTAGTGCCCATCTAGGTCCTGGGAGTCTTAGCTCAACCGGGGTGGAGGGACTCAACGCACTCCTGATCTAACTGGAGGTGGTAGTGCCCATCCAGGTCCTGGGAGTCTTAGCTCAACTGGGGTGGAGGGACTCAACGCACTCCTGATCTAACTGGAGGTGGTAGTGCCCATCCAGGTCCTGGGAGTCTTAGCTCAACCAGGGTGGAGGGACTCAACGCACTCCTGATCTAACTGGAGGTGGTAGTGCCCATCCAGGTCCTGGGAGTCTTAGCTCAACCGCGGTGGAGGGACTCAACGCACTCCTGATCTAATTGGAGGTGGTAGTGCCCATCCAGGTCCTGGGAGTCTTAGCTCAACCGGGGTGGAGGGACTCAACGCACTCCTAGTCCCTTTACCGATTGGAGGTGGAAGTACCCATCCGCGCCCTTGGTGTTTACCTTCACCTGGAGGCAGAGGAGCTCAATGCCTTCCCAATCGGTTGTTGGACCGCGAGTCGACCTGACGAGTCCCCCATCTACCGGCATGACTGAGCCCGGCGAGGGATCTTCAGTCAGGGATCTTAGATCGGGGTATTACCCAGAACCCTTTTTCATTCCTAGTTCGTCTATTACAACTTCACTACCCTACTTCCTTGCAGGGCACTTTATTACACCTCACCCTTCTTGGGCACTTCACTTACATCTCGCCCTTCCTGGGCACTTCACTTACATCTCGCCCTTCCTGGGCACCTCACTTACATCTCGCCCTTCCTGGGCACCTCACTTGGCCGCACGCTCCTTGGTCATCTTCTTCGCCACTTCTTCTATCTCCGCAACTCCTTCTTGGCCCTTCCAGGTGAAGTTACTCCCCCCTGGTTGGACAGGGGCGTTCTTATCGCCTCCCTGCAGGTGGTGTCGAGCATTCACCGCGAGTGAAGGATGCGACCTGCAGGAGCTCCAGGATCCCTTTGCTGAACTCATCGACGTCGCCCTTCTTTACATACTCGCATGCCGGAGGCGAGTCTCCCAACTCGTCGCTTCCAGCCATGAGACATGGCTCAGAGCTTTCCGAACTAGTCGCTTCCACGCTCACCGCACCAGAATGTTGAAACCAGTTTCCCGGTTTCAGCGTTCGAAAGGGGGTTGCGACTAACCCTTACTTGACCTAAGCCTAGACCCTTGACCGGTTACTAGGAACTAGGAGAACTTGCCCTTGAAGAACACTTGAATCTAGGAACGAACCCCTTAAGCTTCAGCGAGGAGGTCCCACCACATACCCGGAAGATCTTAGAGCGCTTCCCCTCCCAAGCCAATGCTGAGCCTGGGCACCTTGGAGGGCACTGAGAACCACCTCGCTGTCAGCTGAAGGATGACAAGGGAGGGGGGGTGCTTGCTCACAAGACACACGCGGGGGAGGGGGGTAGAGACCAACCCTTCCCAAGGTGCCCATGGGGGTCTATTTATAGACTTTCCCAAAAATGGACTGCGGATAGCAAAAATCCTGCTATCCGCAGTCCAACCATGACCGCCATCGATCACGCATGAGGGGGGCGAGTGGGACTCGAGGTGTCCACTCCCCCCCTCACGGGAGGTCATAATGACCTACCCACCTACACCGGGCGAGTGGGAGGATCCCTCCCACTCACCCCAAAGGGGGCGGCGAGTGGGAGGGCTCTCCCACCCAACCGACGAGTGGGAGGGCCCCTCCCACTCGCCCGGATGAGTGGGAGAAGTTCTCCCACTCCCCCCGCGAAGGGTCGGTGAGTGGGAGGAATTCTCCCACTCATCCAAAGGGGGCCAGGGCAGCAGGTGCTTCCTCCGTCTCTCCCGCGGCCTCTTTCTGCCTTGGTCGGTTTCGACCGTCTCCACGCGGTCGTTTTGTCCGTCCTGGCCACCCTTGCTATCTTGGCTTCATCCGGGTCGGCTCGCACCGACTCGAGAAATATGAGGGTTGTACATGTAGCAATTGAGATATAATACAAATCTCCACCATTTTCACAAAATGTAGTACACACAAGTGACAAATAAAGCTCAAAAGTTTTAAGTGTGCAAAATGGGTAAACTATATGGCTTTGGTGAGAAATAGGTGGGGCTTACAAAGAAAATGGAAAAAGCGCAACGTGGCTAGCAATGATTAAGAATTTAAGGTTTGGGATACAAAAGCTCAAACTGATCAAAAGGATGCCTAAATCATATTCATGCTCTTTAGTCTACTTAAAGCAAAGTATTGAGAAAGTAAAGAGAAGTAAATTCCGGATAGAAAATAAAGATAATTGACTTTTCATGAAAAATGAAGATAATAAGCGTCTAGATCGGTTCACATCTACTATACTTAACAGTAATCAATTATTTCAAAGATTTTTAGCAGGGAAAACATGAGATGGTAGATTTTATAATAGTGAAAAACATAAAGAAAAATGGCTATGAAAAAGTGCAAATATTTAAGAGTTTTTTCAAAAATAGCATATACCTTAATTAGAAACACCACATGAGTCAACATATTACTCATGAAACATAGACAATATGAAAGTTAATCTAATTTATATTAACTAAACAAATATGTGAATGAATAAAAATAAGAAAATGCAAAGTTATGGGGTACTAAATGATTTAGCAAAAAAATAACTCAAATTATTAATAGTCTTTTATTCAATTTTTTTTATTATATTTTGTTTTGTAAATGATAAAGACAAGGGAAAGAAAAATATTGCCATCTTTTTGGATTTTTTTTGGGATTTTATATATATATATATATTTTTATATTAGATTAAGGTGCTATACCCCCATACTTAAAGTTAAACATTGTCCCCAATGTTTAAAACTAGGTATGTAGTAATAAAAATGCATTAAAAGAAGAAGAGAGGAAAGATGACATCCCTGATAGCAAAGTCGGGGAGGCGATAACAGAAACCTGCAAAAACAACGCTTTGTTTACCGTCGCGTAGCTTGACTAATTGGCATGAAAGATTATATGGTGAGAGTTTCAATATTGGTGGTCAAAGTCTCATTAGAAAAATAAAATTTTAAGCGGTGACCGTTCACTTTAAAGGAGCCGAGTTCCGGGTGGGAGATAAGAACGGTCCCGTATGGCCAAACCTCTTTAACAACAAAGGGGCCGGACCATCGGGACTTTAATTTACCCGGAAAAAGACGAAGGCGTGAGTTGTAAAGGAGGACGAGATCGCCCAGTGAAAAGCTTTTAGGAAACTTGATATTTTTATCATGATAGAACTTTGAGCGCTCCTTATAAAATTTATTATTTTCATAGGCGTTAGCACGTCATTCATCTAGTTCATTCAGTTGGAATTTTCTTTGCTCGGAGGCCAAAGTAGAATCAAGGTTAAGGAATTTTAGCGCCCAATAAGCGCGGTGCTCTAACTCAACCGGAAGGTGGCAAGCCTTGCCATAAACCAATCGATATGGTGTACAACCGATAACGATCTTGTACGTCGTTCGATAGGCACATAACGCGTCATCGAGCTTGAGTGCCCAATCCTTCCTATTAATGGAAACGGTTTTTTCTAATATTCTTTTTAATTCTCGATTTATGACTTCAACTTGGCCACTCGTTTGTGGGTGATATGCAGTGGAGAGTTTGTGAGTGACACCATATTTCGCTAAAATTTTAGCGAATTGACTATTGTAGAAATGAGTGCCCCTATCACTAACTATAGCGCGTGGCGTGCCAAAACGAGAGAATAATTTTTTTAGAAAATTTACGACGACCCTCGCATCGTTGGTGGGGAGAGCTTGCGCTTCCGCCCACCTCGACACATAGTCGACCGCAACGAGAATATATTTATTATTAAATGAGGGAGGTAGAGGACCTACGAAATCGATACCCCATAGATCAAAAATTTCACACTCCAAAAAGGAGTTTTGGGGCATTTCGTCTCGACGAGATATGTTACCTGACCTTTGACAGCTGTCGCATCCCTTCACAAAAGAGTGAGCATCCTTAAAGATCGAGTGCCAGTAAAAACCGACCTCCAGCACTTTTCTTGCGGTCCGGTTTGCTTGGTAATGTCCGCCGGTTGGTCCTTCATGGCAGTGCCGCAAAATTTGCAAGCCTTCCTCGCTCGAAACACATCTTCTTACCACTTGATCCGCGCAGATACGAAATAAGAAGGGGTCCTCCCAAAAGTAGTTCTTCATGTCGGAAAAGAATTTCTTCTTTTGCTGACTTGAAAAATCTTTTGGCAGGACCCGTGCCACTAGATAGTTGGCCAAATCCGCAAACCAAGGGGTAGAAGAATTCATTAACTTTTCGATTGCGAGGAGGCGCTCTTCAGGAAATTTGTCATCAATGTCGGCCTCCGCCAGTGTATCCGCAACAGGGTTCTCTAAGCGGGAGAGATGATCGGCCGCCAAGTTCTCCGCTCCTTTCTTGTCCCGGATCTCCAAGTCAAATTCTTGCAGCAGGAGGATCCATCTCAATAATCGAGGCTTGGCGTCTGCCTTGTTTAGTAGGTACCTGAGGGCAGAATGATCAGTAAAAACTATGACTTTAGACAGAGTAATATAAGACCTAAACTTATCAAATGCGAAGACAATGGCTAGAAGTTTCTTTTTGGTCGTGGTGTAGTTAGCTTGTGCGGATATGAGTGCTTTACTAGCATAATAAATAGGATGGAAATATTTGTTTCTTCGCTGGCCTAACACGGCACCTACCGCAAAATCGCTCGCGTCGCACATAATCTCAAACGGTAAGGACCAATCCGGCGCTACTAATATTGGCGAGTTGATAAGTTTATCTTTAATAATTTTAAACGCAGATAAACATTCGTCATCAAAAACAAAAGAAGATTCTTTTTCCAACAAATGGGTTAACGGTTTTGTAATTTTTGAAAAATTTTGTATGAACCGTCTATAAAAACCAGCATGACCTAGAAAACTTCTAATAGATTTTACATTTGTGGGAGGGGGAAGTTTCTCAATTACCTCGATCTTTGCCTTATCAACCTCGATCCCTTTACCAGATATTTTATGACCGAGGACTAACCCCTCTCGGACCATGAAATGACATTTCTCCCAGTTTAAAACTAAATTCGTGTCTTCGCAGCGTTGAAGAACACGATCGAGATTAGCTAAGCACGATTGAAAAGAATTTCCGAAAACGGAAAAATCATCCATAAAAACCTCCATCACATCCTCTACCAACTCATTAAAGATTGCTAGCATACATCTTTGGAATGTAGCCGGCGCGTTGCATAGACCAAACGACATCCTTCGATAGGCGAAAGTGTAACGACCCAATTTCCAGTACGAATGAAAATAAAATGAAATTGGTGTGCCAATAAGATTAAGATTTAATTATGAAGTATGGTGTGCCAATAGAGAAATATGGTTGATTTCTGGTTTTGGTTTTTTGCACTTAAACTATTATAATAGTCTTAATATTAGTTTATGAGTTATTGGAGTCTTTAGTCTTATTATAATAGAGACGGTGGATGAGAGATGACTGGGTATGTGATGGTTGTTGCTTGTAGTTTGACCGGTCCCAAGAAATATTATATTATTTGAACGGTGGCTTTGGCTGGCAAAGTTAAGCGGTGGCCTTGGCTGGCTGGTTTCAGCGGAGACGTACATATATTAGTCTCCTCTTTCTTTATACCTTTAGTTCCTCTTGCTGCCTAGAGCATTAGCTGGGCTGAGAACCTATAGGGTTGGCTACTCCTTGTTGCCTGCTGCTTAGTCGCTGGTGCTGGGAGAGGACTGCTATGTGAACGTTGGGCTGCTGATTTCCTGCTTCTGTGGCCGACAGCTTTGGGCTGAAATGGAAATCCCTCTCACTGTGAGCTTTCTACTTCTTTCCCCTCTTCTTATACTTTAGGATTGCTGGTTATGGACTCTATTTTGGTATTTTGAGGTCTTCTTTATGTTATCTTTGCTGGTAGCAAGCATCCTTGATGGGATTTTGGGGAACTAATTTGATAAAGGCTCATAGGCTGGCTTGAAGAGTTTCTGTAATGGTTTTTTTTGCAAGGGAGTTTTTGGGGAAAATAGATCCTTTGTGCCTTTTTGTTTGCTGGCCGCCTGTTGGGGTTTGGGTTCTTTCATTCCCTTGCCTCAGCTAGCTTTTGTGTCTTCATTTAGAGAAGGGTGGGCTGTTGTTGAACAGTCCCTGCGGTGGGCTGCTCTTTGGGATATTGGTGGTAGTATAATTGACTACCACTTGTGTTGATTTTAGTGGGCCACCTGTTATTTAAATGACCTTCATTGGGTGGTTGTTGGCTCCAATTGGTAGCTGGTTTGAGTGGATAAAAATTAATATGTATGAATTAATGTGAATTAATATGTAACTTAAAATGTAAGCTAAGTGGCTGATTTGAGGAGTCCGTTCGCAGGGGATGACGTCCAGAGATAGACCCGATGAAAGTCCTAGTACGATTAAAAGAAAATGGGGAAAAGCAAAGTGAGTACTTATTTCTTTAATTATGCATAGCCTTGAATTATTTTGATACACACCTGATTAGCTTTTCATACTGAAAATATTTTAGTGCATGTACAGTGACATGAAATGGAAATTGTTTGCGTTCATGAAGCACGGATAATTATGAAAATTGCTAGAACCTGTTGAATCGAAAATAATAAGAATTAAGTGATGATCTTAAAAATGTTTGAATAAAACCAATGATACCTGATACGAAGATTAAAGATGAATATTGACTATGAATACATGAATAAGAACAGAACGAAAAGAAAATAAGCATCGATGCATCGGAAATGATAAGGGTTAACCCAGTAGCCGTAGTGGGGGTGTGAATACGCTACGGCGGAATGTGCTTTTGATATTGATTTAGGCCGTTGAAGGCCGGAGGCCGTTGAAGGCCAAGAGGTCGTTGAAGACCAAGAAGGAATCTACAGCAACCCTTATGATTTCCTAATTTAATAAAGCGAAAGATAAACGAGGAATCTGATTTAGAAATTGATTATGAGAACATCTGATGATTGACGAAAGAAAATGAATTGACTAAACTACAGTTGAAAGAATCTGAAAATTGATGAAAAGATTTTGAATAACAGAAATGAAACGACGTGAACGAATAAAGACAGAATGTGAAAAGAAATGAACTGAATAGAAGAATTTGAAAAGTAAACATATTGTTACTTTATTGATATGTCATTCTTTACTTGAATGCATTTATCTACTGCAATTTGAATTCGATGATGAAAGGTGAATAAAACTTCTGATAATTGAAAGCGACTCATAAGAGATATGAACGAAGAAGAAATATAAGAATGAAGGAATATGAACGTGAATGAATAAGCCTAGAACATTCGATGAAATGAACTTGAAAGAACGTAAGAATATAAAGAACTTGAAGAACTTAAAGACCTGTATGCATATTGATACTGATATTTCTTGTTTGCATGTACAGCAGTTAAAGAAGCATGTTATTCACTTAGTCATATTCATTATGACTAAGCCCGTTGACTTCATTTTTTTTAGGAAGATGCGCGTTTCTTGAAGACTCTTAAGAAATCAAAGTGGTCCTTTGAAGAAAAGAAAACTAAAGATTAAGCTAAGGTATGAGTTTTTATTATGTGTTTTATTATGTATTCACTATACTTACTTCGATCTAGAACATCCTGGCATGATTGATATGAAAATAAGTTTTGATATAGATTTCATGTGGGGTCTGAATAGGGGCCTCACAAAGTGGTATCAGAGCCAGGTTTGCCAGAAGTATGTTGTAGTGAGTACATAATAAGTACACAGAATATGAACTTGAGGGAATCTTAGTGGAAGGACTTAAGAAGCTCCAGGAAATGAAGAAATGAAATCGTCTGCGAAATGATAAGTTGATACGAATGTTAAGTCATGAAGTTTGTTATTGCAACTAAATGTGAAAACTGAGATTACTGCTTGAGTGAATTCGAATTAGATTAGAAACAACGAAGATAGAAAGATAAGCATCGACTGACGAAGGACATCATATGAGAATGAATTAGTTATTTTAGGTATTGTTTAGTTTTTGAGGCGTGTATTTAGAAATGAAGGAAACAGAGTGTGGACTAAACTTAATGAAAGGTGAATTAGATAAATACATATAGATACGCAAGTTAAAGGATAGAGCTTGAATGAACTCGGGATGGACATTGAAGTTGAATAACGAAAGTAATAATTGAATACGAATCGAAAATGAAACGATTATGTATGCGGAATTGTAATACCACCTTCGCTCTATATAATGTATCTGGAATTCTGGCCAGATCCTTTATACAATATGTAGTTTGGAAGGAGATGTTACAAAAGATAAAGGAAGCAAAGAAGTGTGATCTACGATGATGTAAAGAAGTGTGATCTGATCTAAGTGATAACTACAAATTTGAATTAATGACTTACGAATTTTGAACTTATGAAACAAAGAAAATAATGAGTCCTAGAAAACGCTTAAATTGAATATCAAATAGAGGGCAAAAGATGTAAGTCAATAGAGCTGAGAAGTCATATTAGAACTAATATTGAGCTATATTTTCGAGGACGAAAATTTCTCTAAGAGGGGAAGAGTTTGTAACGACCCAATTTCCAGTACGAATGAAAATAAAATGAAATTGGTGTGCCAATAAGATTACGATTTAATTATGAAGTATGGTGTGCCAATAGAGAAATATGGTTGATTTCTGGTTTTGGTTTTTTGCACTTAAACTATTATAATAGTCTTAATATTAGTTTATGAGTTATTGGAGTCTTTAGTCTTATTATAATAGAGACGGTGGATGAGAGATGACTGGGTATGTGATGGATGTTGCTTGTAGTTTGACTGGTCCCAAGAAATATTATATTATTTGAACGGTGGCTTTGGCTGGCAAAGTTAAGCGGTGGCCTTGGCTGGCTGGTTTCAGCGGAGACGTACATATATTAGTCTCCTCTTTCTTTATACCTTTAGTTCCTCTTGCTGCCTAGAGCATTAGCTGGGCTGAGAACCTATAGGGTTGGCTACTCCTTGTTGCCTGCTGTTTAGTCGCTGGTGCTGGGAGAGGACTGCTATGTGAACGTTGGGCTGCTGATTTCCTGCTTCTGTGGCCGACAGCTTTGGGCTGAAATGGAAATCCCTCTCACTGTGAGCTTTCTACTTCTTTCCCCTCTTCTTATACTTTAGGATTGCTGGTTATGGACTCTATTTTGGTATTTTGAGGTCTTCTTTATGTTATCTTTGCTGGTAGCAAGCATCCTTGATGGGATTTTGGGGAACTAATTTGATAAAGGCTCATAGGCTGGCTTGAAGAGTTTCTGTAATGGTTTTTTTTGCAAGGGAGTTTTTGGGGAAAATAGATCCTTTGTGCCTTTTTGTTTGCTGGCCGCCTGTTGGGGTTTGGGTTCTTTCATTCCCTTGCCTCAGCTAGCTTTTGTGTCTTCCTTTAGAGAAGGGTGGGCTGTTGTTGAACAGTCCCTGCGGTGGGCTGCTGTTTGGGATATTGGTGGTAGTATAGTTGACTACCACTTGTGTTGATTTTAGTGGGCCACCTGTTATTGAAATGACCTTCATTGGGTGGTTGTTGGCTCCAATTGGTAGCTGGTTTGAGTGGATAAAAATTAATATGTATGAATTAATGTGAATTAATATGTAACTTAAAATGTAAGCTAAGTGGCTGATTTGAGGAGTCCGTTCGCAGGGGATGACGTCCAGAGATAGACCCGATGAAAGTCCTAGTACGATTAAAAGAAAATGGGGAAAAGCAAAGTGAGTACTTATTTCTTTAATTATGCATAGCCTTGAATTATTTTGATACACACCTGATTAGCTTTTCATACCGAAAATATTTTAGTGCATGTACAGTGACATGAAATGGAAATTGTTTGCGTTCATGAAGCACGGATAATTATGAAAATTGCTAGAACCTGTTGAATCGAAAATAATAAGAATTAAGTGATGATCTTAAAAATGTTTGAATAAAACCAATGATACCTGGTACGAAGATTAAAGATGAATATTGACTATGAATACGTGAATAAGAACAGAACGAAAAGAAAATAAGCATCGATGCATCAGAAATGATAAGGGTTAACCCAGTAGCCGTAGTGGGGGTGTGAATACGCTACGGCGGAATGTGCTTTTGATATTGATTTAGGCCGTTGAAGGCCGGAGGCCGTTGAAGGCCGGAGGCCGTTGAAGGCCAAGAGGTCGTTGAAGACCAAGAAGGAATCTACAGCAACCCTTATGATTTCCTAATTTAATAAAGCGAAAGATAAACGAGGAATCTGATTTAGAAATTGATTATGAGAACATCTGATGATTGACGAAAGAAAATGAATTGACTAAACTACAGTTGAAAGAATCTGAAAATTGATGAAAAGATTTTGAATAACAGAAATGAAACGACGTGAACGAATAAAGACAGAATGTGAAAAGAAACGAACTGAATAGAAGAATTTGAAAAGTAAACATATTGTTACTTTATTGATATGTCATTCTTTACTTGAATGCATTTATCTACTGCAATTTGAATTCGATGATGAAAGGTGAATAAAACTTCTGATAATTGAAAATGACTCATAAGAGATATGAACGAAGAAGAAATATAAGAATGAATGAATATGAACGTGAATGAATAAGCCTAGAACATTCGATGAAATGAACTTGAAAGAACGTAAGAATATAAAGAACTTGAAGAACCTAAAGACTTGTATGCATATTGATACTGATATTTCTTGTTTGCATGTACAGCAGTTAAAGAAGCATGTTATTCACTTAGTCATATTCGTTATGACTAAGCCCGTTGACTTCATTTTTTTAGGAAGATGCGCGTTTCTTGAAGACTCTTAAGAAATCAAAGTGGTCCTTTGAAGAAAAGAAAACTAAAGATTAAGCTAAGATATGAGTTTTTATTATGTGTTTTATTATGTATTCACTATACTTACTTCAATCTAGAACATCCTGGCATGATTGATATGAAAATAAGTTTTGATACAGATTTCATGTGGGGTCTGAATAGGGGCCTCACAGAAAGTGCCGAAGGGACAAGCGAAAGTTGTTTTCTCCTGGTCTTCGGGTGAGATTGGGATTTGGAAATATCCCGAAAGACCATCAAGAAAACAGTAGTAGGAGTGACCGGAAAGGCGTTCTAATATTTGATCGATAAAAGGTAGCGGAAAGTGGTCTTTCCGGGTGGCATCGTTTAATTTTCTATAGTCGATGCACATCCGCCAACCCGTAACAGTACGAGTCGGAATTAATTCGTTGTTTCCATTTGCCACTACCGTTACTCCGCCTTTCTTTGGCACGACCTGTACGGGGCTAACCCACGTACTATCTGAAATCGGGTAGATTATTCCTGCATCTACAAGCTTAATCACTTCGGCCTTAACGACGTCTTTCATGTTGGGGTTAAGTCGTCGTTGCGGCTGAATGGTGCTGCGATAATTATCTTCTAATAATATTTTATGGGTGCAGAAGGAAGGGCTAATCCCCTTTATATCCGAAATTTGCCAAGCTATGGCACGACGGTGTTTATTTAAAACATGAATTAATTCAAAACTTTCCGAATCACTTAAATCAGAAGAAATGATGACAGGTAATTTAGAATTTTTTCTAAGAAAACATATTTGAGATGGTCAGGGAGTTGTTTTAGTTCAAGAGTGGGTGGCTCTTCATAAGAAGTTTTAATTTTAAAATTTTCAACGCTAATCGGCTCAGGTGGCGACGAACGAGAGAATTCTTTTAAACAACATAATTCGGCATACTCAGAATCGTCACAAAATGATGAAACAGAATCAGAAAATAAAGAAAAATCTTCTTCAAATGATGCGTCTAAATGAAAGCATGAATCGTCATTTGAAAGAGAATTGCGCATGGAGGGGTTAATATGAAAAATAACTTCATCATCTCCAACCCGAAGGAGGAGCTTTCCGTTACTCACATCTATTATTGCGCGGGAGGTGGCGAGGAAGGGGCGACCGAGGATGAGGGGTACTTCGGCATCCTCTTCGATGTCAAGAAGAACAAAGTCCACCGGAAAAATGAACTTGTCAACCTTGACGAGCACGTCCTCCACAACCCCTACCGGATACTTAACTGAACGATCCGCTAGTTGTATACTTATTCTTGTTGGGCTTGGATCACCCAATCCCAATCTCTTAAACAAAGAGTAAGGCATTAGATTTATGCTAGCGCCCAAGTCGGCTAGGGCATGTTTTACTAATAAATTGCCGAATAAGCACAGAATGGAAAACCTTCACGGATCGTTTAATTTTTGAGGAAATTTATTCAGCAAAACTGTCGAGCATTCTGCGTTGAGAGAAACACGCGAAATATCTTCAAGTTTCTTTTATTCGAGAGTAACTCCTTGAGATATTTCGCGTATTTGGGCATTTGAGAGAGTGCCTCGCAGAAAGGAACGTTTATGTGAATTTGTTTTAAAATTTCTAGAAATTTCTTATAGTGTTCCTATACTCGCTCGTTTCTGATTTTAGACGGGTAAGGCGGCGCAAAATTCAAAGCATTCGGAGATAAAGCGATTGACGATGAAACAGGAGGGGGTGGAGCAGAAACAGTTACCTCAGGCTCGATCACACTTGAAGAAGTTACCTTTTTTCCACCGCGAAGGGTGATTGCATTTGCATTTTCTCTTGGATTCGGCTCTGTGTTGCCAGGCAAAGTTCCATGTGGGCGCTCGGAGATCATTTTGGCAAGTTGGCCAATTTGATTTTCTAAGTTTTTAACGGATCCGGCAAGATTCCGGATGGTGGATTCATTGGAGGCAACATATTTAGAAAATACTTCTTCCAATGAAGATGGCTTTGGTGGTTGTGGAGGAAAACCAGGTGGATTCATATTTGGGGGGCGTTGGCCATTGCTTTGGTTGCTCCATGAGAAATTCGGATGGTTCCTATAACCCGGGTTGTAAGTATTATTATACAGGACATTGGGCGGGTTATAGGAAGGTCGAGGCGGATTCCCCATGTAGTCAACCTGCTCTTCTATTACATTATTATTATAATTCCATGAAGGAGTGGCGGAGGAAGCAGACATCTCCGCCACTTGCTTGGTTAAGCGCTCAATTTGCAAGGCTAAACTTGTCGTGGCATCAACTTCAAAAAGACCGGTCGGCTTATTAGGACACGACCGAGGCACATTCCACTGGTAAGCATTCATGGCCATTTCCTCGAAAAGCTCTTGAGCGGCCTCCGAAGTTTTATTATTAAGAGTACCTCCAGCGGCCGCATCAATCATCTGCCTTGTTTGAAAATTTAAGCCATTATAGAAAATTTGAACTTGTTGCCAAGTATGAAGTGCATGGTGAGGGCATCTACGCAAAAGTTCCTTGAAGCGCTCCCATGTATCGTAGAGAGTCTCCGAGTCGATTTGCATAAAAGAAGCGATATCAGTGCGCAATTTGGCGGTCTTGGCAGGAGGAAAATATTTAGTTAAGAATTTTTCCGCCATTTCAGCCCATGTAGTGATGGATCCTCTAGGAAGAGAGCCCAACCACTGTTTGGCCTTTGACCGCAAGGAAAAAGGAAATAACTGCAATCGAATGGCGTCATCAGTAACGCCATTGATTTTAAAGGTATCGCAGATTTCAAGAAAATTAGCGAGATGTGAATTTGGATCTTTGTCCGGTAGTCCATCAAAGGTCACCGATTGTTGCACCATTTGTATGATGCTAGACTTGATCTCAAAGTTATTGTTCGCCACCGCGGGGCGAACGATACTAGATTGTGTCCCTTCTAAGTTCGGCCGCGCATAATAGGACATGGTCCGTTACGGGGCCTCATTCGGATTGGGATTGGGCTCACCCATAGTTTATGGTATAGTGTCTCCGATCGACTCTTCGAAGTTCAAATCAAAATCCCGATCACGAGTTCGGAGGCGATGTAGAAGAGTGCGCTCAATCTCTGGATCAAAATGAATATCGGGACTATTCGAAGAGCTTCCTCGGGTCATGCACTAAAAGAGATGAAAAGAGAGAAGGGGAAAATATGAAAAATAAAAGAAAAGGAAGGAATTTTTTTTTTGTTTTGTTTTGTTTTGGGAAGCAAAAAATAAAAAAAAATGATAAAATTAATGGCTATTCTATTTTTCAAAATATCGACGCAAAAAGTCCCCGGCAACGGCGCCAAAAACTTGATAGAGAAATTTGTGTTTTATAAATGATTTTGATTTTCTCCGATTCTATGCTCGATAAAGGCAAGTGTACCTTATCGATTATAGTATAGGATATGAAATATCAAGGTCGTATTAGAACCAGGGCACGTCGAATACTTCTACTTCAAAGAACTCACTATTATCCTATCATATAGATTTTGAGTTGGTTTTACAAAAAGAGAGATTTTGATTAAAAAGAGGTGGTTTAGACTATATAAAAAGACTAGCACTTGATCTCGACTCACCTCGGAATGAAACCATCAAAATAAAAAATAAATAAATTTCTAAATCACTTTAACGGAAATACTTGGACCGTGGAGATTCCCGAAACATGAACGCACCTCTTTCAAGGCTACGGTCAACTGAGTTTAGGTTGATCGACCGAACTTTCGTTCCACAATCGAAACCCCTAAAGCTCGCTTTACGTGGTGAACCCCGCTATTGGATTTGACTCCAATCCAGGAGATTTACGTCGTCCTCTTTCAAGGATTGCGTTCAACTCTCTTTACCCGTGAGTGATCGAACCGTACACACGATCCTTTCGGCTACTATAATACGGAAACAAAAGTGAAAACCATATATCGATAATATGATCTCACTAAATATTAATCAAGGGTAAATCCTAAGCATTCGTTAAAGGAGAAAAAGAAATTAAATTAAGAAGAGAAGATCATTTCATTCCTCGGATCATCTTGATCAAGCACTAAACAAAGTTTAGTTACTCATAATAAAGTAGGAAATGAAAATCATGTTAAGAATATGCATAATAAGACACACAGAGAGAGAAAGGGAATAACAAACTATTTTATTTCTTATTGAAACGGAGTCACCAAAAGGGCAAAAAGACACTACAAAGAGAGATTGCAAGAAGATTACAAGTACGGTAAAAAAGATTGCAAGAACATTTAAACATGAAAACATTAAGCTAAAACACTTTAAAAATAAACTCTCAACAGCTCTTTAAAAGGCTCAAATGAAGGAGGAAGGATGATGCCTCTCCCTCTTCCTTCATGCCTATTTTTAGGGCCAAAACCAAAGAGGTAGAGATGGTAGATGACATGAGGATGAAGCTTCCATGAAGCTTCCCTTGGTCAAAAACACATGTTGGTTTTAAAGGTCAATGGCGGCTACTCCTTTTCACACTTGTCATGCCTTGAAAAGTATGATCAAAGTTGGCTAGCTTTCTCTCTTTCCAAGAAGCTTCCTTCATGAACACATGCTGAATTCATAGTCAAAGTTGGCTAGCCTCTTTCATACTTAGGAGAAAACATCGCATCGGACCATTTGGGCTTCATTCTCTTCTTGAATATGGTTCAGTAACACGGTAACATTGTTGCACTCGATATTTAGTTTGACACGCCCTAAATAAAGGCGTGCTCTTTAGAAATGATAATGCAACTGTCTCGGGATCCTGCAAAAATAGCAAAATAGGCGTGGTTAGGATATAATTATAAAAAGATACGATTTAACGGATAAAATTAACAATATATATATATATATATTTATATTATAATATTTAAATATACATATTAATAACTTAGGTCAAATTATGCATCATCATATAATACATGTAATACAGTCTTATTCGTGCTTATATAACTCTGTATTATTTAAGTCTCTGTTGAACTCCAAACATTACTGTATTACAATTGTAATACGATCGTTTAACTGATATATTTGAATTGTGATACAGACCTTTAACTTGTTGAGATTGTACTTGTTTTTTCAATGATATGGCAGATGACCCTGACCCTGTCTTATTCATGCTTATATAACTTTTTATTTTTTAAGTCTTTGTTGAACTACAAACATTACTGTATTACAATTGTAATACGATCGTTGAACCGATATATTTGTATTGTGATACAAACCTTTAACCAGTTTAGATTGCACCTGTGTTTTGAATGATATGACAGATGACGCTGTCTACGAATTTACAATGTCGGTGTGTTGTGTCTTCGTTCAAGGAAAAAGCGATACCCCTTATCAGGTCCTTGAACGAACAAACACGGTTTGATTTAGAAGAAGCTGGTATTCTGCGACTCTTCTCTATTCCTAATTTAAACCAGAATATTCCTTTAGTTGTAACTTTGATTCGGGCATACTCCAAGAAGAATGACGCTTTCCTTCTTGGAAAAGTTTATAAAAAAATTACCGTAAATGAGGTGGCATTAATGTTGGGGCTACCCAACAAAGGGTTGAAATTCATATTTAACAGAACCCCTCTTGCTATGTACGAGCAAAAGGATTTGTTGGCAGAAATGTTGCGGCTTTCGGAGGGAGATTGTAGTTTAGAGTTAGAGGGGCAAAAGGTTGCAGCCCTAGTCAAATATGTATTGTGTAAACTTTTTTTTCCAATAAAGGTTCTAAAAATTCCAAAGTGTTTACAAATGTTTGGAGGATTGGAGGACTTCAAAAAATACAATTGGCCCGAAGCGATCCATTGTTTTCTCCAATCGCAAATACGTGAGTTAAGTAAAGTGGCCTCGAAAAGAAAATCAAATGAGAGTTGGGGGTACATAGAAGGATGCTCGATTCTCTTAGTGGTGAGCAATACATTTGATCATACAGCTTCTTTTTATTGTAATATATGTTTATAATGTTGAAATTTCTTCATTGCGGGTTTGGTTTTATGAGTTCACCACCTTTTTAACAGTTGATGACGACTTGGTTAGGCCAAGGCTATGTCGATGGTCTCCTAAGTTCAGCTTTTCTAATAAATTTTGTTCATAGATCAATTCAAAATTAAGATGTCGCGGACAGGTATGTTTTTATATCATGCATCTTCTTCATAGAAATTTTAAATTGGTACTTCAAAAAAGGCTTTTGAAAGCAAGTTAATGATATTGTTAAAAGTATTAAATAGGTGAAAGAGGGTTTTGAGAATATATTACCATCCGAGGAGCTCCTATTAGGAGATGTACCAAAAGAGGATACTGATTTTGAAGATTCCAATGAGAAAAGTGAAGAGTCGGAGGAGGAAGAGGAAGATTCAGTGAAAACAGAGGAAGATACGAAGAGGTATGTGAAGAGAAAACTAGCAGAGTTTATGTCTAAAGTAGAAGAAACACACAAAAAAATAACAAAGAGTATAGAGCGAGAGAAGGACCCGGAGAAAATGAAGTATTTGGATCAACCAAAAAAATAGAAGACATTGTGATGAAAATGACCTCAGAAATAGAGAGAAACTCGAAAATGCGCCACGATATGGTGATGCAAGAACTCCTGACTTACGTGCCCATATCAACGAAAGGATTGATGATTTGAGCACACACATTCACAAAGCTAATAACTCTCCAGCTTCACCGACATTTGAAGCACCCGAGGACACACAGAATTCTATGCAGACAACCTCCCATCACTCTTCACCTAAATCAGCAGAAAAAGTTATAGAAGGTAAGCAGGTAGATGATGACATTACAAATGCTCTTGTGGGTTGTGGGCTTCCTTCATTTAACCAGAAGGGCGATAATACTACGAGCTTGATAAAGAATATTAAAGGGCGTAAAGATAGAAAATCAAAGAGTAAAATTTCATCATCCGCCATTGAGGTTACATATCCTGGACTGAAAAACCTTAGTAAATCAAAGCGTCTAATAATCGATCATATTATGGAACAATTCCCCAACAGGTGATATTATTTTAGATATAAAATTTCATATTGCATCTTATATATACTATATGTTTGCTGATTATGGAACAATTTATGTGCAGAAATAGTATAGTGATCGAAGCGGGAAATATTACTTTGTATCGATCACACATTGATGATTTATTAGGGAATGGGTGGCTTAATGATAGCCACATAGACGCATACAGTGTATTTCTCACAGTACAAAAAAGTATTCATCCCCGGAAATTTAAGAATTTCTTATACGTCTCACCGAATCATGCTGTTAGTACTCAATCTTTTTTTGGAAATTATAATTGGCAAACTAAAAATGTCGAAGAGCGTGTTATATATAACATGTTTGTTTAATGCAGAATCTGAAAAGCAACAAAAGGAGTTCTAAATCACTTGTGAGCCACATCACGCGTAGATCAATGGAATACGCAAATTTAATACTAATTCCAGTCCACCTAACAAATCATTGGGGTTTGCTAGTCGGCAATATTGAGGAAGGATGTTGGCAATTCTACGATTCGTTGTACAAGGAATCAAATTACCAAAAGATTGCTGTTGTGGTATGTTTGTTTTACATAAAAAGTAAATTATTTGCTTTGTATGTTAATATATTTATGTGCGTGCAGAAAGATTATTTTGAAGAAGATCTCTCTACAGTGCTTCCAGAAAACATTCATGAATGGCCATTATTCTATGTTGATGATATTCCAAAACAGGATAGTAGTGACGATTGCGGGGTATTTGTCCTCCTATATATGAAGACAATCGTTGGGAAAAAACAAATAGATTGGCAAATATATAAATTATGGTCTAAAGATATGTCAAAAATAAGGGCTCAAATTGCTATTGACCTCCTCACCACTTTTCCTGAGAAAGTTTAGAGTAGGTGTTCTTTGATAACCCTGTTTTGTTAAACATTTGCCGTACTTAATATTTACCTTATATTGAAATTTTTGCAGTTTGAAGTGGAACGTAAAATGGATGGCCTCATTCTAAAATGACACGACATACTGAGGGACAATCTCGATGGGCATACTAATGTTTTGTTAAGGTTTTCAAGGAAATATTGTGTTATATACATTTGTTTTGTTAAGGTTTTCAAGGAAATATTGTGGACTGTGTTAAAACAATTTATGTTAGGATTTGACAGCTATTTCTGCTTACAGATATATTAATATTGTGGACTGTTGTGGACTGTATGTTGTGAACTGTATGTTGTGGACTGTATTGTGGCAGACTGTAATATTGTGGACTGTTGTGGATTTGAAAGTCATTTCTGCTTACAAATATATTAATATTTCTTGCCATTTCTGCTTACAGAAATATTGTGGACTGTATGTTAATATATTAATGTGCGTGCAGATATATTAATTCACTTTTGATTGGTAAATGTTTTTTTATATAGTATTGGTTGTAGTGTTATTGCTAAAGTGGGTATTAAAACCATATGACGAACGAAACAAACCATATGACGAACGAAACAACCGTAATATTTATGCGACATGGTAAACTGTGTTATAACTGGTAATATTTCACTGTCATTTATTCAAAAATTTCACTAAAAAGTAGTGTTAATATCACTCCAAATAGTAGTGTAATTAAAACTGAACTTTATTTCTTCAAAACCACATTTATTCTAGTAATACCGATATTATCAGTGAATACGTATCTGGAGGACAAACAAATAGGCGTATTAGTTATTTAAAAAAAGTAAGGATACATTTACAGTAGGATGAAATGCCCATACAACTGTATTACATTATACTATCGTAATACGATTGGATGAAAGACCCATACAATCGTATTACAGTTTGATTTACGCTAATGCGTAATGAACCTGATATAATTTACACAAACCGAATAACTGTTATTAATTCAGATACTTTACCATTTGACTACTTCTACCATTACATTAAAAAAGTAATAGCACAGAATAACTGTTATAAGTACAGATACTTTACCATTTGAATACATCTTCATTACATTAATAATGTAATAACACATGAATACTGAAATCGTCATTGATCCACAAATTAAAGATGTGACAAAACAAATACTATCGTAATACGATTGGATGAAGTGACCATACTATTGTATTACAGTTATATTGACGTGACTGGGAAATGAACATGATAGTATTTCAAAAACCAGAATTCGTTTTGTTATCAGTACAAATACTTTACCATTTGAATACATCTGGGATACATGAAAAATCTAATGACACATTAATAGAGAAATCGTCATTGATGGAGAAACCTTCGTTCAAGTCTGCATGTGCAAAAATGAGGTTTGAAATTGAATTCGAATCAAACCCCGAATTATTATCCACGAAATTATGCTGAATTTGAGGCTCAAAAACTTCATTGGCAGAAGGTCCCTTCCCTTTAACTGCACGCGACTTCTCTGTTAACAAAAAAACAGTAGTAAGATAAATTCCAATGCATAATAGTAAAATTTAAAATGAATTTTAATCATACTTTGTTTTGGGGAGTTTTGTTCCCAATAACTCTTCAAACGTGTCTTTGGCGCACGCTTTGGCCGCATGGATGGTGGATCTTTCAACACATCTTTGTCCTTCCGTATAGATGAAACAACTACTTTTTTATTTTTCTCATCATTGTCGATCATATTTTCTATAACTTGACCCACATCATTCATTACCTTAACCATGTACTCCTTTGCTATTTGACAATTTTCCATTTTTTGGCAAAGGTCATATGTGTTGAAACCAGCAACTGGTCTCTTGAGTTCGGACCCACTGGGGGTGTAGCCGATGCTTATTTCTCCTTCACTAGACTCTCTTGACGGTGGATGCTGGAAACGGAATAGACCCAAGGCTGAAGCGAGGAGGTCCCGCCACACACCCGGAAGATCTTAGAGAGCTTCCCCTCCCAAACCAAAGCTCAACCGGGCACCCTGGAGGGCACTGGTTGCCAACCAAAACTAGCCTAGAGGAGAGGATTCTCTCAAAATCGGATCTCCTCCAAGGTGCCCTTAAGGGTCTATTTATAGTTTTTCTTAGGCTGGTCTGCAAATAGCATGAATCCGCCTTTTAATTTTACTAAACGCACCCCAAATTGGTCTACGAATAGCCTAACTCCGCTGTTCTGAAGGGCTATATGCAGACCACAAGGGGTATTATG
Source organism: Dactylorhiza incarnata (assembly GCA_033032865.1). Classification (NCBI taxonomy): domain Eukaryota; kingdom Viridiplantae; phylum Streptophyta; class Magnoliopsida; order Asparagales; family Orchidaceae; genus Dactylorhiza; species Dactylorhiza incarnata. The sequence goes on from JAWHQI010000304.1 coordinate 771,842, forward strand.
GTCATTTCCTCCTCACTGCCTTCTGGGCGAGTGGTCCGTGAGGGAACCACTCGCCGAGTTCCCGCTTGACTGGGCGAATGCTCAAGCCCCTGAGCGAATGGTCCGTGGAGGCACCACTCGTCAGGCTCCCTCTCGCCTGCAGCCTACCCCCACTAATCTGGAGATCCTTTTTCCTGTCTCGGTACGGGCGAATGGTCTGGCTGACCCCTGTCCCATCAACTGACTCGAGGGACCCACTCGCCAAATACGGGTTGTACACAATCCCCGCTCTTTGCGAGTGGCTCGTCCACTCGGAAAGAACAGTCCAACCCCTTATTTGGTGAGTGCTTGTTGAGTGGACCCCGCAAGATTCTGTGGGTCCCACCGTTATCCTATATATATACATCCCGTGTCAGGTTTTTCTGGACCACTTCCACATTTCGGCTCAAGATTTCTTCTCTCTCTTGACCTTTCGCCACTTCCAATGTCTTCTCATAAGCCTTCCGCGAAACCCCTCTCGCAAGAGATGATCGAGCGCCTGGCCGCGGCCCAGGTTGCAACCGCCCCGAAAACTGCCAGATTCGCTCCCTGGCTGACATCTAAGCGAGACCCGAGCGCCCCCTACGTCTCGCGGCGAGCCAAGACGATTCGGCTGAATCGTCAAAGAGGCGAGACCGTGGTTGAATCTCCAGCGCGCACTCCTGTTGACCTCGGGACCCAGGTATGGGAATTCCTCCCGCCTTACCTTTTAGTTCGGACCCTTATTCAAAAATTGCTTTGACCACTCGCAGGGGACCTCGGTGCCAGAGGACGACCACGTGGTCGTCTTGAATAGTGTCGTGGCGCCACCCCCCGAGTCTGAGGGGCCTCCTCCAGATCTGGACCTGGCTCCTCCCCCTAACCCGGACCTGGCTCCTCCCCCTCCTCCGGGCGAGACCGTACTTCAGTCCAGTAAGTTTTGGAACCCTTCCGATTTACCTTTGAGATGGCTTGTTTCTGACCCTCAACTTTTCGCAGCCCTCAACCCTGACGTCTCGCTACGGGACACTATTCTTCCACCTTCCCCAACCCAGCGGAACCCTTCTGTTACAGCGAATGAACAGAGGGTCTACCCCGAGCGGGAGACGGGTCAGCACCTCCGTGCTGAAGATAGCGCGAATCCCCCGGCGGATGATCAGGCTCCTCCTCCACCGCCTTTCCGCCCCGGAAAAGGGAAGGTTTTCCCCCCTTTCGCCGGGTTGCCCGGAGTACACCCCCATACTTCTCGCCCCTCAGGCCACAGGGTACCCGCCCCAGGTCAGGCCTCTATCTTATCCTTGCCGCATTCGCTAACTTCATCGTACTGATCCTTTTATAATCTCATAGGGTATCGGGAGGTCTCCCCCCCTGAGTCCTACTATGAGGGGGAAGACGGGGTGCTCTCGCCCCTTCCCTCCCCAGGTGATCTCGCTGACTTCTTGGGTGACTCATCTGACCACGTGACCCTGAAGGAGCGAATCACGGAGATCTTTGGGAAGCTTATCCACCTCTAGCGAAATGCTGCCGGCCAGGTGGACGAGGAGAAGCTGGAGATCAAGCGCGAGCTGAAGGAACTCCGGAGGGACTACTCGCGGCTTCTCGCGACGGTGGAGCGACTGGGGGGCGAAGGTGGGGAGCTGTCGCCTGAAAGGCACGCGGCGAGAGCCCGGGACCAGCTCCAACTGGCTTCGCACGAGATCACCAACATGATGACATACTATCGTCAGCGAATGCCCCCAGAAGCTGGGTCGCGAAAGCGAGGTCGATGGGTTTGGGTGGAGTACTGACCCAGATGCCATAATCTCTTTCTTTTCCTACCCGCCTCGCCGCGAGTGTCGAACATTAATATTTGTCTGTAATAACTTTGTATATTATGATTCTGAGAATGCTCTACTTATCGCGATTTACTTTCCTCAGCCTATCTGATTGTCGCCGAATGATATGTTTTGCGAATGCTTACCTGACCATTTTTGCTTCTTTCATAACCTGCCTAGGTATTACCGAATGATATGCTTTGCAAATGCTTTCCTAACCCTTCTCGCAAAGCCGTTGAGCGAATAGTTATAGGTCACTCGCCATTAATGGGCGAGAGAGATTTGGACCGGGTTTCGAGGCGCCGGGCTGCCGCAGATTGCTATCCGCACCCCCCGTTGCCTCGAAAGCCCAAACGCCGTTTAATGCCTCTATAAATAGGCCCTTCAACTACCGTAATAAATACATCACCATTCGCTCCCTCTCTTTCCTTGCTTCTAGCATTCGCACCTCTCCCTTCTTTGCTGCTCCTTTCTTTCCCCTCATTCGCGAGATGGGTGCCGATGCCGAAGGAAGGGGCAAGTGTGCCAGCGCATTCGTCAATCATGTATTTGATTCCTGCGACCTCTCCGAAGAGGCCTACTTGACGGCAGTTGCTGACTACATCCCTGGGGGGTTCGAGGGGCGAAAGCCCAGGCCTGAAGAGCGCCTGAACTCCATCTCGCCTTGTGCTCTCGCGATCCCGCTAGAGCACTTCGAGGTGGGCTTTCGCCTCCCCATCTGGCCGGAGTTGCGCCAGACTTTCAGGTACTACGGGGTCGTGCCCGCCCAGCTCAACCCCAACTCCATAGCCATGCTGGTCGGGTACGCGAGCTACTTGCGAGAATAAGGGATCGAGTTCTCGCTGCCCGTCTTCCGCAAACTCTACACCTTCCGCTGCACCGGCGGCATCTCCTTCTTCTCGGGTCTAAGCCCTCTCAAACACTACGGGCTCCCGAACAAGAACCACGAATGGGTTCGCCGCTTCATCTTCGTCAGCGGGAGCCTAGGTAACACCCTTCTCGCCCCGGTGCAGGAGGAGGAGTCAACCTTCCGCCCCCCCGACCCTAGGGGGGCATGAGGCGAAACTCCATCAATACATTCTGCAGTACGGGATGGACCTTGTCTATCTCCGGCGGAACGTCGACACGCTCCCGTTCATTCCACAGGGCGAGGGTAAGATTCCAAGACTTTCGAATTCATCTTGGTTGTGATTCTTACACCATTCGCCTAAACCACTCGCAATATCATGCAGGTGTGCGTAATCTTCCCGTTCACCCGCCGCGTCCTCCTGGATTTTGCCCACCTCTCGCGCAAGCCGCCGCGGACGCCTGCCGGGAGGAACCTTCCTCTTCCAAGCCTGGTAGCCGGAAGCGAAAGTCGGTGAAGGCTTCTTCCTCTCCTCCCTCGAAGTCGCCCTGTCCACCCGCGGCGAAGGGCAAGGGGGTTCTGGGCGAATCCTCTGGGGCGAGTGCTCCACCCTCCACCCTGGGGACCGACGCGCCTGGTGTGAATGCTCCTCCGGAGAAATCGGCGCTGCCGCCGCCTCCGTTGCCCCGGGACCATCGCAACTTCGCGAACGGCGAGAAGTATGTGGACCCCTCCGGGGCTCCTTTGCTGAAGTGGGACAGGAACGCGAACAGGGTTTCGCTATCCACTCTCCATCCATCTTGGGTGGAGACCAACATTGCTAGCGGCGAGGCCTATGCCCTGGCGTATGCCCTTTATGGCCGGGAGGACGCCGAGGTCTTCGATTTGGAGAAGACTCAAGTTCTCGCCCACGAAGCCGCCCGGGCTATGCTGCGCGCTCTCGAGCTCTCGCATATGTCTTCTCGCCGGAGCCTTGAGGTCTCGCGGAACCTGGCCAAGGTCGAGGAGACCAGGGCTCTTCTTTCCCAGGAGGCGAGTGATCTCAGGGAAAGACTGAAAACCGCGGAAGCTCTTCTCGCCAACCGCCCGGTTGTAGAGGTACATTTACTTTTACTCCTGCGGATGGTTATTACTGACTGTCCCATATTCCTCTCATCATGATCACTTTATTTTTCCAGGATGCAACACGTGCTGGGATGCTCCGAGCGCGGGTGGTCGACCTCGAGGAGGAAGTCCGTCTCGCCAAAGCCGAGACCCAGCTGCTGCGAGAAGCCGGAATGACATCACTCGCCCCGGGTGATGGGGGGCACTTTTACCCCCATCACGAGCTGGAGCAACTGCTTCAGGAGAATGCGCAACGCGCCGTCAAGCACGCGTTGCAGGTGCTGCGGCGGGCTGGGTATTTGAAGCCGGAGGCCGAATGCCTCACCACTCGCCAAGTAGTTCCGGAGCTTTACATTCTGATCCCTTTCCCGGAGGACGACGGCGTCGCGCCGCGAGAAGATGCCCCTGTCCAGGATGAGAGCGAAGGTTCTTCGGAGGAGTCTGGTGACCCTTGAGGGGGGCCCTCTGTATTTTCCTCTTTTTGTTGTATTTACCTTTTCTTTTTCTGGTGTAACCACGAATTGGGCGAATGCCCCTGAAAGATATATCTATGGATTACAATTTTTGTGCTATCTCAATTTCTGCGTAATCTCAGTTTTTATGCTATCTCAAACTTTATTATCATTCGCTGCAACGTCTCGCTAGGCTTACCAGGACGTTAGGTCGTAGAGTAACCGTCCCGGCTACCCAGCGAGTGTTCGGAGACGACTTAGGTGTGTTGCCCCTCTTCGACTTCTCGCTTCCCAATGGACCTTATCATTCGCGTGTCATGGGGTTTCGCTTAAGTAGTTAAGAGAGTGGGGTGTGATCCTCTCTCCGGCGCGTGGTCTTATGCGAATGCTCTTGAGATCCTCTCCTGAGAACTGAGAAACAGCCACCGAGTGAGCCTTCGGACCTGCCAACTAGATGAGAGCCTGGACAGCGGGTCTGCTCGGGGCCAACCTCTTGAACATGGAACCTGCCACCGAGTGAGCCTTCGGACCTGCCAGCTAGATGAGAGCCTGGACAGCGGGTCTGCTCGGGGCCAACCTCTGGAACATGGAACCTGCCACCGAGTGAGCCTTCGGACCTGCCAGCTAGATGAGAGCCTGGACAGCGGGTCTGCTCGGGGCCAACCTCTGGAACATAGAACCTGCCACCGAGTGAGCCTTCGGACCTGCCAGCTAGATGAGAGCCTGGACAGCGGGTCTGCTCGGGGCCAACCTCTTGAACATGGAACCTGCCACCGAGTGAGCCTTCGGACCTGCCAGCTAGATGAGAGCCTTGACAGCGGGTCTGCTCGGGGCCAACCTCTGGAACATAGGACCTGCCACCGAGTGAGCCTTCGGACCTGCCAGCTAGATGAGAGCCTGGACAGCGGGTCTGCTCGGGGCCAACCTCTGGAACATAGAACCTGCCACCGAGTGAGCCTTCGGACCTGCCAGCTAGATGAGAGCCTGGACAGCGGGTCTGCTCGGGGCCAACCTCTTGAACATGGAACCTGCCACCGAGTGAGCCTTCGGACCTGCCAGCTAGATGAGAGCCTGGACAGCGGGTCTGCTCGGGGCCAACCTCTGGAACATAGAACCTGCCACCGAGTGAGCCTTCGGACCTGCCAGCTAGATGAGAGCCTGGACAGCGGGTCTGCTCGGGGCCAACCTCTGGAACATAGAACCTGCCACCGAGTGAGCCTTCGGACCTGCCAGCTTGATGAGAGCCTGGACAGCGGGTCTGCTCGGGGCCAACCTCTGGAACATAGAACCTGCCACCGAGTGAGCCTTCGGACCTGCCAGCTAGATGAGAGCCTGGACAGCGGGTCTGCTCGGGGCCAACCTCTGGAACATGGAACCTACCACCGAGTGAGCCTTCGGACCTGCCAGCTAGATGAGAGCCTGGACAGCGGGTCTGCTCGGGGCCAACCTCCGGAACATAGAACCTGCCACCGAGTGAGCCTTCGGACCTGCCAGCTAGATGAGAGCCTGGACAGCGGGTCTGCTCGGGTCCAACCTCTTGAACATGGAACCTGCCACCGAGTGAGCCTTCAGACCTGCCAGCTAGATGAGAGCCTTGACAGCGGGTCTGCTCGGGGCCAACCTCTGGAACATAGGACCTGCCACCGAGTGAGCCTTCGGACCTGCCAGCTAGATGAGAGCCTGGACAGCGGGTCTACTCGGGGCCAACCTCTTGAATATGGAACCTGCCACCGAGTGAGCCTTCGGACCTGCCAGCTAGATGAGAGCCTGGACAGCGGGTCTGCTCGGGGCCAACCTCTGGAACATAGAACCTGCCACCGAGTGAGCCTTCGGACCTGCCAGCTAGATGAGAGCCTGGACAGCGGGTCTGCTCGGGGCCAACCTCTGGAACATAGAACCTGCCATCGAGTGAGCCTTCGGACCTGCCAGCTAGATGAGAGCCTGGACAGCGGGTCTGCTCGGGGCCAACCTCTGGAACATAGAACCTGCCACCGAGTGAGCCTTCGGACCTGCCAGCTAGATGAGAGCCTGGACAGCGGGTCTGCTCGGGGCCAACCTCTGGAACATAGAACCTACCACCGAGTGAGCCTTCGGACCTGCCAGCTAGATGAGAGCCTGGACAGCGGGTCTGCTCGGGGCCAACCTCTTGAACATCCAGGGTCTCTCCTGCGAGCTGCAGCATCATTTTCATTCACATAGTTTAAACAAAATGCTTTTATTCAAAAAACATCATTATTACATGGTACTAAGGATAAAAGCGTTTAAGGTCGTCGCCACTCCATGTATGGCTGAGGAGCTGGCCCTCCACATTCTGAAGGCGATACCCCCCAGACTTTAGTGCTTCTTCCACGACATAGGGGCCTTCCCAGTTGGGGTTAAGCTTTCCCACCGCGGCGGATCTCCCAGCCGCGTCGACCTTCTTGAGTACCAGATCTCCCTTCTCGAACTGCTTGATCCTGACGTGCCTGTCAAAATACTTGGCCATCCGCCGCTTGACCTCTTCTTGATGGATGGCTGCTCGATCCCGAGCTTCTTCGATGAGGTCGAGGGAGAGCCGCAACTCCTCCTCGTTCTCGGCTCTCCAATCTTCCTCTCCATTTGTGGCGACCGTGACCCGTGGTGTTGTAATCTCGAACTCTATGGGGATGACCTCCTCGCAGCCGTGAGAGAGCCTGAAAGGGGTCTCTCCCGTGGCGGTGTTGGGGGTGGTTCTTAAAGCCCATAGGACCGAGGGGAGCTGTTCCACCCAATTGCCTTTGAGATTTTCCACCTTTTTCTTGAGCAAGTTCACGATGACCTTGTTCGCTGCCTCTACCTGCCCGTTGCTCCTGGGATGGTGGACGGACGCAAACCTAAGGTCTATCCCCAGCTGACCACAGAAGCTGATGAATTCCTCGCTTGCGAACTGCGGTCCATTATCCGTGACTATGGCCTGCGGAAGCCCATGTCGACAAATGATCTCCCCCCATACGAAGTTGCGGATTACCTGGGAGGTGACCTTAGCCAACGCCTTGACCTCCAGCTACTTTGTGAAGTAGTCAATCATGACTAGGAGAAATCTCCTCTGCCCGCTAGCCTGGGGGAAGGGTCCTACCAGATCCATTCCCCATATGGCGAATGGCCAGGGCGCCGTGATACTCTTCAGCCTCTGAGCTGGCATGAGCTGAAGCGAGGCGAACATTTGGCACTTCTGGCATCTCTTGGCGAAGGCTGCCGCGTCTTTGCTTAGGGTTGGCCAGAAGTACCCCTGCCTCACTATTCTTGCCTCCAACATCCTGCTCCCCGAGTGGCTGCCACACTCGCCGGAGTGGACTTCTTCCAAGATCCTTGGGACCTCTTCCTCCGAGATGCATCGGGCCAGGAGACCCGAGAGGGTCTTCCGATACAAGTCACCCTCATGGAGCACGTAGTAGGCAGACTTATACCGGAAGCGCCTCTGGTCCGGAACTTTCTCCGGAAATTTTCCCGTTGCAAGGAAAGTGACGAAGGGATCCTTCCAGGAGGGCCGCTGTTCTACTTCCATGAGTTCTCCCTCTTCAATCGAAGGACGGAATAGGTCCGTCAGGGTCCCTCCGGCTCGAGGACCAAATTTTGCCAACCGATCTGCCGGGGTGCTCTCCTCTCGAGGGACATGCCGGATGGAGAAAGTTTTGAACGTCCCCACGAGACCTTTGACTTTTGCTAAATACTTCATGAGCACAGGTTCCCTCGTTTCGAACTCTCCCCTTATCTGAGAAGCTATTATCATCGAATCCGTGAGTACCTCCACGTCATGGACCCCGAGCTCCCAGGCCAACCGCAGGCCGGCGATCACAGCCTCATACTCCGCCTGGTTGTTGGTGATTGGGAAGTGTATCACTAGCGTCTGTTCTATCTTCACTCCGTGGGGACTCTCCAGCACCACCCCTCCTCCGAGAGAGTTCTTGCCCGAAGCCCCGTCCACCAGCAGCTTCCATGGAACGTGACGAGGGGCTCCGTCTTCTCTCAACTCGGCCACGAAGTCTGTCATGAAATCAGCCACCACCTGCGCCTTCATAGATAATCGAGGGACAAAGGCAATGTTGAATTCACTTAGCTCGATCGACCATTTTGCGAGTCTTCCCGAGTGCTCCACTCCTTCGAAGATCTGGCGGAGTGGATGGTCCGTCACTACTTGGATCGAATGAGCCTGGAAGTATGGCCTGAGCTTCCTTGCTGCGATGACCAGGGCAAATGCCAACTTCTCTAAAATTGGATACCTGAGCTCCGCTTCCCTCAGGACCCTGCTTACGTAGTAGACTGGCAGCTGCTTCTTTCCTTCCTCTCGAACCAGGACGGAGCTTACGGCCTCCGCCCCGACCCCGAGATATAAATGTAGATCCTCCCCCTCTTTGGGACTTTGCAGTAGCGGAGCCTTGGTGAGTTGGCTCTTCAAGGCCTGAAAGGCCTCCTCGCATTCTCTCGTCCACTCAAACTTCCGATTGCCTCGTAGCGCTTTAAAGAAGGGGGAGCATTTTTCCCCTGCCCGGGATAGAAACATGTTCAGCCCGGCGAGTCTTCCGGTCAGGCGCCGAACTTCCTTGGCGTTCCGTGGCGACCCCAGCTCCATTATAGCCCTAACCTTGTCCGGGTTAGGTTCTACCCCCCAGGGGGTGAGAAGGTGCCCGAGGAACTTCCCTTTGCTGGCCCCGAACACACACTTCAGGGGGTTCAGGCGCATCTTGTACTTGCGTAGGGTGGCGAAAGGTCTCCTCGAGGTCCTGGAGGTGAGAGCTCACACACTTGCTCTTTATCATAAGGTCATCCACGTAGACCTCCAGGTTCCTTCCCCTTTGCTTCTTAAATACCCGATCCATCATCTTCTGGTAGGTTGCTCCTGCATTTTTCAGCCCAAAGGGCATCATCTTATAGCAGTAGCATCCCTCCCTGGTGATGAACGAGACATCTTTGACGTCCGGTGGGTGCATTCTTATTTGGTGATAACCTGAAAAAGCATCCAAAAAACTCATCACAGAAAAGCCGACGGCTGAGTCAACCAGCGCGTCGATCCGAGGCAAGGGATAACAATCCTTAGGCCAGGCCTTATTTAACAATGAAAAGTCCACACACATACGCCAGCGGCCATCGGCCTTTTTTACCATTACGACATTGGAGACCCAGCCTGGATACTGGATCTCCGTTACAAAACCTGCCTCGAGGAGTTTCGCTACCTCCTCGTGGATCGGTCCTTCGAGCTTGTCAGCTATAGCCCTTCTCTTCTGCCGGATGGGGCGGGCTTCTGGATCGAGGTTGAGACGATGGCAAGCCATGTCCGCCTCGATGCCTGGCATGTCCGCTGCGCTCCACGCGAAGATGTCCATGTTCTTCTGGATGCACTCCAGCATCCTTCTCTGGTCCTCCGGGCCGAGGCCCCCGCTGATCCGCACCTTCTCCACCCTTCCTGCCTGGGTGGTAACCTCCATCTCTATTACCTCTTCTGTCGGCTCGAGCCGGGCTGGCTCTTCCCACCGGCCCTTTGCTTCTCGCCCCTCCTCCCGGGCCTTTTCCCCTGCAGCTCCTTCCGCCTCCATCGGCTCGACCTCCTGCTCCTCACGAGCAACCTCCAACACCTCGACCTCCTGCTCCTCACGAGCAACCTCCAACACCTCGACCTCCTGCTCCTCACGAGCAACCTCCAACACCTCGACCTCCTGCTCCTCACGAGCAACCTCCAACACCTCGACCTCCTGCTCCTCACGAGCAACCTCCAACACCTCGACCTCCTGCTCCTCACGAGCAACCTCCAACACCTCGACCTCCTGCTCCTCACGAGCAACCTCCATCAACTCCTCTCGGGCATCGCCCTCTCCCCCTTCTTCTCCCTTCTCCTCTTCCTCTCCTGGCCCCTCCGGCCTCACCAGCTCTTCATCCATCTTTTCGGCATCCGCCATCCATGAAATGGTGTTGACGGCAGTCACGTAGCACTGCCTCGCCACCTTAGCATCTCCTCGGACGCGGATCTGGACTCCTCCACTATGGAGCTTTAAGCACTGATGGTACGATGAGGGCACGCACCGGAAGGCGCTGATGAGGGGTCTTCCGAAGATGGCGTTATAGCTGCTCGGAGCGTCCACGATGACGAACCGGCAGTTTCTTGGGACTCCTCTTAGTGTCACCTGGAGACCTACGCCTCCCTCGACCTCCTTCCTCTCTCCCGAGAAACCAAACAGTGGTCCGTCGGAGGCCTGCACTCTCTTCTTCTCTACCTCCATCGCGTCGAAAGCTTTTTTGAAGATCACATTCACCGAGCTCCCGTTGTCCACCAGGATCCGAGAGACCGTGAAGTTTTCTATTGCCGTCTGGATCACCAGGGCGTCGCAGAATGGGTCTTCGTAGTCTGGCATATCTTCTGAGGAGAAGGTGAGCTTCTCGGAGGGTGGTGGGGTCTGGGAGGTCGACGCGACGTCCCTTCGGAACATGGCCTGGAAGCTTCTCTTGCGAGAGGCCTCTATCCCAACCCCACCGTGAATCACCCCGATTCCCCCCCTGGTTCCTGTATCTGCCGTATCCTCACACCGATCCTCTTCTGCCTCTGGAAGCACTTCCTCAATTCTGGCATGCGGCCGCCGCGGCTGTCCCCTTTCCCTCATTTCCAAGAACTCTGGGCAGGTGGCGATCGCGTGACCTTCTTCCTGATGAAAATCACAGTAAGGCAACGCCACCCTGTCCTCTCTTCCAGCTCTTCCTCTTCCTCCTCTTGCTCCTCTACCTCTTCTCCCTCGGCCTACCGCCATGGCTTGCTCCCTCGGGGGGTGAGGGGGTCTGGGACCCTGCCTCCACCCCTGATTCACTCCTCCTGCCTCCCTTCCTTGGTACCTCTCATCCTGACCTCGCGCGGGTCCTTCCTGGTTCCTCCAGCCCAACCTGTTGTTGGGTTCTTGGTTCCTCCAAACCCGAGGTGGTCTTTCGAACCCCTGGCCCCTGGGCTCCTCTCGCCTTCTTCCTTCTGGCTGCCTCGCCTCGGGCTCGCTCATCTTTGCCAACCTTTTATAGAATTCGGGATTGGCTGCCTCCCCTTCAATCTCCTCCGCGGCTCTCTCCATCAACTCCTCGAAGGATACAGGAGGTCTTCTCTTCAGGTCCATCTTGAAGAACCCCTCTCGCAGCCCTACGATGAATGCCATCTGGAGGGCGAATCCCGGCACCTCCTGTACTAGGTGTATCTCCTCTTGGAACCTGTCCACGTACTTAGCCAGGGATTCCCCCTCCCTCTGTCTGATCTTGAAGAGAGCCTCCGCATCCTTCTTCCTCTTCTTTGACGTCGAGAAACGCAATCGGAAGCTTCGGCGCAGATCATCGAACGCATAGATGGAACCTGTGGGAAGTTGGTGGAACCAGTCCCTTGCTTTCTCCTTCAGGGTGGTCGCGAAGAGTCGGCATTGGAAAGAATCCGACATGGGGAGGATTGAAGTCATGTCCTCGAACCATTGCAGGTGCACAACTGGATCCTCCTTGCCGGTGTAGTAGGACATCTCCGGCCCACGAAACCCTTCTGGCACTGGGGCCGAGAGGATCATCTCGCAAAAGGGGCTCCCTTCCCCTGCTCGGCGAATGGTCCTCTCGTGCGGGACCAACTCACACACCTCAGCACTCGCCGGACTGCTGAACAGCTGCCGTCCGGGGAGGTCTCGCGCACTTCCTTCTGCTGGCACCTCCTTCCCCGGCCGCTGCCCCGGTGCGTTCTCGCCAATCTGCAAAGGCGGGACCACTGGGACCACCGGGGTCTCGCACTCGGTCCTTGCTGCGAGAACCGTCTGCAGGACCTCTCGCTTGAACTTCTCAAACATCTCCAGCCACTCGCCTGCCGCGGGTGGCTGCGAGTGACCTGAGTCAGAACCATTTCCTCCATCTCCTGTCATCGAAACCAGCTTGGGATTTTCTTTCACCGGCTACGGTCCACGCTCACCGCACCAAAAATGTTGAAACCAGCAACTGGTCTCTTGAGTTCGGACCCACTGGGGGTGTAGCCGATGCTTATTTCTCCTTCACTAGACTCCCTTGACGGTGGATGCTGGAAACGGAATAGACCCAAGGCTGAAGCGAGGAGGTCCCGCCACACACCCGGAAGATCTTAGAGAGCTTCCCCTCCCAAACCAAAGCTCAACCGGGCACCCTGGAGGGCACTGGCTGCCAACCAAAACTAGCCTAGAGGAGAGGATTCTCTCAAAATCGGATCTCCTCCAAGGTGCCCTTAAGGGTCTATTTATAGTTTTTCTTAGGCTGGTCTGCAAATAGCATGAATCCGCCTTTTAATTTTACTAAACGCACCCCAAATTGGTCTACGAATAGCCTAACTCCGCTGTTCTGAAGGGCTATATGCAGACCACAAGGGGTATTATGGTCATTTCCTCCTCACTGCCTTCTGGGCGAGTGGTCCGTGAGGGAACCACTCGCCGAGTTCCCGCTTGACTGGGCGAATGCTCAAGCCCCTGAGCGAATGGTCCGTGGAGGCACCACTCGTCAGGCTCCCTCTCGCCTGCAGCCTACCCCCACTAATCTGGAGATCCTTTTTCCTGTCTCGGTACGGGCGAATGGTCTGGTTGACCCCTGTCCCATCAACTGACTCGAGGGACCCACTCGCCAAATACGGGTTGTACAATATATAGATCGCATCATATGATTTCTGAAAATCAAGTTAGACTCGTTCCGATCTATGGACATCGGCATTGTAAAATTACATCGCTTCTTAGCTTGCATTGTAAATCTCCTTAATATGTAATTTGATTGAATTTTCTGTACATTATGAATATTATAAACCCGGAGTACATGCTCGCACAATAAACCCTTCGTCTGAAAGCCTCTACAAGAACACTCTACATCATTGCTTTTTGTGTTAAATCTCACAATCCAATGCTTTTGTAGACCGGTAGGATCACAATGGCGTATGTTGTATAGAACCATATCTTGGTCATACATTGATTCCTCTGACACCATCAAACCAAGTGCCCCCTCAATCACAGCATGCTCAAATATTACATAAATTTTTCTGGTGTATACCTTGGACATTTGCCTAAGAATCATGGAAGACTTTATTTTGAGGGAGTGCGTACCTTGTTTGCATTTGAAATCTTCCTCCTGTTCACTCCTTCGCCAACAATAAATTAATTTATCCATACCCAGAAAGCATTCGGTAAGTGAACTTGTAGGCTTCGAGCAACCATGAATACTATGATTTGTTGATTCACTACGTTGTGTGGATAAAATGCCAAGATCAAATACCTCTTTATTAAAAGCAGTGGACCACTTATTTTTAATGTTGTAAAGCTCATTTAACCATCAGTTCGCTTGTAAATTTCCTTTTGTGATCATATCTCTCCAATACAACTCAAACTCCACTTCACTGTCACATTTAGACATGCAAGTATAAAATAAAGATCTAATGTGCTTGTCTTGGTTGAAAGTAGGTACATTAGACGGTGCTTTCTTTGAAATGTGTCATTGACATAGGCGATGACTGGTAGTAGGTAAAACACGCTCAATAGCAACTGCCATTGCCTGATCTTGATCAGTAAAAATTGTGATCGGTCGCTTTCCCCCAACAAACTTTAAGAAAGTCTCAAATACCCAACAGAAAGAATCAATCGTCTCATGTGCTATAAATGCACATCCAACAAAAATATTTTGTCAATGGTGATTTACTGCTATAAATGGAGCGCATGCTAAATTATATTTGTTTAGCCTATAAGTGCTGTCAAAAATGATCACGTCGCCAAAACATTCGTAATCCAATTTTGCTGGGCCATCAATCCAAAAAAAACTATGCAGTCGATTCAATTCATCTGTTTGTATATCATAAGAGAACATGCTATCGGACAATTGTCTATCCTTAAAAAGTTCCAATAATTTAACTACATCTCCAATTTCGATGAGCGCTCTTCTTTCCCGATGTACGAAGTTATATGCATCTGATTTATTGAAACCTATATTTTCAGCTCTGCCAACTTCTTCAGCCATAAGGTTGAACGTGTCAATAGTTCGTATACCAACTCCTGTCATATTCCGAATCAAGGTGGCTTGGCCATCAGCTACACGGCGATGTGATCTCAACAAATGTACGTCTTGAGATGTAACCAAAGGATGATTGTGCTCTTCAATGAATTTTAAAACCTTCCAATTTTTACCCTCTTGGTCAGCAGTAAAGTGCAAGCAAGCCAAGCAGCCCGTCCTTAAATCCACTCTACGAAATTTTTTCTTCGCATCACTACACGAGTTCTGCACTTTATAACCTGCTTTCGAACATGAAAACTCTCGTCCCCTGATGATCCATGTATGAGTCCAGTAAAATACATGTTGTTTTCGCACACTAAAGCCACACTGACGAGCATATGCATAGTACATTTTGAAAGCTTCATCATCAGAATGAACCACGGGAAACACTACATCTTCCTTGTGCACCTTCTGTACCTGCGAAAATGCAGATACAGTGTAAGATGCTAGGTAGAGATTCAAATATACGATCGTAATACATTTGTAATATATTCGCACATTATTTTCTATACAGCTGTAATAAAATGTAATCTTACACCAGCTATAGCCTCATTAGAAGGTGCAGGACTCTTGTCAATTTCCTAGGACTTCTCAGATGATTGATGGTTGTCCTCCATGGAGAATTAGGAGGAAGTAAAATGCTGGGCTCCTCGACTTTTGGCAAACGAAAAAGACCACCGGAGAAGCAGAAATGGCAAGAAATGTTTCCTGTGGAACCCTACTCGCAACCATACATTCGAATCCTCTGTGTGCTCCAGTCGTCTTCTCCCGCCACCACCGAAACAAACGAAGGAGATAGAAGACGATGAAGATGACGGCGTAAAACCTGATCCCGCTAGAAAGGATTTATCGTCCCGCCCTAAACCCCGAAAAGAGCCTCTCAAAATTTTGAGAGGGAAAGACGAGTGAAGGGCGAAAAATAAAGTATTTATATACGCACGTAAGCATACACACGCATACGTACAGAAAATTTTCGATATTATTTATATATATACGTGGATTTCAAAGAAAAAAAGGGTACGTCCGACCAGATGATTTTAAGAAAAATCATAATTTTTAGGAAAATAAGATCTTAAATTGTTTATAAAAATGTGTTAATTTAAAATCTATTTTTTTTTTACGTAAAATACAACAATAGATATACGAAAAATTCATTTTTTTTAAAATCATGCGTATATAAAAATGCAGTCTTCTAATACTGTTAGAATTGAGAAATAATATGTATCAATCTATTAAGGTGTGACCCTTGTGATCTATAAATATGATTTTACAGGAATAGGAAAACATCATAGGCGGTGTGGGACTAAACTGAAATACAATAATAAATGTAATATTAACAATAATATTAACACCTCCCCTCGAACTCACGGTGGGTCATGAACCGAGAGTTTGCTAATGAGGTATCAAAATCTTGCAGAAGTGAGGGACTTGTTGAGGAAGTCTGCAACTTGTTCTTCAGAGGCAATGAACGGGTAGAGAGATAGTGTTGGCGAGGAACTCTTGACGAACGAAGTGACAATCAATCTCGATGTGTTTCGTCCGTTCATGGAACACCGGATATGAGACAATTTGTATAACACTTCGATTATCACATGATAAGAGAGTGAATCATGTTATCAGCACAACAAGATCACAGAGTAGAAGACAAAGCCAAACGATCTCAGCAGTGGTGGAGGTCATTACACGATACTCGACCTCAGTGCTGGAACGTGCAAAAGAGTAGCGTTTCTTACTTCGCCAGGAGATCAGAGAGTCCCCCAGGAAGATACAGAAACTAGTGGTGGAGCGACGAGTCGTAATACCTTGAATATCCATTTGCAGCTGACAGGAGTGACGCCAGGGGGCAGGGGACGAGGTCCTAGGTATGGGTTTTGTGGAAAGCCTGAAGTTTAACTGTCATGGCTTGCTGTCATTCGGGGTGTACAACTGCCTCTCGGTATGATTGGGGCTCTCGGTGGGAGTGGAGGTTGGTGAGAAAGGCCTGAAAAGCAGGTGAATAAGAGGTACCCGTGGTCAGAGCTGTTAGAGGATACCTGTCAGGAGAGTGGTTGTCGCGAGCAAGCGGGTGTCGAGGGCGGGTAGGATTACGCCGAGGAGGAGCAGGATTTACATGCGGAGTGGCGGACGAAGCGTCATACAGAGCCATACCAGAGGGAGCTTGAGCGGAAGGGGGAGCTGTGGCGGACGGAGCGTCAGAAAGAGTCGTATCACAGGGAGCTTGAGTGGAAGGGGGAGTTGTAGCGGACAGAGGATTTGGAGTGGAAGGAGGGTCCTCGGCTGGAGGACTAGTGGGTATAGGAGGAAGCAGAGGAAGGGAGAGTGGTGGAGCAGCGGAGCTTGTGGTTGGATGTGTTGCGGAGAATAACATCTCATTTTCAAGGAAGGAGACATGACGAACGATGCGGATGCGGAGAGTCACCAGGTCATAACAACGGTATCCTTTGTGATGAAGGTTGAGGCCTAAGTGAACACAACGAACGAAGCGAGCAAAGAGTTTGGTGTGTTCAGGGGAGGGGAGGAGAACAAAGCAGGTGCACTCAAACGTTCGAAGAGATGCGTAGGTTGGTGGGCGGGAGTACAGTCGTTCATATAGAGTGACTCCAGAGATGGCCGAGGAGGAAGTAATGTTGATAAGGTTAACAACAGTGAAGACAGCTTCGGCCCAGAAGGAATGAGGAGCAAATGCGGAGATGAGAAGGGCATGCATAGTTTCGATGATATGACGATGTTTTCGTTCCGCGACCCCATTTTGTTCGGGGGTATGCAGGCAAGATTGATGATGGATGGTGCCATGAGAATGGGTGAGGTCGCGCATGTCGGAGGAGAGAAACTCATTAGCGCAGTCAGATTGAAACGCCTTGATTCGATGCCCGAATTGAGTGTGAAGCATCGCGGTGAACGTACGATAAACAGTGGGTATTTCCAACCGATGCCGAAGAAGATAGACCCAAAAGCAGCGAGAGAAATCATCAATAAAACTCATAATAAAGATATCCATAATGAGAAGCAATCGAGGTCGGACCTCAAATATCAGAATGAACTAAATCAAAGAGGGCTGTGGTTTGAGAAACACTGCTTGAAAATGGTAGAGCAAGGTGCTAGGCCAAACAACAACCCGTACATACAAAAAGGGGGGAAGAGGAGACACGACCCAAAGCTCCACAACGGATAACACTTCGGAGTCGGTCACTAGATAAATGACCTAAACGTTTGTGCCACAAGTCAGCATCAGAGGTAGCAGAAAGAGCAGAAGCTGACGAAGATAATGATGAAGGGGCGTGAAGATACTCCATCTGATACAGGCCACCGGTCCTACGACTCTGTCCAATCCTCTGAGTCGTCCGTGAATCCTGCACAACACAATCAGAGAAAGAGACTAAAACACTGAGATCAAGATCGCACAAAGAGCTAATAAAAATGAGGTTCATGTGTAGGCGAGGGGCATGGTGGATATTTGAAAGGGTAAGATGACCATGGGGCAGACACCGGGGTGATCGAGCCAGACTGCAAAATAGGGACAGAACTCCCGTCAGCAGTGGTGACCTGAAGGTGAGTGGGGGTTGATGTACAATTGGTGAGGGTGTTGGAGTCATGGGTAAGGTAGCAGGAGGCCCCATAGTCAAAATACCAAGGCGCAGTTGGTGGAACCCGAACAACAGTAGTACCAGAAGCGACTTATAGGCTGTGGGCTGCAGAGGTGGCAGGTTGAAGTAGTGGAGACTGAAGAAGTAAGTCCTCTAGACGTTGTAGTCGATCCGAAGCAGCAGCAGTGGTAGGATGAGGAGACGAGACAGGAGAGCATGGGCCATAACCACGTCCCTGACCTCGGCCGTTGGTACGCCAAAAGTGTATATACACAAGAATACGTGCCGTACAAGTAATATAAAATGAGTAAGATCGTCCATCGAGGAAGTGAATATTCTAACGCTTATGAGTATTAGCTAACTCTTTTCTTTAAATCCAAGCTAAGTAATTCGATTGGTTTGATAAAACTAATTCACCGAAAATTTTAAACTATCTTTAAAACTAAAATTACTTAAGTTATCTTTTATCAAATCTGGGAGAAAAGAACTTTGTATATTGCTTTCCTAGGTCTGTTGTGATATTTGCTTAAGTATACCGTTGCGTTATAATTGTTTTACTATCTTGTACGATTAAAAACTAGGAATCATAATCTCTCGATCCTTGAATTCCCTAAACCTAGACTTCTCTAGTTATCTCTAACTTAGAAAAATGAAAGGTAAATTAAATTGCTCAAATCGTTCTTGCTAATAAGGTGATGGAATCTCTTCCTCTCTCTTTTATTATATCAAAATTATGATGCAAACACACCGCTCCTCTCTCGAATATCGCGGCGTAATATAGAAGTGAAAGATTTAATTTAGATATCTATGCGACTCATCTCTCGAATCTCGCCGCATAACATTAAGTAATTATCTTAAATAAATCGTGATTCCTCTCTCGAATCTCACCACGAAACATTAAAGATAAACATTATTCAAATCCTTCGAAATAAGTCATAACATTGATAAAGATAGCAACCCAAGAAATCATACGGAGAAATTATAAATTAAACATCACAACAAAACCTAGTACTCACAACATACAAGATATGATGATTTAGTTCATATTCCTTGAAATGAAAAACCAAACTAGAAAGATCTTACAAGACATTGTTCAGAGTCTAGAAATTAGCGCAGGAACAGTCCTCTCGATTTGCCTATCCGCTCAAATCTGACTTCTGTTTCTTCTCCACTGCTCACGTTCTTCCTTCTCTCCGAAAAAATTCCAAAAGATCCAGGTTCTCTCCTCTCCCCCCAAAACTGTCAAAAACTTTTTTTTAAATGCTTGCATGCTCCCGTATTTTCCCTGAAAAGGTGCGTCCTTTCATACAGAAACGGCTGTCCCACTTTCAATTTTGGAAAATCTGTACGTTTTAGTTCAGCGAAATTAATTTGAACCACCATGTTAGAAACCGCCATGGTATGCACGTTACTCTCTTTATCAGATGGCATGCAACTGACAAAATGCGCGTCGTTGGACTTCAGATGGTGCCGCACCAAGTGATCGAGGAGGAGGAAGGAAATAGATTTATTTTTGGGGTGATTTGCTAGTAACCATTTGATTTTCAAATAGTCATTTTCAAATGTGATGATTTGCAAGTAATAATGAGGAGAGAATTTTAGGTACGCTACTCGCACGATGCTTTCATGTAGGGACTTTTTTCTTACAAAATTACAATCATAACGTAATTTCAACTATATTTTAGACTTATTTTTAGGGCGCTGCTATTAGCACTGCGCTTTTGTCTATTAGCACTCAAAATTTTAAAATTGTAGGGCTTATTAGCACTCACTTTTGTCTATTAGCAATCAAATATTTAAAATTTTAGGGTGTTATTTTTAATAACCGCAAGCAGCCCTTTCCCCTCAGAAACATGCCCCTACACATCTCCTCTCGCAGAAACGACGTCGTTGGAGTCGGCGGCGATGACGATGGCGTTGACGGCAGTGACGATGGTGTTGGCGGAGGCGACGATGACGTTGGAGTTGGCGGCGACGGCGATGGCGTTGGCGGCGGCGACGATGACGTTGGCGGAGGCGGCGACGACGATGGCGTTGGCGGCGACGACGCTGGCGTTGGCGGCGACGACGCTGGCGTTGGCGGCGACGACGCTGGCGTTGGCGGCGACGACGCTGGCGTTGGCGGCGACGACGATGGCGTTGGAGTTGGCGGTGACGACGATGGCGTTGACGGAGGCGACGATGACGTTGGAGTTGGCGGAGGCGACGATGGCGTTGGAGTCGGCGGCGTCGACGATGGCGTTGGCGGCGGCGACGATGGCGTTGGCGGCGGCGACGAGAGTTCAACATGCTTGAGCATATACATATTTAAACTTCTTGTAGGTATTGTAAAATTATTGGGTATGCAACAATATTTATATGACCTATAATAAAATTATTGGGTATCCAAGAAAAGTGGAGCAAAGAATTGACAATCTATTTTTTGACATTTACTTTATAAAATGTGTTATCTTTTGAAGTGTTATTTTACAATAGTGAAAATGATATTTTTATTATGTTAAAAAGAAATTGACAAAAAATGCTAATCGTAATAGTGCTTTGCTAATAGACAGGTTGAGTGCGAATAGACAATCACTTAAAACAGCGCTTGCTAATAACGGCGAGTGCAAATAGACAAAAGTGCAGTGCTTATAGCAGCGCCCTATTTTTACCGCAAATATACAGTCATAAAATAACTAAAGAAAACACATTCGTTACGATTGTATTTTTTAACATTTTTATTCTAAAACACGAGTGACAGTGCACGGGGGCCCCCCGTGCCCCGCGCGACAGTACCCGGCCAGCAGCGGCGGGCTTTGCCCGCACCGGCGGGCATCGGGGCGCCCGACGGGCTTCGGGGTGCCCGACTCATAATTAATAATGATTAATTTAATTAATAAATTTAAATTTATTTTAAAGAAAATGAATTCACGGATGATGTGATTTCTAAATGTGTTTTTTAAAAAAAAGCAAGTTTTTTTTTAAAATGTTTTAAAAAAAATAATATCAAGTTTTGAAAATCGGACCGGGCATCGAACCGGCAGAGGGAGAGGTTCAAGGTCGAATCGGTCCAACCGGTTTAACCGGGGTTGAACCGTTATATATATATATAAATATTAGAAAGAAAGAAAAAATTAATGCTATATAAAAAAATTGCACAAAACATAACCCATGGGGCATAATATATATATCAATTTATTATTATATGTATAAAATAGTTCTGGAATCTTCACATCTCCATTGTAGGCAGAGTGGTAAAGGTTTACATTCCTGTATGGGAGGTCGCCACTTCGATCCCGGGCTGCCGCATTCTTTAAAAAATTTATAATTTTTAAATTAAAAAGTGGTTTAAACCCCACTCAAGACCCTATAACTGTAATAAGCGGGGCCCACAGGTCTGCCCCGCCCGCAACCAGTTTTTTTTCAAAATAGCGGGGGTAAGATAGTAATTTCACTTTGTAAGGTAGGGGTCCTATAAAATTTATAGGTTTAAGACACCATATCAAGGTAGGTTTAGGAGACCTAGGGAAAAAAATGGACGGTCGAGATTGAATCAACGTTCCAGGTTGATCGAACGACTGAGATGTTGTGATGAAATCAGATCGGACGGCTGAGTTTAAATAGAGAAATTTCATTGTTAGATCGGACGGTGGGTATTGATTGGCAGGACATTACACCGATAAGCCTATTTTCTTATATAGTAGTAAGATATACACATTAGTATTTTAAAATGATCGTAAAAATGCATATATTAATATTTAATTAATTATTTCTTTAAAAACCAAAAAATAACAAAAACATCTGGAAAAAATAATTACTACAACTCGCACCTTTCTCCAAATATGCTCCCGTGCCAAAAAAAAATTCCAATAATTATTTGACAGAAGTTAAACAAAATTTGCTAATAAGTAATAACAGTGCCATTATAATAATTAGTTTATTAATTATTATTGTAAGTCGTAACGCCTGTTAATCGGGAGCGCCACCGCTGATTACGAAGAGTATTTAAATTTTCAAAAAATTCATTAACTGATTAATCCCCAATTTTCATTAACTGCATCGGAAGCAATTCTGTTGGAGGGGCATTATCGTAACTCGCATCATCGATGAGATATATAACCGGGCTGCGTCTCTTGCTTCTTTCTAGTCTCTCCTGGACAGAGAACAGTGGTGCGCAAATCGAGATAGCGGCGGGAAGGAGCTGAGATTTTCCCTTTCCGGGTAGTTTCTCATCGGCGATGGCTTTGATCTCTTCATCTTCTTCAGATTTCTGGTTGCATCCGGCCATAGGAAGACGCAATGCGAGCGCAAAATGGATTCTCGCCATCATCGCTCTCCTCCTGGCCGCTTCTGCGAGCCTTTCTTCCGCAGCGCAGGTTTATAATGTCGGCGACGAGGCCGGCTGGATCGTCGCGGCCAACTATTCTACATGGGCTTCAAGCAAGACCTTCCGCGTGGGAGATTCTATAGGTGATCCAGAACCGCACTATATGCCCTTATAATTTTGCCCATTGTTATCACGTTGTGTACTCTCTCTCCAAGATCCTGTTCGATTTACTTCTACCATATTGTTTTGATCGAAAATCCCCCCAAAATCTATTTGAATCACTCTGTTTAATGTTTATCTTGCTGCTTTCGATCTGCTTCGGGAGTTAGTGCGTGGTCTAGGGCATTGCCGGCGATCGAATCGTAGGACCACAATCAAGGTTCGTACGATCCGATGCCGGTAGTCAAAAGGGTAGCGGAGCGGCGGGCGTTGATAGACTTCATTTCGCAGGGCGAAAACCCCACGCCATAGCAGTCTCAGCAGCAGCATTCCAGGGTTTGCAGCTTTTGTCTGGCCTCTTTTATGCTGTAGCTGATCGGAGTCGAGTGCTATTCAAAACCCCTTTACCTTCTTTAAGCAACCATTGGCCCACTACTTCACTGTTCCTTATTTTTTTTAACCATCATCAAGAACGGACGCCGTGAGTGCTAGTGTGCTTCACTGTCGCCTAACTTTTCCTCAACCTTAATTAATTTAAATATTGTGACATTTGAATCTGAAATTCTTTCGGTATGCACGTTACTCTCTTCATTCAGAATTTGAGTTATGATAATACCCTAAATTTTTGGTGCTTATTTGTTTAAAAGTAAGAACCCTAAATTCTTTCGGAATGCTTAACTTTTTTCTCATAAGTCTGAATTATTGCATTATTATATTGATAAAAACTTTAATTGATTCTAAATAATAGTTCGTTGAATATTTATTAAATTTGTAAAATATGTATCTATAATTGCTTTTGGAGCATGAATCTGTCCAAGCTTTTGAGTGCGGTAACATTCGAAATAAATAATATGGTTGCTGATAATTCCAATTGTTTAATGTTGGGAAGCGCAGTGTTCATCTACAACAAGTCGTTTCACAACGTGCTCGAGGTCAGCAAGGAGGACTACCATTCCTGCAACTCATCGTCCCCAATCGCCACCCACGCCACGGGCAACGATTCCATCCCCATCATCCGCAGCGGTCACCGTTTCTTCATCTGTGGGTTTCCCGGTCACTGCGCCGGCGGCCAGAAGCTCGACATCCGCGTGCCTAGGAATAGTTCTGGCAACCCTTCTCCCGCAGGCCCTGACGCCCCTTCAGCAGGCTCTCCTGCGCCTCCTGATGGAAGAAGTGCTGCTGCTTCGGCTCCCGGCTCGCAGCCGAATCGAGGAAGCACGGCCGAGACCACAATCGCTTCTGGCTTCCTTATTGCTGCCGTTACCGCCAGCGTGGTGGCGCTCCTCGGGTAGTGCCGGAAAACCTACAGGTTCGGTATTCATGTCTTTGGTTTCGTTGCGTTAAACTGGAAGTTTTTTCTGTTTTTTGGTTCTTTTCCTTGTTATAGCTGTAATCATGGTTTGCAAGAACTGCAGTTTAATGTTGAATTGTGTTTTTGTTTGTTCTAGAAAACCTGTATGGCTTCGTTTTTCAATTACTTTTATGTTTTTAATTGTACGATGGAGGAGCGCACTAAAATTCATTTAAGAAGCCATGCCTCTAGATAAAGGCTCTGTTTGGCGCGGGGGTTGGGAGCGCCATCCACGGCGGTTGGAAGCGCCATCCGCAACCGCGGTACCTCCCCCGCGCGGTACCTCCCCTGCGGTTGGGGGAGCTGGTTTTTTGGCGTTTTCAGCGGCGGGCGCTGCGATCCGCGCCCGTCAACCACCGCCCCAAACGGCGATTTCCTGCGGCTGCGGATCGGAGCGTGGATTCCTGATCCGCAGCCGCCGCGCCAAAACAGAGCCAAAGTGAATTTTTTGTGTGTTCCGAGCTCCTCGGACATGTTTGGGTTCGTCTCTGATATCATTTTTGACATTTGAGATATTCTTGCTGGCGATTTTTGAGATGTAATAAATTACATCTATCAGATGTCATCTAAAATGTCGAAAATAATACAAAAAGGGCGCTGATATTAGCACTGCAGTTTTGGCTATCCGCACTATTGATGATTAATCGCAAACATAGTTTTAGGAGGTTGGCTATACGCAAGTGATTTTCTATTAGCAAGCATTCTCTTAAGAGGTTGGCTATCCGCAAACATTCTCTACGCGGCCAGGTCGACCATACTCGATCATGCTCTTCGGCATCGTCTTCCTCGCCGCTTCATCCTTGCTCTCCACTGGCTTCCACCCCTCTTTGCCTCGATGATCCTAAATCCGAAAAGCATCAATCCCCTCCCACCTTCCGTCCTTCCATCCATGGTGCGTTCTTTGAGCCTCTCGCTTCTGCTTAGTTCTCCTTGGTAGCAAGCTCGCCACCATTGGAAGTGGCGGACAGAAAATGTTTGGTTGTGCAGCAAAAGCGTCGGTAAGCGTTGTGCTTCCGCTTCGTAGGATGAGGAAAAGATAGCCGCCGGATAATGGAGGAGAACTCGTCGGGATAAAGAACGTCGATCGGGAAATGGAGTACTCGCTGGATTTAGAGCCCTTCAGGCCGGCCGGAAATAGAGGAGGTAGGGTCGCCGCTTGGCGGAATCACGGTTTGGAGTTGAGGCGGAAGCGCAACAAGGGCGAGTGCGAATAAGGGATAATTTGTGTGCTTCCTAATAGGAATTCCAAAAGTCCAAAAAAAAACTCAAAATTCTAGTGCGGATAGCCAGAATTGTGGTGCTATATAATATCAGCGCTTTACAAAATTTTGGGCGCAAACATGTTCAGAGCCCGAACATAGAAAATTCGCCTAGAAAAATGGCACGCTTATTGCATTTTAAAGTAATTTTTATAATTTTTGATTTTTTTTATTATTGGGTCTCTTAAAATTTGCATAGTAGAAACATGTATAATTTCTTAGTTTTATTTTATTTACTATGTTTAGTTGTTTTAGATTGTTTTTACTATTATATATAGAAGATTAATAACATATTATTTAATATATGATATAATATTAAACTAACTATAATAATATTAATATATCATATCATCAGTATTAATTTTTTAAGAGAATGCACCATATAATCTTTACTCTCAATATATGCAAGAGAACTCGTGCAACAATAATATCCGTCATCGCTCAATGTGTCAATGTTGCCACAGCGTTACAATGCTGAGGGTCCTTCAATGTTATTTTTGCTGTATGCATGGGGGGATCTTGTTGCGCAAGACCTTGGCTTCGTTTGGCGCGGTGGTGGTGGTGGTCGTGAACGTGATGGTCATGAACCATCGTTTGTGAACGCCCGACCTCACCTACAAAATTTCATGCATTTTATGCTCAAAACTAGTTTATTTTCTTGGTAGCGGTCATGACCTTTGTCATGTCAAACATACATTATATGATAATTGTGTTTTTGACCAAACTCACCGGAGCAAATAAGCCGTGCCATGAGAATCATTTTTTGTAGCATAAAGGGAACTTACGAGCACCACTTGTTTTATTTTGTCAATTATTGCACTTTGATTCCTAGAATAATATATTATAGTTGATTCTTCTGAGTGCTTGTAAAGCAATGTGTATCTGTTCTCCATTAAAAAGGGGGAAAATCATGTTAAATATTCATAATATCAATATATCTCATATATAATTTTTTTTAAAAAAAATCTAAATGATCAAAATCAAGTTTAAGTTATAATTATAATATTATCTAATCATCAAATCATATAAATAAAAAAAAAGTAAGAGAGTTTGAATTGGAACAGGATCCCCTGGAGTTCGTGCGGGAACTCCAGGGGTGGATTTCAAGGAGTTCGTGCGGGAACTCCAGGGGTGGATTTCAAGCCATCTCGCCCGTTGGATTTCAATCCAACAGGCTAGAGCCCTCTTATTTTATATAAATATATATATATATATATTTGTTTTTTTACTTTTCCTTTTGTCTTCTAGCAGATAAATGATCTCGCATGTTGGATTAATCTCGCCTTTTGATCTCGCGCCATTAGATTGAAATCCACCCCTGGAGTTCCCGCACGAACTCCAGGGGATCCGAGTCCGTTTGAGTTTGACTGTGAAATCTAATCATGACCGTCAAATATAATTAAATCAAATTGTCATTGAGGATACTATCGCGGTTGTACGGAGAGCTCATGTGTACTCATGTGTGTGTGTATATATATATTCAATGTTTTTAATAGCAATATTATTTTGATAATATGTGCTGCTCTTGTATATACCATGAAATAAAATGAATAAAGATTATATCATATCATATATTAAATAATATAATAATTCATAACATTAAGGAATATTTCATCGTGGTTTGTTGATGAAAGCAAATTGTCCTCACAAAAACCCAGGTTGCCTGGACTAATTCTTAAAGCCCGGGGATCATGAGTCAACTTGAAGATAGGTGAGCTCGATGACAGCGTGCTTCATACATACATATATTTAGATAGGCGAGGGGCAATTGTCGACCACGGAGTGTGATGGTCGACAATCGAACCATCAATGCTCACTTACAATAGCCGGCTCAACGATCGTCCTAAACCTAGGCTCCGTTTGGTACAATGGCGGCGGTCATGAACGCGGTAGTAAAACCGTCATTCATGAACGCCCACCTAAGGAACTTCATCCACTTGAACATAAAAATGGATGAAGTTCCTTAAGTACCCGTTCACGAATGACGGTTTTACCACCGTATTAACAAACGCCACCGCGTTAACAAACGGAGCCCTAGTGGCTGGCATCTTTACAACGCAAAACTTAGGGCTGGCCAAAGAGGTTCTCAAGCTTGGAAATTTCTTTACCTTTTCTCTGCTCTCCGTCCGGCCAGCCAAAGAGGTTGAACGAGATTGAACTCTCATTCAACCTTCCAGCAAAATGTGACATTGGAAGAAAAAAATAAGCATGCCAGCTCGGTGGAAAGCGAAGAAATTGTACTTTTCTCGCTCCTCCTTTCTCAGCAAGAAAAAAAAGAGGCGAGCGGAGCGAAATAGTTACGTCATAGGACATCAAAGCGCCTCAACATTGAAAAAAAAAATCAGCAGATGGCGAAAGATAAAAGACAGAATGAAAAACCCGGGCAGAAGGTTGCTTGCTACCACAAGAGGTACCTCACTGCCTAGCCTAAGCAGATGCGAGCTCTCGGCCTTTAAAAAGTGCTTGGTAACAACTCCAGCTCCATTGATGCGTCTCTATTTTATATTTAGGGGTATTTTGGTAATATCATATACATGTATCTCTATATATAGTGGTTGGTATGTCTTATTATGTCATGTTGAATGTATTGTGTGTTCTTGTGGTTTGTGTGGCTGAATCGGGAGAGTCTCCCATCGCCGGAAAATCGAGCTGTTCAGGGCTGGCCCTTAGGTGAGATCAGTTATCTTGTAATCATTCATATCAATGTTACGATCTATTTTACGTATTTCGCCTTGAGAATCGTTTGGATCGTATCATCCATCCATCCTCTATTCACCAAAAAGGAATTTTATTCGGAAAATGCAGGATCACGCGTTTGGAAACTTGTGATAAGAAGTACAAATTATTGGAGATGAAAAAAACCTAGACAAATAGCTTATCAATAAGTCATGCCATGAAAACATGATATAGCAGGAGGATACGAAATGGTTGGCTGATGAAGAGATCACCTTCAACAGTCATTCCTATTTCTCCATAATCTCCTCGAAGCCATCAGCTCACAAAAGGATCAGAAGCTTCTAGAGCCAGCAAGCTGCGTTCAAGATTCTGAAAGAGGCTTCCGGACCAAAAAGAAGTACATTGGCGTGAAGATCTCCTTCCTGCACGAAAAAAGGCGCATCTTAAGCACTTAGAAAATCATCTTGGAAGCGCAGATTTACAGCCGAAAGCTTCACTTGGCTATGGTCTGCTAATAGCTTGTATTCCAGTTTCGTTGTTGCAAATAATGCCCGCCGGCACACATAACATCTTACATGAGCGAAATAAGATTAGAACACAAAGCAATTCATGGGAGAGGAGGCATGCAAATGATCTACTAAAAGGACACTCATCAGCCCTTGTTATGGAGTAGGGCAGGGCCAACCGGAAACTATCATGGACGTATGAAACCGGTGGATTTACTCCAGGCAACCAGCGCCTATGGTAGTGGGCCCCAACTTGAATTTTTATTCTGTCTTGTATTTAATTACTGTTGTGCCCCTCTCTGTAAAATGTCATCTTGAATTATCATTAAGCACGAGCCTAGGGATCCTTGTCGATATCCCTCTCAATCCCCTCTTTTCTTATGGTTTTAAGGTTTAGGGTATTAGAATTTTTAGGGCAAGGATTTTAGGGTTTTAACATTTTAGTGTGTTTAGGTATTTTAAGATTTAAGGTTTATAAGGTATAAGGTTTGGGGTATAAGGTTTAGGGTTTACGGTATAAGGTTTAGGGAAGAAGATAACCTATACTCTTAGTCAGGTCGTGGAAGTATTTGGAGTTCCTATCAACATCGACGATTCGCTTATGGCATGATCTTTGCCTCCAATAGTCTTCCTCCATGTCAAGTGTTCTATCAGATTGACTTTTGATTTATAATATGCTTCTCTTTCAATTGGGTGGTTCATTTCTGGAAAGTGAAAACACTTCCTCCAGTTTGGTGGCCTCAGATTCGGCTTTCAAAACTCATCAAATATATTTCCAAAGATATCAATGTTCCATACGCCTTGGAAAATTTTGAGCCTTTTGAAAATTTTGCCAAATTCTTATCAATAGAGACCTGCCGATTTGAGACTTGCAATTTTCATTCACCATGCTCAAAAATTTATGGTGTCTAGTCCACATGTTTTGGAATCTGAAGCAGTTAGGACATATCCTACTAATTTTGAAAATATATACAAGGAGTGGTGAGTGATCGGAAGTCGTGTTACTAAGATGTTCCAGCTTTTGAACATTCAAAATTTTTTTTGCCATCGGTAGTAAATAAGTGCTCAGTTGAGTCGACCCCATATCCTATAATGTTCATTCACTCATGTAAAATTCGGCCCAATATAATTTATTTCTAACAACCTACATTCCAGTATAAAGTCTGAAGATTCAGCCATGGGGTTGGTATTGGGGGTATTGCCACCAATACGTCTGTGGTTATATCTCCTGGCATTAAAGCCTCAAGCAGTCAAGCTATCAACTTGGGGCGGTTCATATTCTCACTATGTCCTTAAGTTTGATCAGAGGTTTAGTTGGATGTTTATGAAGAAGCTTGCATACACAAATGTGCACATTGCATTGATATCATGATTACCGACTTTTAAATAGATAAATTGGTCATTTGATGTAAGAGGCTCACAATCAAATGCTCCCCGACAAAGAACCCAAATTTTGTCGTTGTCGGAGTAAAATTGTTGGATGTCTACCTATGAGTGGTTTGAGTATGGCTAACATATCAATTCTATGGATCTAATAAGGAATTTCAGTCTGTCAATTATGGGCTAGGAAGCACGGATACGCCAAACTAGGCAGCGTACACGTAGGATATGTTTCAGGTACGGGTACGCATACCATACACACGGTCGGGATTCATGGCTATTAGGGATGTAAGCGTAGATTTGTTCTTCTCCTCATATCTTCGAGACACTTCTTCTCAGACCGTCACCCGTCAAGAACCCATAAGTCTTCTTCTTCTTTTCAGAACGTCACCCGCCGACAAACCTTCTTCTTCTAGCAACCACTTGATTCATTCTTACGGCAACGGTTTGGTTAATTCTTATCTCGTAGAATACACATCGACATTGTTTAATTCTTTAGTTGCCGGTGATGATTTCATTTTTCGTGTTATTTTAATTTCCTGTAATTGTTTGGTTATTATGACTAAGTTTTATCAATTTTTGTTATGTCTCAATCACTGTCTCCTATTAGTATTACTGGTCATCTTCTACCTAGGTAGCATGTAAATTTATTTCTAATGATGTGAATAAGGATGATCATGCTCCGCTCTGGGCTTATGTGTCTCCTATTCAGAGTCGAGAAGTTGGTGGTGAAAATAATAAAAAAAATAGAAATGCAATTTCCATGAGGTTAGATTGCAGTCGCTTATATTCTAGGGTTAAGAGTCACGTACTGAAATTATTTGGGAATGGTATAAAGGTATGTGCAAAAGTGGTTCAAGAGTATTTAAAAGAACTTCAAAGAGTAGAAAAGTTTGGAGGGAAAGGATTATGGGGTGGGCGAACCAAGAGAAAAATAGAAAAGAGGGGGAGGGGCGACACTGTCAAAGGTCGGTGATAGGAGTGGGATGGGAGGGAACTAAGCAAAGGAGGCTAACCAAGGACAAGGGAGTCGGAAGAGTGGTAAGGAACCGCCGGTCAGGTACGGGAGATGAAATCTCCAGAGATCCCCAAAGGGGGAGGAGAGAATAGGATTGTAAAGTTTTTTTAGGGTTTTCAGGGCATAGGGTTTTTAAGGTCTAGTTTTAGGATTTCTAGGATTTTAGGGCAAGAGTTTGGGATTTGGGGGGTTTAAAAGTAATGGTTTTAGTGCTTCAACCTCTTTAAGTTTTTTCCCATATTCATATCATGATTTTCATGGGGTTTAGAAGGGTTTGGGGTTTTATAGTTTTATAATTTGGGATTTTAGGGAATCCTGGGGGCATTATTATCATCCCGAGAGGAGGTAGTAACATTGCAAAAACATTTGGCAAGCATAGAGGGGTCAAACTGCAAAACTACTCGATCCATCTGATAACTCAAACATCAAAATTTGTGGGACGACCATATATAAAAAAAGGGAGCATGAAAAACACGGTCAATGCAAAAAGAGATGCTTCAAGTCACCACTCAAAGTTTACCAGCCGATCAACCCGAGATTAGCCAGTCCTGAAGACATCATGTAAGGGCTTTTTTGATGGCCTTAATGTGCACATCCGTCATTTCTCTCATCCAAACATGCATAAAAAGATTGAAGAGCGGGAATTTGAAGATTGTGTGTGTGTGTGTGTGTGTGGGGGGGGGGGGGGGGGGGGGGGGGGGGGGGGGTCTAGGGCACGCACTGCAGGTGATTATGGTTGGCGAGGCGCGCATTATTAGCGGGCACGTGAACGTGCTAAGCCCATAGGAGAACTACCATACAAGGGCAGGCTTAGGAGTGTGTGCGGTATTTTTGAGGTCTTTTGTAACTCTCATTTTGGAGGAGGGTTCTCGTCCCTCAAGAATGAAAGCGCGAGCTTATCCTGTAAGTTTGCATCTCGTTTTCATGTTCTAGTGTAATTTTCCATTTCAGTCCCTATCAAAACCTAGATATTATCTCGATAATTTGGGCAGTATTATCTCAATTTTTATCGGTGTGAGAATTGATTGGTTTCCATGGCTTCGTTTCTTTAAGTTCCACACAACCTTTCTTCTTCACAAATGTGGCATAAATCCAACCTTTAATCTTGAAAGTGAAACCCCTAATTTTCCTAAAGTCAATTTATCTTGATATCTGGTGATCAAATTGTGGCTAATGAAATGATCCTAAAAGTCCAAAAGCCACATTATAATTTAAAGACCGAATAATGGTGAATCCCAAATCACATCTTTAAGATTGAAGGGGAGATCATTAGAAGCCCATAGGAGAATTGGATGATTGAGCGAGAAGGCCTGAGAAATATAGATTATACAATCATCTGATAAAGGCAGACATCCAAATCATGCTAGGATATCTAGCTTGGAAGGCCAAATAAGGAACTAAATAGACCTTTATAAATTTTTATTTGGTGTTTGATGTAATCTTTCTTTGAAACTTGCTTTAAATGCAATTCTCCGTTACGCCCCCGGACGGATCCAAAGGCGACAACGGGGCTGAACCAACTGGTTCAGCCCCCACTCTCTGAAGAACGGCCCTCGGGGGCTGAACCCACCCGGTTCAGCCCCTATTGGGCCGGCCGACCCCCTTGGTCGGCCGACCCCCTTGGTCGGCCGGCCTCGGGTCCGGGTATAAATATACCCGGAACCCCTCCTTGATGGTTATGCAAGAAATATTATCAGGTATTCTTCTCCTTCCTCTTAGAAACCCTAGCTTCTCTCTAGTTCTTCCTCCAAATCTATCTAGTTCGTAACATTTGGTATCAGAGGATTCGTCCTTCCAATTTTTTTTTTCCGCTCATCATTCTCGAACAAGGATCAGTCACGCCGACTCCGCGGGTCGTCGCGATCACGATTTCGTCCGGATTTAGATCCCGACGCTGCTATTCTTACCCGTCTTCTGATCCCGCATTGAGGGAGCGTCGCCGATCCAGCGACGATCCGTCAGCCGATCCCGTCAGCGTCGCCGAGCCCGATCCCGCAAGCCGATCCAGCGACGCATCCGGACTGTTCCGCCGATCCCGACTCCAGTCCGCCGCACCCAGCGTCTCCTTCCAGACGCCGCCGCCTGCTGTTCCAGACGCTGCCGCCGCCTACTCCAGGCCGCCGCCTGCTGTTCCAGAGGCCGCCGCCTGCTCCAGGGCCACCGCCGCATGCTCGCCTGCTCCAGAGGCCGCCACTTGCTCCTCGGGCTTCTGTGCTCTAGCGCTTCCAGCGTCTGGTTCCGCCGACCCCAAATCCATGGTGACTCGCAACCAGGAGGAATCTACTCGGCTAGCAACTCTCGAAGGGAACTACACCGGGTTGGCCGCCACGGTGGCGGCCATCAAAGAACAGTTGAAGGCTTCAGAAAAACGATTGGCAGAAAAGATAGATACGCGCATGGACGAGCTAAAAAGTTTGTTGACTCAACACATCAAAGGTCAAATTGTTGCGACAGAGACCAACGTAGTCCAGATTCTCATTCCGTCTTCAGCATCGGGACACAAAAACTGTGCGGGTCGAGATGGTACCGATCGGGCCTCCATCTTCAATAGGGGACTTGGAATCGACACGTCTGCCATGGATTCCCCTCCATTCCAGGGGCGCCACGAGGACCGGGAGCACATTTTAGATACAATCGAGTTCGAGGTATCTACCCTGACCTTGCCAGGAGACTCCGCACCGCCCACTATGACCGTTGCGGGGTGGCTCGGCCAACAACCGGTGACCATTATGATTGACGGCGGGAGTACACATAACTTCCTCAACCCGGCGGTGGCACAGAAGCTTGGGCAAGAGATCATTAAGGATGTTGCGTCCCGGGTTATGGTGGCAGGTGGACGCACGCTGCACTGCGAAGGCAGGCTTCCGGCCGTGAGGGTCAGTGTGCAGGGATACACCGACAAGATGAATGTCTACTTCTTGCCCATCCAGGGGTCCGATATGATTATGGGGACCCAGTGGTTGCGTCAGCTGGGGAGGGTCACTCTGGATTGGGATGAGTTGACTATGGAGTTTGCTGTGGAAGGGAGGGAGTACTGCCTGAATGGAATCAGAATCTTACCAGTACAGGGGCCTTTCTTCGATGCTTGGAGATTGCAAGGAGACGAGCATGACATAGCTGGGAGGGCGCCGAAGGAAGGGACCGAGCCACCAGATTCCCACCTTGAGGACAAGCTGGGTCTTGAAGGGGTAGGGAATGTTACGCCCCCGGACGGATCCGAAGGCGACAACGGGGCTGAACCAACTGGTTCAGCCCCCACTCTCTGAAGAACGGCCCTCGGGGGCTGAACCCACCCGGTTCAGCCCCTATTGGGCCGGCCGACCCCCTTGGTCGGCCGGCCTCGGGTCCGGGTATAAATATACCCGGAACCCCTCCTTGATGGTTATGCAAGAAATATTATCAGGTATTCTTCTCCTTCCTCTTAGAAACTCTAGCTTCTCTCTAGTTCTTCCTCCAAATCTATCTAGTTCGTAACATTCTCACCCTTACTTGGTTAGGGTATCTTAGAGTAGTCATCTATGTTTATTTAAAGGTTTGAGATATTATATTGAAACAAATGGATTCCTCTAAAAAAAATACGATAATTCTCTCTCTCTCTCTCTCTCTCTCTCTCTCTCTTGTCATTCGTGATTTGTCGGAGTGTTTATGGCAAGTGATCCAACGATGGGAGGGCGTGTAGACTTATCTCTTTATCTCATTCTTATTATTGGCTTTGACATTTTTGTTATTTATTTATTTCTCACGATCTCGTTTATTTTGTTTCTTATTTTATGCATGTAATCTTTTATTTTGTTTCCATTTAAAACATTGTAATCTTTTATTTATACCCAGAGTGAATCAAATATGCATGAACAAGAAGTTTATTTGGGCATCAAGTGCTCCATGGATCCCTCTATCTTCCTCCATCTCTCCCCTCTCTCCCTTAACTGTATGGCTGCCACTCCCCTTGGGGCAGACCGCCTCCCAACTTTCAATCCACTATCGCTTCCACCTTCGACACCCCTGCTTCGGACGTCGCAAAAAGGCTCGAATCATTGACCCCGTCATAGGTCGCCATTGAGGATCAAGGGGTAAACACCACTCTTAAAATCCCCGTCTCCTTCCTCCATCATATCACGCCTTATGACTCGATCATATGCACGGGTCTGTGACAACTTGGTATCAGAGCCAACCATGTCGGGATCCAACAACCCTTTGGAGGATATGTTTGGAAGAATGAAAAAGTTGACGATGGATCAACTCGCTGCTATCGAAAGCTAACAACAAGCAACCTTGGCCGACCTCTCGGCCCAGATGGAGAGCCGCATGCCCCCATACATGATAAAAATGATTTTCTCTGAGATGGGACTGGAAGTAGCTACCGTGGAGGCTCCCCCTCCCACGATCACGGGGATGGATTTCACAGGGGGCATTACAAGAATAACGTCGTCCCACACTATGTCAAGCTGGAGTTCCTGACGAATGACGACAAGAGTGATCCGCTGGAGTGGTTGACCAGATGCAAACAGTTTTTTGCCAATCGAAGTACACCGCCCATAAGTGGATCTCGCTTGCCGCTTATCACGTGAAGCAACTCAGATGTGGTGGATTGACTTCAAATAGTTCCGTCACATGCGTTGCAGACCCTCAATATAGAAAAATCCTTTGGGGGATTTGATTTCCTTGAAGCATAGGGGGCGATTGCCGACTACCTGAAGAAATAGACTTTCCTCTTGCACTTGCACGACATCCGACCTGGGCAGCAAGTCTCCATTCTCACTGCAGGACTCCAGGAGCGCTTTCACTTGGATGCCGAGTTTGAGGATCTTCCTGACCTCACTACAGTGCTGAGCTTGGCACATATTTGTGATCAAAGACTATAGTGGATAGGACTGGAGATTTCCGACGAATAATGCTTCCTCCCAAACACCAACCCATATTGCCGACGAGAACCCCTCCCTGGGGAAGGAGTGGGCCAGTTGCGGCCCCACTCCATTTCATCAGTCATCTGACTTCGGCGGAGATGACGGAAAGCCACACAAAGGGGCTCAGCTTTAACTATGATGAGACCTACGAAACCGGACATCGGTGCAAGAAGTTGTTTTGACTAAATCTAGAGGATGAAGGGGACGTTGGACCATGGGGGGAGGACACGCTAGAGATCTCCCACCATGCTATGATGGGAGCGGCGAGATGAATTTAGGAAGACGTGCCCCAATTGGCGTTTGCGAGCTTGAGGACAAGCTCAATCTAAAGGAGAGGAGTGATGTCACGGGTGATTTGCAAGAGCATGTGGCAAGAGATCCCGTGATGGAAGAGCATAGCTATGTTGCATTTATCTATTTATCTCGTTCTTATTTTGGTTGTCATTTTTGTTATTTCTTTATTTTTCATGATCTTGTTTATTTCATTTATGTATTTATGCATTGTAAACTTCTCTTTCGTTTTTATTTTAAGCCTTGGCACACTAGTTAAGGTGTTGTTGTGTGACCTTGGTCACGGATTTGAGTCCTGGAAGCAGCCTCTTGCAAAAATGCAGGGTAAGGTTTGCCTACATTTCACCCTTGTGGTAGGACCCTTCCCCGGACCCTCGCTACGTGGGTATGCTTTGTGCACCGGGCTGCCCTTTAATCTTTTATTTATATTTGTGTTTTCTTATGAACAAGGTATGCATGAATAAGAAGTTTGTTTAGGCATCACGAGATCTAAGGCTCCCTCTCTTTTCCTCCATCTCTCTCTCCCCTCTCCCTTAACCGTACGACCACCGCTCCTCTTGGCGCCTAGCACCTCCCATCCTTTGCTTTGTTTTCACTTCTAATCTCGACACCCCCTGCTTTGAATGTCGCATAAAGGCTCCAAACATAGACCCCCATCACTAGTCTCCATCAAGCATCAAGAGGTAAACACCACTCTTATCAATCTCCGTCTTCTTCTTCTGCCGCATCCCGCCCTGTGACTAGTTCCTACGTACGGGCTAGTAGCATCTCCCTCTGTTACCGACTTACAGGAAGCGGACCCACCATGGCGGGTGTACGCACGGCGAGCTCGCGGGACGGGAGACACAGGGGCAACACGAGACCCAGTACCGCCCGGCGACAGTGGGCGCGACAGCGGCAGCGCGGGGCTACCGCCCAGCGACATCAGGCGCGACAGCGGCAGCGCGGGGCTACCGCCCAGCGACATCAGGCGCGACAGCGGCAGCGCAGGGCTACCGCCCGGCGACATCGGGCGCGACAGCGGCAGCGGTTCGGGCGTGGGCGAGGAGCAGCTGTAGGCTTTTTATTATTATTATGCATGGGGGTATTTTGGGGTTTGTAATTTGGGAGGCCTCATAGTATAAGAGGCCATCCTTTAGACCTAATGTTTTATCTTGGATCTATTATCTTAAGTGGGGGCTGATCCCTCTTCTTCTTCCTCTCATCCTTACCTTCTTCTCTCAATCTCCTCCCCTCTATTTCTCTCTTGCTCTTTGGATTTCCGTAGTGGTATCATTTGGTCCGACCTGCCGCTCCGCCCGCCCTCGTGCCGCCGGACTCTATCATGCCGGTCTCTACCCGCTTGAATGCCGCCGCCGAACCGTCCGCCTCCGACGACGTCGCGTCCCTTGCGGCCCGCATCGCCGGCCACGACTCCCACCTCTCGAGCATCCAGTCCACACTCGACGACATCGCCGCTGCCGTACCCACAATCCTCGCCCAGCTCGCAGCCCTCGCCCCGCTCGCGTCCCTCCAGCCGCAGCCGCAGCCCTCGCCAATCTCGCCCGCAGTACCGCCCGCGGCGACAGTGCCGGCCGACACCGCCTCCGTGCTGGGCACGCCGCCCAGCCCGCTGCCGCCGGCCTACCGCGCGCCGGCCCACTTCCCGCTGGGGCCGACTCAACCACCACCCGCCCCGTTTCGTCCCCCCCTCGCCCTCGACGTGCCTTCCTTCTCCGGGACAGATCCCATGGGTTGGATCGCTCGAGCGGAACAATACTTCGATCTCCATGGCACACCGCCGGGGGATCGAGTGGGTACGGCCATGGTTGGCATGGATGGTTCGGCCCTGCATTGGGTTAGGTGGCTCCGCCAAGTCCAGCCGCTCATACCCTGGCACGAGTTCAAGCAAGAAATGATTAGCCGCTACGACTCCCGCTATGCCGGCTCCGCTATTGAGCGGCTCTGCTCCGCTCGCCAGACGACTTCGGTGGAGGCATATATTGATGAATTTGTGGCCCTCGTCACACAGGTTCCGGGCCTCCCGCCCGATCATTACTTGGGGTTTTTTCTGCAGGGCCTTCTCCCCAATATCCGCTCCCGCATCCGCACCCACCATCCCCGAACCGTCTCGGAAGCGCTAGAACTCGCTCGGGCCGTGGAGGCCGATATCGGGCCTCGCACCGCCGGCCCCACATTCCGGCCAACCCCACACCGTGAGGCCGCTCCTCGGCAACCACCCCCGGCTGGCGGCCGGCCTCCTCGTCCAGACAATCCTCATCGCGTCTCCAACACGGAGTATAACGAACTTCGCCGCCGTGGTTTATGCTTCCGGTGCCGCCAACCATACTCACCGCAACATGTCTGCCCCATCAAGGAGTTTCATGCAATTTTTGGTGACACTGAGGGCGACAACCCCGCTGATGAGTCGGCCTTTGCACTGCCGGAACCACCTACACCGGACACCGAGGAGGCTCCCCTTACGGTGCTCGAGTTACCCTGCTATTCGGTGGGGGGTTTGACCGGACCTCGCACAATGAAGTTGGCGGCTCTGATCAACAACCGGCCGGCCATCGTGATGATAGATAGCGGCGCTAGCCACAACTTTATGTCGGCTCAACTGGCTCGCGACCTGGAGCTTCCCCACTCCCCCTCCCCGGAGTTCTCCGTCTGCCTCGGCGATGGCCGCCGCCGCCCCACTTTGGGCCAGTGTATGGCAGTTACCCTCTCGTTAGGACCGGTCACGGTCACGGCGGACTTCTACTTGTTCGAACTGGGCGGCCTCGACGCCATTTTGGGTGTGGCATGGCTACAAACGTTGGGGGATGTTCACGTGAATTGGGCCTCCATGACGATGTCCTTCCAGCACCAAGGACAGTCGTGTCGCCTAGTGGGCGATTCCACACTTCTCCGCTCTCCGATCTCCTTCCGGGCGATGACACGTGTCACGGACGTCGACTTCTCCGCATGGTTATGGCCTCTCGAGTCCGGTTCCCCGAGCACCTCCGATCCTTTTCCGGCCGACCTCGCGGCGGTGCTCACGGAATTTTCCGACATTTTCGTCGCCCGGCCGAGCCTTCCCCCGACCCGGCCAACCGACCATGCTATCATCCTCAAACCAGAGGCTGCAGCGGTTTCCGTTCGGCCTTACCGGTATGGCCATGCACAGAAAGACGAAATAGAGCGGCTCGTCCGGGAGATGTTGTTGGGGGGACTCATTCGCCCAAGTGTCAGTCCGTTCTCCAGTCCGGTCCTCTTGGTTCGCAAGAAAGACGGGAGCTGGCGGTTTTGTGCGGACTACCGCGAGCTCAACAAAGCGACCGTGCCCGACAAATACCCGATCCCGGTGATACAGGAACTCTTGGATGAACTTCATGGGGCGGCCTTCTTCACCAAGTTAGATCTGCGCACCGGATATCACCAGATTCGGGTCCGTCCTGAAGATGTGCCGAAGACGGCCTTCCGCACGCACGACGGCCACTTTGAGTTCTTGGTCATGCCTTTTGGCCTCACCAACGCCCCCGCCACATTTCAAACAACAATGAATGATATCTTCCGACCGGTCCTTCGCAAGCAGGTTCTTGTTTTTTTTGATGACATACTCGTCTTTAGTCACTCTTGGCAGGACCACGTGCGCCACGTCCGGGAGACCTTCACAACCCTGCGGCGCCACCACCTCACCGTCAACCGGAAGAAGTGCACGTTCGGAGCTACCACGGTGAGTTACTTGGGCCATACCATTTCCGCCCAAGGTGTCGCCATGGACGAGGAGAAAATCCAGGCGGTCATTCGGTGGCCAACTCCATCCTCTATCCGGGACGTGCGGGCGTTCCTCGGCCTCACGGGGTATTACAGGCGCTTCATCAAGAACTATGGCGGGTTGGCCCGCCCTCTCACCCAGTTACTAAAAGCTTCGGAGGATGGGCCCTTCGTGTGGCCGCCGGCTGCCATGGAGGCGTTCGCAGCTCTACAGGCGGCATTGGTGCACGGCCCGGTACTGGCCATGCCGGATTTTCAGCAACCATTCATCGTGGAATGTGATGCCTCGGGTGTGGGCGTGGGGGCGGTCTTGATGCAGGCGGGCCGACCCATAGCTTACTACAGTAGGGCGTTCTCTTCGGCTGTGCGCAGTCGTTCAGCCTATGAAAACGAGCTCATGGCCCTCGTCTTGGCGGTGCAGCATTGGCGGCCATATCTCTTAGGCCGTCCCTTCATCATCCGCACGGACCACCATAGTCTCCGCTACCTGCTCCAACAGAAAATTGCCACACCAACGCAGCAGATTTGGGTGGCCAAGCTTCTCGGTTATGACTTCACGATCGAGTTCCGTCCGGGCAAGACCAATAGAGCGGCCGATGCTCTATCCCGCCACCCGCATGCGCCGGAGTTGACCGCTATATCAAGGCCCTTTTGGGAGGACGCAGCCATCCTTCAGCAGGAAGCGGATCACGACCCTCAGTTACGGGACATACGGGCGGCCTTATTAGCCGACCCGACGGCACGCCCCCCCTATTCTCTCGTGGGGGGCCGGTTGTTTCATCGGCACCGTTTGGTTCTTTCGGCCTCGTCCTCCCGCATTCCACAGTTGCTCGCCGAATTCCACTCCACTCCATCCGGGGGACACGCGGGAGCATTCCGCACCTATCGGCGCTTAGCCGCTTCCCTATATTGGCCCCACATGCTCCGCCAGGTAAAGGCCTACGTGGCGGCCTGCCTAGCCTGCCAGAAGGCGAAGTATGAGACGATGTTCCCGAGCGGGTTGCTGCAACCACTACCGATTCCTGAGCGCGGCTGGGAGGACGTCGCAATGGATTTCATCACTCGCTTACCTCGTTCCAATGGCTTTGACTGCATCCTCGTGGTCGTCGACCGCCTCACGAAGTACGCCCACTTCATCGCCATCCGACACCCGTACACCGCCGCATCTGTGGCGGACAGCTTCATCACAGAGATCGTGCGACTGCATGGGTTTCCCCGCTCCATCGTGAGCGACCGTGATCCGCTCTTCCTCAGCAGCTTCTGGACGTCGCTCTTTCGCCTCCAAGGCACACGTCTCCGGATGAGTACGGCCTATCATCCACAATCCGATGGACAGTCGGAGGTACTTAATCGTTGTTTAGAAACGTACCTGCGATGTTTCATTGGCGAGCGCCCCGGCACCTGGGCAAAGTGGTTATGTTGGGCGGAGTACTCCTATAATACAGCATATCATCACTCCGCACATACCTCACCGTTTGAGACGGTCTACGGACGGCCACCGCCGACCGTGCTCCGCTACCTTCCGGGGGAGTGCCCCGTTCCGAGCTTGGCCGATCATCTGCAGGACAGGGATGTTATTTTGGACAGCTTGAAGCACCACCTCCGGAGGGCACAGGCCAAGATGGTCTCGTTTGCTAACCGTAAGCGTCGGGACCTCTCATTTCAAGTTGGTGAGCGGGTCTTCATCAAATTACATCCCTACCGACAGCTCACGGTTGCGCGCCGCACCTGCCCCAAATTGGCCCCCCGGTTCTATGGGCCTTTCGAAATCATCAGCCGGATTGGCGCGGTGGCCTACCGTATCCGCCTTCCGGACGGCAGTCGCATTCACCCGGTTTTTCATGTCTCCCAACTCCGCCGGGTCATCGGCGACCACCCTGTCACCAACCACATACCCGCCGCCCTCGACTACTCCGAGGCCGAGCCCCTCTACCCGGAAGCTATCCTAGATCGACGGCCGCACACACCGGGCGACAACACCATTGAGGAGATCCGGGTCGCTTGGCGCGACCGACCTCTCAGCTCCGCAACATGGCTTCTGTGAGATGACTTCCGACGCCAGTTTCCGGATTATTGCCTTGAGGACAAGGCAAATTTTCCAGACGGGGGTATTGTTACCGACTTACAGGAAGCGGACCCACCATGGCGGGTGTACGCACGGCGAGCTCGCGGGACGGGAGACACAGGGGCAACACGAGACCCAGTACCGCCCGGCGACAGTGGGCGCGACAGCGGCAGCGCGGGGCTACCGCCCAGCGACATCAGGCGCGACAGCGGCAACGCAGGGCTACCGCCCGGCGACATCGGGCGCGACAGCGGCAGCGGTTCGGGCGTGGGCGAGGAGCAGCTGTAGGCTTTTTATTATTATTATGCATGGGGGTATTTTGGGGTTTGTAATTTGGGAGGCCTCATAGTATAAGAGGCCATCCTTTAGACCTAATGTTTTATCTTGGATCTATTATCTTAAGTGGGGGCTGATCCCTCTTCTTCTTCCTCTCATCCTTACCTTCTTCTCTCAATCTCCTCCCCTCTCTTTCTCTCTTGCTCTTTGGATTTCCGTAGTGGTATCACCCTCCCTCTCTTTCTATCTCTCCCATCCTTCCCTAGCCAAAAATTATAAAGGCATGCAAAGCTTCAGCAACCTCCCCCAACACCTTGCTTCCACCAGTTATTGTCAGCTTCTTCCACAAACTATCAACCACCTTAACGCTATGTGCCCGCCCCGACTATTTTTGGCGACTGGCCACCTCAGGCAAAAGACCCCATGTTGCTGCTTCTCCAACCAGCACAATAGAGAAGAGAAGGGAACACTGAGAAGAAGAGAAGCAAAGAAAATAAAAGGTAGAAAAGAATAAGGAAGAAAAGGTAATATGGAGAAAAAAAATCAATGCCAAGGCAAAAGCAAGTTTTATGTGAAAAAAAATCAATAAGACCAAAAATCTTGATCTTCTTTG
Source organism: Dactylorhiza incarnata (assembly GCA_033032865.1). NCBI lineage: Eukaryota > Viridiplantae > Streptophyta > Magnoliopsida > Asparagales > Orchidaceae > Dactylorhiza > Dactylorhiza incarnata. The sequence continues at coordinate 814,187 of JAWHQI010000304.1, forward strand.
AAATACAAAAACCCTAGAGTACGTTTCCTAAAATCAAAGTTCATACGTAGGAAAACCATCAAAAGGGCAAGATACACCTCATATTTCATCTATCCATTATCATCAGGACGCACAATAATGATAAAAGATTAGATCCATATCACTTAATTATGGTCGGACAATTCATTTCTGAAAAAGGCATTGTATACATATCATAATCTCTCTCTCCCCACAAAAATACACAAAAAAGCTAACAATCTAATATCCTACCGATTTAATAAATCTTCCACAGCCTAAAAGCAGAGTCATGCAAGATCATCATAATCAATATTGTAATTTTATATCAATTATGGATCAGGGGGAGTGGGGTGGATTTGACTTCCAAAGCTTGATGGATAAATTTATATTAATTTCATTCTCTTTAAATTCCCATTTCAAGGAGTTCGTTGAGAGATTAGGAAGATTCAATCATTTTTGCCAATCTCTTTTTTCTTCTTCTTCTTTCATGTCATCTTATGCCTAACTTATTTTCACCGCACATACTCCAACAATCTTAAGCTTTATTCCAATTATTTCGGGTTGATTTTATCACTCCTCATTCTCCAATCTTTCTTAAGGTGTGTTGAGGTGCTAAACCAATGCTACCTATTTATTTGTCTAATTTATATCCATATTACCTATCGTCCACCGCTTATACCTTCCTTTCAAACCTAAATATAACATGTCTTCTACGTGTATCTATTTACCCTGCATTTAGCATGTCTAAACTAAGTTTACTTTCCAATATATTCAATAGATGCTTACTCCATCCATCCCTCCAATATAATCATTCATCAGTCTACTCTTCATAATTTTCTCATTATCCACTTAAGAAGCATTTGGGCAACTCCCAACGGCCTTTTGAGAACGGAAAAAGACTTCCTTTTTGGACCTACTCCCAACTCCTTCAGCAGAACACTCCTTTTCAAACCCAAGGTCTGCGTCATCTTCTCCGCTGAGTATAGTCCCACTACCCTACATCTTCAATGTCTTCTTTGTGATGGATCTGTAGTCCTTTAGGTGACGGGCATCATCTACGTCCTAGCAGGATTCTTCTCAATCCACCTACGTTTTGCTCCCACCGATATCCAAAGCCAGACTTCAAACGTTCCTCCTGCAATACAGAGCATCGTCTTCTCCAAATCTAGGCTCGATCTGTTCGTCCAGAGGTCGTTGTTCCAAAGCACGATTAGGACCTTCTTCCTTTTCGAGCATCCATGCCATCCAGACCCTGAGTTCTGCCGCCAACTTATTCCTCTGATCTCTTCTTGCTGAGCTCGATAAGCAGATCCATACCTTGATTTTGATTCTTAATTTGTTTATGTTTTGAGTCAATCTATATATATACCCATTGTTTCATCAAGCTATGTCAAGTTATCGCATGAAATTGATGATTTGTGGTGCTTGCAATGGAGTAATACCTATTTATTTTCTTTTTGGACGATAAATGTTAGTTCTGGCTCACTAATATTGAAGTTTAGGTATGATGCAAAAATAATTTGGATAAAATTATAATATAGACTCTCTTTCTTGACATTTGATAGAAGAATGAAATTAGCTTAATATAGTTTTTTTTCCTTTTTGATAGAAAATACTGTTAGATTTGTTTTTTAAAGGACCATTTAAAACCGTCACTAAATTTAATTTTTTGAGAATTTCAGTGACTAATATTCAAACAGCCACTGCACCGGTGTTTTATCAAACAGTTGAATTATTTTTCTGTTTTGAACTGGCTGAAAATGGTGTTTTCTCAAACAGTTTTCTCAATTTTGAAAATACAGTTTCTCATAGCTCTATTTAACATCTTCAGTTGTCACCGCTCCTTTTTTAAACGGCACCGTTCACCAAAATAGAGCCTTAAACATCCTCATTACTTTCTTGCTTAACTCAAGTTACTTGACTGTCAGTGGCTTTAGTTCATTAATCTCATCATCTATTCAGTATGTGCACAAAAAGAAGCTGATATAGTTTTTAAACAAACCTTCCGCCCTCCACCAGACCTTCCGCGGCCTTCTCTAGAAATGATGAAACTCTAGTACTTCCTGCTGGAGCAAGCCGTACATATTCTAGAGTCTTAACCTATAAAGCAAAAATAGATAAAATAAAGTCCGCCATTAGAATAATTTGAAAGGGGAAAATATAATTATTCATTGTCAACAAATGTAATTTCTCACCATTGTACTCGTGAGGAAACGGCCTATAGCTGTCAAACGGAAGCTGCTTAGGGAGAAATGGCATGTATCCAAAGGCAAATACCATGGTACAGGTGAATCAACTGCGAGATCCTTCTCCCAAATTACCTTCAATAAATATATTACTTATTAAAATATCCACCAGTTGCCATATTTAGTCTTTTTAACCATCTGTATTGTACCTCAAATCCAGCTTGCTTTACGGCATCAAGGCATTGGTGTGTTGATCTTATGTCAGGAAGCCCATCACCAATCTCAATTTCAGCTTTTATCTTTTTATGACTCTCATTGTTGGGATTATAATAATCAGTCATGCACCATTCATAAGCAGCAAAGCACTGCCCTGGCTTTAATACCCTATAGATCTCTTTATAGCATCCAAGCTAGTTCAAGCAAAAAAAAACAGAAAAGCAAGTATCAGTCTCCAGTTTAAAGGGTAGCAATCATTACTCTGATAGCTTGTTCAAAATTATCTGAAATTAGGTCAAGATTCTACTCCATCTATAAAACCAAGTGAAAAAAAGTAACTGGTTTTAGGTTTGAAGGATGAAATGAATAGTAAAAGTTTTGTAGTGACATACAGCATCAGGGGCATGGCAGGTTGCTTCGATAGCATATATAGCATCAAATGTATTGTCAGGGAAAGGCATTTTCATAAAGTCAGCCTGCATAAGTTAAGAAAAGACAGTCAGAAAGTCACGAAAAATCTTGGCTAAATAATTAGCAAAAATGTAGAGGCCGAGAAAGAAAACAGAGACAATCCAAAGAGGCATGTATTTTCACTCGGATATTAATTAGACAAACATAATAAGGCCACAAAATCTAGAAAAATATTGAACAGGCGTCTAATGTCTTCACTTATCTAAAACGAAGAAACAAGTAAATGATTAAAATGCACCTTTGTAAAATTGCAGGAATTGACCAATCCAGCTAAGCGATTTAGCTCCTGAAAAGAGGAGAAGAAAAGAAAACTATCAAAAATTATTGTAGTCAAACTACTATTCTGAACAAAGCAAGAGATCAGCTGCAAAAACTTCATTGGGGAGCATCCATCAACAAAAATGTTCTTACGTTTCCCCTGGTTACTTGGTATTCATTGTTGTTCAATCCAGTAATGGACACTAGGCTGCAATTATCCAAAAACAGGATTCTCATCACTATAACCACGCTTTCTTCTAATCAACAAAATAATATTCAAACAAAGAACACTTGTTTGAAGCAATTGCTAAATAGAAAATGAATGAATGATGCCATGATGCAGTTTTATATAAAAAAACAATCGTTGCAGATTATAGAAATTGTAACAGATCAATAGTTTTAATAGATTTCAATAAAATATAAATAATTAATCGCATCACACTTTTCACTTATTCTCGTTGAAATTGAAGAAAATGATCTACTTCATTACCAAAACAACCTCCATAAATTGAAGTGTACAGAATTTGACAATTATATATTCATATTGAATTGTTGGGTATAATTCAATGTTTTAGGTTTAGGGTTTTTTGGTTAATCGGTTTTGCACTATTTATGTTTACTTCCTTCAATTTCTCCGCAATTCCTTGTCACAGTAGTTGTTGCTTGTTCACGATGTTGTTTCTTGTTGTAATATTTGTAATATAAATTTGGTTCATTCCAAGTCGTCTTTATTGTATTAATCCCGGATTGGGGTAGTTTGGTTTTTTTCCCTTTTTAGGTTTTCCCTTACTCAAGTATATGTAAGAGTAAGGCCTCTCTTGAATGAATTAACAAAACATTGTTCTCTCGACTTGGTATCAGAGCGTTTAGGTTGGAATCCTAATCGTGCGCGCCGGTCTCTCGTGACTCCCGTTCATCTCGTGGCTCCTTCCTCTTCGCTTCGATCGATCGTCTCTCCCACTCCGCTGGTCTGAGCGGCTCTTCGTGCGCGATCCTCCGATGTGGTCTTCTGGAGGAACCGCCGCCGCCGATGGTTGCTGAGGAGAATGACGCCGCCGTTCTCCAGTGACGCCGCCACTCTCTGTCGCTCCCCTGATTTCTACTCATACTGCCGCCGCCGGTCTCCTATAAAGTCGGTGATCTCCTCTGATGCTCCTTGCTGTCGTGTCGACGACTGCCTGCTGCTGCTCTCCGCCTGCTCCCTGTCGCTGCTCTCCGCCTGCTCCTTGTCGCTGCTTAACGCACGACTTTTGATGCTTCCTGATGCTTCAGTAGTGCTGCCTCTAATGGATCCTGCTGCTTGACCTCCTGTCCCTCTTCTTCGTCAATATGGGTGATCCTGATTCTTCAGCATCTTCTCCGGGTGTGATCCAACCTCAGATGAGTGTCCCTCAACGGCCTCATGACCACTCTAGCTCCTTGAAGATTACCACGGTTCCCTTGGATGCCACGAATTATCTTGAATGGTCTCGCGCTGCCCAACATGTCATTCGCAGCCAATAGATGTTTGGGTATATCGATGAGACGTTTGAGGAGCCCCCCAGGACCGATCCCTCCTGGAAGCATTGGGGTTCTGATAACTCTCTAGTTGTCTCCTGACTCCTGCATTCGATGTCTCCTAAGGTCTACCGGAGCTATATGTTGATGGACTCGGCATCCGAAATCTGGACCAGCGCTCGCGAAACGTATACTCAGATTGGCAGTTCCACCCTGGTTTATGAGCTCACTCGCCGCATTTTGGAGTTGCGGCAAGGATCGATGACCGTTTCATCGTTCTTCTCAGAGTTTGAGTGCATTTATCAAGAGCTGGACTATTTTGCACATTTCACTCCTGCGTGTACTGCTGATGTCGTTCAGTTAAAGCAAAAGGAGGATCGCTTCCGTATCCATGTCTTCTTGATGGGCTTGAATATGGAATTTGATATGGTACGAACACATGTTCTCCACCGCTCTCCTCGTCCCACTTCGGGAGGCTTTCAGTATGGTTCTGGGTGATGAAGACCGCCGCAAGTCCCTCAGTGATATGACTCCTCCTGATCGCTCCGCCCTGACTAGTGTTGGTCGAGGTCTTATTCCCATTCCTGGATCTTCTATGCCCACCTGTGATTACTGTGGTCGAAGGGGGACACTCTCGGGAGGTATGTTTCAAACTTCATCTGCATCTGACACCTCCTAGACGTGGTCGTGAACCTGGCCGTGGGGGTTATAGACACAGTGGCTACCGTTCTCATGATGTTGCATACACTACAAATGTCTATGATGAGTCCCAGTATTCCGCTTCAACCTCTCTTACAGCTCAGGACTTGGATGTCTTTCGTCGCCTGCTTCACTCTCAGTCCGCTCCTGTCACCGGAGGTTCTACTTCCCTTGCCACCATTGTTATGCCCAATGCTCATGCAGTCACCGTCTCACCTTCTGAATGCGTGCTCGACTCCGGTGCTACGGACCATATGACTGGGTCCTCCTCAAGTTTTCTCTCTTATACTCTTTTGTCTAGTAAGGACAAAGTTATTTCGGCTAACGGTTCTTTGTCCTCTATTGCGGCAAATGCAGCATGTCATGTTATCCGCCCATTTCTCTTCCCTTTGTTCTTCATGTTCCCTCCTTCCCACACAATTTACTCTCCATCAGCAATATTACTAAGGTGGCATTTGGTTCGGCGAATTGCCTTCGGTGTGGCTGGCGAAAAACGTTGTTTCCTACTTTAGTCTTGTTTGGTTCGACTGACCATCAAAACCCGGTTTATTAGCATCCGCAATTTACGACTATAACCCAACCACGCCTCCCAGCTACGTTTCGTGCGGTCCAGACACGCGCGTCTGCGAAGAAGGCGGAAAGCTTCTCCTCGAGCGAAGAAAACCGCCAGACACTCATCGCCGCGAACCCTTCTTCCTCCCCGCAGGCAAGCCTCCTCTCCGCGAGACCTTCTTCCTAGCTCCCCCAGGCAAGCCCTCATCGTCTGCTCTTCCCGACGCCCCCCCCCCCCCCCCCCCCCCCCCCCCCCTCTCAAATCGAGCAACCGATCTCGCCCGTCGACCGTATTTCTCACCAGAAAACGTTGCGCCTCCACCTAGTGCCAAACGAGCTCGCGTATGGACGTGGATGGGGACATTGACGGCGATCCCGCTGCCATGCCGAGCATCCCCTGTTTTTCCTGTAGCTTATGCAATTCCCCTGTTTTGGTCGATCGAGTTTGCCGCCGCTTATCTCGACGGCGTTTCCTCCAATATCCAGCGCAGATCAATGTTTGCATTTTGTGATCATGCTATGGTGCTTCTCCAGGAATGGGGCGGCTGTCAAGGAGGTCCAGTGGAGTGATTTCAGGAATGGAGAACTTTTCATTCCTGTTTTTATTTTTCTTGAAGCTAACATCTCATTTCCATAGTTGGCTTTGGTAATGTTCTCCATTCCAGTTTTGCTTTAGATTGCAGATTGCAGCTTTTAGCTTGAGGGAAAGATTTGTGGTATGTTTTGATAGTTTTCAAGGTCATTTTGATTCCAGATTTTGGCTTTGGTATGATTTGTTTTGTGTATGGGTTTTGTTAGTGCATGGGTGTTGTATATTTGATAATCAGATAGATATGTTGTGTGCTTTGGTATGTTGTGGTGTTAGTGTATGGGAAAGGTTTGTGCATAGCAATGATCTGTTCAAATTACTTGATTCCAGATTTTGATTGATTCTTCAAATTACTTGATTCCAGATTCAGATTTTAATTCATAAGTTGTTAGTGTATGGGAAAGATTTCTGATATTTTAATTCACATAGCAATGATCTGTTCATTTGTACTTGGTTGTTTTGATTGTGGTGGTACTGATATATAAGTTAATTAACCAAGCTTGAGACATGGATTGTATGTCTGTGAGAATGTATGTATTGTTAGCAGATAAAAATGTTATTATACGAGGGTTTATTATAGGGTTAAAAATGTATACAAGTCATAGTTCCCTTCATATTTCATAAATTGACACTTCTTTGGTGTCATATTATGAAAAAAAGTCTTTTTATATATTTTTGTGATTGATAATCAATTTATGAAAAAAAATCACTCAAAAACAACTTTTCCAAAACTCTATTTTGCAAACTTCATTTCATCCAAACAATTTTTTAACAAAACTCTGTTTTCCAGAAACAACACTTTTCTCATACTCCATTTCATATCAGCAGTTTTTCATCAACAACAACCCAACCAAACAGAGCCTAAATCTCTTTACTGCTCGGTAACTTTTTTTCTTGATTCTTGTGTCTTTCAGGAACTGGGTACGAAGCGGAACATTGGCAGCGGTAGAAACCGTGACGGCTTGTACTACCTGGACACCCAGCTTCCTTCTCAGTCTCCTTCCAGTTCCACTATTATTGCTGCTGATGTTCGTCGGTTGCATCCGCGTCTAGGACAAGCCGTCACGGTATAAATCAGGTTTCTACTGCTCATGCGATATGTCTAAATATATGCGACATACTTATTCGCATCTTTCATCCCCTACTAGTATCCCTTTTGTTGTTATATATTTTGATGTTTGGGGGTCGTCCCCCATTTTATCTTTATCTGGTTTTCGATAGTTTGTCACTTTTATTGATTGCTTCTCTCGCACTACATGGGTTTATCTGCTGAAAAAGAAAATGAAGTTTTTTCATGCTTTCAAGCGTTCATAAAATGGTGCAAACCCAATTTGATGTCTCTATTCGTGTTCTTCGAAGTCATAAGGGGGGAGTATGATGATCATGGTGCCTTTGGTTCTTACCTCACCACTCACGCTATCATCCACAAGAAAACATGCGTTCACACCTCCACTCAAAACGTAGTGGACGAACGTAAAAATCAGCACCTCCTTGAGGTTGCTCGTTGTCTCCTAGCCACTACGCATCTTCCTAAATCTTATTGGGGTGATGCGGTACTTACAGATGCTCACCTTATTAACTGCCTTCCTTCTCGTGTCCTTTCCTTTAGTACTCCTCTAGCTCATCTCTCCACCTCCGGTATGGTTCATACTTCCCATTTGGCACCCGTGTCTTTGGGTGTGTCTGTTTCGTGCATGCATGTTCACCAACCCCATCGCGACAAACTTGACCCTCAGGCTCAACATTGTGCCTTCCTTGGCAATTCTTCTACGACCAAAGGATATCGTTGTTATCACTCCCCTTCCCGGCGTATGTTCTGTACCATGGACGTCACCTTCCGGTAGGGGGTATCCTATTTTCTGCCTTCGACTCACTCTTTTCGTCAGGGGAAGAGTAGTGGTGATACGGATGTTCCTCCTGCTCCTCTTCCTCTTCTCCCATCCATTCCTTCCATTCCCCTACAGCTTCTCATTCCGGTACCCATAGCCCCTATCCCGGTACCGAACTCCTCTACTATGAATTCTCATTTTCCCTACGTCCGAACTCCTCTACTATGATTTCTCATTTTCCCTGCGTATACCACCGTCGTTCAGGTACACAAGCTACTACAATTCCACCTCTACCCGTGCCAACTTCAGACTCAGATTCTTATGATGTTGATCTCCATATCCCTCTTGCATTGCTGAAGAAAGGTAAAACTATTTGTACGCAACATCCTATTTCTAATCATGTGGCATACCATCATCCTACCCCGCTTCATCAGGCTTTTGTTTCGTCTCTTTCCCTAGTTGTTATTCCTAGACATGGCAGGAAGCTTTGGGGATACCTGCTTGGACAAAAGCTATGCAAGATGAGATGTCTTCCTTGGACAAAAATCACACATGAGATATTTCCTCTCTCCCTCCAGGAAAGAAAGTTATAGGTTCCCGGTGGGTCTTCTCGGTTAAGCAGAACCAAGATGGCAAGGTGGAATGGTATAAAGCACATCTGGTCGCTCAAGGATACACTCAGACTCAGGGAGTTTATTAGCAGGAGACCTTTGCTCCTGTAGCAAAGATGGAACTACATTCGGGTGTTATTACCGTGTGTTGCTTGCCTGGACTGGGACGTCCATCAACTGGACGTGAAGAATGTGTTCCTCCACGGTGAGCTTGATGAAGAGGTGTACATGAAGTTCCTTCTTGGTTTTGTGAAGGAGCTGAAGGGCTTGTCTGCCGCCTAAGGAAATTCTTATATGGACTGAAGCAATCACCTAGGGCCTGATTCAGGAAATTTCTCACGGCTATGCTCAAGTTTGGATACAAGCAAGCTCAATCTGATCATACCATGTTTATCCGTAGACATGAACAGAGGATTGTGGTTCTCATTGTCTACGTGGATGACATTGTGATTATCGAAAATGACACAGAGGAGATTACTAATCTTAAAACCCTCCTATCTGCTGAATTTGAAGTGAAATACTTGGGAAGATTACGATATTTCCTAGGTATCAAGGTGGTTAGATCTGAGCAGGGTATCTTCATATCCCAACGGAAGTATATATTGGGTCTCCTAAAGAAAACTGGCATGCTAGGTTGTGTTCCTGCAAACACCCCTGTGGAGGAAAATCACAGGATCGAGGAAGATGGTGATGGTGAGCACATTGATGTATCACGTTATCAAAGATTGATTGGGAAACTTATATATCGATCCCACACACGCCCTGATATTACGTTTGCGGTCGGTATCCTTAGCAGATATATGCATTCACCCCGGATCAGACATCAAGAAGTTGTGTATCGCGTGCTACGATATCTGAAGAAAGCCCCTGGTCGTGGTCTCTTATTCTCCAAAAACAACAACTTGAAGATTGATGTTTTTTACTGATGCAGATTGGGCTGGATGTCGTGATGACAGAAAGTCCACAACATGATATTGTTCCTTTGTTGGTGGAAACCTTATGACACGGCGTAGCAAGAAGCAGAATGTGGTGGCTAGATCAAGTGCAGAGGCAGAATATCGTGTTATGTCTCAAGGCCTATGTGAGGGTCTATGGCTGCGTACTGTGTTACAAGATCTGGGTTTCTCTGAGACAGCCCTTTTCTCCTTGTTCTGTCACAATAAGGCAGCTATTAGTATCGCTCATAACCCCGTCCAACATGACCGGACAAAACATGATCGACACTTTATCAAAGATCACTTGGATAAAAAGACGGTGGTCGCCCCTTTTGTTCATTCCAAAGATCAACTGGCCGATGTGTTTACCAAAAGCTCGGGGTGTGATGTGTTCATCGATGATATTCAAAAGCTTGGGATGACCGACATCTTCTGTCCCACTTGAGGACGAGAGTTGTAATATATATTTAGTTCATTCCAAGTCGTCTTTATTGTATTAATCCCGGATTGGGTAGTTTGGTCTTTTTCCCTTTTTAGGTTTTCCCTTACTCAAGTATATGTATGAGTAATGCCTCTTTTGAATAAATTAACAAAGCATTATTCTCTCGACTGTATAATATATAGGAGAAGCATGGTTGAAGTCCTAGAATCGAGAGGGAAGACCGCGCAGAGAGAGGGAGGGTCCTTGCAACCGTTGAAGGGGAGATAGCGGAAGGTGGGAGGAAAAATTGATAGTATTTCCTCCGGTGGTAGCCTCTTAGGCAGTCTACCTGTGGTGGCCCCTTCTGCAAAATCCATAAGAGTCTCTTAATGGAGGGCGTGTCATTGGAGTTGTGAGTAGTTTTAAGGTAGTTGGTGCATCGTTAGATTAGTTGTCCTGAGATGATGGTGGTGTAGCCCGATATGTGATATTAGGTGATCACAACAACGTGCATTTTCTTTTGTTCATCATAATAGTCATTCATTTCATTCTTTGTTAGAGATTTGTCATAGGCGCAATTCTTGGGAAAATAGTTTCGGCCAAGGTTCTGAGAATCATACCAAACATTGAACCAGAGAAAATAAAGGTTTAAGATTCAATCAGTCTGACAAAGATTTAAGATGATGTAATAAATATAAAAACTCTTTATAATGATTTAAACAGTATAATATTTCCAATCATAATGCTCAAAATTAAAATAGTTAAAACTAAATAAAAAAATTACATTTTTTATTTAAAAAAAAAAATTTATGCTTATGTAAAAAAATTTATTTTTCTTCATCTCTCTCCCTCTCTCTTTCTCTCTCTCGTCTTCCTCTCTCTTCCGCCATCTCCCTCTCTCTCCCTCTCACTTTCTTTCTCCCTCTTTCTTTCTCTCTCTTTCCACGTCTCTCTCTTTCTTTCTTTCTCTCTCCCTCTCTCATGCGTGCCAATTTTTTTCCCTTTTGTTGGAATCGGGAATGAGGAGAGAGAATAAGGGAGGTGAGAGTTTTGATCTAACGGTCCCTATTTAACACACCATAATTGACGGTGCAGATTTTTTCCATGAATTTTTATTTCGGGTTATTCGCAGGCCGCAGTATTTCTTTTTAATATAGTATATGTGTATGTAAATATATATGTGTGTATGTATATATATATAGTTGCAAGAATAGAATAGAATGTGTAATGTATTAAACAAGAATCACTCCTTAATATATAGGAGTTACAAATACAACTTACAAAATACAAACTAATAAACCGGAAACTCTAACACTCCCCCTCAAGTTGGGCGTGTGATGTCTGTCAAACCCAACTTAGCCATAATGTTTCCAAAGATTCTATGACTCAACCCCTTAGTGAGAATATCAACCAACTGTTGATCAAAAGGGACAAATAGAGTGCTAACAACTTCCCTCACTATGCTCTCCATGATGAAATGTCTGTCGACTTCAACATGTTTAGTGCGGTCATGCTGAACAGGATTGTGCGCAATGTTGATAGTCGTCTTGTTATCACAATAAAGCCAGATGGGACCCTTGCTTTGGATCCCATGTTCGAACATAAGGGACCGAATCCACATTCTTTCACATATTCCATGAGCCATAGCTCTGAATTCAGCTTCGGTACTGGACCTGACAACAACATATTTTTTACTTCTCCAGGTTACCAGATTTCCTCCAACCATGGTACAATTTCCAGAAGTGGATCTACGGTCATCAACAGATCCCTCCCAGTCAGCATCTGTGAAAACTTCAATGGTTAATTCTTTGTTTGGAGTAAACAAGATACCACGCCTAGGAGAGGTTTTGAGATATCGAAGAATCCGGTGGGCAACATCTAAGTGATGAGACTTGGGAGAATGCATATATTGACTGATAACTCCAACAACATAAGAGATATCAGGGCGAGTATGGGATAGGTAGATGAGTCTCCCAACAAGTTGTTGGAAAACATTGATATCTGCAACAACTTCTCCACCATCCCTCCCCAATCTATGGTTGGCTTCAATTGGGGTGTTTGCAGGTCTACACTCACTCATCCCCGCTGTCTCGAGTAGGTTGAGGACGTACTTCCTCTGAGAGATGAAGATCTCCTGCTTGGATCTCGCAAATTCAATGTCAAGTACTTGAGATTCAAGATATCCTTTACCTCGAATTCACTAGTCAATCTTGTCTTCAGATTTTGGATCTCCTCTATGTCAGCCCCAGTTATGACAATCGTCCACATAGACAATCAGAGCGGTCAATTTTCCTTGCATGTGCTTTATAAACATGGTATGGTCGGCATTGCTCTGAGTGTACCCAAATGTCATCATGGCTCTTTGGAACCTTCCAAACCAAGCCCTAGGAGATTGTTATAGACCATATAGAGCCTTCTTTAGCATGCAGACCTTTCCCTCAGATCCTTCAGCGGCAAAACCAAGAGATAGAGACATGTATACTTCCTCTTCCAAATCCCCATGGAGGAAAACATTCTTCACGTAAAACTGGCTAAGACTCCACCCTTTGCAGGCAACACAAGAGAGCAGGATTCAAATGGAATTCATCTTCGCTACAGGAGCAAAGGTTTCCTGATAGTCAATCCCAACAATCTGTGTATCCTCTGGCCACCAACCTAGCATTGTAACGTTCAACAAGACCATGAGAGTTTTGTTTCACCGAGAAGAAACACTTACATCCAACAACGGTCTTCCCTTGAGGAAGATACATCAGATCGCATGTGCAATTCTTTTCAAGAGTCATCATCTCTTCAAGCATAGCTTCCTTCCATTTCTGGTTCCCCGGAGCTTCCTGCCATGAGGAAGGGATGGGCATGGAGGGCAAAGAAGTGACAAATGCTCTATGCGAGGAAGACAACAAGTCATAAGTCACATAATGAGATATGGGATGTTGAGTGGAAGCACAGTTACCTTGGGGACCAGTAGAAGAGTCAGGTGGTGGCTCCGGTATAATGTGTGAAACTTGATTGTTTGTGCCCCTGCGTCGCCAAGTATAAACTTGTAAAGGCGGAGAAGGACGAGGAGGCAATGTCGGAGGAAAAAACACAGGACTAGTAGGAGAACTAGCAGATTAATAAGGAGGATAAATAGGTAGAGGAATAGAGAGAGCTCACTTCCATGGTATCAGACTTCCCCTGAAGTGAACTCTCATAGTACGAGTTAGATTCATGAAAGGCGACATCCATAGAGACAAAGGTCTTACGGGTCACAGGATAAAAACACTAATACTTTTTTTGGGTGGGGGAATATCCGATAAAAACACACCGCAGAGCATGGGGTTCAAGTTTGGAGGTGTGGTGAATATGGACAAAACACACACACCTAAAGATACAAGGAGGAATTTGAGTGGGGGTAACATTGAGGGTGTCCAGGGGAGTTTTGTGACGAAGGATACGAGTAGGCATGCGGTTAATGAGATGTGCAGCCGTAAGGATTGCATCACCCCAAAAATACATGGGAAGGTGCATCTTAAGCAAGAGACATCGAACAACTTCAAGAAAGTGTCGATTCTTACGCTCAGCAACCCCATTCTGAGCAGGGGTGTACACGTACGAAGTTTGGTGGATGATACCCAGGTCAGAGAGATATCAGTCAAATTGAGAGTCCATATACTTACAGCCATTATCACTCCGTAATACTTTAATGGTAGCGTTGAACTGGGTGGTGATCATTTTATGAAACCGCTGAAATATAGGAAAAAATTCTTTTGGTGATTTTCATAAGGTAAACTCATGTGCAACGAGAAAAGCAATCTATGAAAGTAACAAACCATTGACAACCAAAAATGGAAGCAACCAGGCAAGGGCCCCAAACATCAGAATGAATAACCTCAAAAGGGGTAGCACTCGGTGGGGAAACATGAGTAAGAGAAGCCCATTTGTCATTACTAAGTTCACAAACATCACAAGTAAAATTGTTAAACAAAGAGTTTGACATAGCATGTAACAAAAGCGTCATAGTAGGGATAGACGGATGTCCTAGGCGACAATGCCAGGAATACAAATCAGAAGACAGAGCCATATGAAGAGCTTGCGGAGGAGGAGCCGAACTAGAAGGATCAAACAGATACATGCCATCACACAGTCAACCAGAGCCAATCACCATCCCCGTCTTTAGGTCCTGAAAGATACAAGAAGAGGAAAAAAGTTACTGAGCAATTCATTGAGTTAGTCAGGTGGCTAATAGAAAGAAGATTTCGAGTAAACATAGGAACATGAAGAACTGAAGAGAGGGTGAGAGAGGAGCAGGGAATGGATCCTTTTCCAGCAATAAAGGAAGAGAATCCATCAACAAAGCTAACTTTGTCCCTACCAGACAAAGAAAAGTAGGACACGAAATCTGAGGCGGAGCCAATCATATAGTCGGTGGCACCAGAGCCGATGATCCACGGAGTGGAGGAGCGGGTGGTAGCTGAATAAGCACCTAGGAGCCTCTGGTGGACATAAGAGGAAGATGAATGAGTAGATGTCTCGGAAGGTTGACCATGCATCAGTTGACGGAAAGCCTGAATCTCGTCGGAAGAAAGGGCAGAGGTAGCACCATGGGAAGGAATATCGTCAAAGGCATCTGAGAGATGAGCAGATCTGGATGGAGGTGGACGTCCAGGAGAACGACCATAACCACGACCACCACGAGAGACAGGGCCTCCTCTTGGAGGGGGAAAACAGTGAAGCTTGAAGCAAGTGTCCCTAGTATGATGGGCCTTCCCGCAATAATCACACAACAAATAATCCTTCTCGACAGACTTAGGCCTAGTGTCACGAGAAGGATGCCCACCGAAACTGATCTGAGCAGCAACAACAGAGCCCTCCGAGCCAGAGTCAGGAAGAAGAGTCTGGCGGCGATCGAATTCTTGTTGAACAAGGCTGTAGACTTCAGGCAGAGGAGAACGCACAAGAATCTGAACACTGATAAGATCAAAATCACGGTGCAGGCCATGAAGAAACTCAAATATCCAATTGTGTTGCTCGCGAGCCCGAATAAGCACTTCATCTTCAGGAGAGACAAGGGTAAAAGTATCGAAGTGATCATACTCTTGGTAGAGCTGAGTAACCTCTAGGTAATATGCGGAGGGGGAACGATCGCCTTGACTCAAAAAGAATATCTGTCAAAGGAGTTGGAAAATCTGAGCGGCATTCCCACGACAGGAATATGTAACCTCAGCTCACTTCCAAATATCTGTGGCAGTGTCCAGGAACAGGTAATTCCGAGCTATGCATTCCTACATGGAATTGAGAAGCCACGACATCACCAGGGAGTTTTCTGACTCCCATTGAGGCCAATCTGTAGATGTCTGAGCGGGGGCCTTCGAAGTGCCGCTAACATGCCCAAACATACGGCGGCTTTTGAGTGCAAGAGTGATAGAACAAGCCCACGGGAGATAGTTGGTGTCATCAAGTTTCATGGTGGTAATTTGAGGAGTCCCATGGTCATGGATAGCGCGTCCGGAGCCCAATGCCAACATCAGGGAGGACTCGACACGCACGTTGGAGGACATATTAGGAGAATTAACACTCCCTTACATAGCAACACGAGGATAGAAACCACGGGAAAGCACGGAGGGGAAGAACGGGGCGCAACCCTAATAGTTTCTCATAGAAAGAGAAGAAACCAAACGATCCCGACAAAGGAACCGAGCAAAGAACAAAATCATAAGAACAATGGAGGATTCATCCCCAGAAGGAGAAGAGAAAATGGACGTTGGAAAGGAGATGTACTGTCCATATCTCCGGTGTCCAGAAACCGCTAGACGACAAGAGGGGGAGGAAGGGCGGAACGAGCAGAAGGTCGGAGAAGTGGAGGGTTGAAGGTTAGAGAAGAGAAGGGATGCGTTATTATGTTGGGAAGAGCAGAAGAAAAGGCGAGGCAGGCGCAGGTGAGCTAGGTCGGCGGACACTGTGGACGAACCCGTCAGAGCGCGTTTAAGTTTTTTTTGGCTCTGATACCATGTTGCAAGAATAAAATAGAATGTGTAATGTATTAAACAAAAATCACTCAATATATAGGAGTGACAAATACAAATTACAAAATACAAACTAATAAACCGAAAACTCTAACATATAATATATATACATGTATATCTGTACATATATGTATAACTACTCGTGGTTCTGCACAAGATCTCCTCATGTACAGTGCGCTACGACAACAATACATGATCGTCACTCACGCGATGACCGAGTATTATGACTGTCACATACTGCGCACAAGGGGACTATCATAACCGTCACATACTCGTGGCTCTGCCCAAGGTCTATCCTTTTCTCTAGGCTGGTCCTCCTCGTGCGCAAAAAGGATTGGAGCTAGCAATTCTGTGTCAACTATCACCAGCTCAGCAAAGCCACAATGGCGAAAAAATGTCTGATTATAGTGATTCAAGAGCTTCTGCACAAGCTCAGGGGGTGTGGTGAGGGGGCGTCCTTAAGCTTAGCCTCCAATCCATCCACTATCAGATCTGGGTCCGCGAGGCCAACATCCACAAGACCCCGTTCCGCACCCAAGATGGTCATTACGAGTTCCTCGTCATGCCTTTGGGCCTGATGAACGTGTTGGACACCTTCTAAGATACCATGAACTCGATGTTTCGCTCAGTGCTATGCAAGTACGTATTGTTATTTATTTGATGATATTCTGGTTTATATTCTGACTTGGCAAGACCACCTTTGCCATGTCGAGGCCACCCCGGCCACCTTCCAAAAACACAGTTTTTGCATCAACCCGAAAATGTGCGCCTTCGGGCAGTCGAAGATCGGTTAACTGGGTCACACGATCACCTTCAAGGGGGTAGTCATGGACCAAGACAAAATAGAAGATGGGCTCTGTTGGCTGCCGACACACTCACTCTGTGACGTCCGCAGGTTGATATCGACGCTTCATCTGTGATTCCCTGCGGATTCATCTGTGATTCCCTGCGGCTAGCCAAGCCACTCACCACTCTCTTGAAGATGTAGACCTGCAATTTCACTGGCCTCCAGAGGAATCCACGGCTTTTGCAGACCTACAACAGGAGTTGGTGACCGCCCCGATCCTAGCAATGTCGGACTTCGACCAACAAATCATCGTCGAGTGCAACTGTTATGGTCCTCACGCCGTTGGTTATCTACTATTGGAGTATTTTTATATTAAGTCGTATTATATCAAGTCGAGAGTATTATGTGTTTTAATATTTTATGAGTCGAGTCAAGTTATGACTGTTATGTAGTCTTTTTATATGTTTTAATATTTCACATAGTTTCATTGTATCGGGTATTTACACACGTGTCATCTGGGTCATATATAATAGACCCTTGTCATGTATTTGAAACTAATCAATGAATGAAACTTTTTCCTTTTCTCTCTAATTCCTCTCCCTCTCTCTTTAAACTCTCTTCTTCCCTCTAGGGTTTTCTCTTTCTCTATCCCAAGCTTCTTCTACTAACTTCTCCTCCTCTACCAACATTCTAGGGTTTGCCCTTGTATCACCACTCCATCAATCGCCTAAAAAACAAGCCCATAATATTTTGGTATCAGAGCCTTCCTTCCTCGGGTAGGCACTTCCGCCGCTTACACTTCTGCTGTCCTCACGAAGCCTTCACCGAGTCCATTCAAGAAGCCACTTCTTCTCCTTCAACACCAGCAACAAAGAAACTCCTCTGCTAACAGCGACAGATTCGACGTTTCGCTTCCGTTGATCGCTCTCCAGCGATTCTTCCTCGATGCTTCGCTTCCGTCAATCGATCCCGTGCACACCATACCTGCTTCGTCTTCCCCCGTCGATCCTGCATGAGAATCTCAAACCACACACACCTCCTCCTCTCAAGTCCTCGAGCCCTTCAAATTTTGAGTTGCAGTCCCATCCGCGCGCAACCAGCTTTTTTCACATCAAGCTGCCTGCATCGAGCCCCCCAAACCGCAGCAGGCTTTCCTAATTAATTGAATATTGTGGTTAATTCTTAATTGAATTACGTATATTCCTCAATTAATTACGATGTGCAAGCAACTACGTGACATAAAACTAAATGTCGCGGATGAATCCGCCCTTTGTTTGATGTTGTGGAAGATGTTTAATTCATTTCAGGCTTCCACATCTCGCCTCAACACCACCTTCAACAAATTGGTGACTTCGGGACACTTCGGAGTTCCGCCTCTCCCAGTGTCGGCGCCCTCCCAGCCCCGGCATACTACCGCCATTTCCGCCCTAGTTTGCCCACCAATGAGACTGTTGATTATGCCAGTTGTCTCTCCCAGTGTTCTTCACGCTCCACCATCACCTCCAGTGAATTCGGCTCCGTTGTTTTCCCCAGCCACACCAGCCGCCTCCCCGACCCATGCTAACCGCTTCCCGATGAAGCTTCCACCGTCGGCTGTGTCGCCTCCTGCGTTGTTGGCCCCTGCCTTGTCGGTCCCTGCAGTCGCGTTGCCACCCACTTTGTCGCCCCCCGCTCCGCCAATTTCAGTTATGTCGCCTTCGTCCACCTTGTCGCATCATCTGCCTGCTCTGGCTCTGTCGGTCCCTTCGACCGCCTTGTTGTTGCGGTCTCGCGCCGCCACCACGCCGGTCACACTGGACCCCTTCCTTCCATCGGTCGTTGTTCCCTCGGCCACCCTGCCAATTCTGCTTTCTACCGCTCCGCCATACCAGCCGGCCCTATTCCTTCCGCCGCTTGTCTTTCCGACGGCACCACTGCTACTCATAGTCGTCAACGTCGCCGCGACGCGCTACCAGGCACTGTTTTGGCGCGAAATCAAGGAGCGAGAGGAGTTAATCATCCTAATGGTGTTTGAACTTGAGGGCAAGCTCGATTTCAAGGACAGGTGGAGTGTAATGGTCCTCATGCCGTTGGTTATCTACTATTATAGTATTTTTATATTAAGTCGTATTATATCGAGTCAAGAGTATTAGGTGTTTTGATATTTTATGAGTCGAGTCG
Source organism: Dactylorhiza incarnata (assembly GCA_033032865.1). Lineage (NCBI taxonomy): Eukaryota > Viridiplantae > Streptophyta > Magnoliopsida > Asparagales > Orchidaceae > Dactylorhiza > Dactylorhiza incarnata. The sequence continues at coordinate 833,397 of JAWHQI010000304.1, forward strand.
AGTTATGTAGTTTTTTTATATGTTTTAATATTTCACATAGTTTCATTGTATCTGGTATTTACACTTGTGTCATCTGGGTCCTATATAATAGACCCTTGTCATGTATTTGAAATTAATCAATGAATGAAACTTTCTCCTTTTCTCTCAATTCCTCTCCCTCTCTCTCTAAGCTCTCTTCTTCCCTCTAGGGTTTCCTCTTCCTCTTTTTCAAGCTTCTTATTCTAACTTCTCCTCCTCTACCTCCATTCTAAGGCTTGCCCTTGTATCACCGCCTCCATCAATCGACTACAAAACAAGCCCATAACAACAACTTATCGAAATAAGTGGTTGGGGCAATGTTGATGCAAACCGTCCGCCTGATCGCCTATTTCATTCGGGTGAACTAATGGTTGCGCCCGACCAACCTATAAAAATAAACTAATGGCTCTCGTTCTCGTCGTGCAGCACTGTCGGCCATACCTCCTAAGCGGGCCGTTAGTTGTTCGCACGAATCATCACAATCTTCGTTATCTCGTTCACCTGAAAATTTCTACTCGACACAACAAGTTTGGGAATCGAGCCGCTGGAGGAACCGAGCCTCCGATCCACTATCAGGCCCTAAGTTGATCGGGAAGAAGGAAATTAGGTCTCTGGTGGAATCGGGCCCTAATAGGCTATCGGTGTCTGGCGCGGCGCCTTCTACTCTTTAATTCTGCTTGTTTTTTTGTTTGTTCACCCCAAGGGCTGAGAGGGGGGATACTATGTTGTGCGCTTGAAACGTTATGTTTGAAGTATTATTTTGGAGCCTACGGCTATTTTCATCTCCCTTTTCCTTCTTCTTCGTCTCCGCCTCTTCTTCTTGGTTCCACGGTACCCTAGGGGTATCACAAGGCCTTCATCAAGTCTTGTTAGAAAAATTCAAGATGTCAGAGGAGATGCGGATGATCAGTGTGAGGAGCTGAAGTTGAGGGCTATGAGTTTCATTAGTTTGTATGTAGTCAATAAACTTCTCTTCAATATCATGGGGAAAATTTTGTTGTGGAGCTTTAGAAAAGCGGCAGAGGTTGTATGAAATGTTTGTCACAACAAAGATCTACTTGAAGTACTAAATGTATGGTTAGGATGCACGAAGGTGAAAACCTGTCAGAACACTTGAGCATGTGCATCAAACCTTTAAACCCACTACCCGAAATGCAAAGTGAAGGAATAAGATAAAGCCTTCTTGCATCTTACATCATTTTCACATTCATACGAGCGCACTATGCTTTTACATGGAAAGAAAACAAGCAAACCGGAGGAAATCATTGCATTACTCTTATCCAATCAATTTTAATAAAACTCTACCTATGAGGGTTAACATTGAAGGCGATGATGGGGGGAAGAATAAGTTTATTTAAAAATGGATTGAAAGCGGTACAATCTCGACCAATATAAACTAAAATCGCGGCACATGTTATAACTCCGGAATTTGATCTTATTAAAAGAAATTGCTATAGCGTGCATCGAAAATGAAGTGTTGTGAAAGTTTGGTAGAGCTCGAGCTTGGGCAGGATGATACTCATAGTCGAGACAATACACTCACCATCTCCTAGGGTATGAAAGCTACTCTTGTTGGATATTAAATTTTTGTAGTTCAATATACATTTGCTCAAATACGTTTTTTATTCATTATAGAAAAAGACTATTGTCTGGTTAGTTGATGACTCGATCTATGAGATTGTTAGTGAAGGAACAATAGATACTAAAATGCATGATGTCATAGTGCACAGGCTTAGTGGAGTACAATTTTTAGTGAAGATGCTAAATAATCATAAATCATTATGCAAGTTGACAGTGTCGTGGGATGTTCAACAAGAGGTGGAGTTGCAAGGGTGATAACTGGATGCGTGGTGCTCGTGAAGAAAGAGAAGTACGATGGTTTTTACTGGTTGATAAGAGAAATTGTGCGAAATAATGCGCCATGGATATTCGAGATAGATCATTTGCAGTGGATCAACATTTTAATCCTCAAGAACATCGAGGCAATTTTTTTTTATTCAGGTGGGAATTTGAAGGCTGTTCGAGTTTGGGACCTACTTGAGGTTAGTCGTCTGATGGCCAGGGAGAGGTGTTGGTTGGATGGATATGAATTACTTGAAGTGGAAGCAAGTATGCGTACATTGGAAAACTTGATTCAAGGTAGTGGTTGGTATATTCCGATTCATTTCCTTAAGGGGGAACCGAGTGGCGTTGGAAGCAAATTGTAGCCGATGGTGGGCTCATGGTGTTGATGGAGCCAAATGGCGATCAAGCAAGCTATTACTATTGTTAGTTTCAATTCTACAGGTGGACTATGACGATGACCTATGATGTAAGCAGCGACCGATGGAGTTGGTGATCGGAAAGGATGATATATTCAATGTTTATTTTATTTCATTGCAATACATAATCCGTATTTATTAGAGATTTGCCATTTTTTGTTGTGGACACAATTCTTAAGGAATAGTTTCAACAAGGTACTTCCCAACAAGAATCTCATATGATACTTCAAACAAAGAAAAGCATCAGATGCAATCTTAAAGACTTCACTATAATATCAAATGAAATAACATTGCACGATAATCAGAAAATTTAGAACGAACTCATAATTGGATAAACAAAAATGAGGAAAAAAGTTATTGCCTGAATCGAGATATTTCCCTCAGAGGGCCACCAATTCCACATCCAACATCCAGCACCTACATCAGTTAGACAGAAAAGTTGCATCACTATGTGAAATTATATAGTAAAAATAATGCATGTCATGTGGATAACAGGTGTACGTAATACCTTCATTCCTCTTTTGAGGCCTAGTTGAAGTGCAAGAAAGTGCTCATGGCGCTTGATGCTTTCCTTCAATGATTCACCTTTCCATCTTCATATAGAAATAATTTTGTGCATTCATTTAGCTCCATGTATGAAAATGCAACTAATACCCTTTTATCCTTACACAGATAAAGAATAAATTACATTTGGCCCTTGATGTATAGGAGTCATTTCACAGATCCCAATGTTTCCTTGAAATGTTTCATCGAAGTGTTTCATCTAGGTTCTAGCATAATATTAAAGCCTCCACCAGGTCCCTCAACTAAATCTCTAGGTTTCTTACAACTCCTTAATGACAAATCTCAGGTGAGCCTACAATCAACCCTATCATCCAAGCCATTTTGGTGCTTGTCTTGTAGAGAGGAAACTGGGGTGGGCAGAAAGAAAGCGAGCGAGAGGAGTGGTCAAAGACTAAGCTTATTTTTTTGGTAGATTAGAAATAGAAGAAAAAGATATAAAAGGGAGGGGTTTGCAGTTCGTCGCCATAACACATGCCAAAGGAGGGACAAAAAGTCAATCAACGCACCATCCATTTTATGGTGGACCCCATCTCGAAGGAAAAAGGAGAGAAAATAAGTATTCAGATACTGGTTAACCCAACAACACCATCATCGTATCTTTGAAAGGGTGCTAGAGAGAAGGAGAGGGAAGAAGGTACCCATAATCCATAACCCACCCAATATTTGTTGTGGAACAATCAATGTTTATGTTTAAGTTCCCTTAAACTCATCGATCTCCACTCAATATACCTTAGATTATAAACGAAAAACAAAAGTTGGTCTAACCTGGGAGCAAAGTGGAAAGATTCACCCCAGCCAAATTCATAAAAACTAGTTGTAAGGTCGTAGTATTTATTTACCTAAAATACATAAAATTACATCAGTAAGCATTGCAATCATGAAATATATGAAATTTATTTTAGAAAAGAACAGTACAAACTTAAAGAAAGCACCACAAGTGAACAAACACGTTTATGAAGTATAACAAATAAATGTTAAGATTGCATTTAAAGAGCAACATACCGAGATGTGCAAGGAAAGATTGACCTATTCATAAAAGTTTTCTACCACGGGTCAATACATAGAAGAAAAATTTATTGTGGTGTAGTGAATCAAACTCTTTACTATTAAAGAGTTGATGCAGACGGATGCATGTGATACCAAAATTTATTTTATGCATTTTATTTTATTTTAGTTATGTCAGACACTGTTTTTATTCGCAGATTATTTTTTTTGCATTCAAATTATTGTTGGAAAAGTTGTAGTGGTGTATTCTCATATGCGATTAACTAGGGTGCACGTTTTGTTACTCTACGTTAGTCAGAGGCGCAATCTTTTGATTAGGGTGGATCGAGCCAAATTCATTTTCCTAATCCACTTTTGAGCCTTAACTTTAATTTTGATCTTACACATGTTTAATTCCCATTATAAGTTATTTTATTTGACCAAAAAAATTGCTTAAAAAAAAGTTGTTGTTTTTTATTTCAAAAAATTAAACTTGTATAAACAACAGTATTTTCAGACGATTACAAGGAAAGTGTTCATGGCTAATTTAGGCCCGTGTCCCACTTCTCACGTGAAGCTGCTCACGTGAAGAAGAAAAGAAGCGAAGGCGAGCGTGAGTGAAGCGCGTAGCAGGAAGGCACATTCATTTTCAAAAGGGTTTCAACAGTGCCTGCAACAATGACGGAGGAAGGTGTTGGTTTTTCTCTTCGCTGCGCGCGCCTTGTATCTTGAAACAGGTCTTTGCTCTCATCCCTCGGATATCGGGGACACGTCGGTTTAGGTTTTTCATGTCGGTTTTAATATGTCGAGGGATATATCCGGGATATTTCTTATATCGGGTTTAAATATTTAATTATTTATATGTGTAATTATATGTAAATTTAATCATTTCTTTAATTTATATAAATTAATAATTTGATATTTATTGAACTCCTAAATTTATCAAACTAATATAAACATTTTGTGCTACATAAGTAATAATAGTATAATGCGTGAAATAAAGTAGAAGGCAGAAAGTCAGGAAGTTGTCAATACAATGGAAGATAAGGAACCTTAAGTCCATAATTCAAAGACTATGCATAATTGAAGTCGATGACGGACTTGAGTAAGGAAGAAAACCAGAGGAATGGAAAAAACTACCTAAACAATGAAACAATTTCGGTTTATTGTCTATTAGACCATAGACAATAGTTAAAATAACTTGAAAAAAATCAGTCGATAAAATGTCGGGATATATCGGCCGATATATCGACGAATATATCGGTCAATAGAAGATATATCACGGGATATATTCCAAAATGATATTTTGCAAAAAAAAATATCGGAAACATGTCGTTTTGTACATAAAACGCTTATGTCGGCCGACATGTCGGTCATGTCGGAAGATATCCGCAACACTGATTATTCGGAAAGCCTGCCCGCCTTACATCTACCTTCTTCCTTCTCCACCCAAAAGTCAAAAGATGATGCTCTGTGTCGACTTCATCACCTTTTCTTCTCGAGGCGCTAGAACAGTAGCAGTCTAATTGGGAGGTGAGGCGCGAAGTGAAAGAGCTGTCATTTCCAGTCGAGCTCTTGCAATCGATCGCTCATATGTCCATTCCGTTCTGGCTAGCGGAGTAGGGACTGCGCTATATGGAATTGAGGCGAGCGATAGAGAAGCATATATGTGAGATAAGTAAGCAGCGTCCGTTTCCATTTTCTAGCACAAAAGCGTTGCTTGATGAGCCTGTGTAGCAATAGGTAGTTGGTCACGTAAATGATGACCAAGTCAATGATACTTAGCTGGTCTTTTCGGATGATCAGCCACACTGGGACTGAGACACGACTTTCATCAGGAGGAGCTCCAGCCCGAGGAGATGGATCCTCGGATCCCGAGCTTCGGGCTATCTCTCGGTGAGAGCGCCCCGATTCAACTCGACTCAGATGATAATGTTGTGGATAGATAGCACTTTTTGACGCATCCTTCTACGAGGAATCGCTTGATCTTGAATGCGGTGACTGATTTGAATGAATGGCATGAGTGAAAAGCCTTGTAGTAGGTGTGTACGGGGGCTTGTACGTGTTTAGGGTGTGTGCGCTTGAAGTGGGCTTGTGTGATGCCTTTGAAGCCACAATCCCTCAAGGGAAACTTAATTCGACTCCTTGATGCATGTTGTCATGCTGGAAGTTTTACTACTATTGGATTTGAACCAATGATTCGCCGTATGAAAGTGATACTCTAACCGCTGAGTCAAGTAGGTCAAGTCAGAGAAAATCTACTCTAAGAGAAAGCCAACCAACTAAGACTTCTACGCAGACGATTAAAAACCCCATTCTAACGTTTCGGAAGCAACTGCATATGACACCGTGAGTTCCCTCCCCCTCCTCTTCTTCTTCTTCTTCTTCTTCTTCCCTACACTCCCTCATATTTCCCTACCTCCCCGTCACCTTCTCAAAACCTACTTCCTCCATCTCTTTAGGGATTTCTCCACCACCATGCCCTCTTCTACCTCATCACTGCACCATCCTTGCAAGTTGCGGCCACCTTTACACCGTTTGCATGAGGAGTCTCCCGTCTTCCACCGTTCATCCTACCATACTTTTTCATGTATGGTGAGATCTATCCTAATCTTTTGGGACACCTCTGCGTAGCTTAAAGTAATTAACTTAGTTTTTTTAGGGAAGTTTATTTAGTTTTTTTCTCTTTCCTACAAAATTGGTTTGATCTCGCACAACTAGTTTGCTACTATAGTTCATATTGATTGTTGCATGACTGTCGATCATCAAATGTTTTGCGCCACTAAATGAAATTAAATTTATAATTTGTTGCAGATTGCGCTCCAAATTTGCTTTGATGAATCTAATATTGTTTTCTTTAGTTTAAATTGCATCTTAATTATATTTGCATTACATTCATCCCATCAGGTGAGACTATGAGTGCATCAAATGGTACCAGAGATAGGTTGGCTTAGAGATTTCGGTTAAGCATCATCTTTGAGTTTTCTTTTGAAAAGGAATCACAAAAATTGCATTTTTCTTTAATTTCAACAATATTAAATTGATGTCCAGAAATTTAATTTGCAATTTCGGCATACCTCATAGCATCATTTCTCATTATAGTGCATCATATGATCCATATAACATAGTAGTTGCATCCTTATTTCATTTTCACGTCTTTTCATGGCTAACTCGAGAAATCAAGGGCAAAATACAACCCCCACCAAGGAAGAAAGTCGACATGACATGTTTGCTCACCAACAAGAATTACTAGAAAGGCAAAAAACTACCTTAGATGGTCTTAAGAAACAAATGGAGATCCTCACTACCACATTCACCGCATGAAACGTTCCACGACCTATCATAAATAAATCGAGAGAGTATAGATGTTGAGCGCGATGAGTATCTAGATGGAAATTTTTCCGAATATCCTCATCAAATTAAAAGAACCCATAGAGTTGAGCGCGATGATTGGAGTTGGGAACAAGGGATTTGAGTTGATTTTAATGAGTTTTGATGAAAATTGAATCCTGCTGAATTTTTGGAATGGGTAGAAAAAATTGAGCATTTTTTTTACTAGAAGGAAATACCTAGTGATAGGAAAGTCAAAATTATGAGTCTGAAACTTACTGGTCATGCCCTTAATTGGTGGAATTCCTTAGAAACGAATAGGGTAGGACAATGGAAAGAGAAGAATATAGAATGAAATCAAATGAAAAGAAAACTACTTGAGAAATTTTTACCCACTAATTATAAGCACACACTATTTCAAGACTTTAATAGTTTGAGACAATGGGTACGATTTGTTGATGAGTATACTGAGGAGTTTTATACCCTACAAGCTAGGGATGTGTTGGAGGAGTCCAAGAAGAAAATTGTAGATCGGTACTTGAACGGATTAAAACGGTCTATCCAGGATCAAATTGCCCTACACAATGTTGGGAAGATTGATCGGGTATATTGTATGGCAAAATGAGTAGAAATACAATTATAACGATCTACCAATAAGAGATCTGGGGCAATTAGGACTTGTATGAGTACCATAGGATGAACCCAGACTCCTAGAGGGACACCTAACCATGCACTTCAAAGTAATGTCCCACACGCTAGCAACACTTTTAGGCCTACTGAACAGGCTAAGAGTCGTCTTCCCATCCAAGGGGCAAATCAAATTGATAACGGTAAAGGTGTAATTGGAGCAAGACCAATTGGTCCTTGCTACAAGTGTGGTCAGTATGGACATAGATATCAATCGTGTCTTAGCCACACCTAAGATAGACACTGGAGATAGGTGGCTAAGGCGTAACATTTTTCGCACCACGTGCACATCTGGCGGGAAGTTATGCACCCTCATGATCGATAGTGGTGGTACCGAAAATTTTGTGTCCCAGGAGATAGAAACAAAACTAAAATTGAAGATTGAACCTCTTGTGAAGCCTTATAAGATAGGATGGTTTAAAGAATGAGGCGAAGTCTCAGCCTCTTGGCGTTGTCTAGTGAAATTCTCCATAGGAAAATCATATCAGGATGATATTTGGTGTGACGCTTTGCCGATAGAGGCTTATCATATCCTTCTTGGACGACCATGACAGTATGATAGGAAGACATGTCATGACGGAGAGTTAAATGCATACACATTTTTTAAAGATGACAAGAAATTTGACCTTCACTCTCAGAAAGACCTCCATATGCCAAAGAAGACACAAGCGCTTACTACGGATACCACCACTTTAGTACTCTCTGCCACTGAACTTAAGACAAAGGTTAAGAAATCTGACTTGTTGTATATCCCGATATGGAAAGAGGTCGGAACTAAGGTTTTGAGATCCCACAGGAGGTCCAACCCATACTTAGGGAGTATTCTAACTTGACTCCTGACGAGCTACCCGGTGGATTATCGTCCATGAGAGATATACAACATCATATAGATTTAATACCTGACGCTAGTCTACCACACTTATCTCACTACCACATGAGCTCAACTGAGTATGAGGAGATGCATAAGCAAGTGACATAACTATTAAAGAAGGGATTGGTTAAAGCGAGTATGAACCCATGTGTGGTCTCTGCACTCCTCACTCAGAAGAAAGACGGATCTTGGAGAATATGTACTAATAGTAGGGCCATTAATAAGATGACCATCAAGTATCGATTTCTCGTACCGAGTTTTAATGATATGTTGGACATGTTGCACAGTTTCACTAACTTTTCCAAGATTGACTTTAGAAGTAAATATCATCAAATTAAGATCCGACCCGGGGATGAGTGAAGACAGCCTTCAAGACTCGAAAGGGTCTTTATGAGTGGTTTGTCGTGCCCTTTGGTTTATCGAACGCACCCAACACATTGATGTGTACGATGAATCAAGTGCTTCGACCTTTAATTGAAAATTGTGTCGTATATTTTGATGATCTTGATCTATAATGTCAGTCCTGACGCCCATATATCTCATTTAAATCAAATATGACGCCCATATATCTCATTTAAATCAAATACATACAGACCCTAAGAGATCACCATTTATACATTAACCTTAAGAAATGCTCATTCATGACCGACATCTTGATATTTCTTAATTATATTGTATCGGTTGAAGATATCAAGGTCGACCCAATAAAAGTCGCAACCATCAAAAGTTTGCCTACCCCTAGGACTATTATCATGGGTTAGCATCATTTTACCATCGATTCATCCAGAACTTTAGCACCATGATCACACACATCACTGATTGTCTTCAGATGGGTATATTTAAGTGAACACCAAAAGCTGAACAAGTCTTTAAGATAATAAAAATCAAAATGACACAAATACCAATTTTGGTGTTACCCAATTTTGATAAGGTCTTTGAAGTTGATTATCATACATCCCATGTTGGTATAAGAGTTGTTCTTAGTTAGGAGAGACGCTCAATTGCATTTTTAGTGACAAGTTGAACGATGCACAATCCCAATACTTTACTTATGATGTGGAATTTTATGTGATCGTTCAAACTCTCAAATTCTGGAGGCATTATTTGATTCAAAGAAAATTCGTATTGAACACTGATCACGAAACATTGCGTTATCTGAGATCCTAAAGGAATTTAAATAGAAGGTATGCTAAGTGGTCATCATTTTGCAAGAATACGACTTTCATCTTACACATAAAACAGGATCTGTGAATCGAGTGGTTGATGCTTTGAGTAGGAGGGCACACCTATTAGTCACTCCTAGACTCACTGTAGTATCACTAAATTTTCTTAAGGACCAATATTCGACTAATCCATACTTTAGTCATATTTGGGAGTCCTGCTTAGATACTGGCACAAACCCGACGACGCAGTTTTTGATTCAGAATTGATTTTTATTTAAGGGATCGCGCTTATGTATCATTGAGGATTCACTTAGGGAGTGCCTTATTTGGGAAATTCACAATGGAGGATTAGTTGGTCATTTTGGTGACATCAAGACTATAGCCTTTGTTGATGATAGATATTTTTGGTTAGACATGTGGTAAGATGTGTGTCGCTTTATTAAACGATGGCCTACATGCCAATCCTTCAAAGGCACTGCACAAAATACTGAGTTCTATTCACCTTTTCCTATCCTGAGCAAACCTTGGGAAGATGTCAACATGGACGTTGTTTTAGGACTTCCTATAACTGCTAGGAAGGTAGATTTTGTTTCTTGTTGTCGATAGATTTAGCAAGATATCACGTTTCATTCCATGTAGGAAAACGTTTGATGCATCCGATGTAGATGATTTATATTCTAGGAAAGTTGTTCGTCTGCATGATATACCTAGGGCATTCACATATGATCGTGATACTAGGTTCCTGAGTCATTTTTGGAGAATATTATGAGGAAAATTAAGAACCAAACTTCGGTTTAACAGTGCATCATCCCAGATTGATGGACAAACTGAAGTATTCAACAGGAGCACAGGTAACTTACTTAGATGTCTAGCGGGAGAGATGTCAACTTAGTAGTATTTGATACTTCCACAATCCGAATTTTCCTAAAATAACTTTGTGAACCGTTCCGCTGAAAAAAAAACACCTTTAAGATCCTTTATGATCAATCTATCCCCCACCTAATAGATATGAATCCTTTACCTTTTCATGGTAAGATCAGTGCAGAGGCTAGTGAGCTTAGCGACCAGATCCTACTAGTCCAGAGAGAAGTAAATGAGAAACTTTATTTCTCAAGTGCAGGGTACAGGGAAGTTACCAACAAGCATAAGAGAGCAATATTTTCATGAGGGAGATATGGTGATGACATACTTTCGGTGACAGAGGTTCCCAGTTGGTGCCTACGACAAGTTGAGTAGGAGAAAGTTTGACCCATTTCAAATACTTCGTAGATTGGAAACTAAAGCTTATTTGTTAGGTCTCCCACTACAGTGGCCACTTCCTCCGTGCTCAATATTGTCGACCTAACAGTGTATACAGGAGACGTGACAAATGAGGTGGACTTAAAGACACTACCATTTACACTTGTGGAATAGCTAGAGACTGACGAGATTGACAATATCATGGATATTTGTACCACTATCGACGGTTCTTAGTACGATGGTGAGGACGACCGTTGATCGATTGTTCGCGGATCGAGGCTGAAGTGTTATCAAGTCGTCGTCCTGAAATATTCTAGCATATAATTGAGGCTTTCTCGTCAGAGGACGAGATTCTCCCACCCCAGAGGAGTTAATGCAGACAGACGCATGTGATACCAAAATTTAATTTATGCAATTTATTTTATTTTAGTTATGTCATACATTGTTTTTATTCACGCATTTATTTTTCTGCATTTTTTATTGTTGAAAAAATTGTAGTGGGGTATTCCCTATGATGTGATTAACTAGATCATATGTTTTGTTACTCTAGGTTAGTCAGAGACGTGATCCTTTGATTTGGGTGAATCAAGCAAAATTCACTTCCCTAATTCCATTTTGAGCCTTAACCTTAATTTTAATCCCACACATGTTTAATTCCCATTAGAAATTATTTTGTTTGATTAAGAAAATTTGTTTTACAAAAAGATGTTTTTTATTTCCAAAAAAAAGTTCAGAAAAATAAATCTGTAGAAAAACAGCATATTCAGCTGATTATAAGGCAAGTGTTCATGACTGATTTAGGCAAGTGTTCATAGCTGATTTAGGCTCGTGCCCCACTTCTCCACGTGAACAGCGTGAGTTACAAGGCTCCTATGCAGCCGATTAAAAAAACCCTATTCTAACGTTTCAGAAGCACACATATGGCGCCGTGTGTTCCCTCCCCTTCTTCGCCACTCCCCCTCATATCACCTTCTCGAAACCTCCTTCCTCCGCCTCTCCACAGATTTCGCCACCACCATACCTCTTCTACCTCATTACCGCACCATCCTCCTAGCAAGCCGCCGCATGTACATCGTTTGCGTGAGAAATCTCTCATCTTCCACCGAACCTTCCACCATCCATCATACCCTACATTTTTATGTCCGGTGAGATCTATTAAATCTTTTAGGTCACCTCTACGTAGCTTAGAGGGCTTAACTTAGTTTTTTTGAGGGAAGTATATTTAGTTTTTTTTCCTTCCTACAAAATTGGTTTCATCTCGCACAACTAGTTTGTTACTTTAGTTCATATTGATTGTTGCAGGATTGCCGATCATCGAATGCTTTGCACTGCTAAATGAAATTAAATTTCTAATTTGTTGCAGGTTGCACTCCAAATTTGCTTTGCTGAATCTAATATTGTTTTCTTTAGTTTAAATTGCATCTCGAATTATATTTGCATTGCATTCATTCCATAGGGTGCGGCTACGAGTGCATCAAGAGCTCTCCATAGCATATCATTCACCAACCCAAATTATACAATAATAAACTATGAAGTACATGAGTTACTCATCCACGAATGTTGAATGTTCAAAAGCTATGAGGGTCCATTTGGTTGGACAGAATCACCATTTTCATTGAAATTGGAGGCTCAATTCCAATGAAAATGAAGCTCCAATTCAAATTATCGGGCCCCAATTTCTTCCAAAAGAAAAGACTCTAAGAGAATAGGGCAGCCCGGTGCACAAAACATCCCCGCGCAGCGAGGGTTTAGGGAAGGGTCCCAACCACAAGGGTGAAATGTAGGCAAACCCGTGACCTCAAGGTCACACTGCGACATAACCGGTGCGCCAAGGCTCCCTGGTACCGCGTGGATACCGGAGGGCGCTAGAGGGAGGGCGTCGGCTAGCGGAGGCGGCTATCGGACGGCGGAAGGCGGGCGATAGCGAGCGGGAACGAGAGAGACGGGAGGTCGGGGAATAGAGAGAGAGAGGGTTAGAGAGAGAGAGAGGAATAGGGAGAAGACAAGGGGAGCAACCCCAATTTTGATAAGTGATCCAAAGATGCAAGCTAAACCTAAGGTGATCCCTTATATAGGGGGAACCCACCTCAAATCCAAAATGACAAATAAACATTACAACAACTCATAAAATAAAACAAGATAGCAAGTAGAAGGACCGGGTTGGTTCCTTAGAGTGTCTCCGCCGAACCGCCCGGTTCGGTGCGGTCGTTCCGCCTTGTGTTCCCTTGCCGTCTCGCGTCCTCCTTGAGTGAAATTAGCCTTGTCCTCAAGGCAATAGTCTGGAAACTGACGACGGAAGTCGTCCCGCAGTAGCCATGTCGCGGCGGTGATGGGGCGGTCACGCCATGCGACACGTATCTCATCCGGCAGAGCATCTCCCGGGTTAAGGTGGCGCCGATCCACGATGGAAGCCGGGTACAAGGGTGGGGAGTCGGAGTGCTCAATATCGGCCGGAATGTGATCGGTGACTGGGTGGTCGCCGATCACACGGCGAAGCTGGGAAACATGGAATACTGGATGGATGCGGCTATGGTCCGGTAGGCGCAGACGGTATGCGACGGCTCCAATGCGGCTGATGATCTCGAAGGGCCCGTAGAAGCGAGGGGCCAACTTGGGGAAGGTGCGGCGGGCCACTGTCAGCTGGCGGTATGGATGAAGTTCAATGAAAACATGCTCGCCCACCTGAAAGGAAAGATCGCGTCGCTTCCGGTTAGCGAATGAGAGCATTTTCGCCTGGGCGCGGCGCAGGTGGTGTTTCAGGCTATCCAGAATCACGTCCCGATCGTACAGATGATCTGCCAGGCTGGCCACGGGGCATTCGCCCGGAAGATGTCGGAGAATCGACGGAGGGGGTCGGCCATAGACCGTCTCGAATGGCGAGGTGTTGGCGGAGTGATGGTAGGCGGTGTTGTACGAGTACTCCGCCCAACATAGCCACTTTGCCCACGACCCGGGTCGCTCACCGATGAAGCACCGTAAGTATGTCTCTAAACAGCGGTTCAGCACTTCGGACTGCCCATCCGACTGGGGGTGATATGCTATACTCATCCGGAGGCGAGTGCCCTGAAGACGAAACAGCGAGGTCCAGAAACTGCTGAGAAAGAGAGGATCTCTATCACTCACTATGGAACGCGGAAACCCATGAAGGCGGACTATCTCGGAAATGAAACATTCGGCCACCGTCGCTGCTGTATAAGGATGCCGGAGTGGGACGAAGTGGGCGTACTTCGTCAGGCGGTCGACCACCACCAAGATGCAATCAAACCCGTTCGACCATGGCAGACGGGTGATGAAATCCATCGCTATGTCTTCCCAGACACGCTCTGGAATCGGAAGGGGCTGCAGGAGGCCGCTTGGGAACAATGTCTCGTACTTCGCCTTCTGACACGGCAAACAGGCCGCCACGTACGCCTTCACTTGGCGGAGCATGTGGGGCCAATATAAAGAAGTTGCTATCCGCCGGTACGTCCGAAATGCCCCAGCATGGCCCCACGAGGGGGTAGAATGAAACTCGGCGAGAAGGAGCGGAATGCGGGAAGACGAGGCGGACAGCACAAGGCGGCCCCGATGGAACAGTCGGCCCCCGAGGAGAGTATAGGGCAGCCGGGCCGCTGGGTCGGCGAGTAGGGCCGCACGGATCGCTATCAAGTGGGGGTCGTTAGCCGCCTCCTGCTGAAGAATGGCCGCGTCCTCCCAAACAAGCCGCGAGATGGAGGCTAACTCCGGAGCGTGGGGGTGGCGGGAGAGCGCGTCTGCCGCTCTGTTGGTCTTGCCCAACCGGAACTCGATGACGAAGTCATAGCCGAGAAGTTTGGCTACCCAAAGCTGCTGCGTCGGAGTAGCAATTTTTTGCTCAAGTAAATACCGGAGACTGTGATGATCGGTGCAAACGATGAAGGGCCGACCGAGCAAATACGACCGCCAATGTTGCACTGCCAAAACCAAGGCCATAAGCTCATTCTCATAAGCTGATTTGTTGCGCACCACTGCCAAGAAAGCGCGGCTAAAGTAAGCCACCGGTCGACCGGCCTGCATCAGAACGGCGCCGACGCCAGAGCCGGAGGCGTCACATTCCACTATGAACTGCTGGCGGAAGTCCGGCATGGCTAAGACCGGCCCTTGGATCAGAGCTGACTGTAACGCGGCGAAGGCCGCCATAGCGGCCGGAGGCCACGAGAACGGCCCGTCGTCGGGGGACTTGAGCAGCTGGGTGAGAGGGCGGGCCAACCCGCCATAATCCCGAATGAAGCGTCGGTAATATCCGGTGAGTCCAAGGAAAGCCCGGACGTCACGGATGGACGTTGGGGTTGGCCACCGAGTCACTGCATCGATCTTGTCCGCATCCATGGCGACGCCAAGAGCGGAGATGGTATGCCCCAAATAGCTGACCGTCGTGGCGCCGAAGGTGCACTTCTGCCTGTTGACGGTAAGGTGGTGGCGGCGAAGAGTGGAAATGTCTCCCGCACATGGCGTAGATGGTCCTGCCAAGTAGTACTAAACACAAGGATGTCATCAAAGAAAACTAGCACGTGCTTACGAAGGACCGGGCGGAATATGTCGTTCATGGTGGCTTGGAAGGTGGCTGGGGCGTTGGTGAGCCAAAACGGCATTACCAGAAACTCGAAATGGCCGTCATGCGTCCTGAAGGCCGTCTTCGGCACGTCTTCCGGCCGGACTCGAATTTGGTGATAGCCGACGCGGAGGTCGAGTTTGGTGAAGAAGGCGGCGCCATGAAGCTCGTGCAAAAGTTCCTGGATGACGGGGATGGGGTATTTGTCGGGTACCGTAAACTTGTTGAGCTCCCGGTAGTCCACACAGAAACGCCAACTGCCGTCCTTTTTGCGTACCAAAAGCACCGGGCTGGAGAAGGGACTAGCACTGGGCCGTATGAGGCCCCCCAACAGCATCTCCCGCACGAGTCGCTCGATCTCGTCCTTCTGCGCATGCCCGTAGCGGTAGGGACGGACTGACACCGCCGCTGCCCCTGGTTTGAGGACGATGACGTGATCGGTCGGTCGCGATGGTGGGAGGCCGGGCGGAGGAGTAAACAGTTCCGGGAAATCAACGAGAACGTCGTCCATATCCGCGGAGGTACGGTCGGCCGATGGAGGAGATGGCTGGACCGTCCATAACCACGCGGAGAAATCAATGTCGGTGACGCGTGTCATTGCCCGGAACGAAACCGGCGAGCGAAGAAGCGTTGAATCCCCCACTAAACGGCAAGGCTGGCCCTCATGCAGGAAGGACATGGTCATGGAGGCCCAGTTGACGCGAACATCGCCCAGCGTCTGTAGCCAAGCGACCCCCAAAATGGCGTCGAGACCGCCCAACTCGAACAGATAGAAGTCGGCTGTAACCTTGCAAGGCCCCAAGGACAAGGTGACGCCTGCGCACTGTCCCAACGTCGATCGGCGGCGGCCATCCCCCAGGCAGACGGAGAAGTCAGGGGAGGGATCGTAAGACAGGCCGAGGTCCCGCGCCAGGTGGGCCGACATGAAGTTGTGGCTAGCACCACTGTCAATCATCACCACCACGGATCGATCCTGGAGTGTGTCGGCCAACTTCATTGTGCGGGGGCCCGTAAGGCCGCCCACCGAATAGAAGGGTAACTCCAAGACATTGAGTGGTGCCGGCTCCGCGTCCGCAAGAGGAGAATCGGATGGGGGTTCGAACAGAGATGGATCCTCGGGCGCGTCGTCGCCATCACTATCCACAAAAATGGCATGAAATTCCTTCACCGCGCATATGTGTTGTGGCGAGTAGGGTTGGCGGCAACGGAAGCATAAACCGCGGCGGCGGAGTTCGTTGTAGTCGACGCGTGGCGGAGCATCCGTGCGGGGCGGCCGGCCGTGTCCCGGAGGGGCCACCCTAGGGCCTGTGGTATGCGACGGAAATGGCCGATAGGCGGGGGCGGAGGTCGGCCCCCGGCCCAAATCCGCCTCAACGGCCCGCGCAAGCTCGAGAGCCTCGGAGACCGTGTGGGGGTGGTGCGTGCGGAGGCGAGAACGGATGTTCGGGCGGAGACCTTGCAGAAAGAAGCCCAAATAATGGTCGGGCGGGAGGCCCGGCACTTGCGTGACGAGCGCGACGAAGTCGTCGATGTACGCATCCACGGTCGTCGACTGACGGGCAGAGCAGAGCCGCTCGATGGCGGAGCCGGTGTAGCGGGAATCGTAGCGACTAATCATTTCTTGCTTGAACTCGTGCCACGGGATGAGAGGTTGGATCTGACGGAGCCAGCGAGCCCAATGGAGGGCCGAGCCGTCCAAGCCGACCATGGCGGGGCCGACGCGATCCGCCAGGAGAGTACTGTTGAGGTCGAAATATTGTTCTGCCCGGGCAATCCACCCCATCGGGTCCGTCCCGGAGAAGGATGGTACGTCTTGCGCGAGTAGTGGTCGGAATGCGGTGGGCGGCGGCAGCGCTGGAGTTGGCGGGTATGGGGCTGGCGCTGGGAAGAGCGGCGCGAGCGGTGAGGGCGGCATCCCGAGCACTGAAGTGGTGTCCGGCGGAGACGCAGCCGTGAGCGGTGGCGGCGACGTGCTCGGCGAGGGCAGAAGCATGTCCAGGCGAGTGACGAGCGCGTCAAATGAAGACTGGAGGGACGCGATTTGGCCGGCCTGGAGGGCCAGCTGGTTGTCGTGCTGTGCGAGGGTGTCGGCGAAGGGAGCGGCGTCGTCGGATGAATCGTTCGGATGCAGGCGGGTGTTCGGCGGCTTGACCTAAGCGGGCGAACGGGCAGGTTGGACCAAATGGTACCGCGTGGATACCGGAGGGCGCTAGAGGGAGGGCGTCGGCTAGCGGAGGCGGCTATTGGACGGCGGAAGGCGGGCGATAGCGAGCGGGAACGAGAGAGACGGGAGGTCGGGGAATAGAGAGAGAGAGAGAGAGGGTTAGAGAGAGAGAGGAATAAGGAGAAGACAAGGGGAGCAACCCCAATTTTGATAAGTGATCCAAAGATGCAAGCTAAACCTAAGGTGATCCCTTATATAGGGGGAACCCTCCTCAAATCCAAAATGACAAATAAACATTACAACAACTCATAAAATAAAACATGATAGCAAGTAGAAGGACCGGGTTGGTTCCTTAGAGTGTCTCCGCCGAACCGCCCGGTTCGGTGCGGCTCGTTCCGCTTTGTGTTCCCTTGCCGTCTCGCGTCCAACTTGAGTACACTTGTCACTCTGGTTCTTCGGCCTGGGCGTCGGTAACACTCCCCTTCTAAAAGACTCTAAGAGAATAAAAAATAAAAAAAATTAAGGTGAACATCGTTTTAAAGTAATATTATGGCCAATATATTCATGCACTTGAACAACAAAACAAATTCTGAAATAACATTAGATTAAAGTACCATATTGATGATTAGGGGACAATATCAGAAATATTCAAAGTTGTGCCACTGTTCACACACACTTTAAGGTCATTACCACAATAAACAGCCAACATGAAAGAAAGGAAGGTCGTACCTGTACAACCCCGAATTCGCCGAGTGGGTCCCCAGGTCCTCAAAGGCCAAGTGGCAGGATGTGGGTCGGAGAGTTTTTGGGCGAGTGAGGCCCCACTCGCGGGGCACTCGCATGGTGTCAAAGCGGGCAGGCGAGTGAGGGCAGGCAAGACCTCACCCGCCGAGCGAGCCGAATACCTGGCGAGTGGTGCCCTCATGGACCACTCGCCCGGGGGAACACAGTGGGCTAGGAGCCTGGCGAGTGGTGCCCCCATGGAACACTCGCCCAGTGGGCTTTAAAGGGGAAATTACCTAGTTACCCATCGTGGGCTGCTAATAGCCCTTCAGAACAGCGGAGTTAGGCTGTTGGCAGACCAATTTGGGGTGCGATTAGTAAAACCAAAAGGCGGATTCATGCTATTTGCAGACCAGCCTAGAGAATCTATAAATGGACCCTTAAGGGCACCTTGGAGGAGATCAGATCTTTTGAGCTCTCTCCTCCAGGCTAGTTTCAGACTTGGCAGCTAGTGCCCTCCAAGGTGCCCGGCTGAGCATTGGTTTGGGAGGGGAAGCTCTCTAAGATCTTCCGGGTGTGTGGCGGGACCTCCTCGCTACAGCCTTGGGTCTGTTCCTGATTTTCCATCCACAGTCAAGAGATTTTAGGGAGGGAGAAGTAAGCACGGGATACACCCCCTGTAGGTCCGAACTCAAGAGACCGGTTGACGGTTTCAACATTTTTGGTGCGGTGAGCGTGGACCGAAGCCTGTGCAAGAAAATCTCAAGCTGAGCTTCATGGCTGGAGATGGAGGAGAAAGATCTGACCCAGGCCACTCGCAAACACTCGCGAGTGGGGTGACGATAGGAATGTTTGAAGATTTCAAGCGAGAGGTCATGCAGACCTTGCATCTCGCATTCGCCGCTAGAAGCGAGTTCGAGACACCCGCGGTCCCAGTAGTGGCGTCCCAGCTGTTAGGCGGGAACACACCAGGCCAGCGACCCGGGAAGGAGGCGGCGGCGGAAGGAAATGGGTGAGATCTGCCCGGGTGACAGATTCCCCAGCCCGGTGAGTGCTGAGTGTGCGAGTGGACTCCGCGAGATCATACCACCCGCCGAATGGGAGAGGGAATTCCTTTTTGTGAGATGCAAGGTTGTTTTGCTCAGGTTTGTTTTTGAACTTTGTTTTTCTTTTATGAACGGTTGGTGTCAACTTACAAGATGATGATGCTTAGAATGTGAAAAAGAATAGCCCCGAAGCAGACCCGCTAACAAGGCTCTCACCTAGCTGGTAGGGCCGTAGGCTCACTCGGTGACAGGTTTCAAAGGCAGTTGGCCCCGAGCAGACCCGCTGACCAGGCTCTCACCTAGTTGGCAGGGCCGTAGGCTCACTCGGTGGAAGGCTTCAAAGGCAGTTAGCCCCGAGCAGACCCACTGAACAGACTCTCACCTAGCTGGCAGGGTTGTAGGCTCACTCGGTGGCAGGTTTCAAAGGCAGTTAGCCCCGAGCAGACCCGCTGACCAGACTCTCACCTAGCTGGCAGGGTCGTAGGCTCACTCGGTGGCAGGTATCAAAGGCAGTTAGCCCCGAGCAGACCCGCTGACCAGGTTCTCACCTAGCTGGCAGGGTCGTAGGCTCACTCGGTGGCAGGTTTCAAAGGCAGTTAGCCCGAGCAGACCCGCTGACCAGGCTCTCACTAGCTGGCAGGGTCGTAGGCTCACTCGGTGGCAGGTTTCAAAGGCAGTTGGCCCCGAGCAGACCCGTTGACCAGACTCTCACCTTGCTGGCAGGGTCGTAGGCTCACTCGGTGGCAGGTTTCAAAGGCAGTTAGCCCCGAGCAGACACCTGACCAGGCTCTCACCTAGCTGGAAGGGTCGTAGGCTCACTCGGTGGCAGGTTTCAAAGGCAGTTAGCCTCGAGCAGACCCACTGACCAGGCTCTCACCTAGTTGGCAGGGTCGTAGGCTCACTCGGTGGCAGGATTTCAAAGGCAGTTAGCCCCGAGCAGACCCGCTGACCAAGCTCTCACCTAGCTGGCAGGGCCGTAGGCTCACTCGGTGGCAGGTTTCAAAGGTAGTTAGCTCCAAGCAGACCCGCTGACCAGGCTCTCACCTAGCTGGCAGGGTCGTAGGCTCACTCGGTGGCAGATTTCAAAGGCAGTTGGCCACGAGCAGACCCGTTGACCAGGCTCTCACTAGCTGGCAGGGTCGTAGGCTCACTCGGTGGCAGCTTTCAAAGGCAGTTAGCCCCGAGCAGACCCGCTGACCAGGCTCTCACCTAGCTGGCAGGGTCGTAGGCTCACTCGGTGGCAGGTTTCAAAGGCAGTTAGCTCCGAGCAGACCCGCTGACCAGGCTCTCACCTAGCTGGAAGGGTCGTAGGCTTACTCGGTGGCAGGTTTCAAAGGCAGTTAGCCCCGAGCAGACCCGCTGACCAGGCTCTCACTAGCTGGCAGGGCCGTAGGCTCACTCGGTGGCAGGTTTCAAAGGCAGTTGGCCCCGAGTAAACCCGCTGACCAGACTCTCACCTAGTTGGCAGGGTCGTAGGCTCACTCGGTGGCAGGTTTCAAAGACAGTTAACCCCGAGCAGACCCGCTGACCAGGCTCTCACCTAGCTGGCAGGGTCGTAGGCTCACTCGGTGGCAGGTTTCAAATGCAGTTAGCCCCAAGTAGACCCGTTGACCAGGCTTTCACCTAGCTGGCAGGGCTGTAGGCTCACTCAGTGGCAGGTTTCAAAGGCAGTTAGCCCCGAGCAGACCCGCTGACCAGGCTCTCACCTAGCTGGCAGGGCCGTAGGCTCACTCGGTGGCAGGTTTCATAGAAAGTTAGCCCCGAGCAGACCCGCTGACCAGGCTCTCACCTAGCTGGCAGGGTCGTAGGCTCACTCGGTGGCAGGTTTCAAAGGCAGCTGGCCCCGAGCAGACCCGCTGACTAGGCTCTCACCTAGCTGGCAGGGTCGTAGGCTCACTCGGTGGCAGGTTTCAAAGACAGTTAGCCCCGAGCAGACCCGCTGACCAGGCTCTCACCTAGCTGGCAGGGTCGTAGGCACACTCGGTGGCAGATTTCTAAGGCAGTTAACCCCGAGCAGACCCGCTGACCAGACTCTCACCTAGCTGGCAGGGACGTAGGCTCACTCGGTGGCAGTTTCAAAGGCAGTTGGCCCCGAGCAGACCCGCTGACCAGGCTCTCACCTAGCTGGCAGGGCCGTAGGCTCACTCGGTGGCAGGTTTCAAAGACAGTTAGCCCTGAGCAGACCCGCTGACCAGGCTCTCACCTAGCTGGCAGGGTCGTAGGCTCACTCGGTGGCAGGTTTCTAAGGCAGTTAGCCCCGAGCAGACCCGCTGACCAGGCTCTCACCTAGCTGGCAGGGTCGTAGGCTCACTCGGTGGCAGGTTTCAAAGGCAGTTAGCCCCGAGCAGACCCGCTGACCAGGCTCTCACCTAGCTGGCAGGGTCGTAAGCTCACTCGGTGACAGGATGGAAAGTTTCAAAGGTTGGCCCCGAGCAGACCCGCTGACCAGGCTCTCACCTAGCTGCCAGGGTCGTAGGCTCACTCGGTGGCAGGTTCGAAAGTTTCAAAGGTTGGCCCCGAGTAGACCCGCTGACCAAGCTCTCACCTAGCTGGCTGGATCGTAGGCTCACTCGGTGGCATGATGGAAAGTTTCAAAGGTTGGCCCCGAGCAGACCCGCTGACCAGGCTCTCACCTAGCTGGCAGGGTCGTAGGCTCACTCGGTGGCAGGATGAAAAGTTTCAGAGGGTGGCCCCGAGCAGACCCGCTGACCAGACTCTCACCTAGCCGGCAGGGTCGTAGGCTCACTCGGTGGTAACCCATGAGGAAGGCAAGGTAAGAAGGGAAAATCCAATGAGAAAAATTTAACAAAGGGCAAGTTTCGGCATAAGGTCGGCGAGTGGTGTCCATCATAAGTGACATTCGTCAGCGAATGGTATCGTTCGAGAAGGGCACTCGCCCGGCGAGTGCGCAGTGGAACGTTAGCCAGCCCCAATGGATGCGAGAATTTAGCACGATGAAGTGGGTTCTCGGCGCAGTTATGTTCCCGGCAGAAATCAACAAAATCGTCTAAGTCCTAGAAAGACAGGGGCGAGTGCGAAAGGGTTGCGACCGCATGGCGCGCCTGCGCGGCGAGAGCGGTCTCAGCGTCGGCCTCATGAATGTCATCTGTCCAGCGAGAGCTCGGAGGTGGAAAGAGGGGAACAGTGATTGGAGGACAGGCGCTCTGAAGGCAGCAGCCTGGGATATATTTATAGCGAAATGGAGGGCCTCACCAGAAAGATCCCCTCCAGGTCAGCAAAGCACTCGCCGAATACTGAGGGTTGGACTCTTCTTTCCGAGCGTAGGACTCGCTCGCAAAGAGCGGGGATTGTGTACAACCCCATATTCGCTGAGTGGGTCCCCAAGTCGTCAAGGGCCAAGTGGCAGGATGTGGGTCGGAGAGTTTTTGGGCGAGTGAGGCCCCACTCGCGGGGCACTCGCGTGGTGTCAAAGCGGGCAGGCGAGTGAGGGCAGGCAAGACCTCACCCGCCGAGCGAGCCGAATACCTGGCGAGTGGTGCCCTCATGGACCACTCGCCCGGGGGAACACAATGGGCTAGGAGCCTGGCGAGTGGTGCCCCCATGGACCACTCGCCCAGTGGGCTTTAAAGGGGAAATTACCTAGTTACCCTTCGTGGGCTGCCAATAGCCCTTCAGAACAGCGGAGTTAGGCTGTTGGCAGACCAATTTGGGGTGCGATTAGTAAAACCAAAAGGCGGATTCATGTTATTTGCAGACCAGCCTAGAGAATCTATAAATAGACCCTTAAGGGCACCTTGGAGGAGATCAGATTTTTTGAGCTCTCTCCTCCAGGCTAGTTTCGGAGTTGGCTGCTAGTGCCCTCCAAGGTGCCCGGCTGAGCATTGGTTTGGGAGGGAAAGCTCTCTAAGATCTTCCAGGTGTGGGGCGGGACCTCCTCGCTACAGCCTTGGGTCTGTTCCTGATTTTCCATCCACAGTCAAGAGAGTGTAGGGAGGGAGAAATAAGCACGGGCTACACCCTTCTGTGGGTCCGAACTCAAGAGACCGGTTGACGGATTCAACAGTACCTACTTTCGAACCACACCATAATTTAGAGCTAACAATAATTTAAATCAAAGAATTGAAGTTGATAGTGCTACAATACTAAAGGAGGAAAACCTGAAGATTTCACATAGTATTTTCGATCGATAAAAAAAGGGCAGCCCGGTGAGCAAAGCATCCCCGCGCAGCGAGGGTCCGGGGAAGGGTCCCACCACAAGGGTGAAATGCAGGCAAACCCCTACATTTTTTATCGATAAACGAATAAAAAAAAGATAGACGAGCTTGGATTCTAAATGTAATTCAAACTCGAAAAGGGTCTTCCTAGTTAAAGTATGAGGGGCAAAGGAATTGATTTTACCTATACATTATATTATATTTATGTATAATTGTGAAATTGATAAATATTGTATATCCTTTTATTTTTAGATTTTTTTCTTTCTATATCGAAAACTTGCTTTAGTTGAAGATTGAAGTTTTTTGAATTGAGCCTCTGACAAAGGAAAAGTTTGAACTAAGACAAAGATTAAACTCGTGCTTCTTTTGAATTAGCCCTTGAAGTGTATTCTTTTGGGGCCAAAGAAAAACTGCAAAACAAACCCAAGAACAAAAATCTGCCAACAAAGATTGTACGAAAAGATTCGTAGGTAGCAATGTTTCCCCGGACTGGGGTCTATTTGTTGCCAACTTTCCGCTATTATATGCAGTAGGTGAAAATAATGCAACATAGGAACTTCTGAAGAAAATAACATTTGATATGAATAAAAACTGAATGACTCATCATGGTGTGGAAAAAAGTACAATCAATAACATTAAAGTTACATATTAACTCTGAAACAAGTGAAAATCTTATATAAAAAAATGCCCTTTTAATCATAGAAATGAACATGTTTAGTACTAATTAGTTGCAAAAAGCTACAATTAATACTCATGGCTGCAAGAAATTAAGCATACGATTGATTATATGTGAACTCTGCATTATTATTATTCCAAGTTGTTCAATCTTGTGCTCTAGGAGTGTGTCCCAAACGTGATTAAACAATGAAACACATCAATGGAGGAACCGCGTGTTGAGCTGGTTTAAAATTTCAAATCATGTTTTTTTAATCACCCCACCTAACCATCCCACCTAATTACCCCACCTAATCACTCATGGTAGCTCATGTGTTTCATGCCCTCCTTATTTTAATTGCCTTTTGGCCATATAAAAGGGGGACTTGGCTTGTGGTGAAGCACGTCAAGGCACACCAAGGAAAAGTCTTAAAGGGGGGAGCGGTAGGCACGACGAAGGTCATCATCGCCGGCAAACGTCAACATGCGATTGCGGGCTGCATTGACATCGGAGAACGTAAAGGGTTCGGGCGGCAAGGCATAGGATTCGCGGGCTGCGACAAGGTGCGAGGTGCTCGATGGTTGCATGCTCATAGGCGATGGTGGTTGTGCAGAAGTGGTGACATTAGCAGGCTGCGCGTTCGCGGCAAGGCCAAATCCTGACTTGGATCTCTTCTCGGTGGTGGTGGTGGTGGTGGATGTGGTGGTTCGCCTGACGACGATGAAGATTCGTTCTAGTACGAATCTTGTGCGTCCTTCAAAGGATTGCAGTCCAAGAACATTGTCTTCCCGCGGATCAAGCTAATCCGTCTCATCTGCGGTGTACTTGTAACGGATTGGTATTTTCATCTCTCCTATTTGCAATTTTTCTGATTTTTTATCGTTTGTTGATCTTTCTCCAAATTATTGTGATTGTTCTAGGGATTGTACGAATCCCAGCACCGCAAACCCTAAACAATTTAAAATATTTCACCTGTCAGTAAGTCCTAGACTCAATACAAATACTTTAACTTGCATTCACAAGTCCTCAAAGGCAACTCAGAAGCAATGACGCTTTTATATCATATATTATTCCACGATCACTATACATGTAGGTGAGATCATGTCAGGCTTCAGTTTGCGCATTTAGAATTACATCACAGCAACTACATTCTCCTTAGTTAAGGTAATAACTCAGATAAAATCGGAGGAGAAGATTGAATGACTTGCCATATCACTGTAGTTGACTTTCCTGGTTTCCTCATCACCTCCAAAATGAGCATGGTACTTCTCATACCTAGAGCAGTGAACAGAATAAAGACTATGAACAACAGCTAGAAAAATGATAATAATCCTGGATCAGAAGATGTGATGGTTTTTGTTTTGTAATTTAAAAGGAACATCAATAACAAGAAAAACGAAAAGAAAAAAAAATTAAAACATCTAAACGGGTTATGTGTTTATAGTGCATTGTCAAGTAGAAGATCCAGTATTACTGGAACAGAAATAATAAGAAATAAAAAAAAAATGAATCTCAGGAAAGTACTACATGAAAGTCATAACCCTCCTTGGTTATGTTAGTCATAGCTTTTTACAGTTAACAATTTTCTAACTTCAGGTAAGAGAAACAAACAAATCAGAACGGGAACATAAATACATACTCCTCCACGGCAGATTCGACCTCTTCCTTCTTGATTTTCCCTCCAACCCCCGTAGCGAGATCCAAGGCTCCAGATCTAGCCATCTTGAAATCCCCTTGAAGGAAAGAGGGGAAACAATAGATTCAGAATCAACTAAATAGATGGTATAAGTCTCAATGCCAATACGCGTGATACGAAGAACAAAAAAAGACAGATAAGCGTAATGTGACGAATAAGATTATAAATGAGATGAGAACAATAAGTCCGACAGAGAACAACAACACCAAAAACCTCGCTGATAAAAAAAATCAAAAAGCGAAACCCAATCATGACATAACACGAAAGTTGTTGCTGAGGAAGAACACTAAATACGAATTACACGTTGAAATTTTTGGATCTGAAACAATGCAAATAATAGACGGACAAAGTTAACTCAGTCACCGGAGAAGAAGCCGACGAAGAGATCGCGGTGTACGGCCGCGAGGAACAGCTCTGGTAGGAGACCGAGAGGGAACTCGATCGAGACAGTAGAAGGGGAGAGCCTATGAAGGGTGCCGGGGTTGCCGATGGACGGACGGGGAGGCGTAGGAGAAGCAATCGCGCTATCAATAGCCTGAGCTTCTCCTCTCTTCGCCGTCACTCGCTCCTGTGTTTTGATGGTAGGAATAGCAGTTCGCGGGGCCATTTTTATTCATTTATTTATTATTATCGACTTTAATTCCTTTATTAGAATTTTAATATTTTGGGCAAATTAGCCACTAGGCATGGACTGAATTGATACAAGAGATCGTTACTTAAATTAATAAAACACTTCATAAAATGATGTATGTTTGGCATCAAAACGGTTTTCAAATGAAAACTAGTTTTAAACGTAAAAGCGAACGGAGTTCCTTAGGTGCGATCAGGCGTTCACATATGACGGTTCATAATCATCGCGTTCATGATC
Source organism: Dactylorhiza incarnata (assembly GCA_033032865.1). Taxonomy (NCBI): domain Eukaryota; kingdom Viridiplantae; phylum Streptophyta; class Magnoliopsida; order Asparagales; family Orchidaceae; genus Dactylorhiza; species Dactylorhiza incarnata. Next base: position 860,411 of record JAWHQI010000304.1, read on the forward strand.
CCGACGTTGTGCCAAACAGAGCCTAAAACAACTCTATTACGTATGCATCTCTCGTGTAAGAATGCGAAATAAATAAATAAGCCAAACTTAAAAGTTACTTCACTCATAATTTCATGTCTTGTAAATGAAAACTTTTCATTATTTACCCAACGAGACTCCGAGTTCGATGTGGCCATATAGGAAGGAGCTTCGGCACCTGAGTGGAGACGACGTGAACCGGAAGTCGGAGGAATGGGACTACGTATACAATCAGAATTGATGCTGCTAATTTACTGGTTGTGTTTTGATGTTGTGCTAATGGGGAAGACCATCATCGCCGATCCGAACATCAAGTGTAGGTTGTCGTTGCTTGATTTGAACATCTACGTGCCATAGCGGACGAAAGCGGGGAGGTCGCGAAGGCGAGAGTAGAGGTTGATGAGGTTGGTGGCGAGAAGAACGTCAGAAGAGTAGGAGAGAGTGGAGGATTCGGGCAGACTGGAGGAGGTTCGCGGCCTGCATATATCTTAAGAAAATCTAAAATTTAATGGATATTTGTGGCCTGCATACAGCCAAAACCGGCCTACATATAACAACGCTCTATTTTTTCATTAAGCATATTGGAATGCATACAAAAGGATTAGATTAGGTAATGATGCAGCATTCCCAAGGCCGCCCTACCCTGGCACTGGAGTCTCACCAGACCAGAAGGAGCACGTTCTGGCGCGCACAATCGGGCTGCAGCCCAAGCACCCCAACTCATCTCCACACATGTTCTCAGCGCGACAGGATGTTGAGGCGGGATCTCAAATCCCAGCCCCCTTGATGAGAACCTCTCCTAGCAGGCCTCATCACCAACTGTGCAGCTCAGTTGGTGATGAGGCCTGTTAGGAGAGGTTCTCATCAAGGAGGCTGGGGTTCGAGACCCCGCCTCAACATCCTGCCGCGCTGAGAACATGTGCAGAGAGCCAGAGATGGGTTGTGGTGCTTCGGCTGCAGCCCGGTGGTGCGCGCCAGAACGTGCTCTTTCTGGTCTGGTGAGACTCCAGTGTCAGAATAGGGCGGCCCTGGGCGTGCTGCATCACGTAAGGAGGTGGATAAGTTTTACTCTGAGTATGGAGCAATATTTGCATGCATTAAGCATATTGGAACACTTACAATGGGTAAGAATTTTTTTAATATTATTGTTTGATATTGCTTTGCAATGAGGGTAATGTAGGAGTGATTGGCCAAAGCCAATTGTCAAAGTGAGTTGAGTAATAAGGAAAAAGCACTATGGAATGGAGATGAGTCAACAGTGAGGTAAAAAAACTTGATGAATTAAAGGGGGTGGAAAGAAGGACTATTGACTCCCAAAAATCTTCCAATGGGATGGGAAGCACTTAGCGCAATATTAACCGCTTGACCGGTGAAAATAAGTCCCTCCAAACGAAGCCTTAATGATGCAAACTTAGGCCATGTTTGGGATGGCGGTTTCTGTGTGGTGGAGTTTGTGAACTCAGTTGTGAAAATTGCAATGTGCATTTAGATAGGTGCATGTGGTAAACCATTATATTTTTATTAATGGTATTTTAGTGCAAAACGTCGCCACAATCATGCATGTGTGATCAGGCTTTAGCAGTATGAATGCTCAGACCCGAGAAAGTGAAAATTGGGTAAAACAAAAGTTGTCACGAGTTTCAAACGCAGGTAAACAATCACCGTTGGATATACTATAACAATTTCACATTGTCATCGCTAAAACGTTCCTCCCATACAAATAGTTAGTTCACTGCAGGTCTTCAATTCAATGACTATCATAAAGGACAAGTCAAATCACGAGGATGTAGATACAAATAAGTATTGAAAGTCGTTCGTTGTGTGTAAGTAGGTAACAATAAAAAAACTCGGTGTGTAGATGGTTTACTTGTGTTGGAGGGAATATATGGTCATTACAAGAGCAAGCATGAATTAAAATAATTACCCATGGAGTATTCCATATATGTAGAAGGTACAAAATGTTTGAATTGAAGCCACTCAAGCGAAGGAATACTAGGGGAAAGATTAAGGGCTCATTGTATTAAGCTCAAAATCATTGATGTTGGAACCAAAAAAATCCCGCTTCACAAAATTTTGGACCGGGAGGGACTAAAGGCTGCTTGTCTAGTGACTCGGAACAAACAAACTTAAACTAGAGGGAGATGCATGGAGGACACGAGTGTTTTCCAGATTGCTTGTAAACAGGATCTCGAGAGCTACATCGAGGACGTCCTGCCACATACTTAGAAGTATATAAAAACTTCTCCTCCTAAATCAAAGTTGTGCTCGGCACAAGAGAGACATGAAGAGATTTTTGAGAACCTTGGGGAGAGGGGTCAATGCACCTTCAAAGTGTGCCCTCGGAGTCCTATTTATAGGCAATCAAGAGGGAGGGGTACACGGACTGCAAACAACTGTCCCTCCTCTTGAGATATTGTGTACCTGGCACCTGGCGAGATGTTTGCAATTCTCATTGGCGAGTCCTGGCCGAATGAGAGAAGATCTCGCTTGTGAGACAAGCTAGAGCGCGACATTGAACCATGAAGGAGCTCGCCTCGCCGGATCTACGAGGAGTGGGGTGGTGTGCTTGCTGAAGAAGCGGGCTCTAGTTCGGCGAGCTCGCCAGTAGTATAGGCGAGTACTCGACCTCCCTGTGCAACTTTTGTGTTTCCACCCCTTCAGGTCAATGATCATTCTTTGGAGGTACAGGGGCTCACCACTGGGTCGGGCCCACCTCGACGAATATGGGTTGTACAATTGACATAACGGAGAGAGAGAAAGTCACATAAAGTGTTCGTCACTTGCTCGTGAAACATCTTTCAATAACACATGGAAAGAAATCTCCATAAAGGTTGAGAGAATCTTTGAAGTTGATGGAGGATCCCTGAGACATATAGATGGTAGAGTCACAAAAGAACATTCTAAAGTAATGTAGTTAAGTCCATTAGCCCTTAAAATCTTACAAATACATTTTAGTTCATATTATAAGCCAAAGAGTTATGATGTGGATGCATTAAGAATCTTATAAAGAGACTTATAGAGTGTACGTACACATGGATCTAGCTAGGATCGAATATCGTGCATGTTACTTATTCTAGAACCATCTATTTTATAGAAGAAGAAAAACCTTGAGCCTCCCTCCATCAAAACCCTATGAAATCATTCGGATGATGTGTTTATCCTTTATCATGCTATATTCTTCCAAAGAAATCAGATCCTGATTTCATAGGATGATGAAGTATGTGGATGAATGCCTCCAATGGCACGGAGGGCCACCAGAGTATCTCCTAGCGATTTCGAGGCCGTCGGCGATGGAAAACCATCTCGATCTGCATGCAAATGCACCATGCGTAAGTTGTAACCCTCGTGCGAGGCAGGTTAAAACTGTTATGACCAAGGTCGACTTGGTCCTGGTTCATATCGACTAAATTGTGTCCCTTTAGGTTATCTTTTTGGTCAAAAAAGCTTAGTTAGTGATATACTTCGAGAGAGAATATGGTAACTATTTTAGTAGAAGGGATGCTACGAATAGAACCATTTGAGATCATTTCTACTTCAAAAATTGGTGAAATCTTCTCCTTCATAAGTGGCTAGTTGATAGCTCCACAAAGCTAAGGCTTTCTTAATGAAATATGATCAATTCCAATTTGCATTGAGTTTCACTACTATCAATGAGCTTTCGGTAACACTCACTTTTTAAGACAGGGTCTCCTTCCATGAACTGTTTGATCCAAACATTATTGTCGAAGTATCTCATCATCTTTCGCTTGTTGTTCTCCGCCATATGAGGATATTTTCGTTGACTTCATCTATTAGATTTAGCGAGGCGGTCGTCGCTCTTGTGGAGATGGCGAGAACAGAAGCGTTCTCTGCGGAGCGGGAGCGAGCGGGAGCGCTCCCCGCGGAGCCGGAGCGAGCGGAAGCGCTTCCCGCGGAGCAGGAGCGAGCGGGAGCGGGAGAGCGCTTCCCGCGGAGCAGGAGCGAGCGGAAGCACGAGAGCGCTTCCCGCGGAGCAGGAGCGAGCGGAAGCACGAGAGCGCTTCCCGCGGAGCAGGAGCGAGCGGAAGCACGAGAGCGCTTCCCGCGGAGCAGGAGCGAGCGGGAGCGCTTCCAGCGGAGCAGGAGCGAGCGGGAGCGATTCCGGAGGAACAAGCGGGAGCGGGAGCGCGAAGCTGCTTAGCTGCGAGATTAAGATCGAGCATAAAAGCTGGAGCCGCCCTGCTGGTCCGGGCGAGGCTGCGATGAGAAACACTTTGTCCGACTCAACCCGAACCCTTTTAGGGAAACCTCATCAAACAGGTTGAATATCTTCTTATTAGCTGCTTTGACCCGCTTATTTGACCTCCGTGATGAACTAAAACCCTCACAGACCTCCGCTGATGAATTGCCTTTCATTGTCGATAATGATGACGTCGGATATTCCATGCCATCAAACATTGTTGAAAATTATTTGCTGCAAGTGGCGTCATGCTTACCAACGTCTTGGCATCGATCTACTTCAAGAAGTAGTCAATCATGACTAAGATGAAATACCTCCGTCCACCGGCCTGCGGAGAGAGACAACAATATTAATTCCCGAGATAGTGAACGGCCACAGACTAGTCATGAGTACTCCAACTTCGAAGTCGTAGCGGTTTTTATCTTTGATACGATGGACATCTTCGGGCAAACTCATTTCCATTAGCTCTTAGAATTGGTCAGCGGTAGTTTTTCCGGAGAACTCGCAGAACATAATAAGGTAGACATTTTGCTAACTAATTAAATTAATTCAAACAATGTCAATCTGGAGCAAAATTAGAATTAATAAGTCTCTTTGGGAGAGCGGTGACACTGGGAAAAAGAGTTGTAGCAAAAGAAGAGTAGGAAAATGAGCTATTGGAAAAGCAATATTGCAAATAAAGATCTGTTTGGGTGAACTACGTTTGCAGAGCTTTTCAGAACGAAAAAACACATTATAAATTGTTTGACAAAACTCTGTTGAGGTGACTCTTTTAGAATTATTCGACTGTTAGTATGCTAATTAGAGGTTAACTAATGTATATGAAAATTAAATTGATCAATCTCGAGCAAAATTAGAATTTTCCGGTGAATCATCATATTTCCCCGGATGAAGGAACTTTCAAGAATAAAATTTCACATATGAATTCTTGCACAGCCCGGTACATAGAGGTGAATTCAGGAATTTCAACAAGGTGAGTCGGACATTGTCTTCTTCTGGCCAAAAAGAAAACTAAACGTCTTCACCTTACCAAAGTTATTTCTCCCTCACCCGATAACCATTTTTGATGTGTAAGTAGTAGAATTCATTACCTTGACAAGAGGAATCCAAATTCATCCTCTATTTTGCAAAATTCTTAGGGTGATCCTTCACCTACTACAAATCGATTTAAATTAGATTCGTAATCAGTCACCCAATTAAAAAGTTCATGTGTTAGAAGAACCCCCCCCCCCCCCCCCCCCCCCCCCCCCCCCACCCCCCCCACCCCACACACACACACGAAGAAACTATGTTAAAAGTATAATCTCACATCGAAAAACTCATAAAGCTCTGCACGTTTAACATCTATTTGACATAGAACTGCCGTTTTCAACTAAGGTAGATCTTCAACTCCATGTCTCCATCTACATCAGTGCGTCCTTTTACATGCGAAAACTTTGTTTTGCACGATATTCAGGCAATGCTCGATGGCCCGGTGAGTGTGATGAAAAAAGACTAGTCATTTCTCAGTAGATAAGTTCTCCCAAACAACTCGAACCTACCACTAATTAATTTTGAGTTAGGTTAAATTCCAACAAGAAGTTAGGTTAAATTCCAACAAGAAACTTCTTATTAAGGCTCCGTTTGGGTCGGCGTCCGAACGCACGACTCACCTAAGAAACTTCGTGCACTTTTATGTTCAAAACTCGTTTTCTCTTCTTGGTGGTGGTCATAACCGTTGCCATGTCAAGAAAACATTCTATGACAGTGACTTTTTTTTTCGAACTCACCGGAGCAAAAAACCACGTCAAACAGCCAAAATTAGTGCGATGCCGACCATCATGTTCTACGGAACTCATTCAATTGAACCTAACTCGTTAAACTTAGATGGGGGCTCAATAAATATTCTATGGGCCCCATTCTTTAATAATTAGTATTACGATTTTTTATCTTACGTCACCATTAATTGGTTGTTATCTTTATGTCTACGTAAGCATAGTCAATGACTATTATACATATTCTTATTTCAGCATATAGCGCTCAAGTCATTTGTGTATCTACAGGGTTGTTCACAAATAGCATAATTAGTGAATAATTCGGGATTTAATCTGTGAATATTTAATTAAAATTTGTATTTTTTGAAATTATTTTTGAATCCAAATAATTTTATTCTTGTTCGAATTATTCACAAATAGTAAAATATATAGTTAAATAATATATATATAATTAAATATTAAATATTATTATATTTGAAAATTATATATAATTAAACTTTATAAAATTCGAATTCAAGTCCATGTTCGAATCTGAATTCGAATCCAACATTTCGTGACGAATCCGAATTCGACGCCGAATATCCGAACGAATCCGAATCTCTGCATTTCTATGTCAAATTTGGATTCGATTGAAAAGTTATTCAATTCGATTAAGTTCATGAACACCCCTAGTATCTACAATCATATTATCACCAATATACTGTAATTAGTTAGCTGCAGTTGGCGACAAAATATTTTTTGCATGTGCTAGAAATCAAGTGGTAGGCCAAGTGTTGAAACCGATTTCTCGGCCTCTTGTGGAGTTCGGGGCCCTCACCGAAATGAGGGGCAGCTAGCCCTTACTGATCCCTCGGAGAAGGTAGACTGAAGACTAGAAAGAAGACTAAGACCTTAGTCACAGCGAGGAGGTCCCTCCACTAACCCGGAAGATCGTTGAGCGCTTCCCCTCCCAAGTCAAAGCTGAGACTTGGGCACCTTGGAGAGCTCGGAAAAGGCTAACCAAAGAAAGCCTGAGGAGAGAGAAGCTCAAGTCCAGTCCTCTCCAAAGGTGCCCTTGAGGTCTTATTTATAGGTTTTCTGGTCTGACCTGCAAATAGCAGGATTCCGCATTTTGATTTTACCATCTGCACCCCAAATGGGTCTGCTAACAGCTGAAATCCGCTGTTTGGATAGGCTAATGGCAGGCCAACGGGGCTAGAGAGATGATTTCGTCGATCATAGATGATCAGCGGATTCGTCGAACGCGGCCCGCACTTCGTCGGGCGCCGGACTGAGTTCGTCGACCTTGACTGAGATTCGCCGATCACGGAGACTCCGGAAGAAATCTGACTCGCCTATCTTCTCACGATCCTTCGGTGAGTTTCCCGCTCGCTCGCCTCCTTGCGAGCGTTCGGCGAGCACCTGGCCTGCTCGCCTTCTTGCTAGACGACCTTGAGGCTCTGGCTAGTGGGAACTCGACTCGCGCCTCTTCCCGCGGGTGACCTTTGATAGATCTGGTTCGCCCCCTTTGGGCGAATGGCCTGTGAAGCCCTCATTTGCACTCCTGCCCCACTCACACTCTTGACTCGCTCGCCTTCTCGCGAGCAGCCGGCTAAGTGCTCGTCCCAGCGGATCCGCTGAGATGGGATCGTCGAGCGCTGTCAATTTTGCTCTTTTTCTTATTTTCTGCCTATTAACATATATATATATATCCCGAGAACCTGGCTCGCATTACTTTTATTTGATCATCCACTAGGCGAATATCGGGGTTGTACACAATCCTCGCTCTTCGCGAGGCTATTTAGGCTCGCGAAGAATCATCCAACCCTTGATATTCGCCGACCCTTCGGTGACGTGGCGAGAATCTTTCGGTGGGCCCCATGCCCACTACTATAAATATCACTCTCCCTGGCCGTCATTCGAACTTTTTATTCTGCTCTATCTTTTCTCACTCGCCGTGGGCCTCAACGCGATGTCGAAAAAAGACGAGATGTTGGCTCGCCTAAAGGCTTCGCAAGCGGCCCAGAAGGGGAAAACCGCTGTCATCGCCTCCTGGAATTCTCCGCGACGCTCTCCGCCTCTGCCTTCCCTAAGAACGGCAAAGGCTGTTCGACGCGCGGCTGGTGGGGGAGGGTCTTCTTCTTCGCCGCACTCCCCTTATGACGGGCTCGCCTCGCAGGTATTATCGACAAGCTCGCTCATTTGATGTTCTTCCCTTTCGACCTTATTTATCTTATTCGCAGAATGATCCCCCGGACGAGAGCGCCTTGGGAAGGCCAATCACGGAGATCCACCTCCCTTCTACGGGTGGAGCCGACGCTCTTCTTGTGGATGCGAGGGCCGTCGGCCGACAGGACTCGCCTTCGCAACGAGGTGAGCGGCTTACCTCGTCTTCCTTCACGTCTCTTGACTCGTTAAATCACACTTACTTTTTGTGCAGTGTCCCCTCTCGCGGCCCCAGAGGAACAAGTTCCTCCTCCGGCGGACTCGCCCACCATGCTGAATCAGACTATCCTTACTCCTGGATTCGGCTTACTGGGTCAGAGGAGCCCAGGAGGGACGTTGATTGCCGAGCCTGGACTTGGCTCTAGACCCGCGCTCGCCTCCGGTCTGGGTAAGGCCCTCGCCCCTGCCTTTATTGGAGCATTCCGAGGCCAGCCGGGCACCTCCCGCCAGCGGCCCAGTACTCAAATTCCTCCACTAGGTTAGACTGTCGCCACTGAGTGTTGTTTTTCACCTTGTCGCTGATTCCTACTTCACAGACAATCCTACGACCTCTCTCTCCGAGTCAAAATCTGGAGCGTTGGAGATATCTCCACCCCCCTCGCCGAGTCAGGTCGCCAACTTTCTGGGGGATCCCAGCGATCCAGAGCGAATGAAGAGGCGGGTCACTGAGATATTCCAGAAGCATACCACCCTGCTGAGGGACCTACATGAGCAGAATCGGCTGGATCGGCTGGATCGGCTCGCTAATGAAGAAAGGTTCGCCGCGATGGAGGACGTGAACCCGCGCGTTCTCGTCGTGATATGGCCGACCGATCATGGTGATGCGACCTCCCCCGGGATGTACATTGCTCGTATCGATGATTACATGCGGCTGACGAGCCAGGCGAACCGGTCGCTCCGCGAGTATCACTACCCGCGAGTTCCCCCTCGTTCTGGTGTTCGGGGTCGCGGTCGCTGGAAGTGGCTGCGATATTGAGGATCATAATATTGCTTTTTATTGTTTTTCTTCCCCCCTCCTCTTCGATAGGAGGGGTCGCGAACAATTTTCATAAGTTTGTATTATGCTTGTCAAAATATCGGGTCATTCGTCGCTTGATTTCTTCCTGCCTGATGGTGGCCTGGTCTCGGAGTTCCTCCACCAGGTCCAAGGATAGCCTTTGTTCCTCGTCATTGGCCACTAGCCACTCTTCATTCCCTTCACCTGCAGCGATCACCCTGGGGGTCTTTACTTCAAATTCTATGGGAAGGACTGCTTCGGACCCATGAGAAAGTTTGAATGGGGTCTCCCCGGTGGCGGTGTTTGGAGTAGTCCTCAGGGCCCAAAGAACGGATGGTAGCTGCTCTACCCAGTTTCCCCGGAGGTTCTCCACCTTTTTCTTTAGCAGGTTGACGATTATTTTGTTTGCCGCCTCCACTTGACCGTTGCTTCTTGGGTGATGAACTTATGCGAACCTGAGGTCGATGCCAAGCTGGGTGCAGAAGCCAACAAATTCTTCGCTAGCAAATTGCGGCCCATTGTCCGTCACTATAGCCAGGGGAAGGCCGTGCCTGCAGATTATTTCTCCCCATACGAAATTCCTCATAACTTGAGATGTTACCTTGGCGAGCGCCTTCACTTCTACCCATTTGGAGAAATAATCGATCATGACCAGTAAGAACTTTCTTTGGGCGCTAGCTTGAGGGAAAGGACCAACTAGGTCCAACCCCCATATGGCAAAGGGCCAGGGAGCAGTGATGGTTCGGAGCCTCTGAGCCGGGAGGAGTTGGAGCGGAGCATAGAGTTGGCACTGAGGGTGGGCCAGAAGTAGCCTTGCCTTAACACTCTCCCCTCCAGAGTTCGGCTCCCGGAGTGACTCCCACACTCCCCGGAGTGAATTTCTTCTAGGACTCTCGGAACCTCTTCCTCTGAGACACAACGAGCCAGGAGTCCCGAGAGAGTCTTCCTGTACAGCCCTCCTGCATGCAAAGAGTAATAAGCTGACTTATACCTGAAGCGCCGTTTGTCCATGTCTCCTTCAGGGAATTTCCCTGATGATAGGAAAGTGACAAAAGGATCCATCCACGAGACCCACTGATCCACCTCCATCAACTCTCCTTCCTTGATGGTGGGTCGGAAGAGTTCTGAAACCGTTCCTCCTGCTCGGGGACCGAACTTGGCTAGGAGGTCCGCGGGGGTGCTCTCTTCCCTGGGCACGTGTTTGATGGAAAAAGTGTGGAATTGCTCGATGACTCCCTTGACCTTCTCCAAGTACCGTAGGAGGGTCGGATCCTTTGCCTCAAACTCTCCCTTGACTTGACACGCTACCACCATGGAGTACGTCGAGACCTCCACATCTAGCACTCCCAGTTCTCAAGCTAACCGCATGCCCGCTATCACCGCCTCGTACTCTGCTTGGTTGTTGGTAATCGGGAAGTGGATGTTTAAAGCTTGCTCGATCTTGGTCCCCTGGGGGCTTACTAGGATGATCCCCCCTCCATAGGAGTGCTTTCCTGACGCACCATCCACCAACATCTTCCACGCCACTGGGGGAGGCGGTTCATGTTCCCCCACTTCGGATGTGTAGTCAGTCATGAAGTCTGCCACTGCTTGGGCCTTGATTGATGTCCTGGGCACAAATGTAATGTTGAACTCACTCAGCTCCACGGACCACTTGGCCAATCTTCCCGAGTGTTCCACCCCCTCCATGACCTTGCGAAGTGGGTGATCTGTTATCACTTTGATTGAATGAGCCTGGAAGTAGGGCCGGAGCCTCCGAGCCACCACCACCAATGCGAAAGCCAACTTCTACAAGATTGGGTACCGGAGCTCCGCCTTCTTCAGCACTCGGCTGACATAGTAGATAGGGAATTGCCTTCTTCCTTCCTCGCGGATCAATACTGAACTTACCGCTTCAAGTCCTACTCCCAGGTATAGGGATAAGTCTTCTCCCGATCTCGGCCCTTGAAGTAGGGGGGTTTGGGCGAGTTGCCCTTTCAAAGCCTGAAAAGCTTCCACGCACTCCTGGGTCCATTCGAATTTTTTATTGCCCCTTAGCGCCTTAAAGAAGGGCGCACACTTTTCTCCCGCCTTAGAGAGGAATCTGCTAAGTCCGGCCAGCTTCCCCGTGAGGCTCTGAACCTCCTTTGGGTTTCTCGGTGACCCCAATTCCATTATCGCCTTGACCTTGTCTGGGTTAGGCTCTACCCCTGCCGGGGTGAGCAAGTGGCCTAGGAACTTCCCTCGGCTAGCCCCGAAGATACACTTCAAGGGGTTGAGTTTCATCTTATACTTCCGTAGGGTCCCAAATGTCTCCTCAAGGTCTCGGAGGTGAGACCCAAGGTCCCGGCTCTTCACCATGAGATCATCAACATAGACCTCCAAGTTTCTTCCCCTTTGTTCGCGAAAGACCCGATCCATCATCCTTTGATATGTGACACCTGCATTCTTGAGCCCGAAGGGCATCATCTTATAACAGTAACATCCATCCCCCGTGATGAAGGAGACATCCTTGATGTCCGGGGGGTGCATGCGAATTTGGTGGTAACCTGAAAAAGCATCTAAGAAAGACATTATAGAGAAACCGACGGCTGAGTCAACCAGCGTGTCGATTCTAGGCAGGGGGTAGCAATCTTTCAGGCATGATTTATTAAGAAGTGAAAAGTCGATACACATGCGCCACTTATCTCCCCCCTTTTTTACCATGACCACATTGGAGACCCAGCCTGGATACTGGATCTCCGACACAAAACCTGCTTGTATGAGCTTTTTCACCTCCTCGCGGATTGGTCCTTCCAGCTTGTCTGCCGTGGCCCTCTTCTTTTGGCGGATGGGGCGGGTGCCGGGGTCGAGGTTGAGGCGGTGGCAAGCCACATCCGCATCGATCCCGGGCATCTCCGCGGCGCTCCAAGCGAAGACATCCACATTCTTCTGTACGCATGCTAGGATCTCAGCCCGCTCCTCCGAACTGAGCTCCCCGCTGACTCAGACCTTCTCCACCACCCCAAGCCGAGTGGTGACCTCAAGCTCCACGACCTCATCCACGGCCTCCAGCCTGGATTGTTCTCCCCAAGCCCTTTCCTTCTCTCCGCCGCAAGCGAGCGCTTGGGCTCCTTCCTCCGTCTCTTCCTCCCCTGCCATCATCAACTCCTCCACTCCTCCTTCCTGAGTACCCTCTTCTTTCTCCTCTTCTCCTCCTCTCTCCGCCTTAGGTCCTTCGACGACACCTTCCTGGGCACGAACTTCCTCTTCCTCCATCCTCTCCTCTTCCTCCATTCTCTCCTTCGGCTCCTGCCGCCTCCTCCATCACTTTATCGAACTCCTCCGCTTCTCCCATCCAGGTGACGGTGTTGACAGCCGGCACATAGCATTGTCTCGCCATCTTGGGGTCTCCTCGGATCTGGACCCGGACTCCACCCGCGTTGAACTTAAGACACTGGTGGAAGGTGGAAGGGACCTGAACGCGCTGATGAGAGGCCGTCTGAAGATGACGCTATAGCTGCTTGGGGCGTCCACTATCACGAAGCGGCAGTTCCGGGACTGCCCTCCGAGGGTCACATGGAGCCCCACTCCACCCTCTACCTCCTTCCTTTCTCCTGAAAAGCCGAATAGGGGGCCATCCGAGGCCAACACCCTCTTGGCCTCCACCTTCATCTCGTCAAACGCCTTCTTGAAGACGATGTTGACCGAGCTCCCATTATCGACTAGAATCCGCGAGACGGTGAAGTTCTCGATGGCGGTCTGGATGACCAATGCATCGCAGAACGGGTCTTCATAACTTGGCATGTCCTTCTGGGAGAAAATAATTCTTTCTACTGGGGGTGGAGCAGTGGATGTTGAGGCCACGCTCCGCCGATAGATGGTATGGAGGCTAGCCTTGCGGGTTGCCTCCACCCCTACCCCCCATGGATCACCGCGATCCCTCCTCTACTCCCCACATCAACTCTGTCTTCACACCTTTCTTCCTCCTCTCCTCGAGGCTCGACCTCCTCAATTCTCACCTGTTGTTGTTGCCTCGGCGCGGGCATTCGACCCCTTTTTGTTTCCAGGAACTCTGGGCAGGTGGTCGTCGCGTGACCTTCCTCATCGTGGAAGTCACAATACGGCAACGCCACCTCCCCTGCTTCACCTTCCGCCACTCTATTCCTCCTCCTTCTCCCTGCCCCTGCTTCCTCTCTAGCCTCTTCTCTCCGTCGTCTTCCTCCTCTTCCCCGCCTGATTGTCATGGCTTGCTGAGGTGGGGGAGGCAATGGCCTCGGCCCCTGCCTCCATCCCAGCTGATGGGGTCTTCCTTGTCCTCCATAGAAATTACCCCTTCCCGGGCCATAACCCCTTCCTTGACCTTGCATTCCTTCGGCACGCTGCCTCCACTCCCCCTCCGGGGCCCTGGGCTCTTCCCTTCTTCTTACCTCTTGCTGCCTGACCTCCGGCTCACTGAGCTTTGCTAGCCTCTTGGTAAGCTCCGGGTTGGCCTCCTCACTCTCAATCTCTTCTGCCACCCTCTCCATCAACTCCTCGTAGGAGACAGGGGCTTTCCTCTTCAAAGCCATTTTGAAAAAGCTTTCCCTGAGCCCGACGGTGAAAGCGAGCTGGAGTGCAAACCCAGGCATCTCCTGAGTGAGCAACACTTCTTCCTGGAATCTGTCTGCGTAGCGAGTCAACGACTCCTTTGGCTCTTGCTTCACTTTGAAAAGGGACTCGGCGTCCTTCTTCCTCTTCTTTGAAGTTGAGAATCGCAACAAGAAGCTCCGACGTAAATCCTCGAAGGCGTAGATCGACTCTGTAGGGAGTTGATGGAACCAGTCTCTGGCCTTTTCTTTAAGAGTGACAGCGAAGAGCCGGCACTTAAAAGCATCCGACATCGGCCTGATGGAGACCGAGTCCTCAAAAGACTGGAGGTGTTGGAAAGGGTCATCCCTGCCGTTGTAGTACACCCTGTCCCACTCTCCGAACCCTGCCGGGACAGGTGCAGAAAGTACCAACTCGCAGAAGGGACTCCCCCCTTCTGCTACCCTTTCTCGCTCCACCCGACCCCCAAGCTCTCTCGCCAGACTCGGGCTCGCGGGGACTGCACTCGCGAGAACGGTATTCGCCTGGACCACTCCCACGGTCGCCATGTCTTCCGGACGCCCGCTCGCCTGCGCCACGCTTGCCGGCATAGAACTCGCCGGCACGAAGCTCGCCGGGCTGGCGAACATCACTCGCCCTTCTAAGTCCTGCACTGATCCTCCGACGACTTCCTTTCCGGCCCTTCCCCCCAGGGCGTTCTCGCCAACCGCTGCTGGGGGAGGGGTCGCATGAGGTGTTAGGGTCGCGAACTCACTCCGCAGTGTCGCGACCGTGAGTCCGAAAGTGTCAAGCACCTCCCTCCTGAAATCCGCGAACATCCTTGGCGTCACCAGCTGCGGTGACTCGCTGAACTCCTCGCCTTGATCCTCACCTCCTGTCATATCTGCTCCTTAGAACTTTCTTGGACCAGCCACGCTCCACGCTCACCGCACCAAAATGTTGAAACCGATTTCTCGGCCTCTTGTGGAGTTCGGGGCCCTCACCGAAATGAGGGGCAGCTAGCCCTTACTGATCCCTCGGAGAAGGTAGACTGAAGACTAGAAAGAAGACTAAGACCTTAGTCACAGCGAGGAGGTCCCTCCACTAACCCGGAAGATCGTTGAACGCTTCCCCTCCCAAGCCAAAGCTGAGACTTGGGCACCTTGGAGAGCTCGGAAAAGGCTAACCAAAGAAAGCCTGAGGAGAGAGAAGCTCAAGTCCAGTCCTCTCCAAAGGTGCCCTTGAGGTCTTATTTATAGGTTTTCTGGTCTGGCCTGCAAATAGCAGGATTCCGCCTTTTGATTTTACCATCCGCACCCCAAATGGGTCTGCTAACAGCTGAACTCCGTTGTTTGGATAGGCTAATGGCAGGCCAACGGGGATAGAGAGATGATTTCGTCGACCATAGATGATCAGCGGATTCGTCGAACGCGGCCCGCACTTCGTCGGGCGCCGGACTGAGTTCGTCGACCTCGACTGAGATTTGCCGATCACGGAGACTCCGAAAGAAATCTGACTCGCCTATCTTCTCGCGATCCTTCGACGAGTTTCCCGCTCGCTCGCCTCCTTGCGAGCGTTCGGCGAGCACCTGGCCCGCTCGCCTTCTTGCTGGTCGACCTTGAGGCTCTGGCTAGTGGGAACTCGACTCGCGCCTCTTCCCGCGGGTGACCTTTGATAGATCTGGTTCGCCCCCTTTGGGCGAATGGCCTGTGAAGACCTCGTTTGCACTCCTGCCCCACTCGCACTCTTGACTCGTTCGCCTTCTCGCGAGCAGGCGGCTAAGTGCTCGTCCCAGCGGATCCGCTGAGATGGGATCGTCGAGCGCTGTCAATTTTGCTCTTTTTCTTATTTTCTGCCTATTAACATATATATATATCCCGAGAACCTGGCTCGCATTACTTTTATTTGATCATCCACTAGGCGAATATCGGGGTTGTACACCAAGCCTAGCTCAATTATTTTTGTTCTTTTATCTCAAACATGCACAAAATAGTAATAGAGTATACCAGGTGAGAAATTTTACTTTTTTTCCATGTGAAAACTCATGCATCCCATAAAATCGTGATGCGCAGAGCGTATAATTGTCTGCAGACATTACACACGAGAAATATTCGCGGCTTCGGAGTCCTAACGATATCTGCCATATATTGTGCATGGTTTCATCATTCTAATTCATTAGATTTATCTTTCTCAACACTACACCTAAAATTACATCTTTGAGCATATTCTTAATATTTTATTGTTTTAAGTGACAATTTCTTTATAAAATCGAATATCATTATAATTCTCTTGAATTAAAGTAGAACTTTGACTTTTTTATGTGGATTTACTCGTACTTGCATTGTTATTACAATCGAACACCGTACTTGCATTGTTATTACAATTGAACACCATGCTTGCATTGTTATTACAATCTAACACCGTGCTTGCATTGTTATTACAATCTAACACCGTGCTTGCATTGTTATTACAATCTAACACCGTGCTTGCATTGTTATTACAATCTAACACCGTACTTGCATTGTTATTACAATCTAACACAGTGCATATAGTTTTATTACTTGAAAATTTGCTGCATTTTAACATAGGCATCACAAACTACTTATTATATTATACTATTTTTAGTGTTAATTCTCCATCGCCCTCTCAAAAAGATAGGATGACTGTAAGGGTGTAATACATTGATGACATATTTGTAAATAAGATGAAGAGGAATGTGGGCATTATGCATTAACCACTTGTAATAGGACAAGTGGCAAAACCTTGTTATGCCTAAGGCTCTAGGCCTCTCCTTATATAAAGAGGTGTTATGTGTTGTAATGGATATGATGAAGTTTAATAAGAATTTAGTTTCTTTAGTTGTCTCCTCTTTGCTTCTTTCCCTTCGTCTCTACCCCTAGCTTCGTCTCTCGTCTCCGGCATTGATCTCTGTAATTCTAGTGTCGGCGATCCCGCCGGCGAACACGTAACAACATATTGATCGTTACAATGACCTGTTTTTGCAATCGGCGTCTATCGCGGCCAAAAATAGATGGTTTGTTTCGCAACACAGTAATTTACCACATTTGGAACATAGATCCAAATGTGGCTTCTCTTGATTTTCCTGGACCCCAGCCAGCAATAGAAACTGATTTTCTTAAAAAATTCATATAGAAATAACCGAATTATAAATATAATTAATCCAAATCTTTTTATAACCAGTAGCCCTCGTGATTTATTTGTTGCTATAACATATAGATTATATGTCAATCGGCATTCTACTAATCATCTCAAAAATGAAAATATTGTAATTTGGTACATGCTCTAGCGTAACATCGTCATTGATTGATGAAGCAGTTGTGCACTAGATTCTCCCGAGCACCGATGCAGCAGAGGAAAAATTTTGTGTGCGCTAAGCGTACAATACTATCGTCCTTAAATAAATAGGGGTCCGCTTATTTTTCCCTTCCCTTTCCCGCTTCTTCGCTCCTTTTCCAGCTTTTGGCGTTTCACTCCCGCTTAATGCTCTCGGAACCAAAATTTACCTGCGCCCTAGTTGATCTTGCTTCTGTCAGAAAACACCAGCATTCTTTAGGATAGCGAGAGTCGCCGTTGCTCTCACGCCGGCAACTACGAAACAGGTTCCGGGTGTCCGCCCTAGCTCGATGTTCCGAGAGTCGTCATCGCTCTCAGTGTAAATCTTCTTATCCTCATGGCTTCAGAAACAACTGTAAGTCTTTTTATCCTGCTTTATTTTCTAATTAATGCATATAAAAAATATAATTATGACTGTAATTAAACCTAAACTAAGGTTGTAATTACATCCAAATTTTGAACAGTAATAACTAATTTAATTACATCTGTAATTATACCTATTAACCAAACAGTAAGTATATGCAAATCAGCAAACACAAACATTTACAATCCATAACTTACAAATGATAACACTACCAAACAATGAACCATAATAAACAGAAAAGTTATACTGGAACATTGAATTTAAATGTTAAAAAAAACTAGCTAAATTTTTGTTTGACACTAACATCTAATATCCAGTTAGAACTTCAAATATGATCTTTAACGTCACTGCAAGCATATAAAAATGAGCAAACACAAACATTTACAATTCATGACTTACAAATGACAACATTACCAAACAATGAACCATAAGAAACATAAAAGTTACAACTGGAACATTGAATTAGAATGTTAAAAAAAAAACTTATTGTTGAAACCAGTTTCCCGGTCTCAGCGTTCGAAAGGGGGTTGCGACTAACCTTTACTTGACCTAAGCCTAGACCCTTGACCGGTTACTAGGAACTAGGAGAACTTGCCCTTGAAGAACACTTGAATCTAGAAACGAACCCCTTAAGCTTCAGCGAGGAGGTCCCACCACATACCCGGAAGATCTTAGAGCGCTTCCCCTCCCAAGCCAATGCTGAGCCTGGGCACCTTGGAGGGCACTAAGGAACACCTCACCGACCACCTTCAACGTCAAGGGGAGGGGAGGGGTAGTGCTTGCTCACACGCGAGGGAGGGGGTAGGAACCAACCAACCATCCCAAGGTGCCCATGGGGGTCTATTTATAGACCTTCCCAAAAATGGACTGCGAATAGCCAAAAGGGGCGAGTGCGGGGAGCTTCCCCCACTCGCCAGCAACAAGGGGCGAGTGAGGGGAGCTTCCCCCACTCACCAGCAACAAGGGGCGAGTGGGGGGAACTTCCCCCACTCGCCAACAACAAGAGGCGAGTGGGGGGAGCTTCCCCCACTCGCCAACAACAAGGGGCGAGTGGGGGGAGCTTCCCCCACTCGCCAACATCAAGGGGCGAGTGGGGGGAGCTTCCCCCACTCGCCAACAACAAGGGGCGAGTCGGGGGAGCTTCCCCCACTCGCCAACAACAAGGGGCGAGTGGGGGGAGCTTCCCCCACTCGCCAACATCAAGGGGGGAGTGGGGGGAGCTTCCCCCACTCGCCAACAACAAGGGGCGAGTGGGGGGAGCTTCCCCCCACTCGCCAACAACAAGGGGCGAGTGGGGGGAGCTTCCCCCACTCGCCAACAACAAGGGGCGAGTGGGGGGAGCTTCCCCCACTCGCCAACATCAAGGGGCGAGTGGGGGGAGCTTCCCCAACTCGCCAACAACAAGGGGCGAGTGGGGGGAGCTTCCCCCACTCGCCAACAACAAGGGGCGAGTGGGGGTGGGGGGGGGGGGGGGGGGGTGGGGCTTCCCTCACTCGCCAACAACAAGGGGCGAGTGGGGGGGGGGGGGGGGGGGGGGGCTTCCCCCACTCGCCAACCACAAGTGGAGAATGGGAGGAGCCTCCCCCACTTGCTCCACTACTTCCTTCCTCGGGTCATTTCTTAGCCTCGCTCGGTCTTGGTCGCCTCCGAGAGGTCGACCTGCCTGCCTCGGTCCGCTTAACTTTCGATTTGGTCTTGACGGATTACGAGTAATACAACGACCCTACTCATGTCGGGTCACACCGACTCGAAAAATATGAGGGTTGTACACAATCCCCGCTCTTTGCGAGCTTGTCCCAAGCTCGGAAAGAAAGTCCAAC
Organism: Dactylorhiza incarnata; assembly: GCA_033032865.1. Classification (NCBI taxonomy): domain Eukaryota; kingdom Viridiplantae; phylum Streptophyta; class Magnoliopsida; order Asparagales; family Orchidaceae; genus Dactylorhiza; species Dactylorhiza incarnata. The sequence continues at coordinate 879,648 of JAWHQI010000304.1, forward strand.
CCACCTATTTGACGAGTAGGTGGGACCTTAGGGGAATCCACGAAAGGATCCGTCATCGGGGAACCTCTGCCAAGCCTTTCGGTTGATCCTGACTCGAGACGGAAGGTGAACCTTTCTCCACTAAAGAACCCTCCTATGGGCCGAGCCCAACTGGAGGTGGAGAAAGCTCAACACCTTGGGTCGGATTAACCTCGACCTGAGGTGGAGGAAAAACTCAGCACCTCTAGTCGAGCCGAGCTCGACCTGAGGTGGGAGGAAAACCTTTCTCCACTAAAGAACCCTCCTATGGGCCGAGCCCAACTGGAGGTGGAGAAAGCTCAACACCTTGGGTCGGATTAACCTCGACCTGAGGTGGAGGAAAAACTCAGCACCTCTAGTCGAGCCGAGCTCGACCTGAGGTGGGAGGAAAACCTTTCTCCACTAAAGAACCCTCCTATGAGCCGAGCCCAACTGGAGGTGGAGAAAGCTCAACACCTTGGGTCGGATTAACCTCGACCTGAGGTGGAAGAAAAACTCAGCACCTCTAGTCGAGCCGAGCTCGACCTGAGGTGGGAGGAAAACCTTTCTCCACTTAAGAACCCTCCTATGGGCCGAGCCCAACTGGAGGTGGAGAAAGCTCAACACCTTGGGTCAGATTAACCTCGACCTGAGGTGGAGGAAACTCCACACCTAACAGGGAGCCGAGCTCACCTGGAGGTGGAAGAACTCAACACCTAACAGGGAGCGGAGCTCATCTGGAGGTGGAGGAAAAACTCAGCACCTCTGGTCGAGCCGAGCTCGACCTGAGGTGGGAGGAAAACCTTTCTCCACTTAAGAACCCTCCTATGGGCCGAGCCCAACTGGAGGTGGAGAAAGCTCAACACCTTGGGTCGGATTAACCTCGACCTGAGGTGGGGGAAAAACTCTGCACCTCTAGTCGAGCCGAGCTCGACCTGAGGTGGGAGGAAAACCTTTCTCCACTAAAGAACCCTCCTATGGGCTGAGCCCAACTGGAGGTGGAGAAAGCTCAACACCTTGGGTCGGATTAACCTCGACCTGAGGTGGAGGAAAAACTCAGCACCTCTAGTCGAGCCGAGCTCGACTTGAGGTGGGAGGAAAACCTTTCTCCACTTAAGAACCCTCCTATGGGCCGAGCCCAACTGGAGGTGGAGAAAGCTCAACACCTTGGGTCGGATTAACCTCGACCTGAGGTGGAGGAAACTCCACACCTAACAGGGAGCCGAGCTCACCTGGAGGTGGAAGAACACAACACCTAACAGGGAGCGGAGCTCACCTGGAGGTGGAGGAAACTCCACACCTAACAGAGAGCCGAGCTCACCTGGAGGTGGAAGAACTCAACACCTAACAGAGAGCGGAGCTCACTTGGAGGTGGAGGAAACTCCACACCTAACAGGGAGCCGAGCTCACCTGGAGGTGGAAGAAACTCCACACCTAACAGGGAGCCGAGCTCACCTGGAGGGGGAGGGAACTCCACGCACTCCTGATCTAACTGGAGGTGGTAGTGCCCATCTAGGTCCTGGGAGTCTTAGCTCAACCGGGGTGGAGGGACTCAACGCACTCCTGATCTAACTGGAGGTGGTAGTGCCCATCCAGGTCCTGGGATTCTTAGCTCAACCGGGGTGGAGGGACTCAACGCACTCCTGATCTAACTGGAGGTGGTAGTGCCCATCCAGGTCCTGGGAGTCCTAGCTCAACCGGGGTGGAGGGACTCAACGCACTCCTGATCTAACTGGAGGTGGAAGTGCCCATCCAGGTCCTGGGAGTCTTAGCTCAACCGGGGTGGAGGGACTCAACGCACTCCTGATCTAACTGGAGGTGGTAGTGCCCATCCAGGTCCTGGGAGTCTTAGCTCAACCGGGGTGGAGGGACTCAACGCACTCCTGATCTAACTGAAGGTGGTAGTGCCCATCCAGGTCCTAGGAGTCCTAGCTCAACCGGGGTGGAGGGACTCAACGCACTCCTGATCTACTGGAGGTGGTAGTGCCCATCCAGGTCCTGGGAGTCTTAACTCAACCGGGGTGGAGGGACTCAACGCACTCCTGATCTAACTGGAGGTGGTAGTGCCCATCCAGGTCCTGGGAGTCTTAGCTCAACCGGGGTGGAGGGACTCAACGCACTCCTGATCTAACTGGAGGTGGTAGTGCCCATCCAGGTCCTGGGAGTCTTAGCTCAACCGGGGTGGAGGGACTCAACGCACTCCTGATCTAACTGGAGGTGGTAGTGCCCATCCAGGTCCTGGGAGTCCTAGCTCAACCGGGGTGGAGGGACTCAACGCACTCCTGATCTACTGGAGGTGGTAGTGCCCATCCAGGTCCTGGGAGTCTTAACTCAACCGGGGTGGAGGGACTCAACGCACTCCTGATCTAACTGGAGGTGGTAGTGCCCATCCAGGTCCTGGGAGTCTTAGCTCAACCGGGGTGGAGGGACTCAACGCACTCCTGATCTAACTGGAGGTGGAAGTGCCCATCCAGGTCCTGGGAGTCTTAGCTCAACCGGGGTGGAGGGACTCAACGCACTCCTGATCTAACTGGAGGTGGTAGTGCCCATCCAGGTCCTGGGAGTCTTAGCTCAACCGGGGTGGAGGGACTCAACGCACTCCTGATCTAACTGGAGGTGGTAGTGCCCATCCAGGTCCTGGGAGTCCTAGCTCAACCGGGGTGGAGGGACTCAACGCACTCCTGATCTACTGGAGGTGGTAGTGCCCATCCAGGTCCTGGGAGTCTTAACTCAACCGGGGTGGAGGGACTCAACGCACTCCTGATCTAACTGGAGGTGGTAGTGCCCATCCAGGTCCTGGGAGTCTTAGCTCAACCGGGGTGGAGGGACTCAACGCACTCCTGATCTAACTGGAGGTGGTAGTGCCCATCCAGGTCCTGGGAGTCTTAGCTCAACCGGGGTGGAGGGACTCAACGCACTCCTGATCTAACTGGAGGTGGTAGTGCCCATCCAGGTCCTGGGAGTCCTAGCTCAACCGGGGTGGAGGGACTCAACGCACTCCTGATCTACTGGAGGTGGTAGTGCCCATCCAGGTCCTGGGAGTCTTAACTCAACCGGGGTGGAGGGACTCAACGCACTCCTGATCTAACTGGAGGTGGTAGTGCCCATCCAGGTCCTGGGAGTCTTAGCTCAACCGGGGTGGAGGGACTCAACGCACTCCTGATCTAACTGGAGGTGGTAGTGCCCATCCAGGTCCTGGGAGTCCTAGCTCAACCGGGGTGGAGGGACTCAACGCACTCCTGATCTGACTGGAGGTGGAAGTACCCATCCGCATCCTAGGTGCTTACCTTCACCCGGATGCAGAGGAACTCAACGCCTTCCCAGTCCAGCTACCAAGTAGCGAGTCGACCCGATGAGCCTCCCATCTGCCGGCATGACTGAGCCCAGAGAATGGTCTCTAGTCAGGGATACTACCAAATGGGAGCGGAGTACCCATCCACGTCCTAGGTGCTTACCTTCACCTGGAGGCAGAGGAGCTCAACACTTACCCCAAACCACTTAGTCAAGGTGTTACTTGAAACCTCTTCATTCATCGTCGAGGAGCTACCTGCTTATTACAATGCGCCCCTCTGGGCCTACTTGGTCACATGCACATTGACCATCTCTTTCATCATCTCCTCCACTTTCTCTGTCTTCTCATTCCTTTCCTTTCTCCTGGTCCTTCTTGCTTCCCTGGTCAACCTGCAGGTGGGAGACTTGCCTCTGGAACCGATCTGCGTAGCTTCCTTGCGTCTCCCCGTGCTTTTGTTGAATCAGGAACAGGGACTACGCCCCCTTCCTGGTGAGACGGAGGCATCCTCCCTGCCCTCTTACTCGGGGCAGCTGGCCCCATGAGAGCTGTTGAAGAGCGCTTGCGCTTGAAGGCTCAAGCCTTCCTCCGAGGCTGGCCCCTTCCCTTGCCAACACGCTTGCTCTATCTCCATCAAAGACGGCGAGGCGAGCACAGGTGTTGGCGATGCCGTGTACTCGCCCTGAGGGGGGAGTGCAAACCGCAAGACTTCCCGGATTGACTTCCTGAACTCCTCGAAGTCACCTTTCTTCATGCACTCCCCGGCAGGGGTGAGTCCCCCAGCTCATCGCTTCCAGCCATGAGACTTGCCCAGAGCTTTCCGAACTAGCTGCTTCCACGCTCACCGCACCATAATGTTGAAACCAGTAACCCAGTTTCGACGTTCGCAAGGGGGATGCAACTAACCCTTACTTGACCTGAGCGAGACCCTTGACCAGTCACTAAGAACTAGGAGAACTTGCCCTTGAAGAACACTTGAATCTAGAAACGAACCCCTTAAGCTTCAGCGAGGAGGTCCCACCACATACCCGGAAGATCTTAGAGCGCTTCCCCTCCCAAGCCAATGCTGAGCCTGGGCACCTTGGAGGGCACTAAGGAACACCTCACCGACCACCTTCAACGTCAAGGGGAGGGGAGGGGTAGTGCTTGCTCACACGCGAGGGAGGAGGTAGGAACCAACCAACCATCCCAAAGTGCCCATGGGGGTCTATTTATAGACCTTCCCAAAAATGGACTGCGAATAGCCAAAAGGGGCGAGTGCGGGGAGCTTCCCCCACTCACCAGCAACAAGGGGCGAGTGGGGGAGCTTCCCCCACTCGCCAACAACAAGGGGCGAGTGGGGGGAGCTTCCCCCACTCGCCAACATCAAGGGGCGAGTGGGGGGAGCTTCCCCCACTCGCCAACAACAAGGGGCGAGTGGGGGGAGCTTCCCCCACTCGCCAACATCAAGGGGCGAGTGGGGGGAGCTTCCCCCACTCGCCAACAACAAGGGGCGAGTGGGGGGAGCTTCCCCCAATCGCCAACAACAAGGGGCGAGTGGGGGGAGCTTCCCCCCCCCCCCCCCCCCCCCCACTCGCCAACAACAAGGGGCGAGTGGGGGGAGCTTCCCCCACTCGCCAACATCAAGGGGCGAGTGGGGGGAGCTTCCCCCACTCGCCAACAACAAGGGGCGAGTGGGGGGAGCTTCCCCCACTCGCCAACAACAAGGGGCGAGTGGGGGGGGGGGGGGGGGGGGGGGGGGCTTCCCTCACTCGCCAACAACAAGGGGCGAGTGGGGGGGGGGGGGGGGGGGGGCTTCCCCCACTCGCCAACCACAAGTGGAGAATGGGAGGAGCCTCCCCCACTTGCTCCACTACTTCCTTTCTCGGGTCATTTCTTAGCCTCGCTCGGTCTTGGTCGCCTCCGAGAGGTCGACCTGCCTGCCTCGGTCCGCTTAACTTTCGATTTGGTTTGACGGATTACGAGTAATACAGCGACCCTACTCATGTCGGGTCACACCGACTCGAAAAATATGAGGGTTGTACACTTATGACTGCAAAACTTACAACTGGATTAATGACAGTTCATAGACAAAAAATTTGAGAAGTCACTAACAAACTATATATGGCCCAAACAATGCTTGAGAATATAGGGATTCCGAGAATATAAGCATAAAAAGGGGGCCGGACGGAGAAGAATGCTTGAGATTAGGTAAGCGTAAGAAATATTTACATAAGAGGTTCGAGCAGCCGTGGCCGGAGAAGCACGCTTGAGCTCCACACGAAGTTGTAGCTGCAAGAAGTATGTGTAGGAGATGATTAATGACGCTGCAAGAACCGACGACCATCGATTCGTTGTCCGGCGATTCGTTACTCCAGCGAGGGAGTAACCGGGTGGGTTTAGGCGGCAGCGAAACACCAAAAGCTGGAAAAGAAGTGGGAAAGGGAAGGGAAAAATAAGCGGGCTCCTATTTATTTAAGAATGATAGTATTGTACGCTTAGCTCACACAAAATTTTTCCTGCAATAATACACGTCATCTTCATAAATTTTTTTGACTTTTAGAATATAGAAATTGAGGGATAATAACACATTTTTAAAAATGAAATAAAAAACATAAATAAAAGCAATTTATAAATTTTGTTGAAGATTTCACTGTTATATCTATATAGGGTTAATTAACGGGACCTCCCATGGGAGTTTGCATAATTACAAGTTGCACCCCTCTATCTTTCAAAATTACATTTAACTCCCTCTAAGTTTCCCCAATTTACAAAAATGTCCCTTCCATTAAAAATATGGATGAAAATGATAAAATCAGCCAAATTATTTTATACTATTTCAGTTTTATCTTTTTACAATGATTCTAGATTCGTTACAAATGATAAAATGTAGCACATCATTGTTCAATGTAGAGTTATTACAAAGGGTAAAATTGGAATATCATAAAATAATTTGGCATATTTTATCACTTTTCATCTATATTTCTAAATGAAAAGGTCACACATTTCAATGTAGAGTGGTTACAAAGTGTAAAATTGAAAGTATAATAAAATAATTTGGCTGATTTTATCATTTTCCATTCATATTTCTAACGGAAGAGATATTTTTGTAAACTGAGGAAACTTACAGAGGTAAATGTAATTATGCAAACTCTAGGGGAAATCCTGGTAAATGGTAATTACCCTGTATATATATACTAGCATCTTCGAACGGGCTACGCCCGTTCTCGATGCGTCGCTGCGGGCTTTGCCCGTAATCAAGCGTGCTTCGCCCGCTTAGCATTCAAGACGGGCTTCGCCCGCCCCCACCCCCTCGGCGAACCCGCTGGGGGTTGTTCGATCGCGAGCAATGCACACCAATATTTTTTTCATTTATTCCTATTTTCCGCCCCCACCCCCTGACCCCCTCGACGAACTCGCTGGGGGTTGTCCGGTCGTGAGCAATGCACACCAATTTTTTTTATTATTATTTATAATTAAGTAAATAAATTTAGTAATAAAATTTAATTTTTGAAACCTTAAAAGTTTTAAGATTTTCTAAATTTAATTATTTTGCCACGATCGACGAACGGCGAACGGCGAATGGCCACGATCGACGAACGGCGAATGGCCACGATCGACGAATAAGCTTCGATCGACGAACGCGGGCTCCGTTCGACGAACACGGGCTTCGTTCGACGAACACGGGCTCCGATCGACGAACACGGCTCCGATCGACGAACGTTCGGGAGATCAACGAACTGCGTTCGACGAAAGGGCGGGAGATCGACGAACTGTCGCCTGGCGGCCTCCGATCGGCGAACGGGGGGAGAGATCGACGAATTGCGTTCGACGAAAGGGCAGGAGATCAAAGAACTGTCGTCTGGCGGCCTCCGATCGACGAAAGGGCGGGAGATCGACGAACTGTCGCCTGGCGGCCTCCGATCTACGAACGAGCGAGAAACTGGGGCTCACGGGCAGGGCCGCCGCCGGCGGTGGCCCTGCCCGCTCGCCGCCGAACAACTCCCGGCGGGTTCGCCGGCGGCCGGTGAACCCGCCGGTGGGGTCCGGGCAGGCCGGCGGCGGTGTAGGGAACCGTGAGATCAAATTTGGGCGGAAGCAGGCTCGGGATTTCCCGGAGTTGGAGAATTATGTTTTTTGCATAAATCGATATTCGCAGTCCAAATGTTTTCAATCCAACAGCCATTCTTTGTTCCAGCCTCATCCAACGGTCCAGATTTCTTCTTTGGTGTACTTGCAAATATGTCTATTGTATTATATAATAAATAAATATATATATATATATTAAGAGGAGATTTTATTTGATTGGCTAAATATATCATTCACATGGCATCTTTGTACAAACACAATATTAAAAATAGACATTCATAGATACACCGTACACGTGGCAGAGTAGCTATAGGATGCAGCCACAAGTGATTAAAAACAAGTAGGAGCATTAATAACCGAGTTTTATTTGGAAACTTGAGATAGTAATGAGGCTGAAAATACTGAGGATGGTAGATAGTCAACATAGAGCAAGCCACATTCCTGGGAGCCATTATTTCGCGAAAGGATCGAAAGCTTCTGCAGCTAGAAGGTCGCATTTAAGATTCGGAGAGAGGCTTCCGGACCAAAAAGAAGTAGTTCGGCGTGAAGATCCCCTCCCTGGACAAATAAGATGGAGCGCAAAGTGAATACAATGAGAATTATTATATCTACCAGCAAAATAAGATCAAAAGCATCATGGAGATCATTATGATCTCTTTTCATGGGGGGAGGAGAAAGGTTCACTTTAACACTGAAGTCAGTGGGATGATTCATGATTGGTTATATCGGCTCGTACGTGGACGAGTTCAAACTCACATCAATGGCCTTCCGATGTATCACTATTGGGCTATTTCATGCGTGGACTAAAATTGTATATACGAACCTGTCTTCGTGCTTACGGTCGTACCACCATCAGAGTCCACACACCTTCATATCTCCAATGAGTTATATTTCATTAACAAAAACAATCCCCTTCTTAAACCACGAGGCCAAACCCAACACCCTTGCCCACCACAATCCTCTACCCCCCCTTCTCTTTCCACGACCCCCAACTCATTCTTGCAGTACCACCGTGCCCACAACGACTCCTATCCAACGCCCTTCCAACATAGTGCAATGAATTACAAATGGTGCTTTGTTTTCGTTCGAAGCGCAATCATACTCTTCTACACATGATTGCCCTAAAGAATAGTTTCAGGTACTCATCGACTCGACAACGTGAGAGTGATGAACTTTGAGGTATTGGGTCGAGTGGACTACCCTCCGCACTCAGGCCCTGTCGAACCTCCTTCGCAGCTTCGACCACCAGTGTTCCCCAATTGGAGTATCTAAGCCCCCATATGCTGAAACTCCGCGACAAACGTCGCACGAGCCTCATCCTCGAACCTTGATCAAATGTGCATTCCATGGGACCCATTGCCACGATTCACGATGTACTTGGGGAATATTCTATCCTCGCCAACTAGCAGACAACAATATTGATATGGGCTAGCCACGCCATATAGAGAACAAGAACACGAACAATAACTTGCATTGCATGAAATCGAAGATACAAACTTGAGAGAAGAGCTTCAGCCAAACACTCGGAGGCTGGGTCCTCCAAAATACTCCTCTCTCCGAAGAGAGCCCAAGAAGGCTCTGTTTGGCACGGCGGTAGCAGTCGTGAACGTGGTGGTTATGAACCGTCGTTCGTGAATGCCCTATGTCACCTATGAAACTTTATTCACTTTAATGTTCAAAACTAGTTTTCTTTTCTTGGAGGCGGTCATAACCATTGTCGTGCCAAACATATATTCTATGACGATGACGTTTTTTTCCAAACTCACCGGAGCAAAAATGCCGAGCCAAACAGAGCCTAAGACTCCAAAGCTCACAGCCTAAGGGGCTCCTTATATAGATGGAGACCCCACTATAGGACAAGGACACTATATGCCGAAATACATAAAAGGCAATTACATAATTAATTGCGAAATATAAAATAATCCATAAAATTCGTTGCATCTCTAGGGGAGCTCTCGTGTCGTCCGAGCGCGCGTCTGCAAGACCTATACATATCAAATATCTTTATGCAAGTGGACCCTTGCTCCATTATGACAAACTTCTACACTCCAACATAGTGACATAGATGCGATTTTGGGAATACTTGGTTACAAACCCCAGGAGATGTTGACTCTGGCCATGTCCTCCGCCTTGCAAGGCTAAGACATGACTGGCAAGGCGATATTTCCCTCACATGCACCCTAAAAATCCTCAAGACTATCAACACAATTAGGCAGATGCACTTTAAAGCGCCATTGAGGCACGTCACCCAACTCCTGTCTAGCCTCTAGCGCACCCTTCAATCATTGTCCTGTAGGGCATACTAGCCCCTGCACAACCCTCCACAAACCCTTCCAACCAGCTATTCAGTAGCCGAACACCCTTCTAGCGCCTGACATCCTTAGGCTCTGTTTGGGACAGCTTATGCTGATGAAAAAGTTGTTTATCGAATAAAGCTGATTGAATGGAGTTGTTATAAAAGCAGTGATGAGTAAGTTGCAGACTGTTTGGACAGTTTGTGCATAATTGATCGAAAAGATTTTTTATTTATTTATGTTGTTAACTGACATCTTGCGATGCTAGCCCTTCGATGGGATGAGAGGAAAGGAGGAATCGCGAGGGCCAGCGACGGGTTTTAGCGAGCGCCTAGGGTTTTTTTAAGAGATACGCGCTTATGGGAACCCGTAAGCTGAACCCGGACAACTGATGAAAAAACAGCTTATCAGTTATTTTAAAATAAGTGATTTTCTAACAACTGCACAAACAAACAACTGTAAAACTGCGTTTGCGTTTTGAATAGAGATTATCCATCAGCATAAGCTGTCCCAAACAGAGCCTGAACCACACTCCTCACCTCAGCTCCCCCAATCATGTACAGTCATCGGCCTTCTAGTGTCACCCAAACAACCTTTCTAACCCCTCCGTACTCTTTCCTAGCCACCCAAACAACCTTTCTAACCCCTCCGTACTCTTTCCTAGCCACCCGCTTAACTGAGCCGTACGCAATGCCATTCGATTGCAAACTCCACTGCGACCCAATAACATATATTTGATTTAGTTCTCTCCAGCTGCACTTGTACCACAAAAGACCCAAGTTCTCACTACAACAAGATACTGATGTAAACTATATAATTTATCTTTCACTTTGTGCTCCTTAGGTTTACATATCAATTTGCCCAATTTTTTTTTTGATCGCAACGACTAAGCTTGCCATACATATTTATTCTATTTATTATTATCTTTTTTCATCATTGTGTAGGTAAATTAGCGCGGACAACAAATTTTCATGTTTCGAAACCCTAATAATCATAAAGGTAAATAAAATGAAATCTCACTATAATACTTTCACTTTGATTACCATGGAAGTGTGCATGCACTACTTGATTCCAATTGGTGTCAAGAAGCTTGAATATTGGATTTTGTTCCTAGCTTACATTCATTTGGTTTCAGAGCCCGTTAACTCATTTCTATTGTGAATTAAGTTGTTAACTCATTCTTATTGTGAATTAAGTTGTTAACTCATTTCTATCAGAGCCGATTAACTCATTTTTCCTTGAATTAAAATTCAATATTTTTTGATCATGTCCTTCCAAGCACATGGACAATCGAGCAGGAAAACTAGAGGGTAGTGTTGATGAGATGACCCAGCAGATAAGGAAAATAATCCAACTAATGAAAATTCTAACCTTAAATATGGGAGATAAGTGGTATAAATGGATTACACACTATTATAAAAATATAAAAGCAACATCCACTAAAATCATGAATCCATGATCAATGTCTGTCTACCCATAGAAAACAACTTCAACCCTGAGAGCAAGGAAATCTGATGACTAGCTTTTAGTCGTCGTTTTTAGGTTAGTTTAGTTCAAATTCCCCTAGTTTTAATTATATTTCCTTTGCGTTTTATGTTTGTTAAGTTTTTATGTTGTTATGTATGTTATGTTTTAATTTCCCTTGTTATTATTTTATGATAGTTATCTAATGTTGTTATATTTAATCATGATTATGTTATGTTGTTATTTTATTTTGTTACGATATAAAACTAATTTTATTTTTTTATGTTGTAGGTTGGTGCAGCCCGAGCTTCCTTGTTGCAGCCCGAACTCAAGACAAGCAGCCCGAATCTCTCCATTTGGTGCCACCCGAGCCTCCACACATGGTGCAGCCCTCTACCAGCTCAAACCCGAGCCCCCCTCTCCATGGTGCAGCCCTCTTCAAGTGAAAACCGAGCAGCTCATGATGCAGCCTGCCACCTTTGCATGACACATGCATGGCCGAATCCTCCTCTCTCCTCTCTCCTCTTTTTCTTAAATGAATATCATTCCTCTCTCTCTCTCATTTACTCTCATTTCTCACTCTTCTATTCCCCATACATCCCCCCTTCTCCTCTTTATTTCCTTTTTAAATAACATGCATGCATGAGCCTCTCCCTCTCTCCTCCCATTAAAGGAAATTCATGCATTCTCCCATGCATGTGGCCGGCCACCCCTTGGTCTCCCTCCACTTCTTCAATGCTCTAGAACCTTCCCCTCCATCTATAAAAGGAGCCCACCCCTCATGCTTTGGGGGAACTTTTTGGCAAGAGAGCAAGAGAGAGATCAAGAGAGTTTTAGTTCCTTTTTTTATAAAGCTTTTATTTTTCATGTTTTGTACTCTTTTTCTTTAAGAATATTATTGTCATTTTGATTTTGCTATTGTACTCTTTAACTAATAAAAATGCAAGCTTTCTTTTCTATCTTCGTCTCAACTTCCATTATGCGTAACTAATTTCCGTTAACGTTTGATCATGAGGATCCATGAAATGAGATGAGATTTCTCTTTATTTCTTAGTTTTATTTTTGTTAGATCATTTCTCGATCCTTCTTTGATTCACCTCGCGTCGACTCCGTATTTCCAGTATACGGTAGTAGGCTTTTGATCTCATTCCATAGAAGTCGAGAGACTCGTTGATTTGAAAGATCACTCAAGGAATGAATGAGTTGCACGCAATCCTAGAGATAGGACGACGTAAATCCTCCGGATTGGAGTCAAATCCAATAGTGCAGATCATTTCAATAATGCAACTTTAGACCTTTTTGATTTGTAAAGAGATTCGGTCAAATCGTCTAGAAGTTAGGAGATTTAATGCTCTAGCGAGATTTTATCTTATTTACGGATCCGTCACGGTCGAGTTTGGTTTGCAATTATAAAACTAAATTTTTATCCTTCTCATCTCTTTTCATGGTGAATCATTGATCGGACGCTATTTCTCTTAATCTGTTTTATCATCTTTATATCAGCTTAAATCTTCTCAAAAAAAATTCCCAAAACCACAACAATCGTACGGTAGGATAATAGTTGAAAGCGTGAGTAGTAATACTTGACAGCCCCGTGTCTTAAATACGACCTTGGTACTACAATTCGATAGGTACACTTGCCTCTTCGGGTTGATAGTCAATCTTAATCACCAAGTTTTTGGCGCCGTTGCCGGGGACATTTGTCAATATTAAGAAAACGCCGTCGCTATTACTTCTACAAAAAATCCAAAAAAATTAATTATTATACAATCAACCCACATCATCGTTTTTCTACCCCACCTATATTCCTGGAAAGGACGTTTTGGGCTTGAATTCCCATCACAGCCTCTAGTACCGCTGCAAACCCCTCACAGGGCAGATCTCGGGAAGTCCAGGACTAATATAATCCGCTTAAAAAAAAAGACAGAAAAAAAAATCATTATCATTTTTATTTTTGGTTTTTCACTTTCAGTTATTTTCCCTCTTTCCCTTTTCTTCCTACTAGTGCATGACTCGTAGTAGCTCTTCGAGTAATCCTGATATTTATTTTGATCCAGAGATCGAGCGCACCCTTTGGCAGCCCCTTCGTACTCGTGATCAGGATTTACATATAGATCTCGAAGAGTCGAGCGGAGACACAACCACAGAAAATATGGGTGAGCCCAATCCAGATGAAGTCCAGCAACGGACCATGTCCTATTATGCTCGGCCTAACCTGGAGGGTACAGAATCAAGTATTGTCCACCCTGCTGTAGCAAACAATAATTTTGAACTTAAGCCTTGCATCATCCAAATGGTGCAACAACATGTGCAGTTCGACGGATTACAAGATGAAGATCCGAACTTGCATATTGCGAGCTGTTAGACTATTATTTTATTTCCTGTTTTAAATGGTGTAACCTCTCTATATAAAGAGGGACTTATTATTGAAACGCAATAATAGTTCTTTTTTCCCGATTCAACATGGTATCAGAGGGCCCGTAACCTAACCTCTCGATCCCGTCGCTCTCGATCCCGTCGGCTCCGCTTCCGCCTCCGCGCGCCCGCTCCCGCTTCCGCCTGCGCACCCGCTCCCGCTCCCGCTCCCTCTTCTTCGTTCCCGTTCCGGACCGAGCGACAGCCAGCCCTTCTTCGTCTCCCGACCGCGACAGCCAGCCAGAAGAAGCCGCGCGTCTCCCGCTCCCTCTTCTTCGTCTCCAGCCAGAAGAAACCTGCTCGCTCCTTCTTCTCTCTGCTAATGGCGCCGGCGTTATGCTCCTGAGATGCTCTTCTCCGGCGCCACCTGCCCTCGTGGTGTTTGACTGAATGGATGTTCTTGCGTCTTGATGCCCTAATTTCGTGGGCTTTCCCCTATACCGGATTTCTATTCCGGTTCTCTTTCTGATCCTCCACCGGATTTCTATTCCGGTTCTCTTGCTGCGCCATGGGATCTAGCGGATCGGATCCTTCCTCTCCATCCACCGGTGTTACTCCACCACCTACTTCCGGTGGTCATCCTTCGTCGGCCTTCTACCGTGGAACCACTGATCACAATACCTCTCAGATCACTACTATCCGGCTTGATGAATCCAATTACCTTTCATGGTCTCGCTCTATCACCCTGGCGCTCAAAAGTCGGCGCCTCTTTGGCTATGTCTCCGGTCATGTTCGGGAACCGGATAGGACTTCTCCTGAGTGGCCCCAGTGGGAGTCCGAGAATTCCTTGGTCATGTCTTGGCTCACTAATTCGATGCAGGAGTCCATTGCTCGCAATTACCTATTTCTGGACAATGCCACTGATATTTGGCGTCGTGCGGAGTCTACTTACTCACGCCGTGGCAATGCTGCTCAAATCTTCCAGTTGCGCCGCAAAATCTGTTTACTCCGGCAGGGTGATCGTCCTCCTTCAGCATACTACTTGGAGTTCACGCAGCTCTACCAAGAGTATGATCATTTTGATCCTCTTGTCTTTGCTTGCCCTATTGATGCCGCAATGGTTCGAGCCCGGGATGACCGCAATCGCATATTTGAATTTCTCCATGGATTGCACCGCGACTTCGATCAGATCAGTGTTCAGATTCTGGGACGCCCACAGATACCCTCTCTCCCTGAGGTGTACAGCTTAGTGCAGCAGGAATTTGATCGCCGTCAGACTCTCCTTCCTGATTCCGTGCCAGAGAGCTCTGCCCTTGCCGCTTCTACCCCCTCTCTTCTCGGGATGCGTCCATCACGTGACACCAAGCCGAAGAGTACTGATAAGGACCACCTCCTATGTGATTATTGTGGTAAGAATCGTCACACTCGGGATACCTGCTTCCGACTTCATGGGTTCCCTACCCCAAGAGGGGGTGCTCCACCTCGCGGTGGTCGGGGTTCTGGACGCTTCTCAGGCCGTCATGCTGCTCCTCGTGCGGCCCATCTGACTGATGCTGCTGCCGATATCTCTCAGGGCTACTCTGTTACTGATGCCTCTGCCACCCTTGGTGGCTTCACTGCGGACGAGATGTTGGCTCTCCGACGCATGATGCAGGGCCTTTCTGCCGAGCCTTCTGCCTCTTCCTCCTACGCTCACATGGGACTGCCAGGTGCTCATTCTGCTGTTTCTCCTACCTCCACCCAATGGGTCATTGACTCTGGGGCCACGGATCATATGACCGGGTCCTCTACAGGTTTTGTTTCTTATACTCCTCTCTCTGGCCGTGACAAGGTGAGCATTGCTGATGGTTCCCTTTCCTCTATTGTCGGAAAGGGCACCATCCCCTGCTCCTCTCTTACCTTGTCCTCTGTTCTTCATGTTCCCACATTTACTCGTAACCTTCTTTCAATTAGTCACTTAACTAACTCCATGCATTGTTCTGTGACCTTTCTTCCGTCTTCTTGTGTTTTTCAGGACCTGACGACGGGGAAGGTGATCGGCTCTGGTAGCATGGTGAATGGTCTCTATGTGCTTGACTCTGGCGCACCTCCATCTACTCTCGCTCTCCATTCCAGCACTATCCACCCATTGTACTCCTGGCACTGTCGCCTAGGACACCCCTCTATCCCTGTTATGAAGTTGTTGTTTCCTACTTTGTCTACTGCTATTTTTGAGGGTTTTAACTGTGATGTCTGTAGTTTAAACAAACATATCCGTACTTCATTTAAGCATGTTTCGTTACCTAGTTCTATTCCTTTTGCTATTATTCATACGGATGTCTGGGGCCCATGTCAGGTTCCTTCCATTTCAGGTTGTGTGTGGTTTGTTATGTTCATTGATTGCTTCTCTCGTACTACTTGGTTGTATTTGATGCGCCACAAGAGTGATGTGTTTTCTATTTTTCGCCGATTTCATAATATGATCTCCACCCAGTTTCAATGCAACATTAAAATTCTCCGTAGTGACAATGGCCGCGAATACATTGATGCGCAGTTTGAACACTATCTTGCTGATCATGGCATTCTTCACCAGACTACCTGTGCTTATTCCCCCGCACAAAATGGTGTTGCTGAGCGAAAAAATCGCCATCTCCTGGAGGTTGCTCGGTGTCTATTATCCACCATGCATCTTCCAAAATTTTATTGGGGCGATGCTGTTCTTACTGCTGCATACCTCATCAATCGTATGCCCACACGTGTCCTTGGGAATTCTACCCCCCTTGCTACTCTCCATCTACCACCTACCCGGCTTCCCTCTAGGGTGTTTGGTTGCGTTTGCTTTGTTCATATACACCACCCTCGCCCGTCCAAACTTGATCCTCGCGCTCTCAAGTGCGTCTTTATTGGATACTCACCGACGCAAAAGGGGTACAAATGTTTTCACCCTCCGTCAAGGAAAGTGTTTGTCAGTATGGATGTCACATTCCGTGAATCCGAGTCCTATTACCCTCCGGCTGCTGCCACCTCCACCATACACCCCCCTTCGGGTGTCTCCTCTGTTCCTCTACCTATACCTCCATCGTACCACTCACTTCAGGGGGAGACTCCAGTGGAAGTGAGCTCTCCTATACTCGAGGTGAGCTCCTCTCCTACGCCTCAGCAGGATCCACCTGCACCTCCGCCCTTGCAGGTATATACCCGGCGTGTAAAGAGAACAAGCACACAAGATCCAGCTATGCTACCAGAACAGTCAGTGGATCCTGACTCAGGGCCTTCTGATCCTCCAATTGCCATTCGAAAAGGTATCCGGTCTTGTACTCGCCATCCTCTATCAAATTATGTATCTTATGATTCTCTTTCTACTTCCTACAAGACTTTTGTCTCTTCCCTTGCTGCTTTCTCCATACCTGTATCGTGGCAGCAGGCTCTTGAGGTTCCTATGTGGCGTGAGGCGATGGTTGAGGAAATGAAAGCTCTCGAGAAGAACCATACGTGGGATTTAGTCCCTCTTCCCCACGGGAAAAAACTTGTCGGGTGCAAGTGGGTGTTCTCGGTGAAACAGAACCCCCAAGGAATTGTTGAGAGATGTAAAGCGAGGTTGGTTGCAAGGGGTTATACACAAACCCATGGCATCGACTATCAGGAGACGTTTGCCCCGGTGGCCAAGATGAATACAGTCAGAGTCTTACTATCCGTTGCTGCTTGCAAAAATTGGGACATGTTACAGCTGGATGTGAAGAATGCCTTTCTTCATGGTGACTTGGAAGAGGAGGTCTATATGTCTCTCCCTCCAGGTCTTGCTCCAGTTAATGCTGGGGGAAAAGTATGCAGGTTGGTAAAGGCTCTATACGGGCTGAAGCAGTCCCCGAGAGCATGGTTTGGTCGCTTCCACAAGACTATGGTGTCGTTTGGATATAGTCAGAGCAACGCCGATCATACGCTGTTCATCAAACATAGGCTTGGGAAAATTACTGTTCTCATTGTGTATGTTGATGATATTGTCATAACAGGTGATGATGTGGAGGAAATTCAGAATTTGAAGGCAAAACTAGCAAGGGAGTTTGAGGTCAAGGACCTGGGAAAACTTAGGTACTTCTTGGGAATTGAAGTTGCTAGATCTAAGCAGGGGATATTTGTCTCTCAGCGGAAATACACGTTAGATCTTCTTGAAAAAATGGGGATGAGCGGATGCAGACCAGCTGACACTCCGATTGAAACAAATCACCGACTGGGGCGTGATGATGGAGGGGATATTGAAGATATATCAGGATTCCAGAGATTAGTGGGGAGGTTGATATATCTGTCCCATACTCGTCCAGATATCTCCTATGCGGTGAGCGTGGTGAGTCAGTACATGCACGCTCCTAAGACCCGACATATGGATGCTGCACACAGGATTCTACGGTACCTCAAGTCTTCACCAGGAAGGGGTATCCTGTTTACTCAAAATACTGATCTAAAGATTGAAGTCTATACCGATGCTGATTGGGCCGGGTCTGTTGACGACAGGCGATCTACTTCTGGATACTGCTCTCTTGTTGGAGGCAACCTTGTCACCTCGAGGAGCAAGAAGCAACAAGTTGTGGCGCGATCCAGTGCTGAGGCCGAATTTAGAGCTATGGCCCAGGGGGTCTGTGAAGGTTTATGGCTTCGGGCTTTACTGAGGGATCTTGGCCTTATGGAAGAAGGGCCTATCCGGCTGTATTGTGACAACAAGTCAGCCATCAGTATCGCACACAATCCCGTCCAACATGACCGGACAAAACACATTGAGGTGGATCGGCACTTTATCAAGGAAAACATTGAAAGAAGAATTGTGTGTACACCCTTTGTGCCCTCCAACAGGCAGCTAGCAGATATTCTCACCAAAGGGCTGAATGGGAACATATTTAGCAAGATTGTGGACAAGTTGGGCATGATAGATATCTTCCGCCCAACTTGAGGGGGAGTGTTAGACTATTATTTTATTTCCTGTTTTAAATGGTGTAACCTCTCTATATAAAGAGGGACTTATTATTGAAACGCAATAATAGTTCTTTTTTCCCGATTCAACACGAGCTTTATCGAAATCTGCGATACTTTTAAGATAAATGGCGTGAGCGATGATGCGATTAGATTAAGACTTTTTCCGTTTTCCTTAAGGACTAAAGCTAAACAGTGGTTGAGTTCTCTTCCTAGAGGTTCCATCACCACATGGGCTCAATTGACTGAAAAGTTCTTATCCAAATATTTTCCGCCCGGCAAAACTGCAAAATTAAGAACTGATATTTGTACTTTTAGTCAAATCGATTCTGAGACACTCTATGACACTTGGGAGAGGTATAAGGAACTTTTGAGACGCTGCCCTCATCATGCTCTGCCTGTATAGTTACAGGTCCAGATATTTTATAATGGGCTAAATCAAGCAAACAAGCAAATGATAGACGCCGCATCCGGTGGTTCTTTGAACCGAAAAACTCCGGAGGGCGCTCTTGAGCTTATCGAGGATATGGCGATGAACACCTATCAGTGGAATACGCCTAGGTCTCGCCCAAATAAACCTACAGGTATGTACGAAGTGGACTCCGTATCACAACTGGCGCTTCAAGTAGAGATGCTGAACAAGAAAGTAACGGAGATGACTGCTGCCTCCGCCATTCAGGTACATGAACACGCAAATGCTGCTGCTGCCGAGCAGGTGGATTATCTGGGGAACATACCCAAGCCTGCTCAAAATAATTTTTCTAATTTTTCTGCTCCTGGTTTTAATGCTGCGTCTAATTCATATCACCCTGGATGGCGTAACCATCCTAATTTTTCGTGGAGTAATCCCGCAAACGCCGCACGTCCACCACATGATTTCACTCCACCACCACCACAAAATCAAAATCAAAATTTTCCAAAACCTCCATCTTTGGAGGAAATGCTTTCTAAATATATAAATTCGAATGAGGCGACCATTAGAAACTTAACAGGGTCGATGAAAAATCTTGAAACCACGGTCGGCCAACTAGTTAAGGCTATCTACGAGAGACCACCTGGGACTCTTCCCTCAAATACTGAGCCAAACCCAAGGGAACACGCGAAAGCGATCACTCTTCGGAGCGGCAAAGTAGTCCACGAGCCCACCACAAGGGAAGAGCCAGAGGTGAGGGCCTCTCCTGCTGCTGAACCGACTGTTGTTGCGATAGAAAATGAAAAAGAAGAGATTGTTTTAGAAAAAGAGAAACCTATGTTTCAAATGAATGAAGTTTTAAAAGAATTTCCTCCGCCGCCCTACCCCGCTAAGCTTAGGAAAGATAAGCTAGACGACCAGTACCAACGTTTTCTGGAAATGTTTAAGCAAATCCACATTAACTTACCCTTTCATGAAGCAATTAGTCAAATGCCTAAGTACGCTAAATATCTTAAAGATTTGCTAACAAACAAAAAGAAACTGAAAAATTTATCTCATGTAACGTTAAATGAAGAGTGTTCGGCGGTTATTAAAAATACTAATCTCCCTAAAAAGATAAAAGATCCGGGCAGCTTTTCTATTCCATGTGTTTTTGGTGATCTTTCCGTAAAAGACGCGTTAGCGGATCTAGGTGCGAGCATCAACTTGACGTCGTTTTCTTTGTTTAAGAAGTTAGGATTGGGCACTCTAAGCCCTACACGTATGAGTATCCAATTAGTTGATCGGTCGGTCAAGTATCCACTAGGAATTATTGAAGACGTATTAGTAAAGGTCGACAAATTCATCTTCCCAGTGGATTTTGTCATTCTCGATATCAAAGAGGACGTCGAGGTCCCTCTTATCCTTGGTCGTCCCTTCCTAGCCACGTCTCGAGCAGTTATTGATGTAAGTAATGGGAAGCTATGTCTTCACGTGGGCGATGACGAGGTCACATTTTCAATTAATGACGCAATGAAACATCCTTTGAAAAATGATGACTCGTGTTTCTTTCTTGATGTTTTAAATGAAGACTCCTCCCTTTCTCTTTCAAACATCTCTTCAAATGAATTTTCTTCTTCGATTTCTGAAATGTCTCCAACTCTTTTTGAGGACACGGCCATGTCCATACAAACTAATTTTGAAAATGAACCTGTTTTTCGACGATTTTTTTTTGAAAATCTGACTTTTGAAAAAGAAAAAGTTTTAAAAAATTCTTACGATGAACCACCCTCTCTTGAACTCAAACCACTCCCCGATCATCTTAAGTACGCTTTTTTAGAAAAAAATTCTAAATTGCCCGTTATAATCTCGGCTTTTCTTTCTCAATCCGAGAACGATCAACTGATCGAAGTGCTACAAAAGCATCGTCGAGCTATAGCGTGGCAAATTTCCGACATTTCTGGCATAAGCCCTTCTTTTTGCACCCACAAAATTTTTGTTGAAAATGATTCAAAAACTGTAATCCAACCTCAACGTCGTCTTAATCCAAACATGAAAGAGGTCGTAAAGGGAGAGGTGCTTAAGTTGTTAGATGCGGGGATAATTTATCCAATCTCAGATAGTAAGTGGGTTAGTCCCGTTCAGGTTGTGCCTAAAAAAGGGTGGGATCACGGTAGTAGCAAACGAGAATAACGATTTAATCCCGACTAGGACGGTAACGGGATGGAGAATGTGTATCGATTATCGTCAGCTTGATGACGCCACTCGTAAGGATCATTTTCCCCTCCCTTTTATCGATCAAATTTTAGAACGTTTATCTGGGCATAGTTTTTATTGCTTTCTCGACGATCTCTCGGGGTATTTCCAAATCCCTATCGCACCCGAGGACCAAGAGAAGACAACATTTACTTGCCCTTTCGGAACTTTCGCTTACCGTAGGATGCCTTTCGGCCTTTGCAACGCACCTGCTACCTTTCAGAGGTGTATGTTGGTCATTTTCGATAAATATGTAGAAAATATAATGGAAATATTTATGGATGACTTTTCTGTTTTTGGTGATTCGTTTTCGTTATGTTTAGAAAATTTGGCTAAGGTTTTAGAACGCTGCGAAGAAACAAACTTAGTTTTGAACTGGGAGAAGTGTCATTTTATGGTACGAGAAGGTCTAGTTCTAGGTCACAAAATTTCTGCTAAGGGAATCGAGATCGATCAAGCTAAGGTCGAGGTGATCGAAAAACTGCCGCCGCCTACGAACATTAAAGCGATTAGAAGATTTCTAGGCCACGCGGGGTTTTATCGGCGTTTTATTAAGGACTTTTCAAAAATCACCAAGCCTCTAACCCAACTTTTGGAAAAAGACATTCCTTTTAATTTTGACGAATCATGTTTAACTGCTTTTGAATTAATAAAATCTAAATTAATTAATGCTCCGATTATGATTGCTCCGGTCTGGGATTTGCCGTTTGAAATAATGTGCGATGCGAGTAGCTATGCGGTAGGTGCGGTGCTAGGATAACGGATTGATAAAAATTTTCACCAAATCTATTACGCTAGCAAGACTCTTAACTCGGCGCAAGAAAACTACACAACAACTGAAAAAGAACTTTTAGCAATTATTTTCGCTGTTGATAAATTCCGACCGTATATTACGCTTTCCAAAGTTATAGTTTTTACGGATCATTCCGCCTTGAAGTACCTCCTTTCTAAACCGGACGCCAAGCCGCGTCTTATTCGCTGGATCCTCTTACTTTAAGAATTCGACTTGGAGATCCGGGATAAGAAAGGAGCGGAAAACTTAGCGGCTGATCATCTTTCTCGTCTTGAAAATCCTGAAATAGGAACTTTAAATGAAAATTTTCTTAGTGACTCTTTTCCGGATGAGCAAATCTTAAATGTTTCCTCTTCTACCCCCTGGTTTGCCGACCTGGCCAATTATCTTGTGGCCCGTGTCCTCCCAAAAGAGTACTCGTCTCAGCAAAAGAAGAAATTCTTTTCTGAGTTGAAGTATTATTTTTGGGAGGACCCCTTTCTATTTCGCATTTGTGCGGATCAGGTGGTAAGAAGATGCGTTTCCCGGGAAGAAGGATATAAAATTTTAAAGCATGTTAATGAAGGTCCACCTGGCGGGCATTATCAAGCAAACCACACCGCCCACAAAGTACTTAGCGCTGGCTTTTATTGGCCAAGCATATTCAAAGATGCTCAAATCTTTGTGAGCGGATGTGATCGATGCCAACGGACCGGAAACATCTCTAATAAAAATGAAATGGAACAAAATTATTTCCTTGAATGTGAGGTTTTTGATTTATGGGGCATCGACTTTGCGGCCCGTTTCCTTCAAGTGTAGGTAATAAATATATTTTAGTCGCGGTAGACTATGTTTCTCGTTGGGCAGAGGCCCAAGCTCTTCCAAGTAATGATGCCCGCGTTGTGATTTCCTTTTTGAAAAAATTGCTTTCTCGTTTTGGTTTCCCTCGAGCGATCGCTAGTGATAGGGGAAGTCATTTTTGCAACGCCCAACTCACTAAAGTTTTAACTAAATATGACGTTACGCATAAACTTTCCACCGCTTATCACCCTCAAACTAACGGTCAGGTTGAGGTAGTCAATCGGGAACTCAAAAAATATTAGAAAAAACTGTTTCTACTTCTCGCAAAGATTGGTCCTTAAAATTAGGCGATGCTCTTTGGGCCTATCGGACGGCGTACAAGACTGCTATCGGTTGTACTCCCTTCCGATTAGTTTATGGAAAATCATGTCATCTCCCGGTAGAAGTTGAACACCGCGCATATTGGGCACTAAAATTTTTTAATTTTGATCCGCACTCAAGTCGGCGAGCATAGAAAAAATCAATTGAATGAACTCGACGAGTGGCGAACGTTTGCTTATGAAAATAATAAGCTTTATAAAGAACGTACGAAATTTTATCACGATAAGAACTTACGCCACCCTAAAACGTTTAAACCAGGCGATCAAGTTCTTCTCTTCAATTCACGTTTACGTCTTTTCCCGGCAAACTTAAGTCTCGATGGTCTGGACCATTTACGGTCAAAGAGGTTTCTCCGTACGGCACCGTTTTAATTTCGCACCCGGATAAGGGTGAATTTAAAGTGAATGGTCATCGACTAAAATTATATTTTTCTAATGATTTGGTGTCTCCTGAAAAGGAATAAGTTTTATTAATTTCGTGATTGTTATCTTTTTGTGGAACTATGTTTTTAATTGGAACTTTTATTATGGACCTTATTATTATCAAACTTTTTATTCGAACATTATGTATTATTTAAATAAGAACAATCTTGGGATCTTGCCCAAGTTCTTTGTCTGCATTTATTTTTGTATTGTGTTCTTCCTCCCGGTGGCCCAAATGCTTCAAAATTCGTGATTGCCGCTCCAACGTTGTTGATTTCAAGAAGGATCAAATCATACATGTTGATGATCAAGTCACTAAAGTGCAAGCATGGGGGAGCGACATCCGCACTCGGCCTCACAAACCCGGGGAAGTCCTGTTTTTTTTAGTTATTATTTACTGCATTTCTTGTCTTTCCCTATCTCTTCCTCTTTCTCGTTTTCTTTTTCATTGGGGACAATGAAAAACTTAAGCATGGGGGAGGGTTTTGTTAATTTCTTTCCTTTTTCCCTTCAAATTTTTTTTTGTTAATTTCTTTCCTTTTTTCCTTTCAAAAAAAAATTTGAAAACAAAACAAAAATTGGAAAAAAAAAGTATTACTATAGAAGTACTATTTCTCTTCTTAGCTTTATGAAAAAATAAAAAATAAAAAAAAAATCAGAAAATCTATTAATCAAAACAAAAAATTATTTCCTATCTTTATTTTTATGCGTCTTTTAGTGGTGTGCATGCCCGAGCGGTACTTTAGTTCAAGCAGAATTTCTTCGAAATAGGTTTCCTAAATCTATTATTTTTACATAATTTAGTTTTACTATTTTCTAATTCTTAAATATAGGCATCCGTTTTTACGTTCTAAGTTAGCAATTTGTGGTTTTTCTTTTTATTCGGCTTAGTTGCGTACGAATGGTTGCTAGATAATATTATCTATTTTCATTATGGATAAATTCTTTCTTGGTGTCTAGAACTTGCCTCAAACGACTCTCGAAACATTTGCACGGTTCTTCACGAACTTTAGAAATGATTTAGGCCACCTTTTGACCCGTTTTGAGCTTATTTGCCCACCCAAAAATTTTACCGTTGTTTAAACAATTTTGGGCCTTTTTTCCGTTCCTTTTGTTCACCCCCACCAAATTTCACCAAGGCTAAAATTCCCTTCCCAATCGCACTAAATTTTTGAGCTAAAATTTCATTTGTGATAGGATTTTTCTTCCCATACCGGACTATATGGGTTATGTTGTTGTTTATAGGATTTTTCTTGTGTTTTGGCGACTTGTTTTTCTTGCATATTTTGGTGAAAAGGAAGAAAAAAAATTATATTGAAAATTTTGAAAAAAAAAATTGAGAACATGTTACAAAGAGAAGAAAATTTCTTGTTGGCCAAGTTCAAAAAAAATATATATATTGTTGAAAAAATTATTGTGATGGCCTATTCTAAAAGTTGAAATCATCGCATTTGCCTTTTTTTCTTTTGTTTAGAAGCATCATGAAAAATATCCTATGATTACCATTTGTTTTTAGCTCATCCTTGGTTTAGTGTGATTTCGACCGCCACGTTTATCTTTGCTATTCCATATCCTAATCCTTTACCTAATCCAAGCTAAATTACCTATAAAAGTCATGTTGATCTTTAGAACGTGTCGCCAACTTGTGTAGTGGAGAGAGTGTGAACGGGCAAGCCTATGGACACCATCATTGATGGATTTCTTTGGAGGTTATCTTGACGTGATTATGCGATAATTGTTATTTTAGCAACCTAGTAGTTTGTTCAACGCACCGTTTATTTAGAAACTCTACTATTGTCTTTCTTACCTTCTTAATTTTTGGATGCTTTGTTTTAAGAATTTTGAAATACGCAAACATTCCCTATGTTCTAATAATATTTTTAGATTTCCATTTTCAAGTTTTTTATTTTTGGACTTCTCACCCTACTAGTTGCTAGCATAGAAGTTAGGATAGCTTAATTTTTCATGTTTTGATTTTCTTAGTATTTGAAACTCCAAGTTGTTGTCATCTCTCTTTCCAATTATAATTCCATTTGCTTGGGGATAAGCAAACTCTTAAGCATGGGAGAGTTTGATGACTAGCTTTTAGTCGTCGTTTTTAGGTTAGTTTAGTTCAAATTCCCCTAGTTTTAATTATATTTCCTTTGCGTTTTATGTTTGTTAAGTTTTTATGTTGTTATGTATGTTATGTTTTAATTTCCCTTGTTATTCTTTTATGATAGTTATCTAATGTTGTTATATTTAATCATGATTATGTTATGTTGTTATTTTATTTTGTTACGATATAGAACTAATTTCATTTTTTATGTTGTAGGTTGGTGCAGCCCGAGCTTCCTTGTTGCAGCCCGAACTCAAGACAAGCAGCCCGAATCTCTCCATTTGGTGCCACCCGAGCCTCCCCACATGGTGCAGCCCTCTACCAGCTCAAACCCGAGCCCCCTCTCCATGGTGCAGCCCTCTTCAAGTGAAAAACCGAGCAGCTCATGGTGCAGCCCGCCACCTTTGCATGACACATGCATGGCCGAATCCTCCTCTCTCCTCTCTCCTCTTTTTCTTAAATGAATATCATTCCTCTCTCTCTCTCATTTACTCTCATTTCTCACTCTTCTATTCCCCATACATCCCCCCCTTCTCCTCATTATTTCCTTTTTTAAATAACATGCATGCATGAGCCTCTCCCTCTCTCCTCCCATTAAAGGAAATTCATGCATTCTCCCATGCATGTGGCCGGCCACCCCTTGGTCTCCCTCCACTTCTTCAATGCTCTAGAACCTTCCCCTCCATCTATAAAAGGAGCCCACCCCTCATGCTTTGGGGGAACTTTTTGGCAAGAGAGCAAGAGAGAGATCAAGAGAGTTTTAGTTCCTTTTTTTATCAAGCTTTTATTTTCCATGTTTTGTACTCTTTTTCTTTAAGAATATTATCGTCATTTTGATTTTGCTATTGTACTCTTTAACTAATAAAAATGCAAGCTTTCTTTTCTATCTTCGTCTCAACTTCCATTATGCGTAACTAATTTCCGTTAGCGTTTGATCATGAGGATCCATGAAATGAGATGAGATTTCTCTTTATTTCTTAGTTTTATTTTTGTTAGATCATTTCTCGATCCTTCTTTGATTCACCTCGCGTCGACTCCGTATTTCCGGTATACGGTAGTAGGCTTTTGATCTCATTCCATAGAAGTCGAGAGACTCGTTGATTTGAAAGATCACTCAAGGAAAGAAGGAGTTGCACGCAATCCTAGAGATAGGACGACGTAAATCCTCCGGATTGGAGTCAAATCCAATAGTGCGGATCATTTCAATAATGCAACTTTAGACCTTTTTTATTTGTAAAGAGATTCGGTCAAATCGTCTAGAAATTAGGAGATTTAATGCTCTAGCGAGATTTTATCTTATTTACGGATCCGTCACGGTCGAGTTTGGTTTGCAATTATAAAACTAAATTTTTATCCTTCTCATCTCTTTTCATGGTGAATCATTGATCGGACGCTATTTCTCTTAATCTGTTTTATCATCTTTATATCAGCTTAAATCTTCTCAAAAAAAATTCCCAAAATCACAACAATCGTACGGTAGGATAATAGTTAAAAGCGTGAGTAGTATTACTTGACAGCCCCGTGTCTTAAATACGACATTGGTACTACAATTCGATAGGTACATTTGCCTCTTCGGGTTGATAGTCAATCTTAATCACCAAAATCCCAATCCTAGAAATCAGATGTAGGAGTGAAATTAGGCGTTAAAGATTTTGAGGGTAGACTAGAACCCGAGTGTTATCTAGAGTGTGGCTATAGGATGGACCGTTTTATGGCCTAGAAACAAATGCCCATAAATAAACAGGTCGAGTACGCCACCCTTTGGTTAACTGGATTTTCCATAGTATAGTGGTGCTAGTTAGAGCACTCTAAATTTAAGTTACTACCACCTATTACGACATGAGTATAATTTAAGACACAATTGTATAACAGGTATGTACCCTAAACTACTTACCATCACTATCGCAGATTTCATAACCTCTAACAGGATATGTTATCTATGGATGAGTATACGAATGAGTTGCTCAACCTCCAATCCCGACTCAGCATTCGAGATGACAACAACATGACTATATCTTATTACCTGAATGAGAAATGATACTTGATCAAGAACTATCTACCATTGCACTATTACCAAGGCTTAGGATAGGTTTAGGGCAGAGCTCGTCGAGTAGAGTCCTTACAGAAGTAGGCTTTTGAGACGAGGTTTACTAATAGACCCTCATCTAGCACCACCCATGCTCCTGCCAATAATCACATAGTTCGCCCTCATCCGATTGTTCCCACAACGCCCTGACTTCTATCCATGCTCCACCATAACAAGAAGATTATAAGGCCTAGACCTAATTCTGGAACATTTCGATGCTTCAAATGTATGGAGCAAGTGGAAAATCCTTTGAGTGCTTACAATGCCACTTTGGGGCTATCACTGACTATAAGGAGTAAGGACAGATGAGAGTCAGAGTATGGAGCCTTCTAGACATACTCCAAGACCAGCCCTGAGTCCTAATCTAATAGTGGGGTCAAGGTTGAAGGAGAACAAGCTATTCATTCATTCTCTATATGTCGACACAATTTCATGAGGCTAGGGCCCCCGATAAGGATGACTGACTACAACAACAACACTCAAGCCTTTATCCCACTATAGTGGGGTCGGCTAATATGGATCCTTTGTTTCCATTGTGCCCTATTGTTAGTCATAATGTCACTAATGCCTAAGTGCATCATGTATTTCGTTATAGTTTCATTCCAAGTCTTTATTGGTCTACCCCTCTCCCGTTTAAAAAACCTAGTGACTAAACTTTCACAACGCCTAACAGGTGCCTCTAATGGTCTCCTTTGTACGTGTCCAAACCATCTTAGTCGAGCTTCTCGAATCTTCTCTGCTATTGGTGCCACTCCTGTTTTATCTCTGATACATTCGTTCCTAATTTTATCCAGTCTCGTGCGTCCACACATCCACCTAAGCATTCTCATCTCCGCAATTCCCATTTTTTTCTCATGTACACAATTCACTGCCCAACACTCAGAACCATAAAGCATCGCTGGTCTAATTGCAGTACGATAAAACTTACCTTTAAGTTTTAATGGTACTTTACGATCACATAAGATCCCTGACGCGCCTCTCCACTTCAACCAACCTGCTTGGATTCTATGTATCACATCTTTATCAACACCTCCATCTTTTGAACTATCGATCCAAAATATTTAAAGCACTCACTGCGGAAAATATCTTGATCACCCAACTTAATAACAAAGTCATCCGTCCTTCTTGCACTACTAAATTTAAGCTCCATATACTCCGTTTTTGCCCTGCTCAACCTAAAACCCTTCTTTTCTAAAGTGTCTCACAAAGATTCAAGTTTCGCGTTAACACCCTCGCGCGTCTCATCGACCAAAACGTTATCATCCACAAATAATAAACACCAAGGTATTGCTTGGTGGATATGTCTGGTGAGCTCATCTAAGATAAGGGTAAAGAGATAAGGGCTTAAAGCTGAACCTTGATGTAAGCCAACAGTGATACGAAATTCATGTGTTAATCCTCCTGATGTCCTCACCCTCGTCACTGAATTTGTATACATATCTTTGATTATGTCAATGTATGATACATTTACACCTTTCTTTTCTAAGACTCTCCATAAGATCTCTTTTGGAACTCTATCATAAGCCTTCTTAAGATCGATACACATCATATGCAAATCTTGTTTTCTTTCTCGATAATAGTCAATGAGTCTCCTCAAGAGATGTATAGCTTCCATGATCGACCGTCCTGGCATGAATCCAAATTGATTCTCCGAGATGCTAGTCTCTCGTCATACTCTTCTTTCTATTACTCGTTCACATGGTTTCATGGTATGATATTTGGGTATACTCAGAGCAATGTCGATCATACCATGTTTGTAAAACGCAGGCAAGGAAAACTGACTGCGTTGATTGTCTATGTGGATGATATTATCATAACTGGGGATGACATAGAGGAGATCAAAAATCTGAAGACAAGATTGGGTAGTGAATTTGAGGTAAAGGAACTCAGGAACCTCAAGTACTTCCTTGGCATTGAAGTTGCAAGATCCAAGCACGACATCTTTATCTCCCAGAGGAAGTACATCCTAGACCTGTTGGAAACAACGAGAATGAGTGGGTGTAGACCTGCAGACACCCTAATTGAAGCCAACCATAGATTGGGGAGAGATGGTGGAGAAGTTGTTGCAGATATCAATGGTTTTCAACGGCTTATAGGGAGGCTCATCTACCTATCCCATACTCGCCCAGATATCTCTTATGCTGTTGGAGTAATCAGTCAATACATGCATTCTCCAAAATCTCACCACTTGGATGCTGCCCACCGGATTCTTCGGTATCTTAAAACCTCTCCTGGGCGTGGCATCTTGTTTTCTCCCAACAAAGAATTAACCATTGAAGTATTCACAGATGCTGACTGGGCAGGGTCAGTTGATGACCGAAGATCTACTTCTGGATATTGTACTCTGGTTGGGAGAAATCTGATAACCTGGAGAAGTAAAAAACAACAGGTGGTTGTCAGGTCCAGTACCGAAGCTGAATTCAGAGTTATGGCCCATGGAATATGTGAAGGAATGTGGATTCATTCCCTTATGTCTGAACATGGCATTCAAGGCAAGGGTCCCATCCGTCTATATTGTGATAACAAGACGGCTATTAACATCGCGCACAATCCAGTTCAGCATGACCGTACTAAACATGTTGAAGTCGATCGATATTTCATCAAGGAGAACATAGTGAGTGGAGTTGTGAGCACTCTATTTATCCCATCTGATCAGTTGGTAGATGTCCTCACTAAGGGGTTGAGTTTTAGAGCATTTGGAAACATTATGTCCAAGTTGGGTTTGACAGACATCACAAGCCCAACTTGAGGGGGAGTGTTAGTGTGTCAAGTTTTATGTTTGGTTTTATTTTTCCTGTATTTGGTCACTCCTATATATAAAGGAGGTGACTCTTGGTTAATAGTAATTTGTTCCCGACTTGCAACAAGAAGTGACAAAGGATTCTCTCTCTCTAGCTGAAGTTTCTAAAGAAACTAAAAAATCCCTAATAAAACAATAATAGAAATGGTTAATGAGCACACATAGAGAGATATAGAGCATACACAGAAAATTTTCAACGTTCTCCTGAAAGCGAAGAGTTCAAAGCAAGAAAGTAGCAGAACTGCTCTAAAGAGGAATAAAAGATCATTTTTGATCTTTAACCAGAATCCACACTGTAATAACTTTCACAGAGATTAGCATCATCGGAGGCATTTTCATTGTGGAAAAACATAGTCAACAAATATCTGTTTGGAACTTTCTAAGAGTCTTCTTGGAAAAGACTCAGCATAATAGATGTGTTCGATCTGGGAATTTTAGTTGAAATCTTGATTGGATTGGGCTATTTTCAGTTGTTTATCCCAAGACTTCTGTATAAGTTGACAATCCAAGAGCAGGCTGCTATAAGTTATAAGTGCATTGGAGAGGGTTCCTACAGTTATGGAAGAGTGTACTACCGAGCATGAATAATCGCTATATATTTATGTGTCACTTGCTCTATAGATTACTTTTTATTTACTGCATCTTAAATCCAGTTTGATCTGAGGTTTAATTATTGTATTTGTTCCTGAGTATAAACTGTACTCTATTAACCCCACCCGTCTCTGAAGTGCATATAAGATTCCTACAGTTGTGGACGAGTGTACTACCCAGCATGAAGAACCACTATATATTTATGTGTCACTTGCTCTATAGATTACTTTTTATTTACTGCCTCTTAAATCCAGTTTGATCTGAGGTTTAATTATTGTATTTGTTCCTGAGTGTAAAGTGTACTCTATTAAGCCCCCCCCCCCCCCCCCCCCCCACACCCCCCCACCCCACCCCCTTTCTGAAATGCATATAATAGATCTCACACCTTCCATCTTTTAAAATTTCTATAATTTCATTCTCTTTGAATTTCCATTTCAAAGGGTTTGCAGGATACACTAGTTCAATAAGAGATTAACAAGATTTAATCATTTTCGTTGATCTTTTTTTTTCCTTTCACATCACGGCATGCCTAAGGTTCAATTTTCTCCAGACATACTCCAATAACCATAAATCTTAATCCAAATATTTTGGGTTGATTTTATGACTGATGATTCTCCATTCTTTCTTAAATAGTGTTGGGATACTAAACTAATACTACGTATTTCTTTGACCAATTTATACTCATATTACCTTTTGTCTACCACTTTTCATTCCTTCCGATACGAAGTATAATGTGCCTTCTATGTGCATTTGTTTAAGCTTCATTTAAGTTTACTTTCCAATATATTCAATAGATGCTTACTTCATTCATTCCTCGTGTATAATCATTCATCAGTTGTTACGAACCCGGAGCAACTCCTCCTAATTTCTACATCATAGGCGCAGGCATTCTCTTTACTTTCATGCTTACCTCAAGTTACTTGATTGTCAGTGACCATATTTCGTTAATCTCATTAAATATTCATTATGGGCACAAAGAAACATATAGTTTTGAAACAAACCTTCCACCATCTACCAGACCGTCTGCGGCTTTCTGTAAAAATGAGTAAACTCTAAGACTTCCTGCTGGAGCAAGCCGCGCATATTCTAGAGTCTTAACCTATAAAACAAAACAAAAAACTGCCTTCAATAATTTGAAAGAGGAAAATATAATTCTTCATTGTCAACAAATGTAATTTCTCACCATTATCCTTGTGAGGAAACGGCCTATAGCTGTCACGCGGAAGCTACTTAGGGAGAAATGGCGTGTATCCAAAGGCAAATACCATGGTACAGGTGAATCAACTGAAAGATCCTTCTCCCAAATTACCTTCAATAAATAAATTACTTATTAAAATATCCACCAGTTGCCATATTTATTGACTTTTTTAACCATCTGTATTTTACCTCAAATCCAGCTTGCTTTACGGCATCAAGGCATTGGTGTGTTGATCTTATGTCAGGAAGCCCATCACCAATCTCAATTTCAGCTTTTATCTTTTTATGACTCTCATTGTTGGGATTGTAATTATCAGTCATGCACCATTCATAAGCAGCAAAGCACTGCCCTGGCTTTAATACCCTATAGATCTCTTTATAGCATCCAACCTAGTTCAAGCAAAAAAACAGAAAAGCAAGTACAAGTCTCCAGTTTAAAGGGTAGCAATCATTACTCTGATAGTTTGTTCAAAATTATCCGAAATTAGGTCAAGATTTTACTCCATCTATAAAACCAAGGGGAAAAAAGGTAACTTGTCCTAGGTTTGAAGGATCAAATGAATAGTAAGAGCTTTGTAGTGACATACAGCATCAGGGGCATGGCAGGTTGCTTCCATAGCATATATAGCATCAAATGTATTGTCAGGGAAAGGCATTTTCATAAAGTCAGCCTGCAAAAGTTAAGAAAGTCACTCAGAAAGTCCCGAAAAATCTTGGCGAAATAATTAGCAAATATGTAGAGTCAGAGAAAGATATCAGAGACATTGTAAAGAAGGCAGGTATTTTCACCCTGATATTAATAAAACAAACATAATAAGGTATTATTGATATACAAAGAACAATTAGGATGATTAAAATGCACCTTTACGAAATTGCAGGAATTGACCAATCCAGCTAAGCAATTTAGCTCCTGAAAAGAGAGAGGAAAATAAAACTATCAAAAATTCTTGCAGACAAAGCAAAAGGCTAGATGCAAAAACTTCAGTGATGTGCATCCGTTAACAAAATGTTCTTACGGTTCCCCTGGTTATCTGATATTCATTGTTGTTCAATCCAGTAATGGACGCTAGGCTGCAATTATCCAACAAAGAGATTCTCACTTTCTTCTAATCAACCAGTAATATTCAAACAAAGGTCACTTGTTCTATGCAATTTTAAAAGGAAAATGAAGGATGCAGTTTTATGTGGAACAAGTAATAGTTAGATATATGTTAAAAGGCAAGCTACCTTAGACTAACCGGTAAGTGACCACGACACAAGAAGTGACTAGGGTTTCTTTTTATTTTCCTCGGGTGGCTATGTGGTGAATGACGAAAACAATAGAACCTAAAGGTGTGTTCTCCAACATGGTATCAGAGCAGTGAATCCATCGATCGACATCGCTGTTTTTTGTTGGATAAGCTCTCTCATCTTCGACCACCCGATCGACCTAAAGGTTCGTTCGATGGAGTCGTGTTTGCTGGATCAGCCTTCTTGTCTTCGACGTCTCGATCGACTCCTCTGACTGTTCCCTCGATCGATCCAGATGCTTGGCCCGCTAGTCGTTGGTGGCGCTCGAATCCTACAGAAGTTCTATACCACTGACGACGACTACTGCTCCTGAATCGGTCGATCTAGTTCTATTCGTAGTTCTTCCAGAGAGTCCATATCGATCGACCTCTTGTTCTTGTGATCATCGATCGTCGTTGCCTCATCTTCGTCTGCTTCCCGCGGTTATTTTTGGTGTTATTGCTCCCAACAACTGTTGTCGTTCCGATTTCTGTCCAAGTGAGTTCGATGTCTCTATTCCAGTATTCCTGGGTAACAGCGCTTCCTGCAACGACAAATTTGAGGTATATCTTGACCACCTACAACTTTCTAAAGGGGGGGAGGGCAAATTGAAGATTGTTGTCGTCCCTGAAGGGGAAATTGATCAAACTAAATACTATAGCGGAGGAAATCCGAATGTGGATTTCTTTCATAGCGTGACTCACATCAAATTGAATGGTAGGAACTACCTCCTATGGGCTCAATCTATGCAGATATTTATAAGGAGTCATCGAAGACTTGGATTTATTACTAGATCCAAACCTGCTCCCATCAAGACTGGCCCTTATTATGAGGAATGGGAAGGTGAGAACCTCATCGTGATCAATTTGCTTATCAATTCTATGGAACCCAAAATTGCAAGTCAATTCTTACTATGTCAAACCGCTAAGGAAATATGAAATTAATTAAACAAAATTATTAAAACAAAGGACTTGGCAATGATCTATCAACTTCAAACGGAGCAGATATGTATGATGAATATGAATGACTTCGAGGAGTATATAGTAAACTGACCCATAAGTGAGCAAATATTGACCAAAACTCAGCTATTCAAACTATCAAGAACTACATAACTAAACTTCTGCAATAAAGAGTCTTTGAAATGCTTTATGGACTTCCTTCAGAGCTTGAATTCCAAAGAGTTCAGATGTTGGGAAGGAATTTTTGATAGGGAACGAAGGCACGAACCCGCGATGGAGCACGAGTTTTGGGCCCATTCGGGGCCGATTGGCCATCTGCCATATTTAGCATCTCCGGATCAACGATTCGACTCCGCAGATGCATACGGATTTTTGTTTACATGTCTTTTTGTATATTACTTTATTATTTTCAGGATTTATTTAGTGAGATCAAGTACTTGACACTCTCGGTCAATCATAAATGTTGATGTCAGGGTGTCCTAATGTTGTAGTATTACAAATAGGAGTAAGGGTCATCCATCTTCTTCATTGTTGATTTTGGAGAAAAGGAATTCCCGGAATTCGGCGATCTCTCGGGGTGCGACGTCGCGAAACACGAAGGTGGACTCCTTAAATTTGTATTGTGTTTTCCATTGCATCGCCTTCCCCCACCACCCTAAAACAACTCCCGTAAATCACTAGAGCCCATCCTTCGAAAACCCCACGCTGCTCCCTTGTTTTTTCCCTACAGAAACTCCTAAATCCTTTGTTTTCTAATGTAAATCCACGTATCTCCATCTGAACGGAGGACCCTTGTCCAGATCTTTTCTATCCCGTGCCACCCAGGAACCATTTTCCTCTCTAGTAAATAATGCCCCTTCAGCCCTCTCATGCCCGGGAACTCCTCTATCAAAAGCCACCCAAAAACCTCACCGGTCCCCTCCCTGGAAGCCAAGCTCGTCTCCAAAGGAAGCCCACAATCCCCTTCCAGCCCCCATCCCAGCTACTGCATACAACCTTTCCTCCCCTACCTATCACTTACTCCCTGCCTGATCCAGTCCAACAACCAAAAACCAACCCTCCCCGCGTACAGCACCTGATTCCAACCAGGGTACATCACTGTTATGGGCGTGACGACGCCAATTATCTTCGTATCTTCAATTTTTATGTTATGTTATTTTGTGGTGTTAATTCTAGCGTTTTGGCCCATTGTCGTAAGAACAAATGGGGGGCGTCGCGTGAACTTAAATAGTGTCTGGTTGGGCTTTGTTAGCAAGCAAGAAATTAGAACTTAAAATTCTCTCTCTCTCTTATTTTCCCCTCCTCCCTCTCCCTCTCTCTCTAACCCACGGGAAAAACCCGTGAGTCGCCCTAGCCGCCCCTCCTCGCTACCGCGCTCGATCGACGCCGCCTCCCCTTCCCTCGCGCGACCACGAGTGCCGACCATAGCTCCTCCTCCTCTCACGAGGTCTAAGGGAAAGGGTCGTAACAGTTTGGTATCAGAGCCCGCCGCCGGCTCTTCTTCCGGCGTTTCCTCCGCCCGCCCAAACCAGCGCCGCCCTTCCTGCGCGCCCGCCAGCTCCTCGAACGACTGTCTTCCGGCCATCTCCGAGCCCCACAGCCCCTCAGCAACAGCCCCGGCTTCTTCTTCCTCCGCTCCCACGGCGTCTGCTCCCATTCCCAGCCCCACAGCAACAGCCCCGCCCCTCTCCTCCTCCGTCGGCCTACTCCCTACACCACCGACTGTCGGTCCAGCCCTAGTACAGATGGGGGACAGTAATCCCTCGCTCGCGGAAGTCATGGCACTCTTCCAAACCATGTTTGCGACTCAGAACGCCAAAATGGACGCCCTCAACGCACGTCTGGATGCCCTACAAGGGGTGGCTTCTCCTCCGCCCCTGAGCGCGGCCGATCACCCTTCGACAAGTCGTGTGGACTCCGCCGCGCCTCCAGGAGCGGACTACCCCGCCAACGTTCGATCTCTCCGGATGGACTTCCCGATTTATGAGGGTCGTGAAGACCCTCTTCCTTGGCTCACACGCTGTGATTTTTTCTTCGCAAACCACTGCACGCCGGAGGCAGAACGCATCGGCATCGCCTCCTTCCACTTACTTGGGCCAGCGCAATTGTGGTTCACCCAACTTATGCGCGAACACCCCCACACTTCATGGGCGGACTTCAGTGCGGCCTGCACCTTAAGATTTGGTCCTCCTCTACAGGGCAACCCACTCGGCGATCTGGTGAACCTCAAACAGGACGGCTCCATTGACACCTATCTTGAACAATTTCAACTTCTTCTCTCTAGTGCGACGTCAGTCCTACCGGAACAACAAGTGCACCTCTTCACTGCCGGCCTCCATGAGCGTTTACGTTGGGATGTGGAATTTCTGCTGCCACGTGATCTCAACACGGCTATGAGCCTCGCCAGGGCTTGTGAACGGCGACTGCTATTAGATCGTCCACCTTTGGGACGTCGGGACTATCAGGGCGCTCACCCTCCAGCCAATTTACCCGCCAAGGCTCCACTCCGGGATGATCCTCCGCGACCTACTGTCCGCCGCCGTTTGTCCAGCTCGGAAATGGCCGCGCGTCGTGGGAAAGGCTTGTGCTACAATTGTGATGAACAATTTACACCGGGACATCGTTGCAAACGCTTATTCTGGCTCGAAGTAGATGATCCTCCCAGTGACGACGAGGCAAGGGACGAACGCACCGCAATACCATTTGATCCAGCTTGAGGACAAGCTGTCTTCCGGCGAGGGCGACGATGTTATGGGCGTGACGACGCCAGTTATCTTCGTATCTTCAATTTTTATGTTATGTTATTTTGTGGTGTTAATTCTAACGTTTTGGCCCATTGTCGTAAGCCCAAATGGGGGGCGTCGCGTGAACTTAAATAGTGCCCGGTTGGGCTTTGTTAGCAAGCAAGAAATTAGAACTTAAAATTCTCTCTCTCTCTTATTTTCCCCTCCTCCCTCTCCCTCTCTCTCTAACCCACGGGAAAAACCCGTGAGTCGCCCTAGCCGCCCCTCCTCGCTACCGCGCTCGATCGACGCCACCTCCCCTTCCCTCGCGCGACCACGAGTGCCGACCATAGCTCCTCCTCCTCTCACGAGGTCTAAGGGAAAGGGTCGTAACAATCACTTCTTCCTCTGGACAACCACCAACTAGTCGCCAGATCACCATTGCTCGGCAGCCCCCTTACTCTGTGAGTATTTATATATTGTATAGAACATTTTATTTAGTATTAATATATGGTTATGCGATTCTATGCTTGATTGGATCTCTCGATTGGTAGTTGTTTGCTTTGAGAAATTTTTGTGATTTGCAGGAGTTATTTGCCGCACACTCTTCTTGTTTTGACCCTCCACGCGGAGGAAGGCCGAAGCTTGTTTTGCCTAAGAAAAAAAATTGCAACGTTTAAATTATCTAAAAGTGATTTAATTATTTATTGCTATGATTTGATCCTTCTGTCAGATTTTGCATGTGTCGCATTTAGCAGTTAAGAAGAATCGAGTTATCTCCACAACACTTCGCCTAGGGTTGCATTCTAGTATTCGCACACCCGTAGCCTACCCTACATCAGTTAGTATCAGAGCTCAATGTTTGGGCTACATTTATATACAAAGTGGTAGGTCGCATAGAGTTGATAGGTCATCCATGGCTAGTCATAGAGATCATTCAGCACAATTTTATGATAATAAGGTTAAGTATCGTTCGGGTTATCATCATTACACCCTGCGGCTATTTGAGGAATCAGAGTTTATATATGCTCGATCCCATAGAACTCCTCCAGAGAGATCTTCATCCTATTTTGTTGATCATCCTCACCCGTCTCCGCGCGTTCGTAGGGATCACGTCTACACTCCGGCACAATTTGAACTCGTTAGGAGAGACCATTTAAATGAATAGCAAGAGCCCTATATAGATCACCATCATCAGGATAACATCACGTGTAGAGACCGTCCTAGTGTTCCGAAAACGGAGGTGTCCGAAGCCAAATTTCAGCTATTAGTTCTTGATCGATTTGATCACATGGATGCTCATTTTGGTCGCTTGAGAAATGCCTTAAGAGGAATCAATAAGATAAAGCTCAGGGGTTTAGGTCAAGCCACCGATACGTCTAATAGTGCTCCCATTGACATGAGAGACCCGACACCTAATTTTGATTCATCTCATCTTGATGAGACTAAGTTCCCACTTGATGTTGGAGTCGAGTCTGATTATGACCGTATGTTACAGCCTTACAGGTGAAGAGCGACATTAGTATGACTAGTGAGCATGGTCACGAGATGAGGACGATTAGCCCAGTGACATTGTGGTATATCCATCCTCTACACCTCATTTAGACCTGGTTTCCCCTTCGGCTAGAGATCGAGTCCTCGACACTATACCTATTGGCTCATTCTTGAGTATGGGCTTTTCACACTCTTTCCATGTCATCGTCCCGAGCCACATCACGGCCGAGAGTCGAGAGCCTATTGTTGATCTCTTAGTGACCGCCTTGCCCATTTTTGGGAATACTACCCCTCGCGATGGTGCTCATCTGGAGGACCATGACCCTGTTGACGGGTTCTTTGACAAGCCCCCTGTTGAACCTCCTGACGAGCCATCGCGCCCTTGTGATGATGAGATTCAGGTCGCTCATTTACGAGTATCGAGTTATTGGCGTCTCTTCATGTATTGTCCATAATCTTGCCTTAGAGAGTGGATCTTGAGTGTAGCATCAAGTATGTAGGGCTTTCCTTAAAAACACTTGAGCATACTTACGATGCTTTGAGATTTTACAATCTGACCACACACTCTTGATGCGTTTTGGGACACACTGCATACTACCCCACCAAATGAGTTCTTTCTTGTTAGAAGCACTCACCACAATCCAGAGTCACATTCGGTCGGCAGAGTCTCTGTACTCAGGTGATCGTCGCATTCGCGACAAATTTTCGTGCATGCCTCCTAGTGAGCCCCCTGATACGTTAAGTTCCCGGAGAGACATTTGACACTTTATGACTTCGTATTTGAGTGTTGATGTCTCATACAGTCATTTGGATACTCGTCGCACACTCGATGAGCTTTTCTACATTGCACCGAAAGAGCCTCCTGATAGGCCGCCCCATTTTAGAGATATTTAGGTCATTGTCAAATTTTCCCCTAGATAGTGTGTCGTGTTTCATTTGCATGAGTCTGCGGAGTCAGTTGTTCATCATTTGCATGTGTTATATGAGTCAATCCGAAGGAGGATCAATACTGGTAATAAAACTTATAAATCTCATGCAGATAACCACAGGTGGGAGCAGGTATTTCATGAAGACGAGTAAGTGATGGCGCGATTACGCACTGAGAGGCTCCATCGGGGGCCTATTAAAAATTTGAGCATTAGGTGAATGGGTCCCTATACAATCACGAGAAGGATCAGAGAAAAGGCATATGAGCTTGATATCCCCGAGAGTATGAATATCCATCCCATATATAATATTGAGGACCTGACGCTATGCGATGAGCCTCCGTAGTATGTGGACCCATATTATGGAGACCTCCCGGAGTGTATACCACCACATCCCCATCCCTAGACCCTGCCCACTCCTGAGCCCCACTAACCTTTAGATCAGTCACATATGGCGTCACCATCTGCACCAACGATCGCACCGGGACTACCATCACATCATTGGATGCTTGAGAGCATTATTGATACCGTGGCTCACGCGTGTGTAGCCACACATGACGGACAGACACAAGAGTACCATTGGAGAGGATGCCCCATCATCGACGATACTTGGACGACCCCCGATGGACTGCATCGATTTTACCCGACATACACTAAGAGGATTTCGATCTCCATTCATCAGGAGATGAATTCTTTCAAGATGGGGAGAATGATGGAGAAAGGCAGCGCGAACCCGCGGTGGAGCATGATTTTGGGCCCGTTCGGGGCCGATTGGCTATCTGCCATATTTAGCTTCTCCGGATCGACGATCCTCCGGATCGACGATCCGACTCCGCGGATGCATCCAGATTTTTGTTTACAAGTTTTTTCGTATATTACTTTATTATTTTCAAGGTTTATTTAGTGAGATCGGGCACTTGACACTCTCGGTCAATCATAGTTGATGAAGTCAGGGTGCCCTAATGTTAAATTATTATAAATAGGAATAAGAGAGCATCCATCTTCTTCATTGTTGATTTTGGAGAAACTGAATTCCCGAAATCCGACGATCTCTCGTGGTACGACGTCGTGAAGCCCTAAGGTGGACTCTTTAGGTTTGTATCTTGTTTTCCCTTACATCCCCTTCCCCACCACCCTAAAACAACTCTCGTAAATCAATGCAGCCCATCCTTTGAAAACCCACACTGCTCCCCTGTTTTTTTCCTACAGAAACTCCTAAATCATATTTTTTCTATAGTAAATCCATGCATCTCCATCAGAACGGAGGACCCTTGTCCAGATCTTGTCTATCACATGCCACCCAGGAACCCCTTCTCCTCTCCAGTAAATAGCGCATCTTCAGCCCTCAAGATCACGCCCAGAAACTCCTCTATCAAAAACCACCCACAAAACCCCCTGGTCCCCTCCTTGGAAGCCAAACCTGTCTCCACATGAAGCCCAGAATCCCCTTCTACCCCCCCCCCCCCCCCCCCCCGCCTCAACCCCACAGCCCAGCGACTGCATACAACCTTTCCTCCCATATTACTTGCTCCCTGCTTGATCCAGTCCAACAACCCAAAACCATCCCTCCCCGCGTACAGTACCTTGATTCAGTCCGGGTACAACACTTCTTCCTTCGGACAGCTACCAACCACCCGCTAGTCACTGGATCTCCATTGCTCGGTAACCCCCCTTACTCTGTGAGTATTTATATATTGTATGGAACATTTTCTTTAATATTAATATATGGCTATGCGATTCTATGCTTGATTCGATCTCTAAATTGGTAGTTTGCTTTGAGAAATTCTTGTGATTTGCAAGAGTTATTCGCCGCGCACTCTTGTTTTGGCCCTCCACGAGAAGGAAGATTGAAGTTTGTTTTGCCTAAAAGAAATAAATTGCATCGCTTAAATTATCTAAGCGTGATTTAATTATTTATTGTTATGATTTGATCCTTCCGTCATTTTTAGCATGTGTCGCATTTAGCCGTTAAAAAGAATCAAGTTATTTTCATGACACTTCACCTAGGGTTGCATTCTACAACTCACACACCCGTAGCCTACCCTACATCAATTTTGTTCCAGATTTAGAGACTGTTGCCCATTATATTCGGGGAGAAGCTAGGCGTATAAACTCTCTGCGCACTGATGCGAATGTAGGGTATGATAAATATGCTCTTATAGCTAAACAAAGAAAATGGAACACTAGAAATTTGAAATAAAAAGACAAGAGTAAGATGAAGTGCCCCCACTGTGGGAAGAATGGACATGGGAAAGATAAGTGATGGGACCTGCATCCCAACTTGGTTCTACGAGGATGGATTTGTTGTAATGATGAGAGTTATGTTAGATCCCAAACTACTATATATGGTACCTTGGACAATAAAGGTCATCTTATGGTGGAAAATGAAAGCTTAATTAGAAAGTTCAATGCCATGAAGGTCAATGTTGGAAGATCTCATGTTAAGGATACATTTGGTACCGTTGTTCATTCTCAAATTACCTCTCTATCGACTATGAAGCCACACTCATTCTGGATCATTGACTCTGGAGTTTCTGATCAAATGAGAGGATCTACTGTTAGAATTACCTTCGTCTCTCCTTAATTTGGGTGTTGGACTTGTTGATGGACCTTCTGGGCCGGTGACTTGTAAAGGGATAATTCAAATCTCGCCTAATATCTCACTCAAAAGTAGGTGATAAAGTAGTTGGAAGACACGAGAATCTGTTAAAATTGTTCTTTTATTTCCTACCAATTTGCTTTTTTGTAAGCAGTTTAACTAAACAACTGAATTTCTCTATTACTTTCTTTTCTTCACATTGTGTCTTCTAGGATCTGGTGAGTGGGAGAACGATTGGTGGTATATATGAGTCAGGTGGTGTTTATGTCATGAACAATGGACATACATTTGGTGCTCAGAAATCCTCAAGTATTGATTGGTTAATGTTGTGGCATAAAAGAATTGGGTGTGCGAGTTTGAAGACTCTGAAATTTGATTTCCTAGTTTCTTTGATGTGGCTACAACTAGAATTGAATATCAATCTTGTGAATTTGGGAAACATTGTAGAACCAAATATGCTCCTAGTTGTAGTAAAAGTGCTAAATGTTTTGATTTGATACATTCTGATGTTTGGATGTCCCCAGTTTGCTAGGTGAATAGGTTTCATTATTTTGTTTCATTCATTGGTGATTACTCTCGCTTCACTTGAGCTTACCTTATGAAAAAGAAAAATGAAGTGTATGAAAAATTTCAATTATTTAATCATTATGTGAAACTCAGTTTGGTGCCCAAATTAAAATTCTTATGAGTGACAATGAAAGCGAATTTACAGGTAGGGAACTTCAGAGGTTCTTGGGTGAACATGACATTGTTTTCCAAATTTCATGTTCTGGGGCTCCTCAATAGAATGGAGTAGCAGAAAATAAAAAACGTCATATTATTGAACTATTCATTGTTTATTATAAGAGATGCCCCTAAAGGGTTGTGGGATGAAGGCGTTCTCATTTATGTGTACCTAATTAATCGGATGAGATCTGATACTTTGGAGGAGAAGTATCCACTAAAACTCCTTTGTTCAAATCTCCCTTTATTTAATCCTCCTCCAAAAGTTTTCGGATGTGTTGTCTTTGTGCACATTGTAGGACCACATAAGAATAAATTGGGTCCTCAAGCTATAAAATGTGTTTTCGTTGGATATGTTGCTAACAAAAAATGGTATAAGTGTTACTCTCGTTTGTTAAATAGAAAGATTATACCTAAAGAAGACACCTTCTTTGAGCATATTTCATCTTACTCAGAAGAAGAGAAAAATATAGTTTGTCAAGGTAATAATGAAGATGAGGGTGGTATGATGTCGCCGC
Organism: Dactylorhiza incarnata; assembly: GCA_033032865.1. Taxonomy (NCBI): domain Eukaryota; kingdom Viridiplantae; phylum Streptophyta; class Magnoliopsida; order Asparagales; family Orchidaceae; genus Dactylorhiza; species Dactylorhiza incarnata. Next base: position 923,062 of record JAWHQI010000304.1, read on the forward strand.
TTTCTGCATTTGTAGATGTTCTAACTCTTAGTAGCATGAATATTCCAATTGAGAATGAAGTTTCTACAAATAACCTGTATGTCTATAAAAGGAGAAAAGATCTCCAAGTCTACCAAAGGAAGTAAATCAGAGGTACTGAACAAGACAGTAATCTTATCTTGCTTCTATTTCATCTATTTCCTCTATTTCATATAATCAGAGGTACATTTTCTCTCCAAATTCATAGTGGTTGTACCAGATACCCTATTGAGAAATATGTTGGGTATCAATCTATCTCTTCATCCCTGAAATCTTATCTTGCTTCTATTTCCTCTATTTCCATCCGTAATAATTTTTCAGATGCTATATCTAATCCTCACTGGAAGAAATCTATGGAGGTGGAGATGAATGCCCTTCGGTGTCAAAATACTTAGGAAATTGTTCATATTACCTGTGGGCGTCAAACTATTGGATGTAAATGAATATATACTAACAAATATTTTTAAGATGACACTCTTGATAGATATAAAGCACGGCTTATCACCAGAGGTTTTACCCAAATTGATGGGATTGATTTTCAGGAGTTATTCGCCCCCTGTTACTAAACTCAACTCTATTAGAATTCAGTTATCTATTGATGCTCACAAATCTTGGCCTATATACCAACTTGATGTGAAGAATGCATTTCTTCATGGAGAACTAAAGAAAAAAATTTATATGACTACTCCTGACATACAACTTCCTAAAGAACATGGAAAAAATCACCTCGAGCCTGGTTTTTAGAAGCTACATGTCAAGCTCTTAAGCATGGACTTTTCTCGTTGCAGTTATGATCATTTTGTCTTCATCTATAGAAAGGAGCGATATACCACTATTCTTATTATTTATGTGGATGAGATTATTATCACCAGCACAGATGGTCAACACATTACTCTTATTAAAAGAGAGTTGGCCTTCACCTCTGAAATTAAAGATTTAGGTCTTCTTTGGTGTTTTCTTGGAATTGAAATTGCTAGATCTACCGAAAAGAATATGATTTCCCAACGCAAATACGTCTTGGACCTCCTCAGTTACATTGAATATATTGAAGTGAAACCTGTGAATAGCCCCGTTGATCATAATTATGATATTAATAAGGATGATTCTCCTGATCTGAAAAGGAAATTGGAATTTCAATGCATTGTCGGAAAATTAATTTATTTGACTATCATCAAGCTACACATCTCGTTTGATGTTGGGTTTGTTAGCCAATTTATACACAATCCTAAAGTTCATCATTATGAGTCTGTTCTTCAGATCCTTAAGTACTTAAAAAAGGATCTCAAAAAAGTATTATTTAGCAAAATCAAGGTCACCTTAAAGTTCATTGCTACTATGATGCATATTGGGTTGTGACGCATGATAAATCTATAGGTGGCAGACTTATGATATCCTAACCCTAAATGCAATACAAGTGAGCACGCGATGAATGTAATGGACCGATCACGAACCCTAAAATGAAGATGAGAATGAAAGCATGCACACAATTTGATGAACTTACGACAGCTAGCCCTAAATTCTAATGTAATGCTTATGAATCACCATGTGAATCATTCCGACGTGTAAGAAATTAAACAACACATTTAACTCACACATTTAATCGCAATTAACAACATTTGTTCAATTAAGCAAGTAAGAGATGATTGCAAGTAACTGAAAGTACTAAAATTAGGTGTAGATCGAAAAGGGATCACACAATGCTGAGATTAAAAGAGTTCAAATATTTAAAGCAAAATTCATTAAGAATCCTTACATATTCATATGTTGCCAGAACTGAAATAAGCCAAAAAAACTCACCAATATATCGGCATCGGTCACGAAGCAAGGGAGGCGGCTGTGTGGAGGTTGTACGAGTGGATTTGGGGTTGTGGAGTGGTTGATGTCGGCGTCGGCTGCAAGGAAAGGTGGTTGGAGGGGTACGACAGCAATAATCGGTGGCTGGAAGGCTAGGTTGCAAGTAGAAATGGCTAGGAGAGTTCTGGGAAGAGGATTATGAGTGATATGCTACTTTGGGAGGGGCCTTAAATGGCTGGTTGAGATGGGGGAAACCCTAGATGGTTCGGTTTAGATGTGGGAGAGTTGGATTGAAGGTATTTTGGGCTTAGAGAGGGGGAGCGAAGGCTGGATGCTAACGGTTTAGGTATGGGAGGGTTGGATTGAAGTTGTTTTTGGCTTGGAGAGGGGGAACGAAGGCTGGATGCGGACGGTTTACAGGTGAGAGGGCTGGATTGAAGTTGTTTTGGCCTTAGAGAGTGGAAAGGAGGGTTGTTAGCATGGTTAGGGCAGCCACAAGCTTGAGGAAGGGCACACGATGGTTGGGGGAGAAGGAGAGGGCGACAGAGAGCATGAGTAGGACCAGCGGCGGTGATCGACGGGCCTCCTATGACGTCGGCACCACAAGAGGACGTTTGCGCGCGCGACGTCACACCGTGCGCGCGCCGTTGTGGCTGAAGTGGGAGAGCTTTCTTTCATAATCTCTTATACCCCCATTGTGGGAAGGAAAGGGATATTAATATGATGGGTTTTAGGTTAAGTAAATCAGACGGTTGTGATTGATTGGTTTGATAACTCAAGCTAACTCATAAAATAATGCTTAGAAAAAGTAAAAATAAAATACATAACAAATAGGAAAAACTGAGCCGGACGCATTCGCGGACTCCGATCGTTCACCCGACAATCCAAAAGTGTCAATAATGAAAGAGTGCACAAACGGCGTGCGATCGATCTCCATCAATCTCCCGGGCTCAAAAGCTATCATGTTCCTGATGCAGGCTGGGTAAGAATGAAAATAACTGCATGAACTCTGACACCTCAGTTTCGTAGCTCCTGGTATGTGTAATGTCATGGTCGTCGCCCCCTAAAGCTTCCAAGGGCCACACAAATGATGTACGCCATCGCAAAAATGGAGGATAGGGCTGGGGTAAGGTGTGGATGAGGCTGTAGTGGAGGGTTAGGTTGAAGGTTCTAATACCAAGATGGTTTCTCATGTTAAATCAGATTCCCTACAAGGCTACAACAAACTTTTAATGAATACTTATGCTCCTAATGATATCGAGCTCATAAAGATTTAACTCAATCTCAATCAAGACAGTGTACAGACTCATTCTCCTAACACCCAGATTCATAGTTGTCCCCAATGGAGACCTCCCAATTAACACATTAATCATCGCCCAATCACGTTCCTTGAACATGTGCACTCTCATGTCATTACCCGCACAAGTTTTACAATGTTCATTGTTTAATATAACTCTACGTCGGAGTATGACATTAAAACATACAATAGATGCAAATGAAGAATGGCGAACCCAACAAACTTACAAAATGTAGACTCTACGTGGCAGTGAAAGTTCTTAAGGATTGGTGGTTTATCCGATGGTTCTTTGGGCGGAGTGCAGAAATAATCGTCGACTATATGGGAAACACCCAGATGACTAACGGAGACATCAGAAGTGAGAATTAATATCGTAGAATGCCAAATATCTCTCAAGAGGGAATCATCAGGGGGCTCGCCAGGAGGTTGGTAGAAAAATTCATCATGAATGCGACGATCACTCACATTGAAGACATTCGCATTAGGGCAAATGTTTCTTAGAAAGAAGGGGCCATCGGGTGGCTTACCAGGGGGCTCAACAGGGGATTCATCCAAGGATTCAATCGTAGCAAAACGACCATTTCAACGAGTGCCATTGAAAGTAGTAGTATCCTCGAGAGCAGAAGAGACAACCACTACCAAGTCAATACTATTTTGTCGACTCTCACTCGAAGCAGGACTCGTCACCACAATGTGGGGACACTTAGATGAACATGCGCGTCCTAAAATGAAGATGCGGATGAAAGCATGCAGGCAACTTGATGAAATTATGACGACTAACCATAAATTCTAATGCAATGCGTATGAATCACCATGTGAATCATTCCAACGTGCAATTAATTAAACAACATTTAACTCATGCATTTAATCGCAATTAACAACATTTGTTCAATTAAGCAAGTGATGATTGCAACGTAATTGAAAGTTACTAAAATTAGGTGTAGATCGAAAAGGGATCACACATTGATGAGATTAAATGAGTTCAAATATTTAAAGCAAAATTCATTAAGAATCCATACATATTCATATGTAGTGATAACTGAAACAAACAAAGAAACTCACCAGTATATCGGCATCGGGCGCGAAGCAAGGGAGGCGGATGTGTGGAGGTTGTTCAAGTGGATTTGGGGTTGTGGAGTGGTTGATGTCGGCGTCGTCTGCAAGGAAAGGTGGTTGGAGGGGTATGGCAACAATAATAGGTGGATGGAAAGGCTAGGTTGCAAGTAGAAAAGACTATGGGGTTCTGGAAAGAGGATTCAGAGGGATCTGCTATTTTGGGAGGGGCCTTAAGTGGCTGACTGAGATGGGGGAAGCACTAGATGGTTCGTTTTAGATGTGAGAGGGCTGGATTGAAGGTATTTTGGGCTTAGAGAGGGGGAACGAAGGCTGCATGATGGCGGTTTAGGTGCCAGGGGGGCGTTGGATTGAAGTTGTTTTGGGCTTGGAGAGGGGGAACGAAGGTTGGAAGCGGACGGTTTAGGTGTGGGAGGGTTGGATTGAAGTTGTTTTGGGCTTAAAGAGGGGAAAGGAGGGCGGGAAGGGGCGGGTTGGGCAGCAGCAAGCTTGAGGAAGGGCGCATGATGGCTGGGAGAGAAGGAGAGGGCGACAGAGAGCTTGAGTCGGACCGGCGGAGGAGATCGATGGGACTCCTGTGGCGTCGCCGCGTCGGCACCACAGGCGGACGATTGCACGCACGGCGTTGCACCGTCGCGCGCCGTCTTGACCGATGGGGGAGAGCTTTCTTTCCCTAACCTTCGATGCCCCCATCGTGAGTAGGAAAGGGATATTAATATGATGGTTTTAGGTTAAGTAAATCGGACGGTCATGATTGATTGGTTTGATAACGCAAGGTAACTCATAAAATAATGCTCAGAAAAATAAAATACATTAAAAATAGGGTTTAGGGTTGGATTGAAGTTGTTTTGGGCTTGGAGAGGGGGAACGAAGGTTGGAAGCGGACGGTTTAGGTGTGGGAGGGTTGGATTGAAGTTGTTTTGGGCTTAAAGAGGGGAAAGGAGGGCAGGAAGGGGCGGGTTGGGCAGCAGCAAGCTTGAGGAAGGGCGCATGATGGCTGGGAGAGAAGGAGAGGGCGACAGAGAGCTTGAGTCGGACCGGCGGAGGAGATCGACGGGACTCCTGTGGCATCGCCGCGTCGGCACCACAGGCGGATGATTGCACGCACGACGTTGCACCACCGCGCGCCGTCTTGACCGATGGGGGAGAGCTTTCTTTCCCTAACCTTCGATGCCCCCATCGTGAGTAGGAAAGGGATATTAATATGATGGTTTTAGGTTAAGTAAATCGGACGGTCATGATTGATTGGTTTGATAACGCAAGGTAACTCATAAAATAATGCTCAGAAAAATAAAATACATTAAAAATAGGAAAAACTGAGTCGGACGCATTCGCGTCTCCGATCGTCCGCCCGATGATCCAAAAGTGTCAATAATAAAAGAGTGCACAAACGGCAAGCGATCGATCTCCATCAGGCCAGCTCCTCCTCTGATAGAAGATCTACGAGTTATACTATGTTCGTGGGTGGAAATATTATTTCCTGGAAGAGTAAGAAACGGAACTTTGTTGCTCGATCATCTGCTCAAGCAGAATAGCGAGTCATTGACATTACGACATGTGAGCTAATATGGGTTAAATCGATCTTGGGCAACATGGGGTTTCCTATCGAGGAGATCATAAACTTACACTGTGATAATCTAGCAGCTATGCACATCATTAACAACTCTCTCTTTTATGAGAGGACTAAAAGCATATAGAGATTGATTGTCATTTTGAGCGGGAAAAATTCAAAACCCAACCATTACTACTGTGTTTGTTCCTACTAGGGCTCAACTAGCTAATATGTATACCAAAGCTTTTTCTGATAAAAATCTTCACGCGTACTCTCTCAGGCTTGGAATGGTGGATGCATATGGTGTTAGCTTGAGGAGGGGAGTTAAAAGGCAAGTTACCTTAGGCTCACAGGAAGACGACCACAACACAAGAAGTGGCTAGGACTTCTTTTTATTTTCCTCGTGGCTATGCGGTGAATGACCAGAACAATAGAACCTAAATGTGTGTTCTCAAAAACAAGATATTGTAGAAATTGTTGTAGATACAATTTAATGCTTTCAAGTTTTAATAGATTCGAATAAAAAAATTTATTCACATCACACTTTCCTTTATTCTCATTAAATTTCAAGAAATTGATCTACTTGTTTACCAACAGAACCACCGTGAAATTTAAAGAATAAAACTGCAAGTGTCATTCGCATGGAAGTTTATTTGAAACAGTGTAAAGAATCTGAGAACTTTATATTCATATTGATTGTTGGGTTTAGTTCAAGGTACTGTGTTGAATACAATTTTTTTGGTGAATCAGTTTTTGCATTATTTATGTTTCCTTGAGTTCTCTCTGCAATTCTTCGTTGCAACAGTTGACCCATGTTTTCGATTCAAAATCTAATCATTTTCTGTTGTAATATTAGAGAAGTCTGGCTAAAGTCCTCGCAATCTATATGGAAGATCGCACAAAGAGAGGGATGGGTTTCTGAGTCCATCAAAAATTGGAAGAGTTTTTGAAATGTTGCTAAAGGGAATCACCGAAGGTGGGAGAAAACGGTGGTGGCATGACGTAGGGTAGGCTACGTGATGCAGGACAGGCGTCACACCTGCTTGCCACCCTAGCGCCTGGCGTCGCACCAGCCCGGGGGTCCCACCGGGAGTCCACCCGATAGGCTTTATCAGGTCCGCGAACAGTACACCCCAACCCATCCCCGGCTCCACCACAACGCCAGGCACCAGGGTGGCAGGCAGGTGTGACGCCTGTCCTGCATCACTACGTATTTGAATTCTAACAATGCGACCCAAGGTGTAATTCTGGGGAAATCGAATCATATCTAACCCTAAGACGATGCATGCATGCATGCAAATCAGTGATCCAACAATAAATTGCAATTAATAATAATATATAAATTTCATGCAGTTATCACATTCAAGTAGCAAATAATGTTGAAGGCAAACAAATTAGGTTTTTCTCTGCTTGGAGGGCCAAAAGCTAATAAGCACAAGCAAAAAAGATCTTGCAAGGGAGATCAATCACAAAACAAATGTACTAGCAACGCCAAACATCCATATTGATATAAGAGTCCAAATCCGTACAACAATGCTGAAATAAATAACACAATACAACAAAGAAACTCACGAGTGAGGGGGGAGTAGGTGTAGGAGCGGGCATCCGGTGATCGTAGAGGCAATGGAGGTGATTCAGGGAAGTGATGGTTGTGTTATGGGCCTAGCCCGTAACGTCATCGGCGGTGGCGGTGGAGACGGAGGTACAAGGGGAGTCGAACTCACCCCAGCGGAGAATGCAAGGGGAGAGGAAGAAGGGGAGCATTGCTCAACCCTAACCCTAGAAATGGGATGAGAAAAGAACTAGAAAGAGCAATAAAACTTTCATAATTTTATTAACAACCTCATACATGATCCAAGGGTCTATTTATAATATTACAAGATGGCATAAGCGTAAATAACCCGCAAAGCAAGAAAAATAAAAGGCACTAAGGACCCATACATCGACTCGATTAATAAAAGACGTTTAACATAATACATGACAACGCTATTTAACGACATAGAGGTCGTGAGGGACCATACATCCAACATGTCCTTCAAGTCGAGCTTACCCTCAAGCTCGAACGAGGCTCGAATGAGTGGATCATCTGGCTCCTTGATTTCTCACGAAAACAACTCCTTGTAACGCGTCGCGGTAGCAGAGACTGCATCAAGCGGCAAGCCGTTGTCGGGCTCACAGATGTGACGATGATCTGCGGGGATCTGGCGTGGCAGAAGCGCTTGCTGAGTATAGACTTTCATGCATAATGGATAGAGGCGGGGAAATGTGTCTGATGGTTGTGGACAATCAAGGGGGGTGAAGAATTGTGCTAAGTATGAGCTGCGATAATGGGAAGCGGCGGCGCCGGCTGGAGACGGCCGTAGGAAGGAATGCCTTTAGATGAGGCGACGGTACAAGTGGTCAGAGCGAAGGCTGCGGGATGGAGACGTAGGGTCTAATGGCGGCGGCACAAATTATGGCGTCATCACCCCAGGGCGTGGAGATGACGGCGTCGGTTGTATGAATTATTGGGAAAGAACAACTGGAGGTGATGGTGGAGCGACAAGAACTGCAAAGAGCGATGGAGTTTCTTCGAGCCCAGGTGGGATCGATGACGGTTGTAGTGCGATCAGTTGCGACTCTGGTGGGATCGGACCCTCGAAGCGTCGGTCAATGCTGGCGGTGAGTCGCGAAAGCACGGTGTCATATGAAACTGACAACTCCAGTAACTTCTAGATCATCGAACGATGGCTTGCTCCCTGGGGTTCATCTCCACACCCAAGCAAGGTTTTAAATGTCGGATGTCTGAAACATGTCGGATTGGGTTTTAAGATGTCGGATGTCGGAGACATGTCGGACACATTTTAATATGTCGGATTCCTAAAAAATATTTATATTAAAAGTTATACCATATTATCTTAGCTCTATAAACTACATTAATTTGTTCTACTCAATGGATACATTTTCTACTTAGTTGTATTATTTCCAAAATACTCAAATCTATCTTCAATCACCATTATCTTTTAACCATGTATCTATTTTCATTGTATGTATATCTCCATTTATTATTTTCATTTTTAAGCACTTAAATGCTGAAAATTATTTTATCATTCTTCCTCATCGTTGGAAACGGAAATGACAAACACTATTTAGATATTAACCTGCATTAAATAATGGGTTTTTTTACTTCCATATAAACATGCAAATTAACTATACAATACTAAGAATAAATGTGGCAGGCTAGATGACAAAACTTGATGGAATAAATTTCAGCAATCAAATACGCAACTGATACTCCATACATAAAGCATGCAAGAAGAAAGCATTGGAAGGAGACAAGTGAAAATCAAGTATAATCCATGTGCTCGAAAATGTGCAATCAATAAAATGGGAAAAAACCTAGCAAAAAACCCTTCCAGCGGCGTGGACGGAGAATAAGCGGAGAGAAATCTCTGATCGTGCCACATTTAGAAATGTCGGCGACATTTAGAAATGTCGGCGGCGGCCGATATATCGGATTTAATCGGTTATGTCGGCCGACATAATGAAAAACGCCATAACCTTTAAATTTTCATTATGCAAGTCGTTTTTGGTTCAAACAGGACATGTCGGCCGACATTTAAAACAGTGCACCCAAGTAATTAATCAATTAATTTTAATGAAAAAATAATTAATCAATTAATTTTAATGAAAAAATAATTAATCAATTAATTTTAATGAAAAAATAATAATCAATTAATTTTAATGAAAAAATAATTAGTCAATTAATTTTAATGAAAAAAATAATAATTTAACTTGTCCTCCATATTTATAAAATATAATTAATTAATCAAATTGATCAATCAATTCAATGTATACCGTCTGGGCTACTAGCGTGAGGAGGCACAGGCATAAGAACTAAGGAGAAGTTGGCGTTGGGCTCGATGCTCACTGCACAGCTTGATACGCTGAGAAAAGGGTGTCAAGGGTTGCAGGCGCAGGCGACAAAGTGGGATAAACCCGGCGGAAAGGTAGGGATGTAGTCTTCTTCAGAGAGAGCATATGGTACTGAGCGCAGGGAACGACTACTGCGAATAGGGAAACGCTCACTAGGCCGACGATCTCACGGAAGGTTGGACGGTTCCTTCGACTACTGGGCGCGACAAAGCATATCATGGTAGGCGAAGCTCGAGAAATCTCAATGGTTGAGCGGGGCAGGCCGATGAGGGCGGAGTTGGTTTATGCGGAGGCGTCGACGAGGCTTGAGAGTTTTGCGGCTGCTGATGAGACCGACAAGGAACGACGAAAAGGAAGGAGAGGATCGACGGGTAAGGTTCTCGAAGATTCCATACGGTGGTGGAGAAAAATATCAGTTATGTGCTTCATGTCGCGGTGAGGGGAGGACCGAAGGGCTATGATATCAAGATGTTATAAACCTAGCCCGTAATGTCGTCAAAAGTGGCGGAGGAGGCGGAGGTACAAGGGGAGCTAAGCTCAACTCGGGAATAATGCGAGGGGTGAGGACGAAGGGGATCTTTGCTCAACACGTACCATAGAAATAAGATGAGGAGAAAAGAACTAGAGAGAGGAATAGAATTTTCATAATTTCATTCATAACCTCATACATGACCCAAGGGGTCAATTTATAATATTACAAAATGGCATAAGTGTAAATAACCCCCAAAGCAAGAAACAATAAAAGACTAAGGACTCATGCATCGACTCGATTAATAAAAGGTGCTTAACATGAATACACGACGGCGCTAATTAACTACATAGATAACTGGTCGTGTGAGATCATAACAGGTTGCTGGATTGTGGCTTTCGAGAAGGGGCGTGGCTGTTTTGAGGATATGGTGGAAGGCTGTTTGGGAGGACTGATTGTGGTTGTGTGGGATTGGAAGGCTTGGGTTAGGGATTTAGAAGGCAGAGGGTGGTTGCAACGGAGGCAAGAGGGAGGCTGCAGAGATGGTGGGAAGGTGGTTGTTTGCAGGGAATAGGCAATAGGGTTGGGGATGTACGACTACTGCTGAAAAAGGAAATTAAAGGGTGCGTCTGCTGCTTGGGTAGGCCTAGGAGGGTTCGGTTGTAGGTTTTTGACGGGGTTCAGGGAAGAACAAGGCTGGTTCAGGGCTTGTGTACGCCCAACCTTCTCACTGAGAAGGTTGACTGGGTTCAGGGAAGTGATTGGCTGATGTGGGAGGGGGAATACAAGGCTGGTTCTTGCTGTTTGGTGGAGGTACCTGCAGGAAAACAGTGAAGGGAGGACGGTACAATGGGAAACAAGGAGAAAATTACAAGAAATAATATTAACGAAGAGTCAGCACCTAGGGTTGCGGAGTCGGCACCGCAGATGACCGGCGGATAGAGGAAGAAGCTCTTCAAAATCTGTGATCCCCCATGACGGCCGCCCCTACCTTTTATTTATCATAAAACATAACTTAAGGCAACCATCTTGGACGGCTATGATTGGGCGTACACGATGGTTGTCTGATCTCACTAAATAGAGCACTAAAAAAACAAATAAATAAAAATATTGAAACGTCGATCCGGACGCAACCACCGACTATGATCATCCATCGGGCGACGCCAAATATGGCATGTGACAAATCAGCCCCGAACGGGCCCAAAACTCGTGCTTCACCGCCTCGTCGATCCTCATCATAGCATTTCCTTCGGTGGTATCTCTCCTAGGAGGTGTACTTGTGGTGCCCCCCTCCTGTGAAATTCAAGGGTCTCTTGGAGGGCATATCGTCGGAGTAGCAGGTGGTGCATTGTTGGCTTAGCTGTGGTGATGTTCTAAGATGATAGTGATGCAACCCAACATATGATATTAGGTGATTGCAACAACTGGCATATTTATTTGTTCATCGTAACAGTCATTCATTTCCTTCTTTGTGAGAGATGTATCATTTTGTTGTAGCGGTGATTCGGGGGGAATAATTTCCAAAAAGTATCTGCCAACAAATGGTATCAGAACATTAGTTGAAGATCTGTTAATGCTCAGATAGTTTGAGATTGAAAAGTTGATGGTAAAGGAATTTTAGAGTATAGAACTTAATCCTTCTTAGGCTTCGTTTGGCGCGGCTTATTTGCTCCGGTGAGTTTGGACAAAAACATCATTGTCATACCAAACATTTTATGCTCAAAACTAGTTTCTTTTCTTGCTAACGGTAGTAACATTTGTCATACCAAACATACATTCTATGACAATGACGTTTTTGTCCAAACTCACCGCAGCAAATAAGCCGAGCCAAACATACATTCTGTAACACGATTTCTCAGGAAAAATCAAGAAGTTGGAGATAAAGTTGATGATTAATATGAGGACCTGGAGTCGAGGACTTCAACTTTCATTAGGTCGTGTGTATTCAACAATCTTCTCTTCTATATCATAAACGACGAAGTTGTGATGAAGTAAAGGTATGAGAGGTAGAATAAGAAATCTGTCACGAGAAGGGTTTACTTGGAAAACATGATGGAAAATTTGAACATGGGCAAAGAACTTTTAAACCTGCTGCACTATAAGAATATTAAAGGAACTTCCTGCTTTTTGAGTCTTTTTCATTTTCGTATATGAGGATTACGACAATGCCTTTGTATGGAAAAGATACAATGAATCTGGTTGAAATCACTACAGCACTCTTTATCTAGTCAATTGGTAGTGTTAGAAAAATCCATGTAAAGGCCCATATAGGGGACCATTTAGTTTCCTATTTCTTCTTTATTTACTTTAGTTCCACACCGTGTATAGGGGACTCTTCTCTCTTTCTCCCTCCTATAAATATGTATTCATACATTGTATTTAAGTATTCAAGAAGAATATACAAGGTTATGTTATTATCTACATGGTATCAGAGGCTTCGGTCCGAACCTGCGGTTAACCCTTCGTAACCGCCTGCTCTCTGCGAGCTCCTCGCCTCGTGCAGTCTCCTTTTTTTCTAACCGCAGCTCCCCGGCGATCTCTAATCTCCTTCCCGCTTCCTCTTCTCCTCGGCTCTCTTATAGCATCCTCCCTTCTGACAAGTGGGCCCCGCTCCTCCTGCTCGCTGCTCGCTCCGCTCCCGTGCGGTCTTCTTCTCGCTGCTCGCTCATTGTGTCGTTGCGGTCTCCTCCTCTCAGCGGACTTCCTCTGCTCGCACCGTCTCCCTCTGCTCGCGCGATCTCCCTCTAACTGCAGCTCCCAGCGGCCTCCTTATCCAATGGTTTCCTTCTCGCTGCTCGCTAATTGTGTCGTTGCGGTCTCCTCCTCTCAGCGGACTTCCTCTGCTCGCGCTGTCTCCTCTCAGCGGACTTCCTTTGCTCGCGCGATCTCCCATCGGTTTTGCCGTGCTTTGTCAGCAGTCTCCCAGCGGTCTCCCAGCGTTCCAGCGGTCTCCCAGCGGTCTTGTCGTGCCAGCAGTCTCCCTTCTTGTCGACCTCTCTGCTCTAGCCGCTCTAACCGCTGCAACCAAATGGGTTCCTCCATTAATCCTTCAGAGCATCCCGACGAGGAGACCGCCTCCTCTCCTGCAGCCCGCTTGCTCCCCACTCCCGAACTGCGCGACGAGCTAAGAATAACCACCATCTCCCTGACTGGGAAAAAAAACTTCGTCGAATGGGTGCACTCTGTCAAACGGGTTCTTCAGTCCAAGGGGCTTCTGTTTCATCTCACTAAGGAGCCTCCTTCTGATCATACTGATGAATGGATGCGTAACGATGGTCGTGTTCAGACGTGGCTTCTCAACTCCCTTGATGGCGAACCTTACCGCATGGTCATGTATCACGAGACGGCCAAGGCAATGTGGGAGGAGCTCCACTCCTTGTACTCTGGCAAGGACAGTCTTCAGCACTTGATGACATCATTACCGAGCTTCAAACTCTTGACACTGGCGAGGCTTTCGACTTAACCTCATTTGTTGCTCGGGCTAAGACTCTTGCTGAAGCCTGGATCCAACATCAGCCCTCTACTACGGATCTAGCTGCCCAGCGTGCTCAAAAAGAGGTTGTTTGTATTGCCATGATGATGGCTCGTGTCCCGCTTCACCTTCAGAGTATTCGGGCTCAGATCCTTTCGTCTGCTACTACCCCGTCATTATCTGATATATGCTCCATGTTGCTCAAAGTTTCACCGCCTCCTGATACTACTGGACCTCCCTCACCGGTCCTTCTCCAGCACTCGTCTGCGCCATTACTACCTCTCCCTCCCACTGCTCATGAAGGACGTTCAGGCTCTCGGGGCGGGGGTCACGGAGGCCGACCACGTCCTAAGTGTTCGTTCTACGGAAAGGATGGACATCTTGAGGCGACCTGCTACCGCAAACATGGTCGTCCTCCTCATCTGACTGCTTATATTGTCACTGACAATCACTCTGCCACTCGTTCTGATCTTGAAGTGGTTCGCCTCCAGCTCCAGCAACTTCACGGGATGCTCTGCCACCCACCTGCCTCTGTCGCCTCCATCTCCATGAAGGTATCGCTTGTCTCTTCACTAGTCTGCGCTGCATAGTGGATTCAGGTGCTACCCACCATATCTCCTCATCCTAAGTATATCACAGTGGCCAATAACGATACCGTCCCTGTCTCCGGCTCTGATGATATCCCTCGCAATTCTTCTATCTCTCTCCGCTCGGCTCTTCATGTTCCGGGCTACTCGTTTAATTGACTTTATGTTAGTCGTCTCACTGCCGATTTGGATTGTTCAGCAACATTCACTTCTTCTTCTTTTCTGATGCAGGATCGACGGACGCAGAGTAACATTGGTAAGGGACGACTGCAAAACGGGCTCTACCTTCTTGATGTTTCTCCTACCATCCTCTCCTCAGTCTCCTCCGTTGATTGGCATCGGCGTCTTGGGCATGCCCCTCTTCCAATCCTTCAGAAGGCTCTTCCAGATATCTCTCTTTCTGCTTTTAAGTGTGAATCATGTATTTTGGGCAAACAACATCGTTCCTCTTTTCCTCCCAATTGTACTCGACTACTCGGAGCTCTGCTCCTTTTGTTTTAGTGCATTCCGATGTTTGGGGGCCGTACAAAATTACTAGTATCTCTGGTTATCGTTATTTCATCACCTTTATTGATGATTATTCTCGCACAACATTGTTGTATTTACTTTGTGATCGCTCCGACCTTCCCCGTGTATTTCGGGTTTTCGTTCTTGAGATTCGCACGCAGTTTTCCGAAAACATAAAAACTCTCCGAACAGATAATGCTCGCGAATATACTAGCCATGAATTTTGCTAATCTCTGCTCTGAATTTGGGATCATTCACCAGACGTCGTGTGTCTATACCCCCCAACAAAATGACGTTGTCGAACGGAAAAATAAACATCTGCTCGATGTTGCTCGTTCTCTCATGATTCACATACAGGTACCCAAAGCCTATTGGAACTTTGCGCTGTCCACGGCATGTTATCTCATTAACCGTCTCCCTTCCTCCGTCTTCCAAAATGCTACTCCGTTTAGCCTCCATTTCCCCTCCACTCCGACATTCCCTCTTACACCCCGGATATTTGGTTGTACCTGCTACGTTCACCTACTTGGTCCGTCCACGGACAAGTTAGATCCCCGAGCGGCCAAACACATGTTCGTTGGCTATTCACGTACTCAGAAAGGCTACGTCTGCTACTCTCCTGCTACCTGAAAAGTGACTGTTTCTGCTGATGTTACCTTTCAGGAGGATCAACCTTTCTTCTCTGCACCAACCCCACCTCTTCCACCACAATCCTTCCCACGACCTATCGTTCCCATTACCACTCCTCTACCACTACTCCTTCCTGACCCGGCTCCTGCTCTCCACAAGCCACTTCTTATCCGTGTCTACACCTGTCGCACTCCTCGCTCTATTGCGCCAATGCAGTCGGCGTCGACCTCTGACACTCTGCGCCCTGCTGATCCGGCACCAACGTCCACCGCTCATCCCATGGCGAACTATGTATCCTTACATCGCCTGTCCCCACCGCTTCAAAACTTTGCTACTTCATTATCCTCTATTTCTGTACCTAACTCTGTGCAAGAGGCTCTCCAACATCCAGGATGGCGGACAGCCATGGACGAAGAAATGACAGCCCTCTGGGCTAACCAGACATGGGACCTGGTCCCTCTCCCTCCAGGCCAGACTCCGGTTGGGTGTAAATGGGTCTTTGTCATCAAGCATGCTCCTGATGGGACACTTGATCGTCTGAAAGCCCGACTGGTGGCTCGTGGCTTTACCCAACAACAAGGTCTCGATTATGAGGAAACATTCTCTCCAGTGGTCAAGCTCAACACAGTTCGTGTCCTCCTCTCCGTGGTTGTGCATCGCCAATAGCCCTTACATCAACTGGATAATCAAGAATGCTTTTTTAAATGGTGACCTACAAGAAATAGTCTACATGCAACAGTCTCCCGGGTTTGAGACCACAGGGGAGTCCTGAGTTTGTCACCTTAAGAAGTCAATCTATGGTCTCAAACAATCCCCTCGAGCATGGTTTGACAAGTTCAGTAAGGCTATTCGGGAAATTGGCTTTACTCGAAGCTCGACAGACTTATCTCTATTCACTCGACATCGAAGAACAAGAACGGTTCTTCTGTTGGTATATGTTGATGACATCCTAATCACTGGAAATGATTCAAAGGGAATACAAGCGGTCAAACAACACCTTAGCTCAGTCTTTCAAACAAAAGATCTGGGGAACCTTCGATACTTCCTTGGTCTTGAGATCGCGAGACGTCCTGATGGACTTGTCCTATCTCAAATGAAGTACTGTCTCGATCTTCTTCAGGATGCTGGCTACTCTGGATGCAAGCCGATTAACACTCATATGGATGTCAATCACAAGCTGTGTGCACATGCCTCTGATGATGATCTTCCTCTTCCAAATCCAGAATATTATCGATGACATGTTGGAAACTGATTTACCTAACGGTCACGAGACCAAATATATCCTTTGATGTTGGGGTTGTCAGCAGGTTTATGCATTCCCCTTGAATGTCTCATCTTCAGGCCGTCGAGCGCATCCTAAGATATCTAAAAATAGCTCCTGGTCAAGGGCTGGTTTACAAAACCTCATCCTCTATTCCAACTTTGATTGTGTATTCTGATGCAGATTATGTTGGTTCCCTAGATGATCGGCGGCCTACCAGTGGATTTTGTACATACTTTGGAGGTCACCTTGTTACCTGGCGAAGTAAGAAACTGTTACGCCCCCGATCGCGCCTCGCTTCTCGGGGCGTTATTATGCTCGCAGGAGCAAGGAGAAAACAAGCAAAGAAGGGGTTGAACCAACCGGTTCAGCCTCCACTCAGTAAAACCGGCCGGCCAAGGGCTGAACCAGCTGGTTCAGCCCTATTTGGAGGGGCCGGCCGGCTCCCTCCTTGACCCGGGTATTTATACCCGGGGATGTTATTATTTGGGGGCATGCAATTAACCCTAAGGTAATCTCTTCCTTCTCTAAGCCTAGCTTGCCTTCTTCTTCCCTCTAGTTTTCTCCCTCTCTCTAGTAGCTTCCTAACATTTGGTATCAGAGGCGTCATTCTCCAACGATGGTCACCACTCGCACGCAAGAGGAGATCACCCGTTTGGAAACCTTGGAGGAGAAGTACGGTGGACTGGTGGATTTGGTACCCGCAATCGAGCAAGAGATGCGTACATCTACGCAGCGATTGGAGGAGCGTATAGACGTGCGTATGGAGGAACTCAAAGCCCTGTTGAAAGGGAAATCCACAAGCGAGGACGAACCGATCGGCGGAAGATCCGATCGGTCCGCCGAAGCATCGGGAACGCTCGATCCAGGGCGTAACGGCATAGGAACGCCCGGGCTTGGTGGAAACGGCGGTGTCGGCTTCTCCCGACCCTGCGGGACCTCCGGCGAAGGTCAGGGAGCGGCGGCGTTGTCGGCGGCTGCAGCAGGAGGTGTCACCGCCGGGGTCCAGGAGGTGCGGCCAGTCGATTGCAGGCGACAGCCGTGGCTGCAGCCCGACGGAGGGCAAGGAGTTGTTGTGCGGGTTCCAGGAGGTGCGGCGGGCCTTCTTCCTCACCCGCGAGGCGGCGTTCCTCTCGGTGGCTATGGAGGCCAATTCCGTGGGCCGGGCAGCACGTTCCTCATCAGGGTCAGCCACCTCAAGGCTACCCGGGGGCACACGATGGTCATATGGGTCCGGGACGTCAGGCCTGGAACGGGCAGGAACATAATGGGCATGGACAGGGCTGGCAAGGGCAGGCGGGGCCCCGAGCGTACATGCCACCGAAGTTAACACGTATGAACTTCCCCAAATTCAAAGGGGAGGATGCGCTGGAATGGGTCCAGAAGGCGGAGTTATTCTTCAGCTACCACAAGGTTCCGGAGGGGCAATGGGTGCAACTAGCGTCGTTCCATCTGGAAGACGACGCGTTTCAGTGGACTCAGTGGTTCCTGAGAGGTAGAGATTATGTGCCCTGGACTGATTTTGTGGAGGGGTTCACCGCCCGATTTGGGCCCCTGGAGTATGAGGATTTTGAGGCGCTGCTGCAGAAGTTGTGACAGAAGGGGACAGTGACCGAGTACCGGACGGAGTTCGAGAAGTTGGCGAACCGGGTACACTGGGAAGAGAAGACATTGCTGAGTTGTTTTGTGTCAGGATTGAAGGAGCAATTGCGGGATGAGGTTCATGCTTATATGCCACGTTGTTTGAACAACGCCATCAGCTTAGCCCGCATTCAGGAGGAGCGCTTCAACCGGCAGCGGTCGCGGGCCACGGGGAGGGCTCCAGTCACACCCGTCGTTGCCAGGAGGGAGCCGCAGGCGGTTGCCAAGCCTACAGTGACTCTTTTGTCATGGGGCGAGCTCCAGGCCGGTAAGGAGAAAGGCCTCTGCTTCAACTGTGACGAGAAATTTGTACCCGGACATAAATGTCAGAAGATACAGGTTTTCATGCTGCATGAAGATGTGGGCGACGAGTTTCCTCCCGAGGTAGCAGTCGAGGAGGCGCTGTTGGAGGAGGAAGTGGACGTAACGGAGTTTGGGGTGTCCATCCATGTCATGGAAGGGTGCAATCCGCCCCTCACGATGCGGGTTGCCGGAAGGGTTAGACAAGAGAAGGTGACGATATTGGTGGACAGTGGGAGCACCTACAACTTTATTCATCCGACTGTCGCACAGCAGGTGGGGCATGAGATTGACAGAGGAGCTGCATTCCAGGTTATGGTGGCTGACGGCAGCAAGCTGCAGTGCGAAGAGGTAATGAAGGGAGTGGAGTTACGGATTCAGGGATACATTGGGAGCACGAATGTATATCTTCTACCCATCCGGTGATCGGACATGGTACTCGGAGTTCAGAAGTTGCAGCAGCTGAAGCGGGTCACTTTTGATTGGGACCTCATGACGATGGAGTTTGTGCAGCATGGACGACAGTTCCGTTTGAAGGGTCTCACAGCCTCGCTAGTGAAGGAAGTCTCTCTTCGAAGCATGCAGCAGCTTGGAGAGGAAGGGAGCTTGATGACGGTCCTTTTGGGGGTGCGGTCCGATGAGGCCGGGTCGTCTGTGGTACCCATGCAGATGCAGTCCTTGGTAGAGCAGTATTCTGACATTTTTCAGGAGCTACGTACACTTCCACCATCACGATTTCGGGATCACCAGATTGTTCTCAAAGCCGGAGCGGAGCCTACCAATATCCGGCCTTACCGATATCCACACATGCAGAAGGCAGAGATCGAGCGTAGCGTCCGGGAGATGCTTGACGCCGGGATCATCCGGCCCAGCACGAGCTCCTTTTCGGCCCCGATTATTCTCGTCAAGAAGAAGGATGGCTCATGGCGATTCTGTGTGGACTACCGGGCTTTGAACAACGTCACTTTGAAGGACAAGTTTCCAATTTCGTTGGTTGAAGAACTGTTGGATGAGTTACACGGGGCGACCCGATTCACAAAGCTTGACCTACGACCGGGTTACTACCAGATCCTCATGCGGGAAGAAGACGTCCACAAGACGGCCTTCAGGACTCACGACGGCCACTACGAGTTTCTAATGATGGCCAACGGGTTGACCGGCGGGCCATCCACCTTCCAGCCAATATTAACAATATCTTTCGCCCACTACTTCGCCTCTTTGTGCTGATTTTCTTTGATGACATCCTTATATAAAGTGCTAATTGGGAAGACCATTTGTGCCATGTTGAACAGGTCTTCTCTATTCTAAGCAAGCATCGACTCTATGTTAAGCGATCCAAGTGTTCTTTTGGGCAGGAGGAGGTTGAGTACTTGGGACACTTGGTCTCGGCTGAAGGGGTCAAAGCTGACCCTCAGAATATTGAGAGCATGGTTTCTTGGTCGCGGCCCCAGACTGTTCGGGCTCTGCGGGGATTCTTGGGCCTCACTGGCTACTACCGGCGGTTCGTCCGGGACTACGGGAAGATTGCTAGACCACTGACCCAGCTACTACAGAATGATGCCTTTTCATGGCAGGACGATGTTGAGGCGGCTTTTCAGGCGCTCAAACGGGCAGTGACGACCACCCCAGATTTGGCCCTTCCGGATTTCACTAAGGAGTTCGTCGTGGAGACGGACGCCTCCGGGGTGGGGCTGGGACCAGTATTGATGCAGGAGGGCCGCCCACTGGCCTTTTACAGTAAGGCGTTAGCGCCTAAGACGTTGGGAATGTCCACGTATGAAAAAGAATTGTTGGTAGTGGTCCAGGCAGTGGCCCTTCGGCGGTCGTATCTTTTGGGACGGCATTTCAAGATTCGTACAGATCACCAAAGTTTGAAGCACTTTTTGGACCAGCGAGTCTCCTCTCCCCTTCAACAAAAGTGGGTCACCAAACTTTTGGGCTACGATTACGAGATCGTTTACCGCCAGGGCAAGGAGAATGTGGTGGCGGACGCCTTGTCCCGTCTACCGGATGGTGCACTCGTCCAGATTTCGGGGCCGGTCCTCGACTCGTTCGATGACCTACATGAGGAGGTCTTGCGGGATCCTAACTACGCGGCCTCGTGGAGGCCCTTCAGCGTGGGGAGACTGTGATGTCAGGCTATCATCTACAGAGTGGGCGGCTCTATTACCACGGCAGAGTAGTCATACCCCCAGGCTCAGCATGGAAGACAGTTATGCTCCACGAGTTTCATTCCTCTCCAGTGGGGGGTCATGCAGGAGTGCTTCGTACCCTCCAAAGGGCGAGAGCAAATGTGTTTTGGTCGGGGATACGCCGGGATGTGTAGCAGTTTGTGCGGCAATGTGAGACATGCCAGCGACAAAAGTACGAAACCACCACACCTGCCGGGTTGCTCCACCCACTAGAGATTCCGCAACACATTTGGGATACAGTGTCGATGGATTTTATTGATGGATTGCCCAAGTCTCAGGGCAAGTCGGTCATTCTGGTGGTGGTCGACAAGCTCTCCAAGTATGGTCACTTCCTCGCTCTCAGTCATCCTTATACGGCAGAGTCGGTCGCCGAACTCTTTGCTAGGGAAATCGTCCACTTGCACGGCCTCCCTCGCGCCATCATTTTTGATCGTGATCCCACCTTTGTGAGCCAGTTCTAGAGAGAGCTTTTCCGCCTTCAGGGAACTTGTTTGCGTTTCAGCACCGCAAATCTCCCCCAGACCGACGGCCAGACGGAGGTTCTTAATCGTAGCGTGGAGACATACCTCTGATGTTTCGTCTTGGACGAGCCGCGAACTTGGACCAGCTGGATACACTGGGCCGAGTACTGTTACAACACCGCTTACCACTCTGCCAGCAAGATGACGCCGTTTGAGGTGGTCTACGGCCGCCCACCCCCTTCTTTGAGCAGTTATGAGTCGGGCAGCACGGCGTTACCGGCGGTTGATCGGGCCCTCCGCGACCGCGACCGCACCTTAGTGACGTTGCAGGTGAATCTTCGCCTTGCCCAAGATCGCATTAAGGCCCAGGCGGACAAGCACTGCAAGGAGAGGGAGTTTGTTGTGGGTGATGAAGTATTCCTTAAGCTCCAACCCTACCGACAGCTATCAGTGGCTCGCCGTACAAATCAGAAATTAGCCCCTCGCTATTATGCCCCTTTTGTGTTCTCAAAAGGGTGGAGCCAGTCGCTTACACATTGGCGCTTCCAGCAGGCTCCCATATCCATCCGACATTTCATGTATCTTTGCTTAAGAAGAAGAATGGTGACAGTACCCAACCGAGCCCTTTCTTGCCGGAGGCTACCGTTGCAGGTGAACTTCGGCCAATGCCGGAGAATGTTCTGTTACTCAGGTGGAAGCAACGGGGCGCAGAATTTCAGGCCGAACTCTTGGTCAAGTGGAAGCACTTATCGGAGGCATATAACTCATGGGTTGATCTGTTGGACTTCAAGGAGCTGTGCCTAGATTTCCATCTTGGGGACAAGCTAGGTCTTGATGGGGAGGGGAATGTTACGCCCCCGATCGCGCCTCGCTTCTCGGGGCGTTATTATGCTCGCAGGAGCAAGGAGAAAACAAGCAAAGAAAGGGCTGAACCAACCGGTTCAGCCCCCACTCAGTAAAACCGGACGGCCAAGGGCTGAACCAGCTGGTTCAGCCCTATTTGGAGGGGCCGGCCGGCTCCCTCCTTGCCCCGGGTATTTATACCCGGAGATGTTATTATTTGGGGGCATGCAATTAACCCTAAGGTAATCTCCTCCTTCTCTAACCCTAGCTTCCCTTCTTCTTCCCTCTAGTTTTCTCCCTCTCTCTAGTAGCTTCCTAATAGAAACAAGCTGTGGTTGCTCGATCTTCAACTGAAGCGGAATACCGTTCGATGGCATCAGTTGTCTCTGAGCTCACATGGCTTGAAAGTCTCCTCGCTGATCTAGGAGTAAAACTTCTCTCACCAGCTATCTTACTATGTGACAGTCAAGCCGCTATACACATAGCTAAGAACCCGGTCTTTCACGAAAGAACGAAACACATTGAAGTGGACTGTCACTTCATCCGTGAGAAAGTTCAAATGAAGAAGCTAGAATTAAAGCATGTTCCGGGTACTGACCAAGTTGCTGATATTCTCACCAAGGCCCTACCAAGTACCCTATTTTATCAGTTCCTGTCCAAGTTGGGTGCCTACAACTTGTATGCTCCAGCTTGCGGAAGAGTGTTAGAAAAGTCCATGTAAAGGCCCATATTGGGGCCCATATAGTTTCCTATTTCTTCTTTCTTTACTTTAGTCGCACACCGTGTATAAGGGACTCTTCTCTCTTTCTCCCTCCTATATATATGTATTCATACATTGTATTTAAGTATTCAAGAAGAATATACAAGGTTCTGCTATTATCTACAGTTAGAAAACCCTACTCTGAGAGTGAACAATTGGAGGTGGTGATGGTATAAAGAGGAAGGTCATTTGATAAAGGATCGAAAGCGGCGCGACCTTGACTTAAATCAAGGAAGAAAGGGCGGCACATGTTATCGCTCTGAGGAATTTGATCATATCAGAAGATATTTCTTATAGCATGCAAAGAAATAATGGATCGTGAAGGTGAAGAGGTGGTAGCACTTGAGCAGAATGATAGTTGGGACAGCCTACTCACCATCTCCATTGGACGGAAGCTACTCTTGGTTGGATGTTGAATTATGGGAGTTCACTTTATAATTGCATGGCTACATCTTTTTAGCTCTTTACCGAAGAAAATAGGTATTGTTTGTTTCGTTGAAGACTTGATCTATGAGGTCGTTAGTGAAGGGACATTAGACATTAAATGCATGATGACATGGTTCACAAACTTGGTGGGATATAATATATTGGATATGCTAAATAATCTTATATCAATGCGCAAATTAGTCTCCATATATCACTGGATTTTCAGCAAGAGGTGGAGTTATAAAGGTGACAAGCGGATGCATCATTCTTATGAAAGAATATAAGTATCATAGTTTTTACTAGTTGATAAGGGATATAATGCAAGATGATGCTCCTATAATCTTCTACTACTATAGAACAACAATCGAATTTTTTGATTGGAATGCGATAGTTATAATCTCAAGAATGTCATGTTGTGGGCAATGATATGGAGATGATGTGGAAATTTGAGGGTTGTTCGAGCTTGGAATCTAATTGTGGTTGCTGGAGAGATATGAATTACTTGAAGGTTGAAACTTGCTTGGGTGATCCTCGCTCTGATATCAAGTTGTTGTGTGCTCGCCGGAGGAGTGATCAGAGGCGGAGGGGATACTTCAGAGCCGGAACCGCGGCTGCCTAGGCGGGGCTTGCTAGGGAGGAGAGAGCTACCAAAATCTCTTACTCAAGACAAGGAATGAGAAAATAACTTATTGATAATATTACAAGACCCAAGCAATCGTTTAAATAGAGGATACAAGAGCATACAAGTAATTAAGGACACATCATAGTAACCTAATGAAACCTAAGACACGGACTACAACATACAAGACAATAAAACATAATAACTAATGACTCCTCAAAATAACTGGGCACGTAGCCCATAACAGATATGTGTACCGTAAATCGATGATGGGTATATTCCAATTCATTTCCTAAAAGTGATTCTAGGTGGCGTTCGAAGTAAGTTGTTGGTGGGGGTGGGTTCAGGATGCCGACGTAGCCCAGTGGCGGTCGAAGCAAATAGTTTGTTAACAATAGTTTTGATTATGTGGATGGACTCCGACGATTGTGATGTCCCATGATGTAAGGAGCAATTTATGGTGTTGGGTGATCAGAGTGGACGGTATAACTCCTTCATATTCTCCATTGCAACACTCATTCATTTATTCTCCGTTAGAGATTCGTCACTTCTTGTTATGGGCACAATTCTCGGGGAATAGTTTCAACAAGATATTCCCCAACAAGAATCTCGCATGATACTTCAAACAAAGGCAAGCATCATATGCAATATTAGAAACTTCATTGTAATATCAAATGATATAACATCATATAATAATTGAAAAATTAGGAACAAGCTCAAAATTAGATAAGCAAAAAATGGGGAAAGACAATATTGCCTGAATCGAGATATTTCCCTAAGAGGGCCACCAATTCCACATCCAACATCCAACACCTACGTCAGCAAGAGAGAAAAGTTGCATCAGTGTGCCAAAGAATATAGTTAAAGAACATATGGCATGTGAATAAGAGGTGTATAGCATACCTTCATTCCTTTTTTGAGGCCTAGTTGAAGGGCAATAAAGTGCTCATAGCGTGTGATGCTTTCCTTTAATGACTCACCTTTCCATCTTCATATTGAAATAATTTTGTGCATTCATTTAGCTCCATGTATAAAAATGCAACTTTTTTCCCTTTAACATGGATAAAATAGTAAACTAAATTTGTCCCTTGATGTATACAAGTCATTTCATGCATCCCCATGTTTCCTTAAAATGTTTCATCTAGGTCATGCATCATACTAAAGCCCCCACCAGGTCCCTCAACTAAATCTCTAGCTTCCTCATAAATCCCTGAAGACCAATCTCAAGTGAACCTAGATAAGATGTGTGGGGGATCATCAAGACCTGCAACCAACCCTATCAGCTACCCCATTTCGGTTCATGCATTATAGAGGGACGAAAATAGGAGAGAGAGAGAGAAAGGATGAGTGACCAAATATTAAACGTATTTTTTGGGTAGATTAGAAATAGAAGAAAGAGATAGAGAAAACGGGATTGGGCCTCAACGGGAGAGTAAAAGAGAGGAAAGGGGTATTTGTGTGCTGATCAACCTAACAACAACCCTATTGTATCTATGAGAGGGAACCAGAAGGAGAGGAGGCATCCATAAGCCATAACCCGCCCAATCATTGTTGTGGAATGATCAATCTTGAATGTTCCAAGCAACTCACTGACTCCATATAACATACCTTAAATTTGTTCCATAAACATAAAAAAGTTGGCCTAACCTGGGAGCAAAGTGAAAAGATTGGCCCCAGCCAAATTCGTAAAAGGCGGTTGCAAGGTCATAGTATTTATTTGCCTGAAACACAAAATTACATCAATAAATATTGCAATCATGCAATCTATGAAATTTAAGAAAATATCATGCAAACATACAACAACACTCAAGCCTTTATCCCAATATCTGCAAACATAAAGAAAGTAAATCACAAAAGAATTAAGACATTCATGAATATAACGGCCAAAATGTTTAAGATTGAACTTAAGAGTAGCACATGCGGTGAAGAGAAGGTTAACTTGTTTATATAAAAAAATGTCAGTCATGAATAATGATAAATAAGATAAATCAATTTTATTGTACCGAACACTTTAAAGTATAATAAAAATACAATCTTGATTAGGGATTTTTTTTTTCAAAGTGTATTCACACACTTCAACAACAAACCAAATTCAAAAAGGGCATTAAATTAAAGTATCATAATTGTAGAAGGAATCTGTATAAAGGCCAGAGAGGGGAGTTTCACACCAAGATCACTCAGAAGACTCCAACCATGTGAGTTCTGAAACGACATAAGTAATTGATTGATACTCAGTTTTTGCAAATGATCGTGCAACCACAGTTTGCTTCTTGCTCCGCCAAGTGACAAGATGTCCACCAAAGTATGAGCAGTGCCCACTTGTGGAGCGATGATCATCAAAAGAACCAGCATAGTCAGTATCAGAGAAGGCAACAAGTGATAAAGAGGAGGGTTTATACACAAGCCCTTGTCCCGGAGCAGTCTTCAGATACCGGAGGATGCGCTCAGCAGCCTGGACATGGGAGATCTGTGAAGCATGCATAAAGAGTAATCAGCATCATGAAGTAGGTCAAAACAGTACTTCCGTTGAGACAAAACGAGACCACCAGGTTGACGAGCCACCTCAATGTCAAGAAAATATCGGAGGGACCCTAAATCATTAGTCTGAAATGTGGGCGCCAAGTATTTCTTGATCATAATTATACCATTGAGATCATCGCCTATGATGAGAATATCATCAACATACACTAAAAGAATCATTGTCTGTCGGGCGATGACGAGTGAATAGAGAAAAATCAGCCGAGCTCCGAGTGAAGCCAACATCGCGAGCAACCTGACTGAACTTATCAAACCAGGCCCGATGAGACTGTTTGAGATCATAGAGAGATTTCTTGAGGTGAGATACAAAAGACTCCCCCGTGATCTCATAACCAGGAGGTTGCTGCATATTGACAATCTCAACGAGGTCGTCATTCAAGAAAGCATTTTTAATGTCAAGTTGATGTAACGACCAATGCCGATGAACAACCAAGGAAATCACGACGCGGACAGTGTTCAACTTTGTGACAGGTGAGAAGGTCTCTTCGTAGTCGAGGTCGTGTTCCTGAGTAAAATCACGAGCCACAAGTCGAGCTTTAAGACATTCAATTGTCTCATCAGGACCATGCTTCACAGTGAAGACCCACTTACATCCAACACATGTCTGGCCTGAAGGAAGAAGGACGAAGTCCCAAGTGTGATTAGCCCAGAGGGCAGCCATTTCCTCATCCATGACGGCCTGCCACCCCGGATACCGAAGAGCTTCCGACAAAGAAAAAGGTGTGGAAATAAAAGACAGAGAAGTCGCAAACCTGTAAAGAGTCGGCGATGAGCGATGCAAAAGAGACATAATAGAAGTTGGTGCCTGATCAACGGCCTGCGAAGTATCAGTGGGCAGGGGCGACTCCCGTAGGACATCAAACATAAGACGTCGGTAGGTGTACAAAAATTGGTGTCACTAACATTTTAAGGCCATTACCATAATAAATAGACATCAATGAAGGAAAGGAGGTTCATAACCTACTTTCGAACAATTTGATCGTATTGTAACACACTTCTGTCAATATGGTTACATATTGAGCCATACTACTCTCAAGGTATGAAGGAGATGTCTATATGACCTAAATCATATTGCGGTCTTATGGTTTTGTTGCAAGTGCACCTCCAAGCCGACTATGAAATTTGATCTCAACGTTGAATTGTTCAATCAGCTTCATCGACGAAAGAGGATTCAATGCATAAGATAACAAATCTGGTGGATCTCTTCCATACACCACTTGAAATGTTGTTTGAAGGGTTGAATTATAGGAGGTATTATAGTAAAATTCCACCCAAAGTGCTTATTTGGAACAACCCTTATGATTTTCTCCAACTAAACATCGCAAATACATTTTGATTGGTTGGTTTACCACCACGGTGAGCCCGTACGAATGTGGGTGGTATGCCTAAGAAGATGGAGGCATGTTCCACAAACTTAAACAGTTCTTGCCAAAACCTATTATGGGCGCACATGTAAAAGAACAATCTCTACAAAGAAGATGAACTGTTGTTATTGCGGTATTATAAGTATGTGAAAGAGAAACAAAATGGGTTGCCTTCTTATGGAACCTGTGTCGCACCATTTGATTTTATTTGCACATTTATATTTTATTGCATTTCGTATCATATGTTTCAGCGCACGTTCGTTACTGTTATTTTCTAACTTATGTATTTTTATTGCTCATTTCACTCGTGCACGTTTGTACGCCTTATTGAGTGGTCCACTAATAAGATCCTGAACGAAATGATTCATAGAATTAGATAACATGGTAATTACGACAAGCTTTATTAAACATAGTACGAAGGATTTTAACTAATGTTACAATAAAAACACTTCGAGTATATTTTAATTTTTAGAATTAATTCATGTTGAGGGATGTCAAGAGAAGAAAGTCTATTGAGTTTCCAGTATTAATCCTTATTTTCCTCCCGTGATAAAACCTCATTTAAACCAAAATACCCTAATTTTTATTTGCCATAAGAGAGACCCCATCACATCCTATCGGGGCCAGCCTGGAAAATACGAAACAGAGAAAAGTCTATGTTTATGTATCCATCTTGCACCCCGCGCATCACGCCTCTCTTCTGCTCCCAACAACCCTACACTCGCACGCCTGGCTTCGCAACTACCGTCTGAAGCTTCACCATTCTCTGGCGTCCTTGCCTCTGTCAGTCATCATCCAATCTGACACCCTCTCTGTGGAATTGAACTGCTAGAGAACCAAGGCGATGACTGCGCCTCCTCCCAGTCTCTCCACTGCCCTCATCAGAGCCAATCACCTCCTTCGTTGACCACCTCGAAGTATGGAGACCCCTCCTCTGTCGGTTATGCACCTTGACGACCTCCCCAGCCCTCTCGTTTCCAAACTCCTTGTCTGTGTTAGACAAATCAAGGCTCAGGACGCCTCCAGCTTGTAACGGCTCGAAGTAATAAAAGTTCAAAATTCTGCTCATGTATGATATGCAAAGTAAATTGTGGCGGTACATCTACCACCTTAGCCTTTGTTCGGACACCTCAGCCTCCATTCGAAGACCTCCAACCAAGATCTAGCCATCATCACCCCAACCGGCGTCGTTCCAACAACTCCCCTAACCTAATCGTCCATTTGAGCCTGTGTGAACCCAGTCAAACCCAAATGCCACGGTGAAATCCAATCCTTCAGACATCCTCACCCGAAATCCTAAGACTACTACAATCCCAAATCCCACAGCCTACTAGCCTAACCATCAATCCCTATCACTGACTTGATAATGATCAACTTGATGTTGCACTTATAAGCCAATGGCATTCTTCCTCATCTCTCTATTGCTCCTATTTTGATAGTATTATTTTATGCCTACGTTTAATTGTATCATTTAAAACTTCATAGCTTGCCTTAATTTTCGCTTAACTTGCTTGTCGTTAATTTGAGTTCATGTTTGTTCTCCTTGTCATTCTCCAGTCTGTGGAATATTGATTCATGTTTATTCAACGTTCATTTGCTAGCTAGCGCTTTATGCACATTTGTGAACACTAGGTCAATTGTCACTCATTATTACTCCATGAATCTAATTTGTGCCGCTTAGTTTAAAATCGATTACCAAATAAATTTAATAGATTTCCGGATTACAACACCTTCGAGGTTTTGTCCATGACAACTAATAAAAATTGATTTCCCTTAGAGATTAGAGTACGTTGGACCATACTTGGATTTTGAATTGTTATAAATGTTTGATTTTGTTTTGTTGGAAAACTATGCATACATGCATAAATTCATGCACTCTTTGCTTTTTCCTCTTCCAAAAGAAATCCGCTTGAATGTGTTGTAAGGTTTTTTGAACTCCATCATGTGCCTGATTATGATTAGTAACATGATCATAGGAATGAATGGTAAGATGGGTAGGAGAAAAACCTTTGGCTTGCGAAAATTATGCCCCGCAAGATGGTCCAAATTCAAAAAGCTGACACCGCCTTGAATTTGATCCACCACTTTTCTTAGAATGGCCGAATGAGCTGTTTCTTCCTGAATGACATCAAACAAAGCAACTTGCAAACCTGAAATGGCATAATCCAGCCCAATCTTCTCGTCTCACCCTGAGAGCGCATCTTTCACTTTAGTTGATGAACTTGTTTTATATCCCATCTGAAAATCTAACCCCCCAACAAAGCAACAACTTATTAATCCAATGGGGGAACCCTGTCAACTTTTTTCTTCGGTAAATATTTTAGGTTAGAGTGGTCCGACCTTACATGGAAATGCCGCCCATAAAGATACATGTCTCAATGTTGTATAACCTTTGCAAGACCAATCAACTATCGTTCTTGAAATGATGTTATATCAATTTCCCACTGAAGAAGGCGATTGGGTGATTTTCTTGATGTATAGAACCACTCTAATTCTCTTCAGGATGCATCACATTCCACATAAAATTAAAATTAGGAAGAGCGAGCGCTGCACATTTGCCATAAAAATGGTAACTTGATGTTCTAGTAAACATTGAAAGTGTGGGCCAACAATGTTTGAAACTTTTCGAAATATTCGTCAATGGACCCTCCTTGCTTAAGACAAAACTCACACAGGATATTGCTATTGTCTCTCCCTACTGAGGCTTGTTGTGGGTCGCTTAGTGCTCCTACGGACCGGAAGAATCAGACTGTCTTAGCTCGAGAGTGAGTCAAGCGCGCGAACAGTCAAAATAAAGAACCAACAGCAGACAGCAAGATTTTTATGTGGAAAACCCGAAAAGGTAAAAAACCACAGGGCTTGACCCAGCTCTGATAAAATCCACTAGTTGTAGCTTATTACAGGAGTTAGAGTTTTAGGAGGGTGACAGACCACCGCTTCTTTAAAAGTCTCTTGAGAAAAGCTAAGTGTTAAGTAGCGCTCGCGGGAGGAATCACTAGCATAACTGTCACGAGTGGAGTGCGCATTGATCAGGAGAATGAACGGTGAGTCAAGTCTTCGTCGGGAAACAACAGAGCTTTATCTTCTCCTTTTTATCTCTGTCCCTACAAATGAAAGTTTGTGCGCTTTTTTATAGTTTTTTCGGGGTGGGGTGCACTCGTAATTAAGCCCTCTTGGAAATTGAACGGGCGGATAGAAATGCACGATTTCGATCACCTGGATCATCAACTTTTGGAATATGACGATCATGTCCCCCCGGGCGGCCCGAGCAGGTTCGGCGGAGAGAAGGTGGCAGTGGGGGCGGTCGCGGCGAAGGCGTGCACGGACAGGCGCACGTGCCATAGCGCGTGCGCGCGCGGGCTGCCGCGGACGCTGCTGCGCGCGGTGCCGCGGACGCTGCTGCGCCCGGTGTCGTGGACACTGTTGTGCGCAGGCGTACACGTTGTCGCGCGCACTGATGAGTGTGGGTGTGTGCTCGCCCGCACACACCCTTCCAGGGCGCAAGTTCTACAGTCTTGGTCGCGGTGGGACTTCCGCGTCGGTCGGTACTTTTTACGGTGAACCAGTCGGGGTCACTGTGAAAAGGGTGCATGGTTCAACCGCCTCAACGTTATAGGGAACCCTATCAATTGCACCCCAATTTATGGAGGCCACCACTCATAGAAAGCGGATCTGGAAATTCTTCTCGAATGTCATATATTTTCTGAAGTGCAATATTGTTTGTTCGATTTGAGTGATGAAATCGTTCTTTCGTACTTGCTCCTTTGCGTGCTTGCTTGCGCGAAATATTGCGCCTTTATTGCTATGCTGAAATTGGTATGCCTTGTTTGATTTGAGTGAAGAAATCGTTCTTTCATGCTTGCTCCTTTGTGTGCATGCTTGCGCGAAATATTGCCCCTTTGTTATTATGAGCTTGCTACTTGGTATATATATGGGAGGTCATCGATGTAGTTGTGAGTGTGTTGTCTGGTGTTGGTACCAGAGGTAGTTGGTGTAGTTGTGAGTGTGCTACCCGAAGGTAGTTACTGTAATTGTGAGTGCGCTACCCGGAGGTAGTTGCTCTGGTTGTGAGCTCACTGCTCGGTGTTTGCACCGGAGGTCATTGCTCAGATTGTGAGCTCGCTGCTCGGTGTTGGCACCGGAGATCGTCGCTCTGGTTGTGAGCTCGTTGCTCGATGTTAGCACCGGAGGTCCTCGCTCTACAGGGAACCCAGTTCCCGCCCGGTCACAAAGGGGGAGGGCCCTCCACGGCCGTAGGGCGCGGGCTCGCTGTGGGGGGTCTAGCCCCTTTGTTACCAGAGGTCGTAGCGTTATCCTTTGGAGATTTGTTGGTGGGGAACGATATTCCCGCATGGTCTCGAAGGAAAGCAAACCCTCTTTAACTGGAGGACGCTGGGTCGTTTGAAGAGTAGCGTGGGGCTTGTTTGGAGAGCGGTGCTCCTTTTTGAGTTGAGTGGGGGAGTGTATATTGGGAAGTAGTTCGTACGCGAACATGTTGTAAAGTTGCGGGCGCATGAACGAGCTGCAGAGCCTTATGCGTGTGAACGAGTTGCAGAGTTGTGTGCACGTGAACATGTTGAAAGGTCGTACGAATGTGAACGCGTTGCAAAGCTGCACACGCGTGAACGTGTCGAGATGTTGGGCGAATGTTCTCGGCCGATTACAAGGTAGAGTCGTGTTTGCGCGGGAAGCGGGGGAACATGGCTCCTTCTGGACGCAGGGTCCTTTGGGAAAGATCGCAGCTTCCGTCGTGGTTACGAGGGGTTAGCCAACCATCGGGATTCTCCGAGCACTCTGTAGGAGAGGCTGGAGTTTCCCTTTGGATTCTCCGAGCACTCTGTAAAAAAGGCCGCAGTTTCCGTTTGGATTCTCTGAGCACTCCGTAGGAAAAGCCGGAGTTTCTGTTTGGATTCTCCGAACACTCTGTAGGAAAGGCTGGAGTTTCCATTTGGATTCTCCTAACACTTTGTTGGAAAAGCCGAAGTTTCTGTTTGGATTCTTTGAACACTCTGTAGGAGAGGCCGGAGTTTCCGTTTGGCTTCTCCGACTCCGAACACTCTGTAAATGAGGTCGGAGTCTCCGTTTGGATTCTCCGAACACTCTGTAGGAGAAGCCGCAGTTTTCGTTTGGATTCTCCGAACACTATTGGAAAGGCCAGAATTTTCGTTTGGATTCTCCGAACACTCTGTTAGAAAGGTCGGAGTTCCATTTGGATTCTCCGAACACTCTGTAGAAAAGACCGGAGTTTCTGTTTGGATTCTCCGAACACTCTGTAGGAAAGACCGGAGTTTCCGTTTGGATTCTCTGAACACTCTGTAGGAAAGGTCGGAGTTTTCGTTTGGATTCTCCGAACATTCTGTTGGAAAGGTCGGGGTATCCGTTTGAATTCTTCGAACACTCTATAGGAAAGGTTGGAGTTTCTGTTTGGATTCTCTGAACACTCTGTTGGAAAGGCCGGAGTTTCCGTTTGAATTCTCCGTCGTCTCTAAATGGAGTGGTGATAGCGGGAGTATGGGACGCTCCATGGCCCTTTGAGTGGTGAAGCGGTGAATGAGCAACTGGGATAACTTGTCGAGGTTAAAGATTGCACCTCTGGGTAAGGAATGGAATCAGGCGAGGGCATCGCCTCTGTGCGTTGTCGGGAATATCTTACAACTGAGCTGGTCCGGGACTCCGAGCATCTTCATCACCACGAGGAAGCAGCTAGCATGTTTGTAGGGGTCGCCTGTCACATCGAATTCTTCGAGGCGAGGGACCCGGAGCCAGTACGACACGGGGTGTGATAGAATTTGCTCAGATAAAGGGGAGTGTTGCCGGTGCAGCGAGTGACACTTCTCTTTTCGTCTATCTACCCTGACTGGCCTTGAAACATGTTGCTCGACTCTGATTACTGCCATGTTGGTAGCGCGAGTGTTTTTCTTTGTCGTTGTTGTCAGTTAGGAGTATTTTCGCAAAGCAAGTACTGTATTCAGAAATTCTTGAGGATTGGGAAAACCTTCCTACAAACGGCGTCAAACTATTGTGGGTCGCTTAGCGCTCCCACGGACCGGAAGAATCGTCTTAGCTCGAGAGAGAGTCAAGCGCGCAAACAGTCAAAATGTAGAAAAGCAGACATCAATAATTTTACGTGGAAAACTCAGAAAGATGGGAAAAAACCACGGGACTTGGTCCAGCTCTGACGAAATTCAATAGTTGTAGCTGATTACAAGAGTTAGAATTTTAGGATTGTGACAGGTCACCGCTCCTTTACAAGTCTCTTGAGAAAAGCTAAGTGTTGAGTGGCGCTCGTGGGAGCAGTCACTAGAGCATAATTGTCACAAGTGGAGCGAGCGTTTATCTGGAGAATGAACGGCGAGTCAAGTCTTTGCCAAAAAACCTCATAGCTCTGTCTTCTCATTTTTTCTATGTCCCTGCAAATGAAGGTATAGACACTTTTTTATAATGTTAGTTTAGGGTGTAGTCTGATTACCTAGAGGGGGTGAATAAGTGCTTTAAAATTGTTTTGATCTTTTAGAATTTAAGACTAAATCAGCTTGAGAAAACGCAACCAGAAATCTCATCACATGAAGCGCACCAATATTTATAGTGGTTCCCCAGTGTGGGTACTTCATTGTCCCCCTTCACCTATGTAGCAGTATGCTAGACTCGGCCAACTCCTCTAAATCTCAGATCTCTTTCACAGATCCTACACCTCAGGCACAAAGGCCCTACAGCTCAGGCACTCCAGACCCTACAACTCAGATCCAGACAGGATCCTACCTCAGGTTCTCAGAACCCTACAACTCAGGCACAGCAGGCCTTACAAGCTCAGATCTACAATAGATCCTACCTCAAGTTCCTGGAACCCTACAACTCAGGCATAAGGCCCTACATAGAATATATTAGGTTTACAATATTGAAGAACACTTCACAAAATAGGGAATAGAAATATCCTGAAGAGTCTTCTTAGGCCTGAAGCAGACGGCCTCCGGATCTGAAGAGAAAACCTTGAAGATCTATTCACTGATGCACAGAAGGTTCTCTTTGATCATCTTCTTCAATCTGGAACAAGCTTATCAGTCGATGATGCCTGACTGAGCCTTGGAGAACTGAGAAAATGTTCTCGAGAATGTTTCTTCTTCTAAAAGTCGTTACACTGTTCGATTGATTCTTTTCTCTTTCTATGTTCTATTTTATGTTCCGTGCTCATTAGGGCAAACAAGTTATCATTTTATATGATAGGAATGTCTAACGGTCTATTCTGAGGTCTAATTAATGTCAGAAGCCCATTCCTAAACAGCATCCGCTGATTGGACCCTTAGACGACGGCATTAAATGCAGACAGCGCGTTTCGAAAAATCTTGGTATGTCTCGACGATATGGACACCATCTCGACGACAGAACTTACCGTCTCAGCGATCCAGCTTGTACAACTCTTCAAGTCTTCTGAGATATTCCCCTCGAATAGATATCTCGACGATATGAAACTTCTCAACTCCATTCTCTGTCTCCACGATATCTAACAGCCTTTACGACGACATAGCCCCTTCACGACGATATTTAACTTAGCTAGCCCTTCTTAAGTCTTCACAACGATATTGTCGTGTGATACTTGTTATCACAACGATATCGTCGTGTTATCCTTGTTGTCACGACGATATCTTAACTTAGTCGTTTCTTCTTGTTCTTACAACGATATTGTCGTGTGTACTTTGTTGACACAACGATATCGTCGTGTTATTCTTATTGTCACGACGATTCTTGACTGATTTCTTCTGTTGTCTTATGCGAGTGATCTCAACGATGTCGTCGTGTGTACATTGTTGACGCGACAATATATGCATTAGTCATTTTTGTTTGATCTTAATACATTATACTTAGAATGTATGATGTTCTAACCTGCTCATGTCACATCAAATACAAATTGTATTTATCATTGACTTAGAGATTTCTCCAAATCTGGAACATTGTGGGCAGTGTTCCCAACATATAGTTTTTCGCGTGCGGGGGGGGGGGGCACAAGTAATTGCGCTCTCTTGGAAATTAAACTGGTGAATAGGAATACACGATTCCGATCACCTGCTTTTGGAATATGACGGTCATGAGCCCCCAGCGGCCCAAGCAACTCTGGGCATCCCGGGCAGGTTTGCTGGAGAGACAATGGCGGCGGCGCAAGGGCGTGCACGGCAAGGGCGGGTGCACGCGAGCTGCCGCACGGGTGCGCGCGGTGTCGTGCCCAGACGTGCGCAATGTCATGCGCACCCCTGAGCACGGATGTGTGCACGCCCTTCCGGGGCGCAAGTTCTGCAGTCTTGGTAGCGGTGGGACTTCAACGGCGGTCCGGACTTTTTACAGTGAACCGGTCTGGGTCGCGGTGAAAAGGGTGCATTGTTCAACCCCCCCAACGTTATGGGGGAACCCTATCAAGGCTAACTCACCACAAGTCATCCCAGGGTTCTCCCTGTCGCTCCAAGAAGATGAAGGACGCCAATTTGATCCGCTCACAATAAGGTGTATGTTAGTTGCTGAAAAATTGTTCACACTCGTGAGACAGACAGGAGAATCCTTCTTGCCGTCGTATGTCGGAAAATAAAGCTTGGCGTAGCATGGGTTTGAGGAGGCCTCGTGGGTAGATACCTTCGTGATGATAAGCCCGTTGAACACCGTTGCAACTCCACGCTTGGTCTCTAAATCCGCCTTTGATGATCCTCGAAGGAGAGCAGTAACCACCGCTTAATTCTGAGCATTCGTCAGGAACTTCTTCATCATCTCTGTCATTTCGCACACTTAATCAATGACTGAAATCCCTCGCGACGCCTCGCTCTAATACCAACTAGTTATCACTCTTAATCTGGGATCTGATCAAGGGCCGTGGTTGGGAGATTGTGTGACTTGAAATTGAGTCCGCGGTTCTCTTCTGAAACCTTCGATGCTTATCATTGATGATCTGAAGCCTTGACCTAGGCTGCCTAGAGATGGCAGCTGATGGAATGGTGGGGGAAGAGATGGATTCCATGTGCAGGAGCAAGAGATGTACTCCCTGCAATCGTTGCGTTGGAGTGCGGCAAGAGATGTACTCCTTGTCGTCGAGCATTTCGGCGGTTCGACTGCTGACCCTGGGAGCTCGAGAGAGGAATGGTGCTCAATCCTCAATAGGTGAATACCTAGAAACTACAGATCTCTAGTGCACAGAACTCTGACGAAGAGGATACTGTGCTATTTAGGGTTCCGCTTCCCATTTTTTTCAGCAGCTGCTTCATGCACTTATTCTGGGTCAAATTCCTCCGTTTCTTTCCTGGCGGGTTGCAAAGAAGCATTAGTTATCTCTCCGACCACCAGTCAGACTGCAACTCTCGCCGTCTGTCAAGCTTTAAACTTTAGACCTTCAAGGAGAATGGAGAACAGGGTAGATTTCTTAGAGCAGTAAAAAAGATGACCTCT
The DNA here is from genome assembly GCA_033032865.1 of Dactylorhiza incarnata. Lineage (NCBI taxonomy): Eukaryota > Viridiplantae > Streptophyta > Magnoliopsida > Asparagales > Orchidaceae > Dactylorhiza > Dactylorhiza incarnata. The sequence goes on from JAWHQI010000304.1 coordinate 960,202, forward strand.
TCTCATCCCAGGACATTTTTCATCTCTCGGAAGACGAGACCCAAAATGGTCTCCCGGGAGACCCAAAAAAAATGAATGGTCTCTCAGGAGACCAAATATGAATGGTCTCCCAGAGGCCAAAAATTGTCTCCCGGGAGACCAAAAATGATCTCCCCGGAGATCGGCAGTGAAATCAACCCTAAAATAAAATATCATTATTAGCCTCCCGAGATGACGACACATGTCCAGACGCCGCGTGTCGCGACCGTATTAACCCCGGACCTAGATTTGAAAACGAAGTCATGTTCCAAAATTTTCGCCTGATGAAGAGTGTTAATATTAATGTAGTGTTATTATTGTATATTCTGTTTAGTCTCACACCGCCTGTTGTGTTTCTGGACTCTCCCCCCTCCTCTATATGTATGACCCCAAGGGTCTTCTTTTATACTCAATAAAAATATATTACTTGATTGTCTCTCAAGTTTAACATGGTATCAGAGACAGGTTCTGCATAAAATTATTTTTGGCTCGCACTCTTGCTCGCTCTACCGTGCTCTGCCCGCTGCCCGCTGCCCGAATTCTACCCGTTGCGCGCTGCCCGTCCTGCCCTGCTTGCTCGCGACCTCCGCTGGCTCGCGACCTCTGCCAGTCCGCCAGCTCGTCGTTCGCCAGACCGCCAGTTTGTCGACCTCCAGCGACTTCTGCCCTGTCCAGCTCGTCGTTCGCCATCCTCCGGTCGACCTGCCCGCGCGAGCTGCTCCCGTGCCCTGTCCGCCAGCCTCTTGCCCGAGCTACCCGCGCGATCTGCCCTGCGATCTGCCCTACTCGCGATTCCTACCCACGCGCTCTGCCGCCAACCAGTCCTGCTGCCAGCCCGCCTGCTGTCAGCAATCTATCGCTCGCGATCTGCCGCCAACGATCTGTCGTTCGCGATCTGCCAGCAATCTGCCGCTCGCGATCTGCCAGCCCGCCTGCTGCCAACGATTTGCCTGCTCGCGCGATCTGCCGCCAACCCGCCCTGCTGCTAGCCCGCCTGCTGCCAGCGGTCTGCTGCTCGCGCGATCTGCCGCCAGCCCGCCAACTCGCAAGTGACCTCCAACATCCTGTCTGATCTGCTTCTGTGTCCTGACTGCCAGTCCACCGATCGCAAGTCCGCCCGGCTCCATGGCAGCCCCATTGATCACGCCACCCCTGAAGGCCACCTCCTTCCAACTCGTCGCTGCCAGCGACTGGTCCGACTGGGCTCTCACTGTCGAAGCCGCCCTCTCCTCACGAGATCTCTAGGATCACATCACTGGTGCTCATCCCACCACCGTTGCGACCTCTCCCGCCACTGCCAGCTCTGACAAGACCACCGTACCTACCACCACTCCAGATGATGGCATTCTTTGGCGGCGTCGCGATCAAGCCATTCGGGCTTACATCCTGGAGTCTGTTGCTCGTCCGCTCCTCACCTCCAGTGGCCGTCTGCCCTCAGCCCGCGCCATGTGGGAATATCTACGTGATCGGTTTGTTCCCCGCGGTGGCGCTCGGCGTCATTGTCTCATCTGCGACTCTCAGTCTGCTCGACGGGAAGGACGATCCATTTAGGACTTTTTCACCATGATGAGCACTCTCTGGCACGACTTGGACTCCATGATCCCCCTACCATGCGGTTGTCCTCGTTCCTTAGAGTTTAGCATCACCTCTCTGAGGGCCATCTCCATCAATTCCTCGCTGCTCTGCGTCCCGAGTTTGCTCCTCTTGCCGCCCAGCTCCTTCATCGGGCCCCCCTTCCGAGCTTAGATGAAGCCATGATTGCCCTGATTGATGAGGAGACACATCTTCGTCCTCCCGTGGTCCTCCAACCTGCTCCTGGGATCGATATTGCTATGGCTATCCGACCACGCGACGATTCTGTTACCTGCACTACTGTAAGAAGGTGGGGCACATGAAGTTCGACTGTCCTACTCGTCCCCCTCGTCCCGATGAGCACAGACAACGTGACAACTGTCGTGACGGCCGTGGTCGGGGATGTGGTCGTAGCCCCGAATCGCCTGCCACGCCTCCTCATCCTATAGCTGTTGCTGCTGCAGTCGACTTCAGCAACTGGAAGAATTACTCCTTCACTCTCCTCTGCTTCAGCCCACCGCTCCCACCAGCTCTCCTGACGCCACTAGCCTGTCAGCCGCCTATGGTACTACTGTTGTTCGGGTTTTACCAACTGCGCCTTGGTATTTTAACTCAGGGGCCTCCTGCCATCTAACCTCCGACTCCAGCAACCTCACTAACTGTACCTCCACCCCCACTCACCTTCAGGTCACCATTGCCGATGGGAATTTTGACCCTATTGTGCAGTCTGGATCGATCACCCCGGCATTTGTCCCTCCCGGTCACCTTACCCTCTCAAACATCCACCATGCACCTCGCCTACACATGAACATTATTTCTGTCAGTTCTCTTTGTGACCTTGGCCTAACTGTTTTATTCTCTTCATTTGCTTGTGTTGTGCAGGATTCACGGACGGCTCAGAGGATTGGACAGGGCCGTAGGACTGGTGGCCTGTATCAGATGGAGTACCTTCACGTTCCACCCTCTTCATCTTTGTCAGCTTCTGCTCTTTCCGTTACCTCTGATGCCGACTTGTGGCACAGACGCTTAGGTCATTTGTCTAATGACCGACTCCGAAGTGTCATCCGTTCAGGAGCTTGGGTCGTGTCTCCTTTTTCCCCTTCTCTGTTTGTACGGGATGTCGTTTGGCAAAACACTTTGCTCTACCATTTTCAAGCAGTGTTTCTCAAACGACAACCCCCTTCGACTTAGTTCACTCTGATGTTTGGGGTCCACCCCCAATTGCTTCTCATTCTGGCTATTTATATTATGTAAGTTTTATTGATGATTTCTCTCGATGCTCTTAGGTTTATCTTCTACGACAACGGTCGGAAATACCAATTGTTTATCGCACGTTCACGACAATGCTTCACACTCAGTTCGTGCGTCGAATTAAGATTCTCCGCTCCGATTGTGCTCAGAAGTTTCTCTCCTCCACCATGCGCGACCTCACTCACTCTCATGGCACAATTCATCAGCAGTCTTGTTCGCACACCCATGAACAAAATGGGGTCATTGAACGAAAACATCGTCACATAATCGAAACTGCTCGCGCTCTTCTCATATCTTCCTCTGCTCCCCACTCCTTCTGGGCCGAAGTTGTTCTCACCACTGTTCACATTATCAACATCACTCCCTCCTCGGCCCTCTCTGGAGTCACTCCCTATGAATGGTTATACTCCCAACCTCCGACCTACGCCTCTCTCTGCACGTTTGGGTGCACCTGCTTTGTCCTACTCCCAGTTACTGAACGCACCAAACTCTCTGCTCGCTCGGTTCGATGCATTCACTTAGGCCTCAGTGCTTACCACAAAGGATATCGTTGTTACGACCCGGTGACTCGTCGCATCCGCATCTCTCGCCATGTTTCCTTCCTTGAATATGAGATGTTTTTCTCCTCCATGCCAACTCCTCCAACATTTCCCACCCACACCTCCTCTACTCCACCGCTCTCCCTTCCACTCCTTCCCCCTATCCACAATCGTCCCCACACCCAAATTACCCCTCCTATCCCGCTACCAGCTCATCCTCCGACCGAGGATTCTCCGTCCACTTCCGTTACTCCTCCGTCCACTGAACCCCCTTCCACTACAGATGACCCCCCCCCCCCACTCCAGCTCCTTCTGATACGGTCTTGTCTGATGCTCCTCCGTCCGCCTCTCCGCACATGGATCCCACACCTCCTCGGCGCAACCCTGCTCGCCCTCGCCACCCGCCTGCTCGCTACGATCACAGTCCTGACAGGTATAAACTTTCTGCTCTCACCACAGCTATCTCCTATTCCCCTGCCTTTCAGGCCTTCCTCACCACTCTACACTCCCACCGGGAGCCCCAGTCATACCGCGAGGCAGTTGCTCATCCTGAATGGCAGGAAGTCATGACCACTGAACTTCAGGCCTTCCATCGAACTCATACAAGGGACCTCGCCCCCTGCTCTTCTGGCGTCACTCCTATCAGCTGCAAGTGGATATTCAAGATCAAGACTCGCCCAGATGGGACCATTGACCGCCACAAAGCCCGTTTAGTTGCCCGTGGGTTCCTGCAGGATCATGGGATCGACTATGATGAGACCTTTGCACCAGTTGCTCGTATGACATCTGTGCGCACCTTACTTGCAGTTGCTGCTGCCCGCAATTGGCCTCTCCATCAGATGTACGTCACTAATGCTTTTCTTCATGGTGATCTTACAGAGGTCGTATACATGACTCCTCCCCCGGGTCTCCCCGTTCCCACCGGCCACGTCTATCATCTCTGTCGGGTTCTCTATGGTCTCAAACAGGCCCCCCGTGCCTAATTTGAGCACTTTCGTACTGCTGTTTTCAAGGCCGGCTTTATTGAACGCTAGACTAATCATGTATTGTTCACTCGCACTTCTGGTCAGGGATGTGCCATCCTTCTTCTCTATGTAGATGACATGATTATCCCTAGCGATGACCATGCAACCATTTCCTCTCTTCAACAGCACCTCCGCAGCCAGTTCGAGATGAAGGATATGAGATCCCTTCGATACTTCCTTAGGTTGGAAATCTCTCGATCCAAACGTGGCATCCTTGTCTCTCAACAGAAGTATATCTCTGACATCCTCTCTGTTGCCGCTCTCACTGACACCCGGACAGTTGATACTCCCATCGAGCTCAATTTAAAACTTCTCCCAACTGACGGTGAACCTCTCCCGGATGTCTCTCGCTATCGGCGCCTTGTCGGGATGCTGGTCTATCTTACTATGACTCGGCTTGACATTGCCTATGCCAACAGTTTTGTCAGTCAATTTGTTCAAGTTCCTCGCTCGGCTCACTACGTCGTTGTTCTCCGGATTCTCCGCTATCTCCGCACATCCGTCAACCGCTCACTGTTTCTCTTTGCTACTTCTCCACTCACCCTCCGAGCATTATCTGATGCTGACTGGGTGGGGGATGCTGCAACTCGTCGCTCTACCACCGACTTCTGTATCTTCCTGGGTGACTCTCCTATCTCCTGGCGTAGCAAGAAACATGAATCCATTGCGCGCTCCAGCACTGAAGACGAGTATCGTGTCATGGATTCCACCACAGCTGAGATAGTTTGGCTTCGCCGACTACTCCGTGATCTTGGTGTCGGTATCTGGACCTACTCTTTTGAGATTGATTGTCATTTCACTCGCCAGGAGTTCCTCGCCAACACTATCTCTCTACCGTTCATTACTTCTGAAGAACAAGTTGCGGACTTCCTCACGAAGCCTCTAACATCTGCAAGATTTCGATATCTCATTAGCAAACTCTCGGTTCATGATCCACCGTGAGTTTGAGGGAAGGTGTTAATATTAATGTAGTGTTATTATTGTATATTCTGTTTAATCTCACACCGTCTGTGGTGTTTATGGACTCTCCCCCCTCCTGTATGTGTATGACCCCAAGGGTCCACTTTTATACTCAATAAAAACATATTACTTGATTGCCTCTCAAGTTTAACAAAGAGGATGATTTTTCCTCAAGCTCTATCTAGAGATCTCTTGTGATCTTACAGTTAGAACGTTGTTAATCGCGAGTCTGTTTCGGCTGTATGCAGGTCATGATTTGTAAAAAAAATCATTTTTCCTTTTCAACCCGTATGCCCTAAAATCACTATCGTTCGCTCGAAGGTCTCTCCCGGGTCGCTGCTTCTCTCGTCGTCGTCTCCTCTGCAATGATCGTCACAATCTCCTCTGCAATGATCGGCGTCGTCTCCCCGCAAATTCTCATCGCCGGCATGCTTCCCCATTTTCCCGTCGGTGACTCCACCGTAACAACCCATTATTCACCAACAACCATCATAACATGTTTCTACTGTTAATGTATTTTTATATATGTCATGTCGTGTCGAGTCCGACTCGGATTAGCTTAATGGGTTCGTGTCACTCTAGGACCGGGTCCTATGCTGGAGGTACTACATATACCCCATTCCAAACTGATGGTGGTATGGTAGAATACTTTGAGCTCTCATTCTAACCCTAACACTCTCAAAGTAACCGGCTGCTAGGCTTTGCGCTCGTGTATTCCGCCGCTCGAGACCTCTCCCGATCGCGATTTTCAGCCGCTCTCGCTCTCGCCGTTTGCGATTCAGATCGAGAAGGAAGAGGAATCTCTCTTTGTCGCAGATCTGGAAGGAGGCCTCACGCGATTTCGCCTTTCTGGTCTTGTCTTCCCGGGCGCCGTTTGTTCTTCGTCGATCGCAGATCGTGGAGAAGAAGGAGATCGCCTTCGTAGATTGCTTGTCGACTGCAAGTGGAGTTCCTGTAAGGAGGTCGTCGGTGTCGCTGCTCGCAAGCGAAGAAGCTTCCGCAAGATCCAGTCGCCGTCAGGGACGCCGATCCAGTTGCCTCTGGACGCCGATCCTGGGGTTTCCAGTTACCGTTTCGCGTTCGCTGGGAGGAGAAAGGATTCGACCACCATCCTTCATCGACTTTAGGTTTTCGCAGATCGTGGATATTTGTCTGATCCTCCATCGCAGATTTGTTTGATCCTGCGCCAGATCGTGGTTTTCTTTGCTCCTGATCTGGGCTGGAACTGCTCCTGATTTCTCTGCTCCAAGGCAAATTGTTCTACAAGGATTTCTTTGCTCCTGATCTGGGCTGGAACTGCTCCTGATTTCTCTGCTCCAAGGTAAATTGTTCTACAAGGAGATCTAGTCGTTAGCAAGAGGAAATTCTGATTTCGCTCTGCCGAGTTTTGTTGCGGAATCCTTTGCTTGGGCCGACATTTGCTGTGGATCTTCTTGCAATTGCCGATCTTGACTGTGTTTTTTCTGGATTGGATCCGAAGACCGCGACTCGTCTCTGCGTAGCTCAGGTGATATTTTTTTCAGTTTCCGGTCTATAGCTTTAGCGAGATGCCGAAGGTTACATCCTACGACATCGTCAAGCTCCAGTCGTTCGATCTCTCCGACTTCCATGCTTGGAGACTGCACGTCCAGCTTGGAATGAAGGAAAGAGAGATTTTCTACACTGTTCTGAGTGATTTCGACACAACCGAAGAGGACGTGGACGATTATCAATGGAGGAAAGACGAAGATTTCTGTAGAGACTACCTCCTTAATTCACTCAAACCTAGACTCGCCTTGACCTACAGTGGTTATAAAACCGCAAAGGAGATTTGGGACCGCTTAAATGCGAACTTCCAGAAGGAAGAGGGATTGTCGAGGACTCTCCTCGGAGAGAGATTCTTTAACATGAAATTCAATTTGAACTCGACAATCACCTCCCAGATTATTGAACTGGAAGCCCTGCGTCAGAAGTTGGAGGACGATAAGTCCGGTATCTCTGATAATCTATTTGTGTGTTCTATTTTAAGCAAGCTACCTCCTGAGTGGTCGACCTTCAAGACTGAAATGCACAGGCTGAAGGAAAAGATCGCTCTCGATGAACTTAAAAGGTTCATCCATATCGAGGATCAAAACATTGCAGGGAAGAGACATGAACAAGGTGGGCAGTCCTCACAGACTGTCAACTTTGTGTCTCGACCCAGCAAGCCTCGCAGGAAGCTACCAGCGCCCAAAAATGATGTCTCTACCCAGTTAGAGCCTAAAAAGCCCTCTTTCAAAAAGAAGATGGGCAAGTGCCACAACTGTGGCAAGTGGGGACATTGGGCGGCTGATTGCAAGGCCCCTAAGAAAAATAAGGAGGAAGCCACACAAAATGTGGCGAACATGCTGGCAGATGCTTCAGATCCCAAGTCCTTCGTGGCTATGATCGGGAGCAGTCACCGCAGTTCGTCTGCTGAGTGGTGGCTGGATAGCGACGCTACCTGTCATGTAACGAATGACAGAGGATTACTGACTGAAGTTAAGGCGGTTAAGGAGAGAGTGGAGAACTGCAACGGAGGAGAGACTCATGTGACCCATGCTGGGACAGCCGAGCTGGTTCTCTCGTCAGGTAAAAGTTTATTTTTAAAGAATGTTAAAGTAGTTCCAACATTAACTAAAAATCTGATTTCAATAAGTCTACTAGACAAAGCTGGGATGACCTTCACAACTCAAAATGGTAGAATGACTCTTATGGTAAATTCACATTATTTTGGGTGTGCGTATCTGATCAACGGAATGTATAGACTTAGCTTAAACAATGATAGCATCAACCAAGTAAGTTCGAACCTTATAGATCTTAAGTTGTTACATAACAGACTTGGACATGTGAACTATAGGAAGATGCTAGATCTAGCCAAGAGTCAAAACATCCCCTTAGATCTGTCGATTCATTTTGACAAGTGCGAGGTGTGTGCTCAAACCAAAATTACTAGAAAGCCTTTCATGTCAGTTTCTAGGAGCACAAAACTTCTTGAATTGATACATTCAGACCTCTGTGATTTCCGCAGTCATGCCACCAGAGGGGGAAGGAAGTATCTAATCACTTTCATAGACGAATTTTCTAGATATTGTCATGTCTCTCTGTTGAAATCGAAAGACGAATCATTTGAGGCGTTCAAGACTTTTACGTCTCGTGTTGAAAATCAGTTAAACCTGAAAATTCAGAGATTTAGAAGTGATCGGGGAGGAGAATATACTGCTACTGGATTCAAGGAATTCTGTGCCTCTGAGGGAATAATTCTTGAAACCACAGCTCCTTACTCGCCCCAGTCTAACGGTGTCGCCGAGCGTAAGAATAGGACTTTAACAGAAATGTTGAATTTCATGCTCCTAACAGCTGGCATGCCTAATTCTTTTTGGGGAGAAGCAGTCCGCACTGCAAATCACATTCTAAATAGAGTACCTCACTCTCAGCTCACTTCTACACCGTATGAGCTGTGGCACGGTCATCCGTGCAGGTACGATACTCTAAAAACTTGGGATGTATTGCCTATGTGCGTATACAAGACCTTAAGAGGCCTAAGGTGGGACCTAAGACGACGACATGCGTCTATCTAGGTAGTGCAGAAGATAGTGCAGCAGACAGATTTCTCGATCTATCCACGAATACCGTGATAGAGTCTAGAGATGCCATATTTTTTGAAGACAAGTTCGTCAAAGATCATGGATTATCTGTCTCCGGGTCCAATGATATGATTACAGAATCTATCGTTGAACCTGAAGCTGGCCCTTCTGGCACCGCTCCCCAACCTGTAGAGGTGGAACCTATTCCACTTAGAGCATCTACCAGAGAGAGAGTTCCTAAGGATTTTGGTGAGAACTTCATCACCTATCACTTAGAGGATGATCCATTCTCCTACCAGGAAGCAATGAGGTCTAGAGATTCGTTGATGTGGGCAGAAGCCATTGATGATGAGATGGACTCGCTGTTACATAACAATACCTGACATCTAGTTGACTTACCGAAAGGTGCTAAAGTCCTAGGATGCAAGTGGGTTTTAAGGAAGAAATTACATAGTGATGGATCTATAGCCAGGTGTTAACTTCTCAAAAAGAAGTTATTTAACCTTTGTTTTAGACCATTTGCTTGATAATTATGGGAAAAATTAGTTTAATTGACGTTATAATATGAAATAAATGTTTATTTATTTGATTTATGACTTAATCGGTCTTTTTCCTAGGTATTGCTGCAAGAAAAGTCAAAAGGAACAAATTGGATGAAGGTTTTTGGTCAAAAATGCTGTCATGGGAAAAGAGTTGCAGGATCCTGAAACGGGTTGCAACCTGTTCTGGACGAATTTCAGAATTTTAAAGTCAAATTAACCGCCGATTACAAATCTGAAAGGAGGCTTCTCTTGGGCAGATTGTGTACGTTTTTAGAGAGGGAATTTTCGAAATCAATGGCAGTTAGAGAGGGAGAGGGTTAAGAGAGGTTATTTTTCTATTTTCCCTTATCATCTTCTTCCCTAATTCCATTCCCTACACCATTGCCATTGGAGACTTTACTTGGAAAAGGCGACAAGAGGGCTGCAGCGATTTCACCGGACTGATCGAAGAAGGAACTTCAGCGGAATCATCCTCCTTCTCTTAGTCGATAATCTCAACATGTTTTGTAAGATCTACTCAACTATTTTGTGTGTTCTCTCCCCCGCCATGAACTAATTCCGTTTAATCTTGTATTGTGAAATTACTTTGCCTTTTGTGTGATGATGAACGCTTGAATCTTGCTTTATGAATGTTTGATGAATGTCTTTATTGAATCTATAATCATTATTTGAAACTTTTGGCCATGGTTTCGTCTTTTTACTACGCTTCATAATTCGAGAGAGGAGTTGCGTAAGTGCGTTAAAAGATCCGATATAGTATTTGAAGGGAGAAAGAGATTTCCCATTGGTATTAGCAACGTTGGTTTTCGATCTTTATGCGGTACTTGTCTCTCCCAAGGGGGAAAAAGAGGCTAGGGATTTCTGATATCGAGAGATACAGATCTTCTACCTTAAAATCGTTGCAAGACGTTCTACCACACATCTCATAAAGTCACCTTTATAAATTCATCACACTAGGCTTAGGAAATCACAGTACAAGATTATTTTTCTCAACTAATAACCAAGTAATTTTCTCCACTACCCATAGTTTATTTTAATTAGTAGTTTTTATCATTCCTAATTTGAATGCTCTACCAACCACCGTTTTGTTTAACTTGGATTTAAAGAAAAAGCACAACTTGTATTTGCAAGCACTAAATTCACCACCTCTCCGTGGAAATGATCTTTACTCACTTATTATTACTTGATCCGGCACGTGCACTTGCGTGTAATACGTATACCTATTTCGGGCGTATCAAGTTTTTGGCGCCGTTGCCGGGGAAAGTGCGACGTATTTAGCGTTTATTTCTTGCAATATTAGTGGAGCTTTAGTAATTAAAGCTCAAGTTTTATTTTCTTTTATTTATTATTGCAACTATCATTCCTACTGTGTTGTTTGATTGTATTATTTATTTACTGTCATTTTGTTATTTAGCTGTCTTGCTTAGTGTATGTCCAGACATCGAACACCAGAACTTTTGCCGTTGAACCTAGAGATCGAACGAACGTGTAGACAGAATAGAAGAGTGATTCGATTAGAACGTAATAATTCAGCAAACATGAATCAAAATAATGAAAACGCTCACAATGAAAACGATCAGGATGGTTTAGGACAAGAGGGTCGGGTAGAACATAATGGGCAACCTGCTGAGATTAGGAGAACTTGTAGAGAGTACAATATGCCCTTAAGGGGAGGATTGCGGTTTAGTATAACTAGGCCGGCAATTGAAGCGAATAACTTTAAAATAGACTCTACGACAATGCAACTCGTTCAACATAATAAGTTTGGAGGCCATAATCATGAAGACCCTAACTCCCATTTGAGAACTTTCATCGAAATATGCGACACATTTAAAATCAATGGCGCATCGGAGGAAGCTATAAAACTTAGGTTATTCCCATTCTCTTTGGAGGGAAAAGCAAAGGATTGGTTGAATTCTCTACCCAATGGGTCTATTACTAATTAGGCATCTTTGATAGAGAAATTCTTAGCTAAATACTTTCCTCCATCGAAAACTGCTAAGCTTATGCGCGACATATCTACTTTTATGTAAGGGAACGGGGAGACACTTTACGATGCATGAGAAAGGTTTAAGGAATTGTTGCGGAAGTGTCCTCACCATGGCTTGGCCATTCACCAGCAGGTGTGGACCTTCTACAACGGCCTCCAGACATCTACTATGATTCAAGTGGATGGAGCTGCGGGAGGATCTTTAATGAATAAATATCCTGAGGATGCCTATGCGATCCTAGATGACTTATCGTCTAATAATTATCATTCATCTGAGCGACAAGGTTCATCTTTTACGGCAGGTCTTCACCAAGTTGATCAACTCACTTCTTTCGCCGCACAAATCACTGCACAGTTCAACTCTATAAATAAGCGATTAGATGCTTTGACTTTGAATCAAGCCCAACCACACTTACATGTCAATAGCATTGTTACCCCTTCAACGCCCATGAACCAATCACTCACGGTTGAACAACTTATTGGTCATAATGAGGAAATTAATTATATAGGTGGACAACCGAGACATAACAATGCGGTCCCAAACTATTATAACCCAGAATTGCGTAATCATCCAAATTTCTCATGGAAGAATAATTCCGGAGTGACATATCCACCCGGATTCAACTCAAACCCTCATCCACCCCAAAACAATAATTATAATCCACAAGGGTCATATAGGAAATTATCGGATGAGGTACTTATAGAATCCATGCAGAAGAGGGATGCTCGCATTTCTAGTTTAGAGGGGTCATTGCGTGTCATTGAATCACAGTTAGGTCAAATTGCTAATGCTTTGAGTCTTAGACCCCAAGGGTCACTTCCTACGGATACGACCCCGAATCCGAAGGGAGATAATCCTCAATGCAAAGCTGTCACTTTACGGAGTGGTAAAGAATTAGTGGGTAGGTCTAAGAATGAAGAAGAGGAACAGGATGGCGAAGAGAAGGAGTCGGAGATCGTTAGTCCTAGTGTTCCTAATGATAAGTTAGAAGAGAATGAGAATGAAAAGGAAGGAGTAGTGGAAGTATTAGGAGAGACCGAGAGAAAATTAATCATTGAAGATAAAAAGAGAAATGATAACGTAAAAGTCTATCCACCACCACCAATTCCTCAACGTTTAAAGAAGAGCAAGCTTGATCAACAGTTCCAAAAATTTATAAAAATATTTAAAAAACTGCAAATTAATATTCCTTTCGCGGAAGCTTTGAAGCAAATGTCAAGCTACGTAAAGTTCATGAAAGACATTTTATCTAAGAAGAGGAAATTAGGAGCAAATGAGACGGTATCACTCACGCAGGAGTGTAGTGTTATTCTTCAAAAGAAACTCCCGCCTAAATTGAAAGATCCGGGGAGTTTCACCATACCGTGCTCCATAGGGTACCAATTCGAGGGAAAGGCATTATGTGATCTTGGTGCGAGCATCAATTTGATGCCGTTCTCGATCTATAAGAAGCTTGGTTTAGGAGAAATCGCTAAGACTTCCATCACCTTGCAATTGGCTGATAGAACCCTTGCTTTCCCAAAAGGAATAGTGGAATATGTCTTAGTAAAAGTGGACAAGTTTATTTTCCCTGCGGATTTCATTGTCTTAGATATGGAGGAAGATAAGGAGGTTCCCATTATCATAGGGAGACCATTCTTAGCCACGGGAAGGACATTGATAGACGTGCATAAGGGGGAGTTGACCATGAGAGTTAATGACGAACAAGTAACCTTTAATGTACTTAAAGCTATGAAATTCCCCCAGAATCAAGAAGATAATATGGAATCGATGAACCAAATTTCAATTCATGAATACAATTTGAATATTAAATCCGCAAAGCAAGATGATTTGTTAACTCGATTTTTGATGCATGAGGAGATTTCAGATGATGAAGAGGAACTTCGAGATTGTCTCGAAGTATTTGAGAAACAACCCAATTTTTATAGAAAACCGGAACCCTTTGAGATGCCAAACAAGTCGTTGGCGAACAAGCCCTCTATTATTAGTCCACCGATTCTTGAGTTGAAGCCTCTCCCCGATCATCTTATGTATGCATATTTAGGAGAAAATAACACATTGCCGGTTATTGTCAATTCTAAATTACCACATGATCAACATCAAAAGCTTTTAGAATTGCTAACTCAATTTAAGACTGCCATAGGGTGGACCATAGCTGATATCCGAGGGATTAGCCCATCACTATGTATGCACAAGATTCTTTTGGAAGAATCTTTTACGGGATCTATTGAACCCCAGCGTCGTCTTAGTCCACCCATGAAAGAGGTGGTAAAGAAGGAAATTATTAAATGGCTAGACGCAGAGATTATTTATCCTATCTCGGATAGCTCAAGGGTGTCACCGGTGCAATGCGTACCGAAAAAAGGAGGTATGACGGTCGTACGGAATGAGAAAGATGAATTAGTATCTACGAGAACGATTACCGGTTGGCGTATCTGTATGGATTACAGAAAGCTGAATAAAGCCACACGAAAAGATCATTTTCCGTTGCCTTTTATCGATCAAGTCCTAGATAAGTTAGCATGAAACGATTTCTTCTGTTTTCTTGATGGCTATTCAGGATATAACCAGATTACGATAGCCCCAGAGGATCAGGAGAAGACCACGTTCACATGTCCCTATGGGACATTCGCTTTTAGAAGAATGTCATTTGGTCTATGTAATGCACCCGCTACGTTTCAGCGATGCATGATTGCTATTTTCTTTGATATTATGGACGATGGTATTGAAATTTTTATGGATGACTTTTCTATTTTCGGTAATTCGTTCGATGCATGTTTAGCTTGTTTGAAGAAAGTGCTAGCGCGGTGTGTTGAGACTGATCTCGTATTGAATTGGGAGAAATGTCACTTCATGGTGCGAGAGGGGATTGTGCTCGGTCATCATGTTTCAAGGGATGGTTTAGGAGTAGATAAAGCAAAGTTAGATGTGATTGAAAGACTGCCACCACCCAAGAATGTAAAAATGTTGCGTAGTTTTTTAGGACATGCGAGCTTCTATCGAAGATTCATTAAAGACTTTGCGAAAATTGCAAAACCATTGAGTGGACTACTAGAGAAAGATGTTATATTTCAGTTTACTGACGATTGTTTACATGCATTTGACACTTTAAAAAATCGTCTGACCACGGCCCCTATCGTTATCACTCCCGATTGGGAGGAACCGTTTGTCCTTATGTGTGATGCGAGTGATTACACAGTAGGAGTTGTCTTGGGACAAGTACGTGAGAAAGTTTTTCACACGATAGCCTACGCTAGTAAGACACTAATTGATGCACAAATTAATTACACAACCACAGAAAAGGAATTACTAGCAGTAGTGTTTGCCTTTGAAAAATTTAGATCGTATCTGTTATGCACTAAGAGTACGGTTTTTACGGACCACGCTGCGATCCGTTACCTCATGGAGAAAAAGGACGCTAAGCCTAGATTAATTAAATGGGTGTTTCTGTTGCAAGAATTCGATGTAGAGATCAAAGATAGGAAATGTACAGATAATCCGGTTGCGGATCACCTTTCCAGAATTGAGTCTACACAACCTTCATATAATCCTGAAATCGACGAGAGATTTCCGGATGAGAGAGTGTTAGCCATTCATGAGAGCACCACACCTTGGTACGCTGATTATGTGAATTATCTAGTAAGTAATATTTTGCCTCCTGACCTTTCCTATCAACAAAGAAAGTGGTTTGTACATGAGGCTCGCTCCTATCTTTGGGACGAGCCTTATTTATTCAAGATCGGAGCTGATGGAGTTGTGAGGAGATGTGTACCGGAGGGCGAAATGAGATCAATTTTAGAGAAGTGTCATAACTCTCCGTACGGAGGTCATTTCATGGGCACAAGGACGGCAATGAAGGTGTTAAAGGCCGGATTCTTCTGACCTAGTTTATTTAAGGATGTTAACATGTTTGTTAAACAATGTGATAGATGTCAAAGGAGTGAGAATATAAGAAAGAATGATGGAATGCCCATGAACATAATGCTAGAAATCGAATTATTTGATGTATGGGGGATGGATTTTATGGGTCCGTTCGTGAACTCGAATGGTAATTTATATATATTATTGGCAGTAGACTGTGTCTAAATGGGTGGAGGCGATAGCGAACCCTAAGAACGACGGCAAAGTGGTACTGAATTTTCTAAAAAACCATATATTCAATCGATTCGGGGTTCCTAGAGCAATCATTAGCGACGGGGGAAGTCATTTCTGTAATAGTCAATTCAAGTCATTATTAAATAAATACGGAGTAACCCATAAAGTTGCACTTGCTTATCATCCCCAGACAAACGGTTTGGCGGAGGTATCAAATAGGGAGATTAAAAAGATTTTAGAAAAGACAGTGAGTATCAATCGTAGAGACTGGTCACAGAAACTCACGGATGCATTATGGGCATACCGCACTGCTTTTAAAACTCCCATTGGGCTGACCCCGTATAGGATGGTCTACGGGAAGTCTTGTCATCTCCCTCTAGAGTTAGAACACCGGGCGTTTTGGGCGATTAAGAAAATAAATTATGATTTTTGGGATGCCGGTAAGAAGAGATTGTTGCAATTGAATGAACTAGAGGAAATCCGGATGCAAGCGTATGAGAACTCACGAATCTATAAGGAGCGTACGAAGAAGTGGCACGATCGACGCATGAAGGAAAAACATTTTGAGCCGGGACAACTTGTCCTCTTATTCAATTCCCGCTTAAAATTGTTTCCAGGAAAACTAAAGTCACGTTGGCCGGGCCCGTTTAAGGTTAAAATCATGCATCCTTATGGCGCGGTAACCATCATTAATGAAACTGACGGGACTGAGTTCAAGGTCAACGAAGAAAGACTGAAACCATACCTGAAAGACGATTATGACAGGGAAGTGACGAGTATAAAGCTTCTCTAGTTTCGTACCGTCCTGCCGGGACGGTAAATTAGGCGCTTGGTGGGAGGCAACCCATCTATCAAATAGTAATTTATATAAGTGATCTTGTCAATTATGTCATATTTCGATTTAATGTTCAAAAAACGAGTTTTGACTGGAAGACATGGCGAGAGGAGGAGTCTTCAAAGAAAAATTTCGAATTTTGCACTCTCAAAATTTTCCTGAATTAATTCTGCCTGTGTTGCAACCTCTAAAATTTCAGGTTGCAACCTTTTAATTACTGCCGTTTTATGAAGGAGAAAGTTGGAGGAGATTTGGTCCGGTTCAGTTGGACCGGCCCTATATTTGGTTTAATTCTGCCTGTGTTGCAACCTCAAAATTTCAGGTTGCAACCTTTAAATTACTGCCGTTTTATGAAGAGAAATAAAACAGGCGAACCGGCGCTGGTTCAGGCGAACCGGCTAATAACAGGTGATCTCCGGTTCAGTTCTTAAGAATGATATTACCCTTCCAGTGTAACTGCCGCCCGATACTTCAATTCTCCCCCTTTCGCGATTAGGGCACAGGCGACGGCGCGACAAGCATATCCTCCCTCTTCCATTCTCCCGGCGGGCGACACCGGCGACATCGGCGACACCGGCGACAACTGCGACTGGATCTTTCCTCACGGTACAGCGCTCCATAGTGATCGTCTATCCTCGACCGCGACGAACCAACCTGTCGTTTCCGGTAATACCTTCCAACCTCCGAATCTAATACATGGCTTCGAAACGTAATAGAAAGGGGAAGGAGGTGGCGAGTAAGAAAGATGTTAAATTTCAGTCGGAAGGGGCATGGCATCGATTTGAAGCTCTCAAATCTACCCCTCTCATCTACGAGCGGGGTTCAAGATTGAGGTGCGCGACTGGAGTCGTGCTTACGTCGCGCATATCAGAGCCCTACATTGGGAAACCTTCTGTCATCCGCGTACGGAGGCCATCCTCCCTTGGGTATATGAGTTTTACGCGAATGCAAAATTTCGGGAAGGGAATGCAGTGATTGTGCGAGGTAAACGGGTCGATTTTTCTGCTGCTACTATAAACTCTTATTTCGAGTTGGACAACAATTTGGAGGGCAGTTTGATGGGAGTCCAAGCTTCAGTTTCCCCAACGGACATCGCCAAAGCTATCTGTTGTGTCCCGGAGCCAGAATGGGCACGTAAGTCTTGCAAAGCAATCAAATCTACAAGCTTGTCGAGGGAAGCGAAGGTGTGGCTTCTGTTCATCAACGCCAGCATCCTTCCAACGCGCCATATGAACAATATCTCCCTCGACCGTCTCACTTTAATTTACTGCATTTTGAAAGGTTTAAAAATCAACATTGGGATGATTATTGCGGAACAGCTGGAACTGAGAATAAAGGAAGACAAATTGCGGCCATTATGGTTTCCTACACTCATCACCGAGTTGTGCCGTTTAGCCAAAGTGGGGACTGAGACAACTGACCTTGTCACTCAGGTTGGGCACCATATAACCGAAATGGTAGTGCAAGTAAATGTCAAGGTGGCTGCGGGATCAGGAGGACAGAAGCGAAAATTAAGTGAGATGGAGAGGGAAGGTTCGTTCGAACAATTTCCGGAAGACTTCTCATGTGATCCCATCAAAATCATTATCGGTCGATCTAAGTTTAAGGGTGAACGTGGCTTGGCTATGGAAAATGCGGAGTATACAAAAACATATCTCAGGTGTCAGCACGTATATTTTGAATCAAAACTCGACGACCTACGCCAGAATCAGGAAAAAATCATGCGTGCGTTGAAGATCCCAATTACGACCCCTTACCATCGACTGCAATACCAATTCGATGCAGAAGGCTACCTTCTTCACAGCAATAGGACTCGTGCTGATCCCACCACAGTCGACCCATATCAGGCCGAATTTGAAGATGAGGAAGAGGCAGCTGTTGATGAGGAGCAAGAGGCAGATGACGACGATGAGGAGGAGGCCGATGACGATGACGAGGAGGAAGCTGATTAAGACTAGTAGTTTTCTATTTCGTCTACTTTTGTTTAATCCTACTTTTGAATGCGAACATGGTCTTTAGATTTATGGCTAGATGTGTAGGTGTTTGACATGTCATGATGCTCACATTTTACTATCTTTTACTATTTGATTAGAACTCTATGCTCGCATTTCATTTTCTCCGAATATTTTACTGCTCCACTATTTTAATGACGGAAGATAAAGCTATTATCCACATTGTTTGATAAATCTGCTGGTTTATAATGCTCTGCTCGTTGTTATTCGTTTTAATGCCAATAAATTGTGGTCTTAGTTTTTATTTTTTATTTGGAGACGGACAACAAGTTTTTTTTTAAAACTCTACTTGATTATCCATATTGACATGTTCTGATGATGCTGCTAGATTATAATGCCATGCTTGATGATAATTTTTTTTTAATGCCAACATAGCTTGAACATGTTAAATACTCTTTTGAGTAGTTAATGAGCTGTTTTGGTACTAAAGTACTATTATGAGCTATTCTTAAGCAGGATGATCGAATATGTTTTATTCTCGATATTGTGCAGCTATATTTGATATAGTACGCTTTTCACTGCTTGACTTCTTAATGTTGGATGTTGTTTCATTGATGGTTTTGGGGATTATGACATGGTGCAACTATAACCTGCATTTAAACTATTTTCTTTCTAGTACAAGATATAAGTTTGCAGGTTGTCATATTTCGGGAGATTACATAACGCAGCATTAATGACCGACGTTCAACGGAGACATAAATGACCGTGTTGGGCATATCTTCACCACTCGGATTTCAGGGGAGTATTTAAATTTCAACTTTTCCGCATTCCCTATTTGTTTCAAGTTCTCAAATTTTATTTTCACGCGTAGTAAGGTCGCTTTGCTAGGGACTAGCAAAGGGCAAAAGTGTGGAGGTGGGGGTAGTTTAACCCCTACCAATTGGGTGAGGATGATTTTTCTGATTTTAGCTAACGATCCTAGTTCTTTTGAGAATCTATTCTAGAGTACATGATGCGTATAATTTATGTGGATAGTCAATCCTAAGGGTTCATACCATTTCGATTTGAAGTAACAAGATGGGTTAAACCTCTTTTAAATATTTCTTTTTATTTCCACGTTACTCTTTAAAATAGTTTTCTTCCTAAAACTAGACCCGGATGGATTTCTAATAATAATAATGAAAGGGTGAGCGATAACCGAGTTAGAGATGTAAATCAAAGCGTTGAGATAGATAGTTATTATGATTAGTACTTCTTTTTGATCATTTCACGTTATATTTACCCAATTCTATCACCATTTATACCCTTTTGACTTTGAGCTACGAATTTCTATGCGAAAATTCCCTAGGCTTTTATTTGGTTATTCTTAGTATGCTCTTCAATTATGATTGGTTGTTAAAAAATGTTAGAGTCGTAGTGATATGTGACCTAAGTGTGTGTACACCTACTTAGAATGATCTCAACTACAGACTCTAGCAAAAAAAAAAGTGTATGTGTCATAGTGATATGCGGCCTAGGTATGTGCATTCATACCTGGAATGATCCCAACTATGATTATCAAATAATAAAAAAAAGAGAAAAGAGTCGTAGTGATATGTGGCCTAAGTGTGTGTACACCTACTTAGAATGATCCCAACTACGGACCCAAATTTACCTCATAGTTTGGAGATATGCTAAAAAATTTTCATCTAGGGAGACACATTCCACCATCCATACATACTCTAACCAAACCAACGTCATTCTCATCACCAAACTTCATGACGTCTTTTCATACCTAACTACTAAATCTAGCGGAGGTTAAGTCGAAGACTCGGACTATGCTAATCCTTTCTTAATCATTATAGGAAGTTCGATGGAAAGTGGAGGGAAGAAAATGATTTTAAAGAATTGCACACACCACACAAGAAAATTTAATTGAGATTTTCTTTCCATCAAGCTAGTGAATTCTTGAATGTGTTGAACCTTTAATGATTGGCATACCCTAAAGTGGTCTTATCAGTACTCTTGACTAGGTTTCGTTTAGTCTTTCTTGAGGAAAAGGATCTTAGACAATTTTAACTTTTGATGTATATCGTCTCACTCAATTTGATGATTGGAACTGTCTTTGCTAGGGACTAGCAAAGGTTCAAGTGTGGAGGTGTGATAACTTCTCAAAAAGAAGTTATTTGACCTTTGTTTTAGACCATTTGCTTGATAATTATGTGAAAAATTAGTTTAATTGACGTTATAATATGAAATAAATGTATATTTATTTGATTTATGACTTAATCGGTCTTTTTCCTAGGTATTGCTGCAAGAAAAGTCAAAAGGAACAAATTGGATGAAGGTTTTTGGTCAAAAATGCTGTCATGGGAAAAGAGTTGCAGGATCCTGAAACGGGTTGCAACCTGTTCTGGACGAATTTCAGAATTTTAAAGTCAAATTAACCGCCGATTACAAATCTGAAAGGAGGCTTCTCTTGGGCAGATTGTGTACGTTTTTAGAGAGGGAATTTTCGAAATCAATGGCAGTTAGAGAGGGAAGGGTTAAGAGAGGTTATTTTTTCTATTTTCCCTTATCATCTTATTCCCTAATTCCATTCCCTACACCATTGCCATTGGAGACTTTACTTGGAAAAGGCGACAAGAGGGCTGCAGCGATTTCACCGGACTGATCGAAGAAGGAACTTCAGCGGAATCATCCTCCTTCTCTTAGTCGATAATCTCAACATGTTTTGTAAGATCTACTCAACTATTTTGTGTGTTCTCTCCCCCGCCATGAACTAATTCCGTTTAATCTTGTATTGTGAAATTACTTTGCCTTTTGTGTGATGATGAACGCTTGAATCTTGCTTTATGAATGTTTGATGAATGTCTTTATTGAATCTATAATCATTATTTGAAACTTTTGGCCATGGTTTCGTCTTTTTACTACGCTTCATAATTCGAGAGAGGAGTTGCGTAAGTGCGTTATAGATCTGATATAGTATTTGAAGGGAGAAAGAGATTTCCCCTTAGTATTAGCAACGTTGGTTTTCGATCTTTATGCGGTACTTGTCTCTCCCAAGGGGGAAAAAGAGGCTAGGGATTTCTGATATCGAGAGATACAGATCTTCTACCTTAAAATCGTTGCAAGACGTTCCACCACACATCTCATAAAGTCACCTTTATAAATTCATCACACTAGGCTTAGGAAATCACAGTACAAGATTATCTTTCTCAACTAATAACCAAGTAATTTTCTCCACTACCCATAGTTTATTTTAATTAGTAGTTTTTATCATTCCTAATTTGAATGCTCTACCAACCACCATTTTGTTTAACTTGGATTTAAAGAAAAAGCACAACTTGTATTTGCAAGCACTAAATTCACCACCTCTCCGTGGAAACGATCTTTACTCACTTATTATTACTTGATCCGGCACGTTCACTTGCGTGTAATACGTATACCTATTTCGGGCATATCACCAGGTATAAAGCGCGTCTCGTAGCTAAAGGTTATAAGCAACAAGGAGGAATTGACTATTTTGACGTCTACTCACCTGTGTGTCATCTATCGACTATCATGATTCTTCTTGCATTAGTCTATATTGAGAACTTTATAGTTCATCAGATGGACGTTAAAACTGCATTCTTAAATGGAGAGCTTAATGAAGAGATTTACATGACTCAACCTGAAGGTTATGTACTCAAAGATCAAAAAGATAAAGTGTGCAAACTCGATAAGTCCATCTATGGTCTTAAACAAGCACCTAAGATGTGGCACATGAAGTTTGATCAGGTAGTAAAGAGCATTGGATTCCAGTCCAGTCTCTCTGACAAATGCCTTTATTACCGCTCCTTGTCAAATCAAACAGTCATCATTTGCTTATATGTTGATGATTTGTTGATTTTAGGGTCTAATCTTGCTGCAGTTAGGGATGTTAAATCCACTCTGGCAGAAGTATTTGACATGAAAGATCTCGGTCCTGTTGATACCCTATTAGGTATGAAGATTAGAGTTGACAAGGGTCGAGTTACTCTTAGCCAGGCTCACTATGTTGAGCAACTTCTCTCTACCTGGGGATATGATAAGTGTAGGCCGATTGAGACACCGTTTGACCACAATGTTAAGTTAAGTCCTAATCTAGAGGCCAGCATTGATCAAGTCAAATATTCCAAAATAATTGGTAGTCTCATGTACGCTACAACTTGTATGAGGCCAGACATTACTTTCTCGGTTAGCGCGCTGAGTCGTTTTACCAGTAGTCCTGACAAAGAGCATTGGGTTGCCCTAGATAGGCTGTTGAGATACCTTCGAGGTACTACTAACTATGCTTTATGCTACACTGGTTACCTACCTACCGTGGAAGGACATTCTGATGCCTCGTGGTGTTCAGAAGTCGGGAACAGCAAGTCCACCAGTGGATACATATTCACCTTGGGAGGAGCTGCTATCACTTGGAAATCCAAAAGACAGACCTGTATAGCTTTGTCGTCCATGGAGGCCGAGTTGTTTGTCTTAGCTTCAGTTGGAGAAGAGGCAGACTTGATAAGAAACTTGATTTTAGACATTCCCCTGTCTAAGTTACAAGTCAACTCGTTGTGCTTGTATTGTGATAATCAAGCAGTAGTTCAAGTCGTTAAGAATACCCTCTATAATACTAAGAGGAGACATGTACGACTGAGACATGCGTTGTTGAATTATCTGAAAGAACAAGGAACCATCACTTTGATTGA
Source organism: Dactylorhiza incarnata (assembly GCA_033032865.1). Lineage (NCBI taxonomy): Eukaryota > Viridiplantae > Streptophyta > Magnoliopsida > Asparagales > Orchidaceae > Dactylorhiza > Dactylorhiza incarnata. The sequence goes on from JAWHQI010000304.1 coordinate 983,263, forward strand.
TGTACGTTCAAAGGATAACCTTGCTGATCCACTGACGAAAGGAATGCCCAAAGATCGGTTAATCAAAACAGTGGGGGAAATGGGACTAAAGGCGATTTAGTTCGGTCTTAGTTCAGTATCAGGCGATTTCAGTTCAGCCTTAGTCCAGACGTTTTGATTATTCCACATTCCCTTTGTCATTGCAAGTATGTTGTGGTCCGCTGATGCTCTTGGTTGCTGAGCTCGGATCTGGTAAGTTGTTCATTCCAAACTTGATGTTAACAGCTTCATCAGATTCGGCTTTTGCCTTGGAGGAGAGTGTTATTCCAAACTTGATAACACAATCTGACTTGGTTTGTCTATTCTTCTGAAGATTGGTTCCATTCCAAACTTGATGAGTTCCAATTGACTTTAGAAGAGCAGTAACCGTGACATTCCATATAGGATTATAGTTATAGCTGCAATGTCCAGAAGTCTGATAATCGTTTCATTTGGAAACAGATAACAGATTCTGAGGTTAAACTATAATACTCTGTGAACGTGTCCTCCCAGCCAAATTAAATAATAATCAATACTAAGTTTTATGCTAAAACTAGATATCTGCAAATTACAAAGGATAGAATTCATTCTAAAATGAAAGTCTCTGTTGAATTGCAGGAGTTTCTGGGATAGAAGGAGCACTGGTTGTCTGGGATCCGGAGGAGGATGATCTTTTGGATGATTAGCCTGTTTGAGTGTTATGTTGTTTAGTTCCTGTACTTCTGTTCAGAGCATTGTTTAGCTCTTATTTTATAGCACTGTTTGTTTGGACTTTAGATCTCTGTCTGTTTTGGGACACCATGTGTTTAGGGCCTGTGTCTCAATTGTACCTGAGACGCTTGTGTTGCAGCTGAGTTGTTTATTTACTTATGCATGCATGCTATCTTTTGTTATAGTCCGATTTTATCTTAAACAGGTGCTGGACACGGTTGTGTATGTCTCACTTCTGGTTGAATATTACACAAACCACCCTCTACCCGAAGTCTGGGTTCACGACGGACATATGAGGAGATTGTTAATGTATTTTTATATATGTCCTGTCGTGTCGAGTCCGACTCGGATTAGCTTAATGAGTTCGTGTCACTCTAGGACCGGGTCCTATGCTGGAGGTACTACATATACCCCATTCCAAACTGTTGGTGGTATGGTAGAATACTTTGAGCACTCATTCTAACCCTAACATCTACTCCTATCTTTCCATCTACATCAGTCGCACGCAGTACAAATTGTATCTTATATGATGAAATTGATCCTTGGATCCCTCCCCGACACTCGTTTTTCTAAGGCTTTATTTGGCGCGGCGGTGGCGGGTGGAAAAGGTGTTCGATTGAATGTCCCAATCAAATCTGCACAAGGTGTTCGTTCCTTCAGTGGCAATGAAAGACATGGTGGTTGGACTAGGAGATTTGATTTCAATTGGGATTTTTGAACACCGATTTTTTTTGGGGATGTTTGGGATTTCTGTTCCATTTCTTGCTAAATGTTGAGTCATTTGAACTAACTTCATATCTAAGTACATGTGAAATTTGTAAATCGCATATCTAAGTATATCTGATGTATGAAGTTTTTTGAACTATCCACATATCTAAGTATAGCTGAAATTTGTTTTTGGTTGGTTGAATGGTCGTGAGTTGTGTGAATTATGTTTATGTTGGTTAAATGAAATTGTGTAATTATAATTGGTTTTAACTGGTGTTTCAATCTTTTTTATTACAAATGAACTTAGAAGATAAGTTGTTGAGTATCGAAAGAATATCACAAATCGCAGGTGTAGATGTCGTTATTCATTTCATTACGGACATAGAGTTTCCAAGTAAGGATGTATTTATTTGACTTTTATGAATGATATATTTGTCATGCATATGATTTTTGAATATGACATGTATCTATGAAATTTGACATGCATGAACATTTTTTTGGCCCGCATATATCCGCGGTGTGCCAAAAGCCAAAAGTGACATATATATAACATTGCTCTGCATTTATAGCAACGTCTTAATTCTACTGTTTTACGATTAAACTTGTTTCAAAAACCTAAAATAATGTCTGTTATCGGACACTTATTCTAAAAGGTCTATACTCACTATATTAAAAGGGTGGTGTTAAAGACAAACCAGAATTGGCTATTGGCAAACCAATTTGTATGAGTTATTACGTACCTTTTGAAAATACGCTTTGTACATGCATTTTTAGAAAAAGTGTTCAACACAAAAATTGTAGATCTCGTCGAGATCTACAACTTTCATGTTGAACACTTTTCCTAAAAATGCACGCACAAGGCGTATTGTCGCCCTGATCGTAACTATAGCGAAGTTTTTGAAAATACGTCTTGTACATGCATTTTTAGGAAAAGTGTTCAACACGAAAGTTGTAGATCTCGACGAGATCTACAATTATCGTGTTGAACACTTTTCCTAAAAATGCATGTAAAAAACGTATTTTCAAAAAGCGCGTAATAATTCATAAAAAATGGTTTGCCAATAGCCAATTCATAAAACAATATTTTGCGCATCATTTAGTTTCCCAATTTTATTCTTCTCTTTTAATTTTTTTGTATATGTTTCAAATGTTTAATATTAAAAAACATATTCTCATATAGGCCAAACATCATCAACAGTTAAATACAACCTATAAGTAGGTGGATCCGGTTCCCCTGGAGTTCCAAGGTGGAGTTCCCCCATTAATAGCCCTTGGATTAAATCCTAGGGCCGTGGGCTTCTCGCATGAAAGAGTTCCCGCATAGCCCTTGGATTATTCCTCTTAGCTCCCTCCCGCCTAGGCTATTGGAGTTCCTGCATAGGGAACTCCACCCGGGAGTTCCCGCAGAAACTCCAGAAGATACGGATCCATAAGTAGGTAATGGGAGAAGAAGATTGAGTGTGACTTGCCATATCACTGCATGCGTCTTTCTTGGTTTGTGTGTCGCCTCCATGGTACTTCTCATATCTACAACCATGTAACAAAGCAAAAGACTTCTTAGATTTAAGGGTAGAGCACGAGCAATTTTTGCGTAGGCATCCCGCATATTTGATTGGTGCGGGATTCGATCGGAAAATTGGCGCAATCTGAGGCTCTGTTAAAATCCGGCAGGAAATCTGGAGCAATTTTGTTTATATTTTCGTCTGTCTTTTCGGCTGACCGTCCGATCGGCTCAGATCTTACCCGCACTGATCAAATATACGGGATGCCTACCTTAAATTTTTTGGTAGAGTGCGGGCCTATTTGGTGCGCCCTTGGGGCTCCGGCGCGGCGGCAGACGGAGGCGACCCAAACGCGTGAGTGGCGTTTGGCCCTGTCTGCTGTCGCGGAAAAGCCCTTCGATCGAATGGCTCCAGTCCTACGTTGCAGCCCACCTCCGGCCCGCCTCCCGTGAAACTGAGTTCCCAAATATTGAAAATTTTTTGGTACGCGGAGCACACGATTCTTCTTGTGCGGGGGAAAATCCGACCGTAAAAATCGATAATTTGACAGTTGAAATTCATCTGAAAAATTAAGTTGGATTTTTCCAATCGAAAAATCCATTCCAATCAAAATTCCGGTCGGATTTCCTGATAAAAAATCGTGCTTGCATTATTTTGACGGGCAAATTTTCCCCGCACAAAAGAATCGTGCCCTCGGTGTACAAAAAAAAATCTCCCAAATAAAGCCTACATTTAACACCATGGGATTTCAGAGAAAAGATACACATGCAGCTTTCAAATGAAAATTTACATCTTCGAATTTTTCCAGTTTTATTTAAATGAGAATAATTTTCGTGTTAAATTTTTTGAACTTAATTTATTTTTAAAATTTATTAGTTATGACCTTAAGATTGAATAAATTTATACTTCTCTTTTATTCTTAAATTTTTTTTCGTCGGTCTTAGTTCAGTATAAAATTTAACATGAAAATTTATTTTTAAACTTAATTTTTTTACAAGAATTTAATTATTTTTCAATGAGTTATGAGTTATGACCTTAAGATTGAATAAATTTAGAAAGATAATTATTAAGTTTTATAATTTACACCGTTTAATGTGGGGTAAATAAATTTTCATTTTAAAATAGCTTGAAAATTTAGAAATTTCAATTGTTTCATATTTCTTTCCTACAAATTCCATAGATGTCCGCAAAATCTTTTGGTGCGGGGGATCCCTGCCGCGCGGCCGCGGCTCTGCCAAACGTTTGGTAGTCACGATCGCGTTGACTAGAGTTCTGCACCGCGGGATTCTCCACGCCTAAAAGCACCCTAAATCTAAATTCCAATAAATCTGAAAAATAAATGTCATCCTACAACAGGTAAAGGACTTAATCAGAAAGGGCGAATTAAACTAACCTTGAAGGAGTTCGTTAGTCTATGAGTACCAAACTTTTCGGTTCATCGACCTACCACCCACAGTTTGATGGTCATACGAAGGTCATCAATCACACAGTAGAGATTTACTTACATTGCATTATTAGAGATTGTCCCATGGATTGGTCCCACAGGCTTTCGTGGGTGGAGTATTGTTACAATACCTCCTACCACACGTCGTTGCAGAAGACACCCTTCTAATTGATTTACGGATGGGATCCCCCACGCCTATTGTCCTACGAAAGTGGCACAGCCCGCCTAGACGCAATCGACCACGAGCTTCAGGACCAGGACCAATTTCTCTCCCAAGCACGTGGGCACCTTCTTCAATCCCAGACGCTTATTGAGGCTGATTACAATCGAGGTCATCACAAGCTATACTTTGCCCCGGAAGAGAGGGTATAGCTCAGGCGCCGCTCTTACCGCTAGTCCTAGGCTGTTCGGACCCCCTATCACAAGTTGGGATCGAAGTTCTACGGCTAACTAAAGATCCTCCGGCGCATTAGCGAGGTTGCATACCACCTCCATCTTCCAGTACCGGAAGCCCGCATTTATGACGTCTTCCACGTCTTTCAGTTGAAACAGTTTCATGGTCCTATCCCTTTGGCTCCGTGGTGCACCTCCCACCGCAGCTAGATGACAAGCTTGGTCTCAACGGGACAAGAGATGCTATGGACCCGCACGCTACAGACCCAGGTTGGGGCGTCACCTAACGTTTGTTAAGATATATTTAGCGTTGTATCGGATATTTAACGGAGCCCTAACGGGTCCGTTAACGGGTTGTCGGGGATTTATGGTTACGCCTATAAATACCCCCGCTAGGGCAACGGGTAGTTCGTTCCAAACTTGACATTCACTCGGATGCTTCGAGCACTCCTTTCATCGTTGTCACCACATGATGACAAATGCGGACTAAGGCGTTGTCTCGTTACCGTTGTGATATACCTATTGTTGATATTTTATATTCGGTCTCATCTACTGCATGTTGTATTTTTTTTTTCCAATGTTGCATTTTCAATTAATATCGCCGTTGTAATTTGTCCTTCCTGCTTAAGAAGGAATGGGTGAATGAGAAAGCAAGTAATTAATATCAAATCTCTTTTCTCTCTCTAATTTCTCCTCTATCTCCCTCTCCTCCTAAGGTTCTCCCATAACCAAAGTCCCGAACCGCACTCCATCGCACGCCGGCCTCCCCGTCGCGCCTTCTCCCTCGACTGATTCCTCCACCTCTGAGTTTCTAGCATAGATTCCCGCAGATCTAAGAAGAGGAACTCCATTCTCTTTCTTGATTTCCACCTCTCACGGACACTACCTAGGTCTCATTCCGTAGCTCCTATTATGATGCTATACATTTTGTTATGCATAATAAAATAAATTAAAAGAAAAGCAAAAAAATATAAACACATGAGAGAAAAACTAAAATAGAAAAAATAAAATTCTATAATATATCTATATTACATGTTAGCAGTCAAACACAAGGTTCTCATGCCCCGACAACAATGAAAATTCTTTTCTTTCGTTAATAAAATAGGGGGACTAGAAATGGCGAGCTTCTGTTGCTAGGTCACGGATGGATCCCCGTGAATTTTTTTTTTGCCCGTGCTTGCTGACTCTTTGTGGGCTGCGCCCACATTTGAGCGGGATGTGTCCGCATTTGAGCGGGCTGTGCCTGCATATGAGCGGATTGCGTCTGCCTATTAGTGGGTTGCGTCCACATATGAGCACTTACCTTTTATTCAAAATATATACATATGAGTACTTAAAATGATCATAAAAAATACGAATCAATATTATTATTATTTTTGTAAGAAAAATGTAAATTTTCACCTAGAAATCAAATTTTCTCCCACTCTTCGTCCTATCCCTAAATGTAGGTATATGAGCGCTGTAAAGAATCTCTCTCTCTCTCTCTCTCTCTCTCTCTCTCTCTCTCTCTCTCTCTCTCTCTCTCCTTTCATTGAATGACTGAGATCAAAAGCTTGTCACATATTGGATGACTAAGATTAATTATACAACTTCAAACTACTTCTTTAATGTAGTTAATATATATATACTATATTTTTTTAGTGAAAAAATATATATATTAATAAAAGGGAAAAACACACTGTCGTGAAATATTCAATTTTTTGATTTTTTTTAATATAGGCATTTTTTGTCATTAATTTAAAAATAATGTACTCTCATATAGGTCAAAATTTATTACCTATAATAATGTATTCTCCCTGTCACTCGCAAACCTCGTGCACATTGAAAAAATGAGTAACGGCGAAGTATAGCACTCGGATGATCATGCCCCCCCCCCCCCCCCCCCCCCCCCCCCCCCCCCCCGTGCACTATCGTTGTCGGGATACTGTTGCGCGCGGTTGTCCGTAGGTGCGGAGCCCCGTGCCTGTCATTCGTGTCTGTATAATTAATAGCTATAGGACAAATATATATTTATAAGAAACTTGTTACGGTCCGCGCAGAATTCTATTTTTGAATAGGCCTGTAGGCCGTACACCCCAGGCCAACCAATCGATCTCCGCACACGGAGCATAATCATCCATGTGCGACTGGTTGTTGAAGCAGGGTCCCGAACCCGCGACCTCCTAGCTAGAGGAACTTAGCGCCGACCTCCATCACCAACTTAACCCGCGACCTCCTTTGTGTGGATTTAATTTTAAGAATAAGAATAGATAGTGATCAAAAAAGATCATTAATTGCTTCCGTTCCAATAAACAAAACAGAGATCAGTAAAAAAAAATATACTTCTCCACAGCTGATTCGACAGCTTCCTTCTTAATTTGTCCGCCAATCCCGCCGGCGAGATCAAAGACTCCAGTTCTCGCCATCCCGAAATCACGCCCGAGAATCCAAAGAGAAAATTTAGATTTTGAAACCCGCACTCTACACTTCAGAAGGCTGCTGGTCGGGGCTAAATAGCCTTCATGAAATACAGTTGGCTGTTAGTGTTTTGATGGCCGGAATAGCGACTGTGGAGCCATTTTTATTCCGCGACTGTGGAGCCATTTTTTATTTCCTTTTTTATTTATTTTTTATTATTTGTGGGGGGGGGGGGGGGGGGGGGGGGGGGGGGGGGAATTGGCCACTGTGCAATCTTGATCTGAATACAGAATAAAACAAAAAATATATACTGTAATTTTGTGTGAAGCTCGCGCGCCAGAGAGCATTCGAGTATGAGCAGCGATATTGTCGTCACGGACGCATTAGGGGTCTCACATGCACTGTCACTCGAATTATATCAAATAAATTATTAGATCTGCCTCTATGCTCACGATTGCGAACAGGCTACGCGCGTGCTCGGATAGTCTTACGGCCCTGACAAGGCTCCACCCTTATCCCTAAATGCGGCCTTGATTGGGCTCCACCCCATATCCCTAATGGCGGCCTTGATGAGGCTCCACCCCTATCACTAATTGCAGCCGCGATATGGCCCTGCTCCCATGCTCTCGACTGCGAATCGGATCCGCACGTCCGTGGGTTGCGAACGGGCTCCACCGATATGTGGCCACTGAATAATAAAATTAGGTAGTAGCATGTTTGTGTGTTTGGTCTCCATTGAGTTGGGTTCAAAATATGAAACTTTTTTGGATGTCTGACTGTAACCCAACCTCCAAAACATGCGCCCCTCAAACAAGCGCCACGACCTCCAATCTCGATAAGTACGTCCACGATTCACATACGATGGTAGTGAGATCGCACACGATCAAAGTATAGTTGTATGGTTGCGCTTAAGAAAAATTGCCTTATATTCCTGCCAGTCTTAAATTCATTTTGCCCAATTTAACAGAATAAATAACATAATAAACAGCCAAAATGTCAAACAGCCAAAAAAGAATACAAAACTATTTTGTTAGATAGATCTCAATCATTATGAGTGGATAGCAAGTAAATCGATGAGAAATCGTCTTTACTTTATGCGCATGGGCAGACCTACATGAGGCCTAGTGTGGGAGGCCACCTACACTTAAATTTTTTTTTTAAAATCACTAAAGAAATTACATTAAAATTATTTTTCGTTATTATAGATATTATAATATATAATATCTATTCAAAAAATCTTTAATATATTAGGATTAACATAGTTGTTGCAGGTCGCTTAACGCTTCCACGGATCGGGTGAATCGTACCGTCTTAGCTCGAGAGTGAGCCAATCGTGAAAACAGTCAAACAGAGAACCAACAACAAGACGTTTTACGTGGAAAATCCGGAAAGGGAAAAAATCACGGGGCAGGATGCCCAGATCTGTCAAATTCACTAGTTGCAGCCGGTTACATGAGTTAGAGTTCTCTGGAAGGTGACAGGTCACTGCTCCTTTTACAAGTATCTTGAGGAAATAATAAAGTTTTCAACAGTGCTCGCGGGAGCGGTCTCTGTAACCGTCTTTGTAGAAGACTTCGTTGTAACATGCTACACTGTAAGCAGACTCCGTTGTAAGCAGAGAGAATGTTGAGCAGGAAAGCCAACGTGGAACCAAATCTTCGCTGGAAAACCTCAGAACTCTGTTTTCTCCACATGTGGGCAACATTGCACAACTTCCTGAGCTGAAAATGACAAACACATGATCAGGATCGCAAGGTCGAGAACTGCGTGTTTGGCTCTGCTCGTCGTCGCCATCGGGTAGCATATTAGGGCACCGCCTGCAGAAAAAAACATCTCATCTGGACTGGCAAAGCTCTGGCGAACGAGACCAACGGGCCTAGCGACTGATATGGCAGGCGAGCCCTAGCCCCTTAGTTTTATTCTGAAAATCATACCCGGACATGAATCGATGATGAGGAGGAAGAAGCCAGCTGAATGACTCTAGCCAGCCTCCGAGTAGAGTTTGGAGATGTGGGACACGATCACGAGAATGTCGTCCGGGATCTGGAACAGACTTTGCGCCGCTCTCAGTAACCCTACATGCCAAAATAGGAATAATGCGTCATGACAAATATTAAGTATTAGTCACGATTTTTGTTTGCCGTGGCTAATACTTTTTGATGAGGATTCATCATGGGCTCTCTTTTTATGGAGAACCGGGCGGCGGTTACTCTTACTAACCGCTCCATCCACTACTTTAGTGGGAGAGAGTGGGGAGTTAAAAACGGAACCGCCATTCCCGCCGCTAATCCCCAATTTGAAACCGCGCGCTAACCGCGCCAACCGCTGCGTAGGCGCCAACACCGCCCACTCCCGCCGGCGAGCGGGACGCGCCGAACCGCACCCCGCACGGGGTGCGGCCTCCCCCAGGCCAAGCCGCACCCAAGAGGGGTGCGGCCAAGCCGCACCCCCCTTGGGGTGCGGCCGGTCGGCCGCCGCCCTTTGGGTGCAGCCAAACCGCACCTTACCGGGTGCGGCCGGGCCGCGCACACTTGGCGCGAGGGATGGTTGAGCCTCCTCCTCCTCTGATTTTCTTCACCGGGGGGCTTACAAGTGGCCCTCCCGTATTCGCGCACCCGTCAGGAGCGCCGGACACCAATTTCCCTTTGAGAGACAGCTCCTCGTTCCGTCGTTCGCCCAGAACGTCTCCACATTCACGCACACTCGAAACGTCTCTAAGCACGTCCAAGGCGCTTTCATGTTCGTCACGCGCTCAGAACGCTTCTGAGCGCGCTCACTTTTCCGCCGTTCGCTCAGAGCATTCTCACTTTTCCGCCTCGCCTCGCTCATTTTTCCGCCTCGTCTTGCTCACATTTCAGCCTCGCTCACTTTTCCGCCTCGGCTTGCTCACTTTTTGTCTTTTCAGTTTCTCACTTTGCAGGAACGGCTTGTCGCCTTTCCTCAAAGGGCAAGACGGTCATTTACGAAAGATGGTGATCCGAGTGCCCCAAATCGAGAAATATGATTCGTCAGCCAAGGTGGTTATGGTGGTTACAACGACGAAATTACCGGGCTACCCCCGGACAAAGCTATAAAAAGGTCCCTAAGGCTTCATTTAAAGGACCCCCGCCTTCACGACCAGAGAGAGCTCCTTGAAGATTTCCACGGAATTCTCCTTCGGTGCTTGAAGATCTTCTTCGTGGACTTAGAGATTTTCTTCTTCAGGAAAGCGGACAAGGCTGTCTCACTTTCATTCTCAGGAAAGCGGACAAGGCTGTCTCACTTTCGTTCTCAGGAAAGCAGACAAGGCTGTCTCACTTTCGTTCTCAGGAAAGCGGACAAGGCTGTCCCACTTTCGTTCTCAAGAAAGCGGAAAAAGCAGTCTCACTTCCGTCTTCTCAAAAGTAGACAGGGCGGTCTCACCTCTGTCCTCTGGAAAGCGGACAAGGCCTTCTCACTTTCGTTCACTGCTGTACTCATAGGAAAAGTACTTAGTTTTTCCGAGAGGTGGTCTGTCACCCTCGGAGTGCTCTCTCTCTCTCTCTATTGTAACGAGCAGCGGCCTGTCGCGCTCGATCTCTTAGCATCTAATTTTAACCTCTCTGGAGATAGTAAAATTTGGTCGGCACAGCTCCGGCCACGTGGTTTTTCACCCTTTCCGAGTTTTCCACGCTAAAAAGTCCATGTGTATTCAGCAGATCTCAAATTGACTGTTTGCGCGCTTAGACCGCTCACGAGCTAAGGCGGTTCAATTTAAACCGGTCTACCAAGAGCCCTAAGCGACCCGCAACAGTTTGGCGCCGTTTGTGAGAATGGATTCCCAAAAATCAAGCAAAGGATTCCCGAGCGTAGCATCCGCTTCTCCGGGGTTCACGGAATGAGCAAAAGTGGACACCTCCCCCGAATTATCCGACGCATGCAGTTCCTCAATCCCGGAGAACCCGATAAAAAGAGCGCCCACCACCGCATCCATCCTGCCACCATGGCTTGCGTTAACCAGCAAGCCGGCCCCTCTCTCGGCAGGACAGGATCCGAACGATGGTGCGCATCGACAAAGGCGATCCCCCCTCTCCAAGTCAATTTTGGAATACCCAGTTCCGTCATGGCTAACGCTCCCGCAAAACAAGGAGTTCCACGGAGTAGAGGACGCGTACGGGCACGTCAATCACTTCCTGATGACGATGCGGAAGCTCGGACTTCCTGACCAAGTTGGCTGCAAGATCTTCGCCAAGACACTGCGCGGAGACGCTCCCCGCTGGTACGAATCTTTGCCAAGCGGAGCAATCCACAACTTCACCGAGTTATCCCAACTGTTCGTCGAATGGCACGATACACGCTCGCCAAGGATTCGGGAAGAGCGAGAAAAGCCTGGCACGGACGAACCGCCCCGCCTAAGGGGGGCAGAACGGAGCAAGCACCAAGAGAAGATCCGCACGAATGTTCGTCAGGAACGTCCCTGCGCATGGATGGACTTCACCCTAGACGCAAGCATAGGCAGTCCACCCTGCGAGCTAAGGAGAGCGTTGATAACACATCACATCTCCTTCAACCTCTTATTCCTAGCTGTCGTAGTGCGGCTCAAACCCCTAAGCGGGAACCTCAAGCTCAGGGCCAGCAACGCGGAGCTCCCCGACGGAACTATGGTGCCCACCATAGGAACCATCACCTTTCCGGTCCAAGTAGGCATGCACCCGGAACTGGTCCAGTACAACGTTCAGTTCATCGTCGCAAACGCCGACTCCCCCTACGACGCGATATTCGGGAGTCTCCTACTAGACGCCCTGGACCACGACATTTCCATGACCGGGCGCATGACCAGCAAAGGGAACATCCTCAGGAACGCAATACATGGTTTCGATACACCCGACTCCAAGCTCCCTTGGGTCAACGACGACCCCCCACCAGAGCCAAAGTCTGAAAGGCTAAGCGCGTGGAAGGACCGTACGAATCTCGCATTAGCAGAAAAAGCCAAACCCCAGGCACCGACGAATCCGCAGCCAATCGATGCGAATCGCAAGAGAAAGGGCCAGCAACAGCAATTCGAACTGCTCACTCAGAGCCGAGCAGACCGCCCCCAAGGGCTGCCAAGTCAAAGCCCCCAGAGTTACACTCCGCTAAACACCTCCCGCGAGCACATTTTGTCCATAATCTGCAACAGCAAGATCATCAACTGGCCCAGGCCGCTCTCCCTGCACATGGGAGATCAATCCCAGTTTTGCCACTTCCACAAAGGCCGAGGACACCGAACGGAGCATTGTGCAAAACTGAAGGAAGAAATTGAACGTCTCGTCCAGTTGGGACACCTCGAGGCTTTCCGTAAGGAAACACTGAAGGGAGCCACCAAGGATCAGCCGCCGAGTCACAGCCGCCCACCATGCTGAGCAAGCCCGGGCAAGCGCAGCGCAACGGGAGCGCAACATTACGTCTTCCTCTCGTAAAACTTGTATCAAAAACCCACCGGCTTAAAAGCTGCATGGTTGCACCTACGCATGTATCAATATTTATTTACCAAGTTATCTTCCATCTGTTCTAAACTGTTCTACTGCAGGAACCGCTTTGGGGCCTAGCCCCGGGGACCTTGTACCGCCGTCGATTGAAGGCCCGCCCTTCTCCTCCGCCGTCAGGTCCCGGTGTCGTAGGGGCCTGCCCCCCTTGCGTACACCCTCAGTTTGAATACAAACGCTATTCACCGGCCAAGCCGCGAGCCAGACTCGTGCAAAAAGCCGCGAGCCAGACTCGTGCATCGTAGGGGCCTGCCCCCCTTACATTTACCCTCGGTTTGAATACAAACGCTATTCACCGACCAAGCCGCGAGCCAGACTCGTGCAAAAAAGCCGCGAGCCAGACTCGTGCAAAAAGCCGCGGGCCAGACCCGTGCACCTATTTTATTACATAAAAGCCGCGGGCTCAGGTCCGCGCAAACTCATCTATAACTTTGAAAATGATCGGGCTATGCAGGTGCTAACAACCAGGTTTACAAGATCGTGCAGATAAACAAGTATGATATATACAATAAAAGAGATACAACCACATCCGGCAAACACGCAAACAAGCAACCAAACTAAAAGCAGGAAAAAGAGATAGACAGCATCAGTCCTCGGCTACATCCGAGTAGTCATCTCCAGAAAGGTCTCCGGCTCCAAGGCCGGTGGTGTCGCACCCTAATTTCCTCCCCATCATACGGAGGGTCTTCTGAATGCCTCTCTGAAAGGAGACCTCACACTCGTCCGCTATTAGGGGCTCTACCTCCGACGTCATCACCTCAGCCCGAATCTCCTCCATCATCTGGAAACGCTCCTCCGCAAAAGCGAGGGAGTCCTTGTACTCGGCCACCCCGGTCGCCTTGGCCCCCTCAAGGCTCTGCTCGATCGACGACAGCCGGTCCACCTCGCTCCGTAGGAAGCCCAACTCTCCCTCCAGGCGGAACATCTCCCCCTGTGCATCCGACAACTGACGAAGGGCATCCTCCGCGAGCGCCTTGTCACCACCACACTCTGCGCGCAGCTTCCCAATATCAGTCTCCAGCTGCCGGACGCGAGCCGAATCGCGGTCTCTTTTCTCTTGCAAGGTGGATATCTCGCATCTCGCCACACGTAACTCCTCCTGAAAGGCGAAATAGTTGTCCTTTAGACTCACATAGTGGTCGTTCCATGTAACGGCAACGCTGGTCAAAGCCTCCGCCTGCAAAAGTTAAGCAATTAGCAAAAGCAAGTAATAACGAAGAATGGCTAAATAATGAAAGAAGAACTTCATTTACCGCAAAGGCCATCGCCTGGAGAGAAGAGGAAACGCGCTTCGCCGGCATAAGAGGAGGTGGTGGTGGCAAATCCTCCTGTGGGATCTGGACGGCAGGAGGAGACGCCAGAATCTCCACCTCCGGATCAGGCATACTTGGCTCTATCCTAGGACGGCTCGGGCCGGCCTCGCAATCATGACTCGTAGGCACCGGTGGAGTAGGGCGCGGAGCAGAAGGGCAGTTCTTGAAGACGATCTTTCTCTTCCTCTCGCGGTCTAAGGGAACAGCAGCCTCCCGCTCCGGATCCCAGGAAAGCCCCACCGAGTGCAGTCGACGTTCATCCACGCAACCAGAAATAGAGAGCAGGGCCTTCGACAGCCCCTCTCGGCCAGGGAAGCCAGGGATAGGAAGGAACTCATCCTCCCGACCAGTCTGCCGGCGAGAACGTCCAGGAAGCGATCTCCACAACTCCGGTAGCTCCCATCGATTCTGAACATACCCGTAAAGGGTATTCCCATGGTGGTAATCGGTCTTCGCCCCAAAGTGGAACCAGCTCTTGTTGCTCCGGATTTCTATGCGACCACCCGGGTCGGTGGACACCTCGCACCAGTCCTTGAAAATCTCAAGCGAAAAACGCTTGCTATGCTCCCGGAAAAACACCACCAATCCCATAATAATGGTAATCCCGCCCGGGGTGAACTGGGTGATCGGGACACCGCAGTATCAGAATATTTCAACAACCTCCTCCGGTAGAGGGATGCGAAATCCGGACTTCAAACAGCCCTTCGAAAGAGCCATGAAGCCGGACGGTGGATTTTGGGCGCGATCCTCCGCTCTTGGGATCTTCACCTCAATGCTAGGGAGCAGCCCGAACCGTTTGAGCCACGAGTCGACGCGCGCCCCATCGAGAGTGGAGCGCATACGCATCGGCCTTGATTGGCCGCCTCGTCTCGAAGCCTGCAAGAAAAATTCGCACACATAAGCGTGCGTACATGACAAAACGCATATTTCCAAATAAACGCACCAAGCAAATTCAAGCCCACCGGCGCACGCTTGCGCCAACAAACCAGTGAGCGAACGCAAACGACCAAGAACGGTGCCCGCACGCGCGAAAAGGCGCGCGGCCAACCACCGCATGCACGCAAGGGCCGCGCGCACACAGCACTCGCGCACGGCCGGCTAGCACACATGCGCACGACGCGCGCGACCAACAGCCGTGCGCGAGCGCGACCAACGGCCGTGCGCGCGCGACCAACGGCCGTGCGCGAACGACCAACGGCCGTGCGCGCGTGCGACCGGCCGCTACGCTCGCGCGCAGGCCGCGCACGCGCGCGGCCGACCGCCGCGCGCGCGCTCGGCCGACCGCCGCCGCGCGCGCTCGGCCGACCGCCGCGCGCGCGCTCGGCCGACCGCCGCGCGCGCGCTCGGCCGACCGCCGCGCGCGCGCTCGGCCGACCGCCGCGCGCGCGCTCGGCCGACCGCCCGCGCGCGCGCTCGGCCGACCGCCGCGCGCGCGCTCGGCCGACCGCCGCGCGCGCGCTCGGCCGACCGCCGCGCGCGCGCTCGGCCGACCGCCGCGCGCGCGCTCGGCCGACCGCCGCGCGCGCGCTCGGCCGACCGCCGCGCGCGCGCTCGGCCGACCGCCGCGCGCGCGCTCGGCCGACCGCCGCGCGCGCGCGCGGGCCGCGCGCGCACGACCGGCCACCGTATGCGCGCGGCCGGCCACCGCTGCGCACGAGCGCAGGCCGGCCACCACGCGCGCGCGGCCGGCCACCGCGCACGAGCGCGGGCCGCGCGCACGCACGGCCCCCGCCGTGCGCGCGCACGAGCGCGGGCCGCGCGCACGCACGGCCCCCGCCGTGCGCACGCACGACCGCCCACCGTGCGCTGCGAACGCCGACTTCCGGCGTCTCATCCCTTCGGTCGGAACCACCCTTACGAGTGAGCTCCGCCATCCCTCCCTTCTTCACGGTAAAAACAAAAATTAAACTTACCTCCACCATGGCCAACGCGCCGCCAACGATGAAGATGACCGGAGTAAATTCAAGAGAAAACCTTCGCACTCCTTCGAACGGAAGAGCGGAATCCGAAGGTTTG
Organism: Dactylorhiza incarnata; assembly: GCA_033032865.1. NCBI lineage: Eukaryota > Viridiplantae > Streptophyta > Magnoliopsida > Asparagales > Orchidaceae > Dactylorhiza > Dactylorhiza incarnata. The sequence goes on from JAWHQI010000304.1 coordinate 999,248, forward strand.
TGGGGCTTATGATGAGGATTCATCATGGGCTCTCTTTTTATGGAGAACCGGGCGGCGGTTACTCTTACTAACCGCTCCATCCACTACTTTAGTGGGAGAGAGTGGGGAGTTAAAAACGGAACCGCCATTCCCGCCGCTAATCCCCAATTTGAAACCGCGCGCTAACCGCGCCAACCGCCACGTAGGCGCCGACACCGCCCACTCCCGCTGGCGAGCGGGACGCGCCGAACCGCACCCCACACGGGGTGCGGCCTCCCCCAGGCCAAGCCGCACCCAAGAGGGGTGCGGCCAAGCCGCACCCCACGAGTGGTGCGGCCAAGCCGCACCCCACGAGGGGTGCGGCCAAGCCGCACCCCTCTTGGGGTGCGGCCGGTCGGCCGCCGCCCTTTGGGTGCAGCCAAGCCGCACCCCCCTTGGGGTGCGGCCGGTCGGCCGCCGCCCTTTGGGTGCGGCCAAACCGCACCTTACCGGGTGCGGCCGGGCCGCACACACTTGGCGCGAGGGACGGTTGAGCCTCCTCCTCCTCTGATTTTCTTCACCGGGGGGCTTACAAGTGGCCCTCCCGTATTCGCGCACCCGTCAGGAGCGCCGGACCCCAATTTTCCTTTGAGAGACAGCTCCTCGTTCCGCCGTTCGCCCAGAACGTCTCCACATTCACGCACACTCGAAACGTCTCTAAGCACGTCCAAGGCGCTTTCATGTTCGTCACGCGCTCAGAACGCTTCTGAGCGCGCTCACTTTTCCGCCGTTCGCTCAGAGCATTCTCACTTTTACGCCTCGCCTCGCTCACTTTTCCGCCTCGCCTTGCTCACATTTCAGCCTCGCTCACTTTTCCGCCTCGGCTCGCTCACTTTTTGTCTTTTCAGTTTCTCACTTTGCAGGAACGGCTTGTCGCCTTTCCTCAAAGGGCAAGACGGTCATTTACGAAAGATGGTGATCCGAGTGCCCCAAATCGAGAAATATGATTCGTCTGCCAAGGTGGTTATGGTGGTTACAACGACGAAATTACCGGGCTACCCCCGGCCAAAGCTATAAAAAGGCCCCTAATGCTTCATTTAAAGGACCCCCGCCTTCACGATCAGAGAGAGCTCCTTGAAGATTTCCACGGAATTCTCCTTCGGTGCTTGAAGATCTTCTTCGTGGACTTAGAGATTTCCTTCTTCAGGAAAGCGGACAAGGCTGTCTCACTTTCGTTCTCAGGAAAGCGGACAAGGCTGTCTCACTTTCGTTCTCAGGAAAGCGGACAAGGCTGTCTTACTTTCGTTCTCAGGAAAGCGGATAAGGCAGTCTCACTTCCGTCTTCTCAAAAGCAGACAGGGCGGTCTCACCTCTGTCCTCTGGAAAGCGGACAAGGTCTTCTCACTTTCGTTCACTGCTGTACTCATAGGAAAAGTACTTAGTTTTTCCGAGAGGTGGTCTGTCACCCTCGGAGTGCTCTCTCTCTCTCTCTCTCTCCCTCTCTCTCTCTATTGTAACGAGCAGCGGCCTGTCGCGCTCGATCTCTTAGCATCTAATTGTAACCTCTCTGGAGATAGTGAAATTTGGTCGGCACAGCTCCGGCCACGTGGTTTTTCACCCTTTCCGAGTTTTCCACGCTAAAAAGTCCCTGTGTATTCAGCAGATCTCAAATTGACTGTTTGCGCGCTTAGACCGCTCACGAGCTAAGGCGGTTCAATTTAAACCGGTCTACCAAAAGCCCTAAGCGACCCGCAACACTTTTAGCCACGTTTTTTTGTCGTGACTAATACGTAAGTATTAGCCACGCTTTTTCAACCATGACTAAAGCCTAACTTTTAGCCACGATTTTTGCAATCGTGACTAATACTAGTGTATTAGCAATTTTTGAACCATGGCAAAAAAGTGTAGCTAAAAAACATTTTTCTAGTAGCGTTTGATGATGTTCCCCTAAAATTCATCCGAGTTAGACTGGTATTTCGAGATTATAACCCCGACCCGATTGACGAGAAGAGTCGCCTCGACAGCGCGAAGCCTCGCCCCGGTCGAGGCAAGCCCAGCGACAGAAACCCGCGCGCACGCACCCTTTCAGGGAGATCAAGCGTGTGACCGCGCGCACGAGATGGCCGCGCACACGCACTGTCGCGCGCGTGTGTGCACACCCCTCTTCCCGCGCTCCTCTCTTGTCGCCGCCACCGTCTCGCCGGCAAACATATGTTGGGGCACCCAAAATGCCCGGACCGTCATGGGTCTTGATCGTCATTTTCTGAAAATTGGTGATCCCAGTGACCAAAATCGTGCGTTCCTATTCGCCCGTTCAGAATCCAGAAAAGCGCAATTACCAGTGTGTCCGCCAGAAAAATTATAAAAAAACCTCAGACCTTCATTTTGAAGCACCAAAAAAATAAGGAGAAAACACAGACCTCTGAGGTTTTCCAGCAAAGATTTGGTTCTTGTTCATTCTCCTCCTCAGCATTCTCTCTGCTTACAACGGTGACTGCTTACATCGAAGACTGCTTACAACGGAGACTGTTACAACAGAGATTGCTACAGAGATCGCTCCCGCTAATGATGCTGAAGACTTTTCTGTTTTTTTTCTCAAGATACTTGTAAAAGGAGTAGTGACATGTCACTTTCCCCAGAACTCTAACTCTTGTAACCACCTGCAACTAGTAGATTGTGTCAAAGTTGGGCATCCCGCCACGTGATTTTTTCTTTTTCTGAGTTTTTCACGTAAAACGTCTCGATGTTCTGCAGTTTGTTCTCTTTTTGACTATTTGCACGCTTACTCATTCTCGAGCTAAGACGGTCCGATTCACCCGATGCATGAGAACGCTAAGCGACCCGCAACAAATATATTAATGACAATTATATTATATTTGATAGTTCAAAATTTATTTCTAACTTAATGATGTTTTGCTAATTCAAAATTTGAAGAACACTCGATAACAAAGTAATATATTATTTGAATGGAAATTTGCTCAAAAAATTCTTCCATTATTTCATTCTAGCGCGCGTATAAAACATTAATTTTGTTTTTAAATATATATTTTAGAGCTAAAATTTCAGAACCACCCACAAAATTTTCAAAATGGGGGGTTAGTTTGCCAGTTTAATTGTTCAAGGGGAAGTAGTGCAGTTCCCAAACAATTATCGACTGGAACAATTATTGACTCAGATCAAACTGATTTATAGATTGTTTCACGGTCAAATTGTTTCTAGAATCCGATCCGATTCTTAGTTCATGACCACCGCGTTCACGACCGCCGCGCCAAACGAAGCCTAAGACGTCAATGTTTTCCATTCCATCTCCCCCACATGCACTCGCCGGCCCTCTCATCTGTCCATATCCACTCCAAATAGTGAAAATCTATCTCACCACAGCCATAAACCTCTCCACGAGGCAACTTGACCAACAATCCCAGTGCGCACATGCCTGATTGAGCCACCGCTTCACAACTATAATGATGTTAAAAGTGCGACCTTTGACCACGAAACTCATATAATTTTGTGCGCTTAAACTCTATAGGATGAAAAGTTACTGTCCTAATAATCTTCCCTATGGAGCAAAGTAGTGACGCATTTGTCTAAGGTCGGATCCAGAACACTGCGTCCAGAGTAATTGGCCGTTGGTGATCTACACTACTTTGTTTAACAAAATACCAGCACAATTTCTACGAAAATAGCTGGAAAAGCTCTACCAAACAATCTCTTACTTAAAATAATTTTACTTATTTTGCAAAACATCAGTGCAAGTTTAACGGCATCATTCGAAAAGCTCTCTACCAAACAATCTCTTAACTTAATTTCCCGTAAAATTGGTTGGTTGCCGATCAGTGGCGGATCCAAAAAATTATAAATGGGGGTGCACAAAAAATTTCTAAATACAAATGCTAGCGAGTTGAGTAGGGGGGTCATGGGTCATACGTTGAAAATTAATTTTGGGGGTGCACAAAACTGAACTTGGTCTGCGAATAACCAAATTTGATATGCGAATAGACAACTTTGGTCTGCGAATAGTCAATATTTGTTCCAAAACAAACTAGTTACGTGACGTGAGAACACTTCCATCTTATTATAGTTGTTTATCCCTCATCTGACCACCGTTTTTGACATATAAGTAGTCAAAATTCATTGTCTCGACGAGAGGAATCCAAATCCACTAATAATTTTGAAAAATAATGGGGGTGCCAGTGTCCCTCGGGCCCCCCTCTGAATCCGCCCCTGTTGCCGACAAGACCATCCTATACACCGCCACCCTCATTTAATTTAGAAGGTGCACAATAATTTAACTTGGCATAATGTGGCTACATTTTAGTATTACGTTTTTGTCTAACCAATGCTAGACGGACATATGCCACATCACAATTAATTGGAGGTTATCTGTATATATCACTGTATGGTTAATTATATTGTTATAGGTGATCGTCGATAGGTATTAATTGTTTTAACAACTGGACCAAATCGGACAGTCGGACCGTGAACCGGCCCATAAATCGGTCTTATCATGTTTAAGAACCGCTCCAACCGAGAATCGCTCAAGAACCGAAGAACCGTTGTTCGAACCGCTAAACCGGCAAACTGGTCACGATTTCCGAAAACCAGGTGGTTTTGAATTGATAGCTCGAAAATGATTTTATTAAAAAGAAATTTTAATTGGGCGCTGCTATAAGCACTGCGCTTTTGTCTATTTGCACTCGCCGCTATTAGCAAGCGCTGTTTTAAGTGATTGTTTATTCACAGTCAACCTGTCTATTAGCAAAGCACTATTACTATTAGCACTTTTTTGTCAATTTCTTTTTAACATAATAAAAATATCATTTTCACTATCGTCGCCGCCGCAACGCCATCGTCGCCGCCGCAACGCCATCGTCACCGCCGCCAACGCCATCGTCGACGCCGCCAACTCCAACACCATCGTCGCCTCCACCAACGCCATCGTCGTCGCCGCCTACTCCAACGCCATCGTCGCCTCCGCCAACGCCATCGTCGCCGCCACCAACACCATCGTCACCGCCGCCAACGCCATCGCCTTCGCCGCCAACTCCAACGCCATCGTCGCCTCCGTCAACGTCATCGTCACCGCCGCCATCGTCATCGTCGCCGACTCCAACGACATCGTTTCTGCGAGAGGAGATATGTAGGGCATGCATCTAAGGGGAAAGGACTGCTTGCGGCTATTAAAAATAACAACATAAAATTTTAAATTTTTGAGTGCTAATAGACAAAAGTGAGTGCTAATAAGCCCTAAAATTTTAAAATTTTGAGTGCTAATAGACAAAAGCGCAGTGCTAATTGTGATAAACGCTCGAAGCATCCCGGGGAGTGTCAAATGTGGAACACAGAACCCGTTGCCCCTAGCTGGGTATAAATAGGCAAACCCTAGGAGTATCTACGGGTATTGGATATCCGCGTATCCTACACGACCCGTTAAGCCTCCGAACACCGTTACGAGTCCAAATATACACCAACAGTCTCCTCCTATATTTGTGACAAGTAACGTGTACGTTTCGGAGTGCAGAAAGCGGAGGGTACTAAAAGACATGTTTTCGACTTTACACATTGCAATAAGAGTTAGCACAGTTTAAACATAAGCAGGATTGTTATAACAGAATCATAAAACATCCAAAACAATAACAGTGCTACTCATACATAAATAAGTCTGAAAACAAAACAAAGTACTGAATCAAAACATATAAAGAATTCTACTCAGAGAGTAGATCATCAGCATCCATGTCGAACACCACTTTCTCTCCTCCATCTCCACTAGTGCCTGCAAGGAATTTCATGAGATTAGACTCAATGAATTCATAGACGTATGCAGTAACATATAAAGTAAGCTAGCTCTACCTGAGTGAGCTTAATACTTGTAGCAATAATGAAGTAACACTGTCAACATCTCTATCCAATCTAACTAGGACCAGTTAAAGTTTTGATTTTAATAAATCAAACATTGTTATCTTACTCATTAATGGTCACTATGTACCTCATCAACAAATGATTTGGCACACCATCATTTGCAACATTATCAAATGTGGAATAATGTGTTATGACCATAAATGTTTAGATTAACCGTTACAACGACTTTCGATTCCCAGTTGAATAACTCTCGAATCAACTTACGATGAGAAAGATGTTAGGTTATCAAATGTGGAATAACCAACATCTAGCCATCTTGGGTTTTCATCAAGAAGTTATTTGGGGTTTTCAGTCTGTTATTAGATGCTTGAATGTTGCGACTATAGGTTCTTACTATTAAAGCATAAACACAGGAGGAAAGTTTCATACATCTATGAACTTTAATCTCATCTCCCCCGATGTTTTAATTGTAAGAGCTCTATTCAAGCCTTTGGTTAAAGCGTCTGCAACATTATCTTTCGATCTCACATCTATTAGGGTCATAATCCATTGACTAGAGAGAGTGGTCAACCAGGCTTGTTTCATCCGTAGTTGCCTTCTTTTGCCATTGAACAGAGTGTTCGTGGCAATCGTCTTTGTAGCCTGATTGTCGCAATAAACTGCAACAGAACTCAGTTTCAGGCTCGTCAATGGAATGTTCATAACCAAATCTCTTATTCATGCTGCTTCTTCTCCAGCTGAAGCTAGAGCGTACAGTTCGGATTCCATAGAAGAGAGAGCAATACAGCACTGCCTTTTGGACTTCCAAGCTACAACTGCTCCTCCTAGTGTGAAAATAAAACCACTAGTGGACTTGGTGTCGTTTATTTCTGAGCACCATGATGCATCAGAGTATCCTTCCAAAACTGGAGGATGACCACTATAACATAAATCATACTTTTGGGTGTGCTTTAAGTATCGCATTAGCCTATCTAGGGCATTCCAGTGGTCCTGGCCAGGATTGCTAGTGAATCGGCTTAACATGCCTACCGTAAAAGCTATGTCAGGTCTAGTGCAGACCATAGCATACATGAGACTACCAATCAGTTTAGAGTAATCTAACTGTCTAACTGCAACTCCTTCATTGGGCTTTAAGCGGTTGTTATAATCGTATGGTGTCTCTAAAGCTCGACTATCACTGTATCCCCACGTATCCAACAAGGATTTTATGTAGTGGCTTTGACTTAGGGAAATGCCATTTTTCCCAAAGCTCACCTGCATACCTAGGATAGTGTCAACTATTCCTAGATCTTTGATGTCAAATGCTTTCATCAGGCCCAACTTTATGTCATCCATTTCGGATTGATCGGATGCCAGAATTAGCATGTCATCTACATATAAACATATTATGGCGACGTGATCTGATCTATGACGTATGTAAAGACATTTATCCGAGAGACTTGACAAAAATCCCATATTCTTTACACAATAGTCAAATTTCTCATGCCATAATTTAGGTGACTGTTTTAATCCGTATAGCGATTTTAAAAGCTTACAGACCATGTTTTCGTGACCGTCTACAATGAAACCTTCAGGTTGGCTCATGTAGATATCTTCGGTCAGATCTCCGTTCAAGAACGCAGTCTTAACATCCAACTGATGGACAATAAAGGTCTCAATAGCTGCAATAGCTAGGAGGATCCTAATGGTTGCTAAGTGACACACTGGTGAATATACGTCAAAATAATCCACCCCACTAACTTGTGTGAAACCTTTAGCCACCAGGCGTGTTTTATACTTAGCTACGCTACCATCAGGATTTAGTTTCTTTTTCAGAACCCACCTACATCCTATCGGTTTAGCCCCTTTAGGCTTAGGAACTAACGTCCAGGTGTTGTTCTGTAGGAGAGAATTCATCTCTTCCTCAATAGCTTCTTTCCAGAGTAGTGAATCCCTTGACCTCATCGCTTACTTATAGGTGGACGGATCGGCCTCAACGTGGTAGGTAACAAAATCACTACCGAAGGTTCTGGGAGTTTTCTCTCTTACTGAAGTCCTCCTAGACTCTAGGCCACTGGTGTCTACAGGAACTGAATAGGAAGTGCTCGGTACTGATTCTGGATCCTCCTCAGTAATAGATGCTTGCATACCTGGGAGTGTCAGGTTCTTATCTTTAAGAAATTTATCTTCAAAAAACACTGCATTCCTAGATTCGATGATGATATTGTTGGAAATATCAAGGAATCGATCTGCAGCACTATCTTCAGCACAACCTAAATAGACATATGTATTGGTCCTAGGTCCAATCTTAGACCGTCTAGGGTCAGGAACCCTGACATAGGCTATACAGCCCCAGGTCTTAAATTTTGTAATTGACGGGGGTCTCTTAAAACAAAGCTCGTAGGGTGTAACATCTAACTTAGCATGAGAGACTTTATTTAGAATGTGGTTCGCAGTTAAGACTGCTTCGCCCCAAAATGCGGAAGGCATGCCTGCAGTGAGGAGCATAGAATTTAACATTTCTGTTAATGTTCTATTTTTTCTCTCGGCTATACCATTGGATTGGGGTGAGTAAGGAGCAGTGGTTTCGGCTATGATGCCTTGAGAGGCAAGAAAACCTTTGAACTCACTGGACATGTATTCTCCTCCTCGATCACTTCTAAACCTCTTTATTTTCATGCCTAATTGGTTTTCTACCCTGGTTTTGAAAAGACAAAACTTTTCAAACGCTTCATCTTTAGTTTTAAGTAGGTAAATGTGATAAAACCTAGAGCAGTCATCTATAAAGGTGATCATATACTTCCTTCCTCCTCTGGTGACGAAACTTTTAAAGTCACAGATGTCGGAATGTATTAGCTCTAGTGGTGTTGTGCTCCTAGTAACCGTGCTAAAATATTTCCTAATGATCTTTGTCTGAGCACACACTTCACATTTTCCACATGGGGTTTTCGTGCCTAAGTTGATCTGGTGAGTTCTAGCTATTTGGAATAACTTCCTATAGTTCACGTGTCCTAGTCTCTCATGTAGAGTCTTAGGGCTAACTAAGTTTGATTGTACTTGTTGAACTATTTTATTAGCTAGACTTAGTCGGTACATTCTATTTTGGACGTATGCACATCCAAAATAGTGTGAGTTAACTGACAGTGTTACTCTACCGCTACAGAAATTAACAGACATACCAGCATCACAAAGTAGACTAACAGACACTAAATTAGCAGATAATGAAGGAATAAATTTAACATTTCTTAAAGTTAAAGACTTACCTGAGGACAGCAGTAGTGTAGCGTTCCCCACCTTCAGCACATCTGCCATCCCACCGTTCGCAACGATCACAGATTCCTTTGCCTCAGCGAGCTGTAACGTCCCAAGGCCCTAGACTTACCATCGGGACAACGTCCACCGACTGCCTCGCCTGGCGACCGTTACCGGGTTGCAGCCCAAGCACCCCAAAGCCTCTCTGCGCCACTATTTCTCAGCAACGGCGCATTGTTGAGGCCGGGTCTCGAACCCGCAACCTCCTTGATAAGGAGTTTTCAAACCACTCCTCATCACCAATTGAGCTGACGTCCCAAGGCCCTGGACTTACCATCGGGACAACGTCCACCGACTGCCTCGCCTGACGACCGTTACCGGGCTGCAGCCCAAGCACCCCAAAGCCTCTCCGCGCCACTATTTCTCAGCAACGACGCATTGTTGAGGCCGGGTCTCGAACCCATGCAGCTCAATTGGTGATGAGGAGTGGTTTGAAAACTCCTTATCATGGAGGTTGCGGGTTCGAGACCCGTCCTCAACAATGCACCGTTGCTGAGAAATAGTGGCGCGGAGAGGCTTTGGGGTGCTTGGGCTGCAGCCCGGTAACGGTCTCCAGGCGAGGCAGTCGGTGGACGTTGTCCCGATGGTAAGTCCAGGGCCTTGGGACGTTACAAAAAAAAATGCACTTTTTTTGTAACGTCCCAAGGCCCTGAACTTACCATCGGGACAACGTCCACCGACTGCCTCGCCTGACGACCGTTACCGGGCTGCAGCCCAAGCACCCCAAAGCCTCTCCGCGAACTGCAGCTCAATTGGTGATGAGGAGTGGTTTGAAAACTCCTTATCAAGGAGGTTGCGGGTTCGAGACCCGGCCTCAACAATGCGTCGTTGTTGAGAAATAGTGGCGCGGAGAGGCTTTGGGGTGCTTGGGCTGCAGCCCGGTAACGGTCGCCAGGCGAGGCAGTCGGTGGACGTTGTCCCGATGGTAAGTCCAGGGCCTTGGGACGTTACACGAGCCATGTCATCAGATTAGCATTGTTGCATACATGGCAAGTTGCCCCCGAATCCAGGTACCACTCAGTGCTGGCCTGCGTATTTCCAACCATGGCGACAATGTTGGAAGGCTCAGCAAGGCTAACCATATTGGCTTGGTTGTCCTCTTGTGGTCCTTTGGTTCTTTCTCTTTTGGGAAACCTACAGTCAGATGCACTGTGCCCCCACTTGTTGCAGTTGAAACATTTGCCCTTAAATTTCTTTATTTTATTTTTAGGGCCCGCAACCTGTGGTTTATTTGGGGGCGGTTTGGTCTTTTTCTGATTCGGCACACGCTTAGAGCTAGTGACCATGTTAGCGACAGCTTTTTGCTTGCTAACAGCTTCTAGCGCGTGTTGAGTCCTATTTTCGTCCTCTATGCGTATAAAATGCTTGAGGTCATTCAGGCCAACCTGCATCTTCTTCCGGTATATTTCAGTTTTGAAATGATACCACGTGGAAGGCAACTTATAAATTATTGTGCCAGCAACAAAGCTATCTGGCAGAGAAATTTGTTCGCTATGTAAGGAATCAACAATATGTTCGAAATCCGATACCTGTGGGAAAATCTCTTTCTCCTCGTCGAACATGAAGGAGTGGAACTTGTCCACTAAGTGAGCCTTGGACAGGTCCTCCTCCTGCCTGAAATGCTCCTCCAGTGCGTCCCATATCTCCTTTGCAGTCGTCATCTTCAAGTAGGTCTTTGCCAAGCTTGGGGAGAGACAATTCAGTAAATAGTCCCGGCAGAAGTCCTCATCGCTGATCCACTGTTCTTCATGCTCAGTCCCGATGAACGCAGCACGATCATTCTGAACGGTGTAGAACACATTCAGACATTTCATCCCAAATTGCGTGTTCAACTTCCAAGTGTTGAACTCCGTCGTCGTGAATTTTTCCAGCTTCGTCATCGGTACTGGAGAGGAGAAGTTGTTCGCCTTCAACATCGTGCTTGGAGACGGCGGCGGCGGGAGAGGGCTGAAGGCACGGGAGAACTGCGGCGCACGAGTACTGACTGCTTGGGAGCGCACGGTCAGTGGTCGTGCGTGAACTGCTGAGCGCACGATCAGTGGTCGTGCGGGGCACTGACAATGGCTGCTGAGGAGCGCACGATCAACGGTCGTGCGCGAAGGGACGAGCGCACGAGCAGTGGTCGTGCGAGAACTCCCTTCTTGCACAAAACGGCTACTCCAGACAGGCACACGAGCGGAGGTTCTGCGTGTCCTGGGCGCACGGGCAGCGGCTCTAGGGCACAGATCGGCCTTCAACAGCAGCAGATCTGGACGTCGCAGCAGCAGATCTGGAGCCTCTTCTTCGGCGAACGACGGCGATGGAGGCGGCGACCTCCTTCTTCACGCACGGCGATGAGGAGAGAGGCACCGACGGCAAGCGGCGGCTGCAGGGCGCGATGAGGAGCTTCTATCGGCGACGGATAGCAGACCGCAGGAGACGCGATCCTTCCTTCTCCTTCTCGAGCGACGGCGGCTAGCAGCAGCGGCACGATCGAGCGTGGAAGATGCGATCGGCAGCGACGAGAACGAGCAGCGGCAGCAGCGATGGCGCGATCGAGCGGCTTCACCTTGCGATCGAACGACGGCGAGCACCAGCAGAACACGAACACGGGACCGACGAGACGCGATCTTCCTCTCGCGAACGACGGGCGGCTTCACCTTGCGATCGAGCGACGGTGAGCACCAGCAGAACACGGGACGGGAGCTTGAGCGGCTAGGGCTTCTACTTCGAGATTGTGATAGGCGCTCAAAGCATCCCGGGGAGTGTCAAATGTGGAACACATAACCCGTTGCCCCTAGCTGGGTATAAATATTCAAACCCTAGGAGTATCTACGGGTATTGGATATCCGCGTATCCTACACGACCCGTTAAGCCTCTGAACACCGTTACGAGTCCAAATATACACCAACACTAATAATAGCTCCCTTTTAATTTAGGGTGCTCTAATTAGCAAACCCGTTTTGGCTTCCAGCAAACCATTACTATTAGCAAACCTTCTTTTTTGAAAATGGCTATTTGAAAACCTTTTTGTTACTAACAAACCACCATAAAAAAAAAACTAAGTTTTGTAATTCAAAATAACCAATTGCACATGGAAGGAATCCAGATAATAAATTCCTTTGTGGATTCAATGTAGGGAGCATTTTCAGTCATTGTGTGTTATAATAAACATGAAAAATGATATAAAGTAGTATGACAAGACTCATTACTCGTATGGTTTCACCCTTGAAGCAACACAACTACATCTTAATCGTTCAATTCACCACATTCTCTAAATGAGTTCTCACCACACTTATGGCAGTAAGTTGAAAATGTGTATATTAGCAGGATTTATATTAGTAGTGTGGTAATCATAGAGGATTTATATTACAACGTACAAACCCTGGCTGGAGTCGCCGGAGCCCGACGAGGAGAGGAGAGGAGGTCCGCCCTTGGCTGGAGTCGCCGGAGCCCGACGAGCTAGGAGAGGAGAGGAGGTCCGCCCTTGGCTGGAGTCGCCGGAGCCCGACGAGGAGAGGAGAGGAGGTCCGCCCTTGGCTGGAGTCGCCGGAGCCCGACGAGGAGAGGAGAGGAGGTCCGCCCTTGGCTGGAGTACTCGCCGGAGGCAATCGTCGCCGAGGTCGATGGAGGCCGTCGTCGGAGTCGCCCCTGGCAGAAATCGCGGAAGAGCTTCGAATCACGATGAGCATGAGAGCGGGCGGATAGGTTTAGGGTTAGGTTTGCTAGCAGTAGAAAAATATTTTTTCTAAATAACGTAGTAAAATTAATTTTGGGGAGATTTTGGGTTTGCTAGCAACCAAATGAAGTTTGCTAGTAACACCACCCTTAATTTATGTTGTACACATACATGGGTTGTACAGAACAATGAATGAATTTTAAGCAGCATTTTACGCAAAAATTATGATTATTTGTTATTTATATCGAGCTTAATTTGATTCAAATCACTATTAAATTTTAAAATATTCTTTTAAATAATTTAAATTATATATTTTATTTATTTAAGTTATTGCGGTTGAACGGCGGTTGAACCGATGTATCCTGTACTATACATTTTTTTCTATAATATATATATATATATATAATTTAATTCTACTTATCAACAACCATATTATTCATTAATGTATCATAATTAATTAGTTGAGGCAACGTCAATATTTATGGTCTGCATGTGCCAGAAATAATGTAGATGTAGTAGAAAACATGGGGAATAAGTTTTTCTTTTTTGCTTGGGAAGATACATGCACCGGGAGAGATCATTGATAGAGTTTCTCAAAATGGCTTCGCTCTAATCGAAGATTTTTTGTCGCGACCATGATCGGCTCGCCGGTACAATTCCAATGGGTCAATTTTCGCACAATTTCGAGTTTTTGTCTTCCAAACGGACGTCGGAGAGAGCATGCAAACATAAACTCTAACCGCCCCCCATTATGAGGGTAAATATAACCCATCATGGGGGTAACCGCGCGCATCGGCGGACGCATGCCCAGACACACCCGGGCACGTGCCCGGTGTGTTTTCGCGAAGTTAGGTCATTTTGTTCGCTCCCGACATTTTGTTCGCTCACGGCTCACACACTCGTCCCCTATCTCCTGCCATTCTCCGCTATTCTCTGCCGCTAAGTGCGCCGCCCAGCCGCCGCCCAGGCCCAGCCATCGTCGATCGAGAGCGCCCATCCGCTTCCGCCTTCCGCAACCTCGTCGACGTCATTCAACTGCTACTGCTACTGCTACTGCTACTGCTTCCGATCTTCTCAGATGTAAGCTTCTCTGAATCTCTGATCCCTTTCTATTTTCTAATCCCTTTCTCAAATGTAAGCTTCTCAGACGGAAATCCCTTTCTGCAGTCGCCCGTCTTCCGATCTTTCTAATCCGTTGATGCTGCGATTGCTGATGTTGGGTTCTGCACTTCTGTTAGCTCGCTAGCCGCTCCCTGCTCTACTGCTACTGCTCTGCCTTCCGATCTTCTCAGATTGTCTTCTCACCCTTCTGTTTTGAGGTAAGTTGTAGATTCTTTTTCTCTTTTTTTTGCAATAAATTAAAAGTTTTAGATCTTGGTTTAGTTGTTGAACTCATTATGAATTATTTTAGTTTTGGATTGTCTTCTGTAATTCTGTTTATAACTATGATCTATGTATGATCTTGATTTAGACGTTGAATTAAATGGGTTATTAATAGGGTTAGAAGTTGAATGCAGTGGTATTAGATGTTTAATTAATTGCAGTGTCCAATTAGATCTTGATTTAGATGTTTAACCCAATTTGATGTTTTAATCTGTTTAGGTTTGTTATTTTCATTTGCATTTTGTTGTTTTGATTTGTTTAGAACTTATTAATTTAGTTCTGTGTATTTATATTATTGTTTTGATTATATTCTCAGATTTTGAGAAGCAAATCAGTTGTTCTGTGAATTTTGTTATGGAGAAGTTTTTTTTCAAAGTAGGATCAAGTCAGGAAGATACGAGCAGAGATGCCACTAGTAGTAAAAGACATCGAGTTGACTTTATGATTGAGGATTTACCTTCAGATCCTGGATTGAGGCAGTCTATAATCTCATATGATGCAAATCTCCATGATACTATAAGAAGGTACTATCTACAGAATGGACCTTGTCAACCAATTTTAGAGAGTTTTCCTCAATCTGAAATTGGGAAAAAAGCTCGGCGTTTTAATAAAAATTGGTTTAATGAATTTAAAGGTTGGTTAGAATACAGCACAGAAAAGGATGCCGCCTTTTGTCTTTTTTGTTATGTCTTTCCTCAAAGAGGATGTGATCCAGCTTTTGTTAGTCGTGGATTCAAGTATTGGAAAGATAAGACTATACTCGAAAAGCACGTCGGGAATCACACGACACCACACAATGTTGCTAAAAGAATGTGCGAAGCTTTAATGAATCAAAAACAAGGTATCCAAATTGCATTTGCAAGGCAAGAAGAATGGATGAACGACTGTTAGATTTGCAGTTACTAGATGGTCAATTAGATGTATATATTTTTGATATGCGATCTAATGAGAACTTTTCACAAGTTAATGGCATAAGTGGACTAACTGCAAAATTAGTGGAGCTGAAAAAACATGATCATTTTCAATTGGTTTATCGACTTTTGAAATTGGCTTGTCTTCTACCGGTTGCAACTGCTACTGTGGAAATGATGTTTTCTGCTATGAAGCTCATAAAAAGTCGTCTGAGAAATAGAATGGAGGATGAATGGATGAATGACCGTCTAATAACATATATTGAGAAGAACATTGTTGAGAATATTACAAATGAAGAAATTATTCATCGTTTTCAGAAGATGTGTCCGAGAAAAGTTATTTGCTGAATTGTAAGTTTTTTGGAATACTTTAACATCATAAATTATCATTGTGTAATGATTAATGCTATTAGAATATCTATTTTGATCATCACAGTAGTATTCATGCTCATTTTTCTTTCAGTAACTTGCAATAATTTCTTTGCATTTTGAATTAAAAAAATTAATAAATATTTTTTTATACGGTGCCCGGTCAGATTAAAATCCTAGTTCCGCCACTGGCCCCTACGCCACCTCCCTCGACGCCGACCAGCCATATGCCTAGTTTGTTATAACAACATTTTTGATCTTCCTTTCTGCATACTCCGGAGGACGTTCGTTTTATGTATTCAAGTACGGTGCTTGAATTTTAGGTATTCATCAATTAAAACTTATCTATATATATGTACACATACACACACTAGTGACATGCACGGCACGGGGCTTCGCCCCCACTGCCAAGCGCGACAATACCCGGCCGGCGACAGCGGGTTTCGCCCGCCCCCGGCCGGCTTCGCGCGGGCGGGCTTCGCCCGCCCCCGGCCAACAGCGATAGCACCCGACCCGCGACGGCGGGCTTCACCCGCCCCCAGAGAGTTTCACCCATGACGCTCCGGGTTGCGCCCGCATCAAGCCGGTTGCGCCCACAACATATACATATGAGTACTCAAAATGACCGCACAAAAATTTTAATTAATATTTTATAATTTTTTTTCAAAAACATTTATATTTTAACAAAAAATCATTTTAAAGTAGGTCTAAGAGGTCTAATGATTACCTACTGTTGCGGGTCGCTTAGGGCTCTTGGTAGACCGGTTTACTTGAACCACCTTAGCTCGGGAGAGAACCAAGCGCGCAAACAGTCAATTTGAGATTCTTTGAGTACACTGGGACTTTTTAGCGTGGAAAACCCGGAAAGGGTAAAAAACCACGTGGTCGGAGCTGTGCCGACCAAACTTCCACTATCTTCTGGGGGGTTACAATTAGAGATTTAGAAGTCGAGCGCGACAGGCCGCTGCTCGTTACAATATCAAAAAGAGAGAGAGAGAGAGAGTGAGAACGTCCCGAGGGTGACAGGCCACCTCTCGGAAAAACTAAGTCTTTTCCTTCTGAAAATGGTAGAGAACGAAAGTGAGATTGCCTTGTCCGCTTTCGTAGGGACGAAAGTGAGAAATCCTTGTCCGCTTTCGTGGAGACGAAAGTGAGAAAGCCTTGTCCGCTTTCATGGAGACGAAAGTGAGAAAGCCTTGTCCGCTTTCGTGGAGACGAAAGCGAGAGCCTTGTGCTCTTTCGTGAAGACGGAAAACTTCAAGTCCGCGAAGGAGACTTTCAAGCGCCGAAGGAGAAATCCGTGGAAATCTTCAAGGAGCTCTCTGGTCACCAAGGCCGGGATCCTCTCAAATGAAGCCTAGGGGGTCCTTTTATAGCTTTGGCCGGGGGTAGCCCGGTAATTTTGCCGTCGTAACCACCATAACCACTTGGGAGGACGAATCATATTTTTTGGTTCAGAACCCACGGATCACCATTTTTCGTAAATGACCATCCCGCCCTTCGAGGAAAGGCGACAAGCTGTTCCTGAAAAGTGAGAAACTGAAAAGACAAAAAGTGAGCGAGCCGAGTCGGAAAAGTGAGCGAGTCGGAAATGTGAGCGAGCCGAGTCGAAAAAGTGAGAAATCAGAAGAGATAAAAAGTGAGATAAGCGCGCTCAGAAGCGTTCTGAGCACGCAACGAACGGGGAATTACTCCGAACGGAGCCTGGAGCCCGAAAAGCGGGCGGCGAGCCGGAAGAGGGGGGACTCACCCCAATCTTACTACGGGGGAGAGCGGTTCGACCGCCCCTGAAGGCGAGCGCGGCGCGGCCGCGCCCGAGGGAGGAGGGCGACTCCTCTCGGCCGCACCCCAAAAAAGGGGGGTGCGGCTCGGCCGCACCCCAAAGGGGGGTGCGGCTCGGCCGCACCCCAAAAGGGGGGTGCGGCTCGGCCGCACCCCTCATGGGGTGCGGCTTGGCCGCACCCCAAGAGGGGCACGACGCTACCGCGCGCGCTACCGCGCGCGCTACCGCGCGCGCTACCGCGCGCGCTACCGCGCGCGCTACCGCGCGCGCTACCGCGCGCGCTACCGCGCGCGCTACCGCGCGCGCTACCGCGCGCGCTACCGCGCGCGCTACCGCGCGCGCTACCGCGCGCGCTACCGCGCGCGCTACCGCGCGCGCTACCGCGCGCGCTACCGCGCGCGCTACCGCGCGCGCTACCGCGCGCGCTACCGCGCGGTAGCGCCGGGCGGTAGCGCCGCGCTTGCCGCGGGCGCTACCGTGCGCGGCCCGCTCGCCGGCGGGAGGGGACGACGTCTCCGTGCACGTTGCGGTTGGCGGTGGTTTCGGCTTTAACCTCCCACTCTCTCCCACTAAAGTAATGGGGAGAGTGGTTTATGGGAGTAATCGCCATCCGGTTCTCTCATAAATGAGAGCTCATGATGAATCCCCATCACGGGTGCATATCATAAGCCCCCCAAACCTTCGGAGTCCGAATTACTACGCGGAGGAGTTCGGAGGTTTTGATTTTCCTTCGCGGCAATTTGGATCACTGTCATCTTCGTGTGACGTGCCGGAAGTCGTCGCTTGGCTCTAGTTATGGAAGAGATTTCTATCTCGCCTTGAACGGTTATGTTGTGGGCCTGCTGCCCAGTGGTTGTGTTGAAGATCGAGCTTGTCGTTTCTGTATGGCATATACAAGTACTTTGTTCTGGTAAAGGTCAGAGTCCCTTGTTGGACGATCCGAGTATTCTGTTCTGGGAGAGGTCAAAGTCCTTTGTCGGACAATCTGAACACTCTGTTCTGGGAGAGGGCAGAGTCCTTTGTCAGGCAATCTGAACACTCTGTTCTGGGAGAGGGCAGAGTCCTTTGTCGGACAATCTGAACACTCTGTTCTGGGAGAGGGTAGAGTCCGTTGTCGGACAATCTGAACACTCTGTTCTGGGAGAGGGCAGAGTCCTTTGTCGGACAATCTGAACACTCTGTTCTGGGAGAGGGCAGAGTCCTTTGTCGGACAATCTGAACACTCTGTTCTGGGAGAGGGCAGAGTCCGTTGTCGGACAATCTGAACACTCTGTTCTGGGAGAGGGCAGAGTCCTTTGTCGGACAATCTGAACACTCTGTTTTGGGAGAAACAGTACAATTGAAAATGACGCGTGTGGTTTGGGTGCATGATGAAGAGTAATAAATAGAATGGTATTTGTTTGTTACATTGATGCTGAAAACACGAGATACAAGTAAATACGTCGGGCGTAGAACATGCTATTCTTTGGGACTATCGCTCTGGGGATTGCTCCCCTACTGGATCATTCTTGACTTTTTGATTCAGGATCCTTGGTTTGGAGAAATTTTTCAAGGAGTCCCCGACGAGCGAATCGTTCGATTTCTACGCTCAGTCGCGAACAATCTTCTGTTTCGTGTCCGTGACCTCGATGGTAGTCGCAGTATTTGGATTGGTCTCCAGAATTTGGTGCAAGAGCCCTAGGCCTCTGAAGAGAGGGATGATCGTGGATGGCAAGGAGAACGTTAGTTCTGGTTGTGTTCAGGGGAGTGTAGTCTTGATGTTGGCGAGATCTTCGGTCTTGGCTGGGGTTGTCGTGATGCTTGTTGTTCTTGTTGAGAACTATCTGCAGTGACGACTCCTCTTTCTTCCTCTTTGAGCTCCCCTCGAACTGTCGACGGTGTGCTTCGATGGCCTCGTCGGCGGCTATCTGAGCTTCAACTCGGTGAACGAGGTCGGGGTAACTTGGTACGGTTTCTCTCATTAGAGCTGAGTAGAAACCACTTGGGCGGAGGCCTCCGAGGAAAACTCCTCGCAGGAGTTTGGGGTTGACTCCCGGAATCTGCCTAGCCTCAGAGGTGAAGTGTCGGAAAAAGTCCTTCAAAGTTTCTCCGTCGTTCTAGCGGATTCCCGAGAGATGGGAGGGATCTCGGACAATCCTCCGATTGGCTATGAACTGGTCCACGAACTGCTGTGCCATTTCTGCAAAGTTGTTGATGGCCCCATCTCGCAGGGAGTGGAACCAAGTGCGTGCCTGTCCCTTCAAGTTTGCAGGGAACACTTGACAAAGGAGTTGATCGGGAGCACTGTAAATCCTCATGATGGTGGAGAAGTGATTGACGTGTTCCAGGGGGTCGTCCGTCCCATCGAACGTTTCGATGTTGGGAAGCTTGAAGCCGTTCGGAATTGGATGAGCCAAGACTTGAGGCGATAGGGGGGAGCCGCAGTGCGCGGGACGGCGGGCGAGAGTCGCGCGTCGTCCTGCTTGGGCGTACTCTTCTTCTATCATGTCGCGTATTTCCTATCGCGTGGTTCTTTCCACTGCTCGGACGGGAGCATCTCTTCCTTGGCGGGGGTGATGGGGGTCAGCCTCCGGTCCTCTGACCGGTGGAGCAGGTTGTGCGGAGCTTGCAGCGTCAGAGAAATCTTCAGGGACTTCATCTTCCCGAACGGCTCCCTCGACCGGAGCATGATTCGGGACTGGGGGTGGCGGTGCGTTTGATGCTGGAGGCTGAATGGGAACTCGAGGTGCCCCTAGGTTTCTTACGAGAGTCAGCATCTCGGCTTGTTGCTCTTCCATTTGCCGAATGCGACCTTTCAGAACCGTCGCAGGCATAAGCACTGCCTCTTCTGCGAGAGGCGCATTGATGAGCGAGTGGGAGGGAGCTGGGTCGATGTGTCCTTCCGACATTGATCCTTCAGTAGTGCGAGCACTCTTCCTTGCCATTGTAGTTGGCCTTCAAAGAGTTCTGGGAATGTTCCCACAGACGGTGCCAAACTGTTGCGGGTCGCTTAGGGCTCTTGGTAGACCGGTTTACTTGAACCACCTTAGCTCGGGAGCGAACCAAGCGCGCAAACAGTCAATTTGAGATTCTTTGAGTATACTGGGACTTTTTAGCGTGGAAAACCCGGAAAGGGTAAAAAACCACGTGGCCGGAGCTGTGCCGACCAAACTTCCACTATCTTCTGGGGGGTTACAATTAGAGATTTAGAAGTCGAGCGCGACAGGCCGCTGCTCATTACAATATCAAAGAGAGAGAGTGAGAGAGAGAGAGAGTGAGAACGTCCCGAGGGTGACAGACCACCTCTCGGAAAAACTAAGTCTTTTCCTTCTGAGAATGGTAGAGAACGAAAGTGAGATTGCCTTATCCGCTTTCGTGGGGATGAAAGTGAGAAAGCCTTGTCCGCTTTCGTGGAGACGAAAGTGAGAAAACCTTGTCCGCTTTTGTGGAGACGAAAGTGAGAAAGCCTTGTCCGCTTTCGTGGACACGAAAGTGAGAAAGCCTTGTCCGCTTTCGTGGAGACGAAAGCGAGAGCCTTGTCCGCTTTCGTGAAGACAGAAAACTTCAAGTCCGCGAAGGAGATCTTCAAGCGCCGAAGGAGAAATCCGTGGAAATCTTCAAGGAGCTCTCTGGTCACCAAGGTCGGGATCCTCTCAAATGAAGCCTAGGGGGTCCTTTTATAGCTTTGGCCGGGGGTAGCCCGGTAATTTTGTCGTTGTAACCACCATAACCACCTGGGAGGACGAATCATATTTTCTGGTTCAGAGCCCGCGGATCACCATTTTTCGTAAATGACCATCATGCCTGTTCGATTCAAAAGTGCGCCTTCGAAGGAAATCGAAGGTTGCGGATTATTAGTTACTATTTGGTTAGAGAATTCAGACTGCTAGTTGCGGTCGAGGCCAGACTTCGCCCGCCGCGGCAAATGTCACTCCTGCGACGGGCTTTCCTTTGATTAAAAAGAAGTGGTTACAGCGGGTTACAAGTGCAGGAAAGTAGAAGCCGGCCGGCCAGACTAGTCGCAAGACCGAAAACTCGAGGCCGCAGCTCAAACAAGCGAGCTTTTGGATTCGAGTGAGTGTGCCTTGTGAACAGTGCCGCCCCCTATTTATAGGCTTGGGGGCCTGCCCGAATGGGCAGGGATAGAATAACCACCTGCCCAGGTACAGGAGAAACGGACAGGCGGTGATGGGATGCACAAAGAAGAAAAGAAAGAAGCCGCGCGGCTTGGCGGCTTGCCCTTCCGACCCGTCTGACCTGAGGCTGAAGATGCCGTGACCAAGTCAATGATGCAGAACGAGCGGCCTCCGGCTTGAGACCGCGGTCTGCCTTCTGGACGTGACTTTGGCTGATCTTCACGATGCAACCCGGGTGGTCTCCGATCTGAGACCGCGGCTTGCTCTCCTGGCTTGAACCTTGAGTCTCTATGGCACAACCCGGGCGGTCTCCGACTTGAGACCGCGGATAGCCTTCTTGTCTTGGCTTTTGACAATCTTCAATCTTGGGGGCGGTCCGAAATGACATCAGACCACCTGGCCTGGTTTACCCTGAACTGAGAGCCACTGATCCTGGAACCCAGCGGCCTGACCTAGCAGTTCGCTCGGTCCGAGAACGATCCAACCCGAGAAGCGGTTTTCTGGGTAAACATAATCCCCGCATATTTTCAAATCTCAAGGGAATTTCGAAAATATTAGCTCTAGCCGGGAGACCGCATCCGACTTGTCCTGAATTCTATAAGAGAGCCAGAGAATTCATTCTGCAGAGTTTTTTCTGAAATCACGGGATATTACTCGCCATTTGCGGTTAGAGTTTTTTAGACCGGTAATTCTTCAACGATGGACTTCCTAGACACCATGTTAGACCGCGTGGTTCCTGCCGGTGATCAAAAGAAGGAGGAAGGCAAAAGGCGTGAATCAACGGAGAAGTTGAAGAAGGAAAAGGAAAAGCAGAACCGGAAAGACCGAAAAAAGAGGGAGCGGTCTGAGAAAACCGCGACAGATAATTCCAAGTCCGATGTGGACTCAACAATCCCCAAGACTCCTACAGAGCCCGCAGCAGACAATTCGGGGCCTCCTCCTAGCGACTCGCTGATTCCTCTCAGAGACCTCGGCCAACAGGCCGTCAGCCCGCTGAACAAAGGGGAGGCCGCCCCTTCTAGAAAAGTTGACTCCGGCAGCCCTTCAAAGAAAGTCGGCGGGTCCGACTCGTTTGGCATGGAAATCACCCCATCCGGGAATCCTCACTTGTTAGTCAAATATTTGGGGGAGGAGGCGATTAGCTCTCCGAGGCCGGGCGACCTGAGTACCCCTCTATCCGTGGACGACTATCCCAGCCCCTCCAAAGAAGTTAGTCCAGCTTCGGGTAAAAAAGAGAAGAAGAGAAAGAAGACCGGGTCAGTGACCGACCGAATAACCAAGAAGGTTAAGAGGCTAGCCTCCAAGGAAAGGGCGGCTTTTAAGAATCCGGCCGAGTCCCGCCTCCAGACCAATCCGCGACTAAAAGAGGAGCTCGGCCTAGCGACTCCCCCATCTGCTATGGTGAATGACTCGCCGGCTACCCCTGAAGTGAAACTGGGCGGCCTGCTTCCGGACTCGGCGAGTAGTTTATCACTTAATGGGATCTTTCAGGATATGAATGAGCTGGTGAGCCGAGATAAGCTTCTTGACAGCCCGATGGCTTCAAAGCGAACTATCCCTACTACAGATAACACAGCCCGGCCTGAGGAAACCGCTCAGAAGGAGGTCGAAGAGCGAGAAGCTGCTACCCGGGCCGCCCTGGAGGTTGAGCAGAAAGCGAAGGAACTCGGGGAGGTGCTAAAAGCGCGGGAGGAGGTTCCCCCGGCGATGACCGGGAAGGAGATAATGATGGTGAAGAAGGAGGGGGCGAAACGGGCTTTAAACAAGCCGCTGCGGCCTGATCCTTTTGCGCCAGGTAAGCGCCCCGCGGATTATAAAACTGTCCGTTTCTTCATTCCGCGGCCTCGTCGAAATAAATTACTGAACCCGCCGCCGAGCTTTTTCCCCTTAGCGGCCTGGTCCTCTTCCGCTAGGCAGAGTAAGGAGAGACTCTGGCGTGAGCAACAACGGAGGATGGACCCGGAACGGTCTAAGCGGCATGTGCGCCCAGGCATTGATCTTATATTTATGTCCATTTTGTATATATATAGCGCTGCATGCTCTTGCTTTTCATAACCGCGCGGCTTCTTGCAGATAGCGAGGATCAAATTGTGAAGCCGGGCGACCTTGAGGCCAGCCTGCCTCCATTAGTTCCCCTGGTATCGACCTGTGCAACGACTTCGCGAGAAGGGCCGCAACTATTTGAGCATCTCGAGGAAAACGTGGCAAACCTGAGGGTCCGCTTGAAGGAGGTGGAAGATCGAGAGGCCGCCACTCGGACCGCTCTGGAGGCCGAGCGAATGGCAAGGAAGAAGGCTGAAGAGGCGCTGAAGGCGCAGATGGAGACCGACAGGAAGTCCAGGACAGAGAGGGAGAACGGCCTGGAGATTCAGCTTGAGGCCGCGCGAGCTGCAGTGGAGGCCGCGCGAGCTGCAGTGGAGGCCGAGAAGAAAGCCAAGGTGGCGCAAGTCGCTACTCTGACCGCTCAGTTCGAGAAGGAGAAGAGAGCGTCTGCCAAGTTCGAGGATGACTCGAGATATTATCAGGATAAATTCCTGCGGTTAAATAGGGAAGTCGCTGCGGGCCGACGAAGTATGAATGATGGGATGCAGGTTGCTAGCCGCCCGACTATTGGGGCGGGCTCAAATCCTCCCCCGGTTCGAGCGGCTGATCCAATGATTGATGAGGCCACCGCAACCCCCTGCATGATTACTGCTACGCGGGTTGAAAGGGATGTCGGGCAGCTTCATAGCACAATCAACCACATCCATTATCATACCAGCCAGATTTACTCCCTTCTGAACACCACCAGCGACCAGGTCGCGCGACTTCATAGAGAGGATGTCTCCCCAGAACACCGCCAGTCGTGAACGGCTTTTTAGAACAATTTGTATTATGAATGCGGCTTGTTGATTCGGCCTCTGTTAGACAATGCTTCTTTCTATTTTATGTCTTTTATTTGAATAACCCGTGCGGGTTCTTGTTTAACCGCTGTATTTTGTGTTCTGTTTAGATCTTCTGTGTTTTATCCGAACTGATTACAGGTCGCACGATCTGTGATGTATGCTTGCTCCTGATTTCCTGAATGCCTTTGGTTCTTTTGTTTTTCTGGTAAATCTGACCATGCAGGCTGTTAACCGCGCGGTTAGAATGTATAGCCGCGATATAATTTTACTTTTTGCAGATCGTAAAAATCTATAAGTAGGGACTCTTTGAAGTCATTTTTACGATTTCCAAATGGCGCGATCTAAGAACAAGTCGCAGCCGCCTGTTAAGGTTAAAGCCGTCCGAGCAGATGCGGCCTTGGCCTTTCACTCGGCGGACCACCCAGAGTGTCGTCTCACCCAGAGCGAACTAGATGAATTTATTACGAAACACATGGCTGGGAGTAATCTGCTCGCGCGGCTTCCTTTGCGCGACGAGCGGATTAACTCTTCCAATCCGCACCAGATAGCCGTTCCGGTCGACCACTTTGAATATGACTTCAAATTTTCGCTGCCACTTGAAGTCATAGCCATTTTCAACCATTACGGGGTTGTACCCGGCCAGCTTCCACCGAACTCCATCGCCTCCATATACAGCTTTATTTCATACCTGCGGTTCGAGCGAACCAGATTTTCCCTTGATCTATTCAGGAAATTCTTCTCGGTGCGGGCTATCTCCGACGCGGGGACTTCAACTTTCAGGGGGCACCTCTACTTTGGCTGCCACGGACTAAAGATCGTTAACTTGGCGAACAAGGTCTCGGACTGGTCGGAGCGGTTTGTAATGCTCGAAGGCCACTTCGGACTGTTGCAAACTAACCCGCAAGTTCGGGGGGAAGAGGCTTTCCAAATCCCCCAGGTTGGAAAGATCGAGATGGACACCTTCACGTTTCTTGAGAACGAGCGGTTGGACATCAATCACTACATCCCGCTGTTCTCAGAGCTAGAGGACGTCCTCCCCGAGCATAGTAAGTTCCTCTAGACCGCCTGCATATGACCGCGCGGACTGCTTTATTTAGACTTTTGATTTTACCTTGCAGCTGCCCACATTGTCCCTGCGAACAAGCCGGTCACTCCGGCCGGCCCGGTTTTGACCCAGAGAGAAAAGAGGCAGCGACGAAACAGGTCGCCATCATCAGAGGAAGAGGACCCGGCCTCTCCTGACGAATACGAACTTCTTCGTTCCTGCGGAAACCCGCCCGACCTGCAGGGCAATCCGACTGTCCTCTGGCACAGGGATGGAAGCCGCATCCGGGTATCCACTGCACTTCCTTCATGGGGGAGTGAAAAAATTAACCGTCATGCCCTAGCCGCCGGGGCCGCTATGTATGGTCGAAAGACCTTAAAGAAGTTGAAAAAAGTTCCTGAAGAAGAGCTTTCCCGGCTAGCAGCACAAGCCGGTGCATGGGGTTTTGCGGCCAATCACTTTATGGCCTTGTCGTACAGGCGGCTAATTTCCGTTCAGAAACATCTGGAAGAGAAGTACGAGGAGCAGGTCGCGGAGAATGCGCGGCTTCAAGAAGAGAATGCGCGGCTTCAAGAAGAGAATGCGCGGCTTCAAGAAGTTGTGGCGGTGAGTTTGACAAATGATGACGCGGTTTCTTTTGTTCAGCCCGAGCGACCTAATTTATTTTTCCTATTTTGCAGAAACAATATGAGATGACCAACCCGACCTTCCAAGATGAGGTGTTGCCTCATGTGGCCCAAGGGATCAACAAAGCTTTGGGTCTTATGGAAGACCGGGGCGGTCTGTGTGAAGGATTCGGGGGCACTACTTTCTCCGACCTCTTCCCTGCTTTGAAGGTCCAACTTGATGAGATCAGCCGAAGGCAGAAAGGAAAAAACCAAGGTGGGCGAGGAGGCTGAAGCCGATGCGGGCAGGGAGATTGTACTTCATCAAGGGGGCGATGGAAGTGGTGGAGCCGCTGAGGAGGCCGACGCGGATGATGATGCTGGTGACGACGATGAGGACGATGATGATGATTTGTCCTCTGGAAGAACAGGCTCCGCAAGCAAGACCGGGCGGTCCAGTGACAGTGATTCATCGGATTCTTCTACGTCAAGTGAAGGCTATTCGCCCGACGTTGACGTTGATGGTGCGGACTCGAGTTCCCCTGTCAAGAAGAAGAAGAAGTCGGCAGACTAGTGCCTTTATTTTAATTTTATTTTTGTGTAATCGCCGGTCTTTTTTTTTGTTAGCCGGGCGGTTAATATTTTGTTAACACATATTCTGAAAGATGAATGGAAATTTTACCTATCTAATTGTCCATCTATTGTTACTTACTTGTGGTTGCTATCTTGTCTTTCTTTTTTCTTTTTTACCTCTTGCCCTTCATGATCAAGCCGTGCGGCTGTCCTGATCCGAGTATAAGTGATGATTGATGATCTCGGACGGTCTATACTCAGCCCGTGCGATTACTCATTTAGATCTCAGGGTATCTGATTTCTGATAGCAAAACCATAATGGACAGCCTCGTGCGACTGTAATTCAGACCGGGCGGCTTCTTATCATTCAGAGATATCTTATCCTTGCTGATATAAATAACGAATAATAACTTTGCGCGGTTTGAATTCAATCCTGGCGAGTAATCCATTGCATCTAGAGATAACTTTTGCTAAGAAATAGATCAACCTGATCGGTTAGAGCATAATCCGGGCGATCATATATTTAGATCTAGAAATATCCAACTTAATTAATTATAAAAGATAGATAGTACCCGCCCGGTTAGAATACAACCCGGGCAATATTTTCAGATCCAGCAATATCCAATTTAATAGAATGGAGAGATAGATAAACCCGCCCGGTTAGAATGCAACCCGGGCAATCATATAATTAGCTCCAGAAATATTCAACTTATAAAAGATGGATAAACCCGCCCGGTTAGAATATAACTCGGGCAACCATATAATTATCCAGAAATATCTTAACTTATATACAATCAGACCGTTCGGCTTGAAAATTCAGACCGCCCGATCTTAATATCACAACCCTTTATTATGGTAGACGAACACCTGCACATGTTTTAATAATATCTTCCTCGAATGGTTTATACAAGAAACCACAAGAGGTGAATGCCTTCCTGTAGGGAAGAAGGATAATCTACAGGCTCAGATGACCAAGTGGGCAGGTGGGCCTCGGCGGCGAACATTGCTTTCCTTAAGTGGTCATAAGAGATGTAGGAAAAAGAAAAAACATGTACAGACTCAGATGACCAAGTGGGCAGGTGGGCCTCGGCGGCGAACATTGCTTTCCTCAAGTGGTCATAAGAGCTGTAAGCGTCTCATCTGCTCTCTTGCCTAGGGTTACAAGCCGAGTTGATCAATTGGGCAGGTGGGCCTCGGCGGCGAACATTGCTTTCCTCAGAGAGATCAACTCAGTTGTGGGCCCAACTAGGCTTCGTTTCGAGAGTACCTAAGAGTATTCGATGGTCACAGGCTATGATGATCAGTTGGGCAGGTGGGCCTCGGCGGCGAACATTGCTTTCCTCAGAAAGATCATCAAAGCTGTAACTATATCCCTTTCGGGGCATGATAGAGCTGACAATCACCTAGACCTCCCTTGATGCAGGGGTGTGTCAGATATCGGTCGGGATCCAAAGTTCTGAAGACCACCGCAGCGGAATTGGCAAGCTACCACTACATGTGTGCGAAAACTCCCCGCATCACATGGTCTTGGTGGGTTTTACGCTATGACTACAATCCGAGGGGGTTCGAGCAGAATTTGGCGATATCTCAGAGGTTCAGGGAGTGAGATACGTATATATATATATATTCATAATGTAGAGCATCATTGGACAAGGAGAAGTGTCAGTATAGAGCTTTTTATTTAATATCAAGAAACGTAAAGAATGAAAGAGGTATTTTAAGGATAGAATCGTTTAAGATCGTCACCGCTCCAGGTGCGTGAGATGTCTTCTCCTTCGCTGGTTTGGAGACGGTAGGCCTCATGCTTTAATACCTCTTTGATAATAAAAGGCCC
This sequence comes from Dactylorhiza incarnata, assembly GCA_033032865.1. Lineage (NCBI taxonomy): Eukaryota > Viridiplantae > Streptophyta > Magnoliopsida > Asparagales > Orchidaceae > Dactylorhiza > Dactylorhiza incarnata. Next base: position 1,027,514 of record JAWHQI010000304.1, read on the forward strand.
TGCCCAGTTGAGATTCAGCTTTCTAACATTGCCAGACCTGGCCGCAGCATCTACCTTCTTTAATACCAAATCCCCAACTGCAAACTGCTTTACCCTGATATTTTTGTCAAAATATTTTGCCATCCTCCTCTTAACTTCTTCCTGCCTGATCGTTGCCTCGTCCTGAAGCTCTTCGATCAGATCCAGACTATACTTGATGGCCTCATCATTGTCTTCTACCCATGCTTCTCCTCCCTCTTTTGCATACACAACTCTTGGAGTGACCACCTCAAACTCTACAGGAACAACAGCCTCCGAGCCATGAGATAATTTGAATGGTGTCTCCCCTGTAGCTGAAGATGGGGTAGTACGAAGAGTCCAAAGGATGGAGGAAAGTTGGTCTGCCCAATTTCCTTTCTGATTCAAAACTCTTTTCATCAGGAGCTGCTGGATTCGCCTGTTTGCTGCTTCTACTTGACCATTGGTCCTTGGATGATGTACCGAGGAAAACCGAAGATCAATTCCAACCTGATCGCAAAAGTTTATCATCTCGGGATTATTGAACTGTGGACCATTATCAGTGACAATTGCCAGCGGAATTCTGTGTCGGCAGACTATTTCTCCCCAGATGAAGTTTCTGATAATCTAGGTAGTAGTTTTTGCCAATACTCTTGCCTCAATCCACTTACTGAAGTAGTCGATCATTACTATGATAAAGCGGCGCTGACCGCTAGCCATTGGAAAGGGTCCGACAAGATCCATCCCCCAAACCGCGAAGGGCCAGGGTGCAGTTATTGACCTAAGCGATTGAGCGGGCAGATGTTGAAGAGGAGCAAATTTCTGACATTGTACACAACGCTTGGCAAATGCTTCAGCATCCTTTCTCATAGTCGGCCAAAAATATCCTTGCCGCAGGATCCTTTTCTCTAAGGTTTTTGCAACTGAATGGCTACCGCATTCCCTAGAATGAACTTCCTGAAGTATGATCGGGATCTCTTCTTCTGAAACACACCGTGCTGAGGGAGAAATCAAAGTTTTCCTATACAAGACTCCTGCTATTAAGTAGTAGTAGGCCGCCTTTCTTCTGAATCTATTTCTGTCCTTGATTGATTGATGAAACTCCCCTTTTGACAGAAATAATTCATAAGGGTTCTTCCAGGAAGGATTCTGATCGATCTGCATGAGTTCCTCTTTCTCTGTGGCCGGATGAAAAAGTTCCGAGGTCACCCCTCCTGATAGAAGACCAAACTTTGACAACTCGTCTGCCTCTTCATTTTGTGTCCTTGGAATGTGCTCGATGATGAAGGATTTGAATTTCCCGATCTCTTCCTTAGCTAGCAATAGATACTTTCTCAGCATCGGTTCTCTTGTTTCGTAGTTCCCTAGAACTTGTGAAGCCATTACAAGAGAATCAGTTTTTACATGAACATGCTCTATCCCAAGCTCTTTTGCGAGTCTTAGGCCGGCCAAGAGTGCTTCGTATTCGGCCTGGTTGTTCGTTACTGGGAAAAAGAATTTGATTGCCTGCTCAAGTTTGATGCCGTTTGGACTGAGAAGAACTACTCCGGCTCCCACAGAGTTTCTCCCTGAAGCTCCATCTACATAGATGACCCAGGCATAAGGAGATTCCTCCACCTGTTCAGGATTAGACTCCATCGTGTCTACCAAGAAGTCCGCCAGTACTTGTGCCTTAATTGCTGTTCTGGGAATGTACAATATTTCAAACTCGCTCAGCTCGATTGCCCATTTGGCCAATCTTCCTGAATGATCTGGCTTCTCCAGGATACTTCTTAGTGGATGATCCGAAACCACCTGAATAGGGTGAGCCTGAAAATAGGGGCGGAGCCTTCATGATGACATCACTAAGGCCAAGGCTAACTTTTCCAGAATTGAATATCTAGTTTCCGCATCTTTGAGGACATGGCTGACATAATATATTGGGAATTGCTTCTTCTTCTCCTCCCGGACAAGGACAGAGCTTATGGCATCTGGACCCACCCCCAAGTACAAGAATAATGTTTCCCCTTCGCGAGGGCTTTGAAGAAGAGGGGTTGAGGTTAAGTGCTTTTTCAACTGTTCGAAAGCATTATCGCACTCTTCATTCCATTCAAACTTAGATCCTCGCCTAAGTGTCTTGAAGAATGGAGCGCTTTTATCTCCTGATTTGGAAATGAATCGGCTCAATCCTGCCAGCCTCCCCCCAAGTTGTTGCACCTCTTTCTGATTACGAGGAGGGGTCATACCTAGGATGGCCTTTACTTTATCTGGATTTGGTGCGAGGCCATCAGGGGTGAGAAGATGTCCAAGAAATTTCCCTTTGTTTGCCCCGAACACGCATTTCAGTGGATTTAGTTTTAATTTGAACCTCCGTAGAGTAGCGAACGTCTCTACGAGGTCTTTCAGATGGATTGAAAAAGTTTTACTTTTCAGAAGAAGATCATCAACGTATACTTCAAGATTTCTTCCTTTCTGCTTTTCGAAAACCGTGTCCATCATTCTTTGATATGTCGCACCCGCGTTTTTGAGTCTGAAAGGCATGACAAGATAGCAATAACACCCGTCATTGGTAATGAAGGATGTATGCGGGATATCAGGTTTATGCATCTTAATCTGGTGGTAACCAGAAAATGCATCTAGAAAGCTCATGAAATTATATCCCACCGCGGAATCTACTAAAACATCTATCCGAGGCAAGGGATAACAATCTTTGGGCACGCTTTATTGAGTTTTGTGAAATCTACACACATGCGCCATTTCCCCCCAGATTTTTTCACCATTACTACATTTGACATCCAAGTGGGGTATTGGATTTCAGAAATGAAATTGGCTTTAAGAAGCTTTGCAACTTCTTCTTTGATGGGTACCGCCAGCTTGGTTGCTACCTCCCTCTTCTTTTGTTGGATCGGCTTAAATTCAGGGGAGATGTTGAGGTGATGGCATGCAACATCTGGATCTACTCCAGGCATATCTTCCGCCGACCAGGCGAAGATGTCTAGATTCTCCAACAGGCAGGAGATCAACTGAACCTTCTCCTCTTCTGATAGCTCGGCGTTGATGATCAGCTTCTTCCCTTCCCCTTCAGCAATGGGGATCTCTTGGGTCTCCTGGGCAGGTTCTAGGTAAGTCCCTTTCCGCTCTGCGCTTTCCTCGGTCTCCTCAGGGGGTTTGGACACCTCATGGATGTCATTCTGAACCTTGGGAAGTGGTGCCTCGGTGATCACATTAACTGTTTTTACATAACATTCACGAGCAACCTTTGGATCGCTTCGGATCCGATATTGACGCCCCTCGGCAGCGAACTTTAAGGCCAAATGGAAAGTGGACACTATCGCTTTGTAAGCGTTCAGGATTGGTCTTCCGAAGATTGCACAGTAGCTGCTCGGGGCTTCCACCACTACGAAGTTTATCAGCTTCGTTATGCCCCCCAGCGACACCAAAAGCTTCACGCACCCATCCACTTCTTTCTTTTCTCCCGAGAAGCCGTAGAGGGGCCCTTCCGTGGAGAGCAGAGACTTTCTAGTCTTAAGGGCTTCAAATGTTTGGCGGAAAATGAGATTAACCGAGCTACCGGTATCAATCAGAATTTTATGTACGGTGTAGTTCTCGATGACTGCCTTTATCACTACTGCATCATCGAAAGGGTTTGCATTTGGGGGAAGATCTTCTTGGCCAAAAGTAACGACCGACCTTTCTGGAGCAGAAGTGGAGGCGGCTGCCACTTCCTGCTTGGAGACTCTCTCGATGCTGGATTTCCGAGAGGATTCTGGCCCTGCTCCTCCATGGATACAATAGATGTTGCCAAGGGGGCCAACATCATTTACTTCTATACATTCGGTGGCAGGATGTATATCCCCATAACAACCTGCCTCTTCTACGTCAGCACATTCCCAGGTCACTTCGACCGCTTCCTTCTTCTTCTCGGGTCGTGGTTCAACCGGGGTTTCTTGCCGGATCAATCCTCGGAGCTTCCCTTCTTTCAGGAGTTTTTCTACCAACCACCGGAGGGCCCGGCAATCTTCAGTCTGATGCCCCTCCTCTTTGTGATACTCACAATAGAAGTTCGGATTTCGATTGCGAACTTCCGATTTCAAAGGTGGGGTCCTCTTGAAGTCAGGCCTCTTTTGAAGAATCTGAACAACCTCGTTCATGCTGACGTTAAGAGGGGTGAATGACTCATGTGATTCATCATATCGGATGGACGGAATAGTTGGGGATGGCTGTGCGATGTATTGCGGTAGATATACCGGCATTATTTGTGGAACCCCAAGGGGTTGAGCGGGTGCGATGGCCAACGGCGGTTTCTGATCTTGAAACCGTTGATGGCCAAGAAATGGTTGCTTAGGCTTAAGATTTCTTCCCCTCTGAGCCCGAGGTTCGAAGCCAGGCCGAGATGGATGATTGTAACGTGCCTGATGGGTTGATGCGGAATTAAACTGATCATTGTCGCTGAGCAACTTGGCAACATAACCAGGATTAGTCTTTTCTCCTCTGATAAACTTATTAGCCAGACTAATCATCTCTTGATAGGTCTTTGGTTCCCTGATTTGAGCTTCAAATTTCAACGGCCCCTCCCTAAGGCCATGCATCAAAGCGACCCTGTATAATTTCGGATCGACGTTCTGCACCTCCATTATCTCCCTTTGGAAACGGTCGACGAAGCGGGCCCACGTTTCGTTTTCTTGCTGCCGTATCTCAAATAGGACTGCCGGACCATTCTTCCTCTTTTTAGAGGTAGAGAATCGAAGCAGGAATTCTCTACGCAATTCCGCAAAACATCTGATGGATCGAGGATGCAATCCATAAAACCATTCTCGGGCTTGTCCATCAAAGGACGTCACCAGGAGCTTACACTTAGTTGCATCGGTGATGGTCCTCAGAGCAACAGCCGATTCAAACGCTTGGAGATGAATTGCCGGATCGGACTCCCCATTATATGTTGACAGGCGTGGTTCTCGAAAGTTATTTGGGGCCGGCTCTCCTCGGATTTCGTCCGTGAAGGGAGAACTCTCCTCGGTATCCTCGTACAGAGGGAAAGCAGGGTGGTAAGTCATCTCTGCTGCGGTCATTTGCGGACAGGCCGCCTGATAGGAGCGGGCAGGGGCTCCAGCCAGGTAGGATTGGTAAGCGGCGACCTCAGGCGGGTAGGAAAAGTGAGCAGCCTGAGAAGCCGCCCCTTGGAAGTCGAGGACTCGAGCCGGCATACAGTGCGCGGCCTCTTGGTAGAAGTTCTGCCGAGCCGCAGAGCCTTCTTGTGGTGGCTGGGAATGAGCGACTTGTGGTAGTGGGAATGGAGGTGGAGGAGGTAGAACAGGAGTTACTGCCTGGTTAACCGCGGCCTGCTGGGGGACTAACCGCTCGGTTAACAGAGTTAAAGCCTGACTGATCGCATCCAGACGCTGATCAGTTGCTTTCTGAGCCCGGTCGGCTTCTCTTTTTGATTGCTCCAGAGCTTCCCATAAAGAATCTTCGCTATGGCCGGAGCAGTCTCTTGGAGGGAACTGGTGGTCTGACATTCTGAACCAAAGATTTCGCTGACAGTCCGCGATCTGAAGGTCGCGTGTTTCTGTTCGATTCAAAAGTGCGCCTTCGAAGGAAATCAAAGGTTGCGGATTATTAGTTACTATTTGGTTAGAGAATTCAGACCGCTAGTTGCGGTCGAGGCCAGACTTCGCCCGCCGCGGCAAATGCCACTCCTGCGACGGGCTTTCCTTTGATTAAAAAGAAGCGGTTACAGCGGGTTACAAGTGCAGGAAAGTAGAAACCGGCCGGCCAGACTAGTCGCAAGACCGAAAACTCGAGGCCGCAGCTCAAACAAGCGAGCTTTTGGATTCGAGTGAGTGTGTCTTGTGAACAGTGCCGCCCCCTATTTATAGGCTTGGGGGCCTGCCCGAATGGGCAGGGATAGAATAACCACCTGCCTGGGTACAGGAGAAACGGGCAGGCGGAGACGAAAGCGAGAGCCTTGTCCGCTTTCGTGAAGACAGAAAACTTCAAGTCCGCGAAGGAGATCTTCAAGCGCCGAAGGAGAAATCCGTGGAAATCTTCAAGGAGCTCTCTGGTCACCAAGGTCGGGATCCTCTCAAATGAAGCCTAGGGGGTCCTTTTATAGCTTTGGCCGGGGGTAGCCCGGTAATTTTGTCGTTGTAACCACCATAACCACCTGGGAGGACGAATCATATTTTCTGGTTCAGAGCCCGCGGATCACCATTTTTCGTAAATGACCATCATGCCTGTTCGATTCAAAAGTGCGCCTTCGAAGGAAATCGAAGGTTGCGGATTATTAGTTACTATTTGGTTAGAGAATTCAGACTGCTAGTTGCGGTCGAGGCCAGACTTCGCCCGCCGCGGCAAATGTCACTCCTGCGACGGGCTTTCCTTTGATTAAAAAGAAGTGGTTACAGCGGGTTACAAGTGCAGGAAAGTAGAAGCCGGCCGGCCAGACTAGTCGCAAGACCGAAAACTCGAGGCCGCAGCTCAAACAAGCGAGCTTTTGGATTCGAGTGAGTGTGTCTTGTGAACAGTGCCGCCCCCTATTTATAGGCTTGGGGGCCTGCCCGAATGGGCAGGGATAGAATAACCACCTGCCCAGGTACAGGAGAAACGGACAGGCGGTGATGGGATGCACAAAGAAGAAAAGAAAGAAGCCGCGCGGCTTGGCGGCTTGCCCTTCCGACCCGTCTGACCTGAGGCTGAAGATGCCGTGACCAAGTCAATGATGCAGAACGAGCGGCCTCCGGCTTGAGACCGCGGTCTGCCTTTTGGACGTGACTTTGGCTGATCCTCACGATGCAACCCGGGTGGTCTCCGATCTGAGACCGCGGCTTGCTCTCCGGGCTTGAACCTTGAGTCTCTATGGCACAACCCGGGCGGTCTCTTACTTGAGACCGCAGATAGCCTTCTTGTCTTGGCTTTTGACAATCTTTAATCTTGGGGGGGTCCGAAATGACATCAGACCACCTGGCCTGGTTTACCCTGAACTGAGAGCCACTGATCCTGGAACCCAGCGGCCTGACCTAACAGTTCGCCCGGTCCGAGAACGATCCAACCCGAGAAGCGGTTTTCCGGGTAAACAATGCCCTTCGAGGAAAGGCGACAAGCTGTTCCTGAAAAGTGAGAAACTGAAAAGACAAAAAGTGAGCGAGCCGAGTCGGAAAAGTGAGCGAGTCGGAAATGTGAGCGAGCCGAGTCGGAAAAGTGAGAAGTCAGAAGAGATAAAAAGTGAGATAAGCGCGCTCAGAAGCGTTCTGAGCACGCAACGAACGGGGAATTACTCCGAACGGAGCCCGGAGCCCGAAAAGCGGGCGGCGAGCCGGAAGAGGGGGGACTCACCCCAATCTTACTACGGGGGAGAGCGGTTCGACCGCCCCTGAAGGCGGGCGCGGCGCGGCCGCGCCCGAGGGAGGAGGGGGACTCCTCTCGGCCGCACCCCCAAGGGGGGTGCGGCTCGGCCGCCCCCAAAAGGGGGGTGCGGCTCGGCCGCACCCCAAAAGGGGGGTGCGGCTCGGCCGCACCCCTCATGGGGTGCGGCTTGGCCGCACCCCAAGAGGGGCTCGACACTACCGCCCGGTAGCGCCGCGCTTGCCGCGGGCGCTACCGCCCGGTAGCGCCGCGCTTGCCGCGGGCGCTACCGCCCGGTAGCGCCGCGCTTGCCGCGGGCGCTACCGCCCGGTAGCGCCGCGCTTGCCGCGGGCGCTACCGCCCGGTAGCGCCGCGCTTGCCGCGGGCGCTACCGCCCGGTAGCGCCGCGCTTGCCGCGGGCGCTACCGCCCGGTAGCGCCGCGCTTGCCGCGGGCGCTACCGTGCGCGGCCCGCTCACCGGCGGGAGGGGACGGCGTCGCCGTGCACGTTGTGGTTGGCGGCGGTTTCGGCTTTAACCTCCCACTCTCTCCCACTAAAGTAATGAGGAGAGTGGTTTATGGGAGTAACCGCCATCCGGTTCTCTCATAAATGAGATCTCATGATGAATCCCCATCACGGGTGCATATCACCTACCATAGTAGGTGTACAACCCTCATATTTCCCGAGTCGGTGGGACCCGACCCGGATGAGGCCAAGATTACGAAGGCGACCGAGACGGGCAATACGATCGCGTGGAGACGGTCGAAACTGCTCAAGGCAAAGAGAAGCAGGGGGAGCACCCGCTCCCCCGACCCCCCTTCGGGCGAGTGGGAGGAGCCTCCCACTCGCCGGCCACCTTGGGGGCGAGTGGGAGGGGGCCCTCCCACTCGCCACCCTCTTTTGGGCGAGTGGGAGGAATGCTCCCACTCGCCCGGCACGTTGGGGGGAGGTCGGGATGACCTCCCATGAGGGGGAAGTGGGCATCTCGAGTCCCACTCGCCCCCCTCACGCGTTGATTGTTCATGGTCATGGTCGGACTGCGGATAGCAGAATTTTGGCTATTCGCAGTCCAATTTTGGCTATCCGCAGTCCATTTTTGGGAAAGTCTATAAATAGACCCCATGGGCACCTTGGGAAGGGTTGGCCTCTACCCCCTCCCTCGCGTGGTCTTGTGAGCAAGCACCCCCCCTCCCCTGTCATCTTCCAGTTGACGGTGAGGTGGTTCTTAGTGCCCTCCAAGGTGCCCAGGCTCAGCATTGGCTTGGGAGGGGAAGCGCTCTAAGATCTTCCGGGTATGTGGTGGGACCTCCGCGCTGCAGCTTAAAGGGTCCATTTGTGGATTCAAGTGTTAACCAAGTCCGAGTCTCTTAGTTCTTAGTGACCGGTCAAGAGTCAAGGCTTGGGTCAAGTAAGAGTTAGTCGCAACCCCCTTTCGAACGCTGAAACCGGGAAACTGGTTTCAACATTCTGGTGCGGTGAGCGTGGAAGCGACTAGCTCGGAAAGCTCTTAGCCAAGTCTCATGTCCGGAAGCGATGAGTTGGGAGACTCACCCCCTATCAGCGAGTACCTGAAGAAGGGCGATTTTGACGAGTTCAAGAAGTCGATCCTGGAGCTCTTGCGGAACGCACCTCCCCCTCGCGGCGAGTGCTCGGCACCACCCACACCCGTGCCCACCTCGCAATCTCCGATGGAGGCGGAGCAAGCACATCAGCAAGGAGGGAAGAAGAAGGAGGAAGCGAGAAGTCAGGGGGACCAGGGACCCCCCGTTGGGCAGGAGCAAGGCTGGGGGTTTCAACCACCAGTCGCCCTACCAACCTGGAGGCCGCCAGGAGGACCCCCTCAAGGCCAAGGAAGAGGACATTTCCAAGGGAGAGGAAACTCTCAGGGGGAGCAGGGACGGTTCAACCCAGCAGGGTGGCAGCCGGACACAAGGCCATTGCAACCCTACCACCTGCAAACCATGACGATTGGCCGAAAAAGAGGAAATAAGAAGAGGGGTCGCGCAGGGAAGGAAGCAAGGAGGATGGCATTGCCATACTGTGAATTCCATCAGCAGGAGGGCCACGCGACAACCACATGCCCAGAGTTTCTGGAGTTAAGGAAAGGAAGAAGAATCTCGGCAGAGAGGAGACAGCTATGCCCCAAAGGACCAGGAGGAAGCTGAGGAGATGGAGGAAGTGATGAATGAGATGGTCAAGGTGCATGTGGTCGAGTAAGCTCAAGGAAGCGCAATGTAATGGTATGTAATCTATTTATGATATATCAAAAGTAGTTAAAGATAGCATCTAAGTCGAGTCCTCGACTGGAGACCACTCGCCCGGGCTTGTTGATGCCGGTCGCTGGGTGGCTCGTCGGGTAGATTCGTTTTAAGTCGAGTCCTCGACTGGAGACCACTCGCCCGGGCTTGTTGATGCCGGTCGCTAGGTGGCTCGTCGGGTAGATTCATTTCAAGTCGAGTCCTCGACTGGAGACCACTCGCCCGGGCTTGTGGATGCCGGTCGCTGGGTGGCTCGTCGGGTAGATTCGTTTTAAGTCGAGTCCTCGACTGGAGACCACTCGCCCGGGCTTGTTGATGCCGGTCGCTGGGTGGCTCGTCGGGTAGATTCGTTTCAAGTCGAGTCCTCGACTGGAGACCACTCGCCCGGGCTTGTGGATGCCGGTCGCTGGATGGCTCGTCGGGTAGATTCGTTTTAAGTCGAGTCCTCGACTGGAGACCACTCGCCCGGGCTTGTGGATGTCGGTCGCTGGGTGGCTCGTCGGGTAGATTCGTTTTAAGTCGAGTCCTAGACTGGAGACCACTCGCCCGGGCTTATTGATGTCGGTCGCTGGGTGGCTCGTTGGGTAGATTCGTTTCAAGTCGGGTCCTCGACTGGAGACCACTCGCCCGGGCTTGTTGATGTCGGTCGCTGGGTGGCTCGTCAGATAGATTCGTTTGGGTTGGTAAGGCTCCAAGAAGAGAAGCCGGTCTGAGGACGTGTTGAGTTCCTCCACCTCCAGGTGAACTCGGCTCCCTGTTAGGTGTTGAGTTCCTCCACCTTCAGGTGAGCTCGGATCCCTGTTAGGTGTTGAGTTCCTCCACCTTCAGGTGAGCTCGGCTCCCTGTTAGGTGTTGAGTTCCTCCACCTTCAGGTGAGCTCGGCTCCCTGCTAGGTGTTGAGTTCCTCCACCTCCAGGTGAGCTCGGCTCCCTGTTAGGTGTTGAGTTCCTCCACCTCCAGGTGAGCTCGGCTCCCTGTTAAGTGTTGAGTTCCTCCACCTCCAGGTGAGCTCGGCTCCCTGTTAGGTGTTGAGTTCCCCTACCTCCAGGTGAGCTCGACTCCCCGGTAGGTGTGGAGTTTCCTCCACCTCCAGGTAAGCTCGGCTCCCTGTTAGGTGTTGAGTTCCTCCACCTCCAGGTGAGCTCGGCTCCCTGTTAGGTGTTGAGTTCCTCCACCTCCAGGTGAGCTCGGCTCCCTGTTAGGTGTTGAGTTCCTCCACCTTCAGGTGAGCTCGGCTCCCTGTTAGGTGTTGAGTTCCTCCACCTTCAGGTGAGCTCGGCTCCCTGTTAGGTGTTGAGTTCCTCCACCTCCAGGTGAGCTCGGCTCCCTGTTAGGTGTTGAGTTCCTCCACCTCCAGGTGAGCTCGGCTCCCTGTTAGGTGTTGAGTTCCCCTACCTCCAGGTGAGCTCGACTCCCCGGTAGGTGTGGAGTTTCCTCCACCTCCAGGTAAGCTCGGCTCCCTGTTAGGTGTTGAGTTCCTCCACCTCCAGGTGAGCTCGGCTCCCTGTTAGGTGTTGAGTTCCTCCACCTCCAGGTGAGCTCGGCTCCCTGTTAGGTATTGAGTTCCTCCACCTTCAGGTGAGCTCGGCTCCCTGTTAGGTGTTGAGTTCCTCCACCTCCAGGTGAGCTCGGCTCCCTGTTAGGTGTTGAGTTTCTCCACCTTCAGGTGAGCTCGGCTCCCTGTTAGGTGTTGAGTTCCTCCACCTCCAGGTGAGCTCGGCTCCCTGTTAGGTGTTGAGTTCCCCTACCTCCAGGTGAGCTCGACTCCCCGGTAGGTGTGGAGTTTCCTCCACCTCCAGGTGAGCTCGGCTCCCTGTTAGGTGTTGAGTTCCTCCACCTCCAGGTGAGCTCGGCTCCCTGTTAGGTGTTGAGTTCCTCCACCTGCAGGTGAGCTCGGCTCCCTGTTAGGTGTTGAGTTCCTCCACCTCCAGGTGAGCTCGACTCCCCAGTAGGTGTGGAGTTTCCTCCACCTCCAGGTGAGCTCGGCTCCCTGTTAGGTGTTGAGTTCCTCCACCTCCAGGTGAGCTCGGCTCCCGGTTAGGTGTTGAGCTTTCTCCACCTCCGGTTGGGCTCGGCCCATACGAGGGTTCTTAAGTGGAGAAAGGTTTTTCCTCCCACCTCAGGTCGAGCTCGGCTCGACTAGAGGTGTTGAGTTTCTCTTCCACCTCAGGTCAAGGTTAATCCGACCCAAGGTGTTGAGCTTTCTCCACCTCCAGTTGGGCTCGGCCCATAGGAGGGTTCTTAAGTGGAGAAAGGTTTTTCCTCCCACCTCAGGTCGAGCTCGGCTCGACTAGAGGTGTTGAGTTTCTCTTCCACCTCAGGTCGAGGTTAATCCGATCCAAGGTGTTGAGCTTTCTCCACCTCCAGTTGGGCTCGGCCCATAGGAGGGTTCTTAAGTGGAGAAAGGTTTTTCCTCCCACCTCAGGTCGAGCTCGGCTCGACTAGAGGTGTTGAGTTTCTCTTCCACCTCAGGTCGGGGTTAATCCGATCCAAGGTGTTGAGCTTTCTCCACCTCCAGTTGGGCTCGGCCCATAGGAGGGTTCTTAAGTGGAGAAAGGTTTTTCCTCCCACCTCAGGTCGAGCTCGGCTCGACTAGAGGTGTTGAGTTTCTCTTCCACCTCAGGTCAAGGTTAATCCGACCCAAAGTGTTGAGCTTTCTCCACCTCCAGTTGGGCTCGGCCCATAGGAGGGTTCTTAAGTGGAGAAAGGTTTTTCCTCCCACCTCAGGTCGAGCTCGGCTCGACTAGAGGTGTTGAGTTTCTCTTCCACCTCAGGTCGAGGTTAATCCGATCCAAGGTGTTGAGCTTTCTCCACCTCCAGTTGGGCTCGGCCCATAGGAGGGTTCTTAAGTGGAGAAAGGTTTTTCCTCCCACCTCAGGTCGAGCTCGGCTCGACTAGAGGTGTTGAGTTTCTCTTCCACCTCAGGTCGAGGTTAATCCGACCCAAGGTGTTGAGCTTTCTCCACCTCCAGTTGGGCTCGGCCCATAGGAGGGTTCTTAAGTGGAGAAAGGTTTTTCCTCCCACCTCAGGTCGAGCTCGGCTCGACTAGAGGTGTTGAGTTTCTCTTCCACCTCAGGTCGAGGTTAATCCGATCCAAGGTGTTGAGCTTTCTCCACCTCCAGTTGGGCTCTGCCCATAGGAGGGTTCTTAAGTGGAGAAAGGTTTTTCCTCCCACCTCAGGTCGAGCTCGGCTCGACTAGAGGTGTTGAGTTTCTCTTCCACCTCAGGTCAAATTTAATCCGACCCAAGGTGTTGAGCTTTCTCCACCTCCAGTTGGGCTCGGCCCATAGGAGGGTTCTTAAGTGGAGAAAGGTTTTTCCTCCCACCTCAGGTCGAGTTCGGCTCGACTAGAGGTGTTGAGTTTCTCTTCCACCTCAGGTCGAGGTTAATCCGACCCATGGTGTTGAGCTTTCTCCACCTCCAGTTGGGCTCGGCCCATAGGAGGGTTCTCAAGTGGAGAAAGATTTTCCTCCCACCTCAGGTCGAGCTCGGCTCGACTAGAGGTGCTGAGTCTTTCCTCCACCTCAGATCGAAGTCAATTCGACCTAAGGTGTTGAGCTTTTTCCATCTCCAGTTGAGCTCGGTTCATAGGAGGGGTGTTTAGTGGAAAAAGGTTCACCTTCCGTCTCAAGTCAGGATCAACCGAAAAGCTCGGCAGGGATGCCCCGTTGGCAGATCTTTTCGCGGATTCCCCTAAGGTCTCACCTACTCGTCAAATAGGTGGGTTGGACTTTCTTTCCGAGCTTGGGACAAGCTCGCAAAGAGCGGGGATTGTGTACAACCCTCATATTTCCCGAGTCGGTGGGACCCGACCCGGATGAGGCCAAGATTACGAAGGCGACCGAGACGGGCAATACGATCGCGTGTAGACGGTCGAAACCGCTCAAGGCAAAGAGAGGCCGCGGGGGAAGCAGGGGGAGCACCCGCTCCCCCGACCCCCCTTCGGGCGAGTGGGAGGAGCCTCCCACTCGCCGGCCACCTTGGGGGCGAGTGGGAGGGGGCCCTCCCACTCGCCACCCTCTTTTGGGCGAGTGGGAGGAATGCTCCCACTCGCCCGGCACGTTGGGGGGAGGTCGGGATGACCTCCCATGAGGGGGAAGTGGGCATCTCGAGTCCCACTCGCCCCCCTCACGCGTTGATTGTTCATGGTCATGGTCGGACTGCGGATAGCAGAATTTTGGCTATTCGCAGTCCAATTTTGGCTATCCGCAGTCCATTTTATTGGAAAGTCTATAAATAGACCCTCATGGGCACCTTGGGAAGGGTTGGCCTCTACCCCCTCCCTCGCGTGGTCTTGTGAGCAAGCACCCCCCCCCCCCCCCCCCCCTCCCCTGTCATCTTCCAGTTGACGGTGAGGTGGTTCTTAGTGCCCTCCAAGGTGCCCAGGCTCAGCATTGGCTTGGGAGGGGAAGCGCTCTAAGATCTTCCGGGTATGTGGTGGGACCTCCGCGCTGCAGCTTAAGGGGTCCATTTGTGGATTCAAGTGTTAACCAAGTCCGAGTCTCTTAGTTCTTAGTGACCGGTCAAGAGTCAAGGCTTGGGTCAAGTAAGAGTTAGTCGCAACCCCCTTTCGAACGCTGAAACCGGGAAACTGGTTTCAACGGTAGGTGTAGGAGGTCTACTAACATGCTTTTGAATTTTATGAATTTTCATCATTATTTTTATTATAGGAATATGTTATAATTACATAAATAGGTATTATATTTTATGAATTTCTATTTTTTAATAATATATGTTAAAGTCATTGGAGTAAAAGAATAAGGTTATATTTAACAATTTTGAATGTTGCACCAAAAACAACTTCTTTTATATAGTAGTTAAAGATAATTACTTGAATTAACAAAAAACCATTTATTTATCTTTGGAGGATTATGCTATGAACACTTTTTTCCTTGTGAAAACTCATGCATCCCATAAAATCTTGATACGCAAGGCGTATAACTGTCGGCAGACACTACACGAGAAATATTTGCGACTTCGGAGTACCAACGATATTGGTCATGCATTGTTCATGATTTCGTCATTCAAATTTATTAGATTTTATCTTCCTCCACACTACACCTAAAATTGCATCTTTGAGCATATTCTTCCTTAGAAATTTTATTTTATACGACAATATCTAACTAAAATCAAATATTATTATAATTCACTTAGAGTTAGAGTAAAATTACGATCTTCTCTCGATTCGTACTTACATTGTTATTATAATCGAACACCGTGCAATTATATTTTTATTACAACGAAACACCATGCACTTTAACGCACGATTTATAAAGTACTTATTATATTATTTTTAGTGCTTTAAAATTTCTCTCGGTAATTCTCCCTCCCAAAAATGACAGATGACGAAGAGAGTTTTTCCAGCCAGGGCCACAGTCAAAGACAGATGGTTTGTTTCGCAGCGCGGCAATTTACCACATTTGGTACAGAGATCCAATTGAGATTTCTCTTGATATTTTCCTGGAGCCCAGACAGCAATAGAAATTGATTTTCTACTAATCATAATAATCATCTCAAAAATGAGAATTTTGTAATTTGGTACATGCTACTCTTACATAACATCATCATTGCTCCCAAACAATTGTGCACGAGATTCTCCCGAGCGCCGATGCGACAATACATCAGTAATTTATAAAACTATAAATATTGTAACAAAGAAGAGATAAAATTGAAAGAAAAAAAATGAAGATTTCATCATTTCTCCCTATATATATATATATATATTTAACTACTATATACAAAAAATTGCATTTGGTGCAATATTTAAAATAGTCAAATATAACCTCATTCTTTTACTCCAATAACGTTAACATATATTATCAAAAAAATATGAAAATTCATAAAATATAATAATTATTTGTGTGATTACATTATATTCATATAATAAAAATAATGATGAAAATTCATAAAATCCAGAAGATTTTTAGTAGACCTCATACACCTACTATGTAAGATAATTATTAGAACTCCTAGACCTACTTTAAAATGATTTTTTTGTTAATATATATATATTTTTGAAAAAAAAAACAATTATAAAATATTAGTTAAAATTTTTGTGCGGTCATTTTGAGTACTCATATGTATATGTTGTGGGCGCAATCGACTTAATGCGGGCGCAGCCCGGAGCGTCATGGGTGTAGCCCGTCGGGGGAGGGCGAAGCCACCGTCGCAGGCCGGGTACTATCGCGCTTGGTCGGGGGCGGGCGAAGCCCGCCGTCGCCGGTCGGGTACTGTCACGCTTGGCAGTAGGGGCGGAGCCCCGTGCCTGTCACTGTGTGTGTGTGTGTGTCACTCGTGTGTGTGTGTAACTCGTGTGTGTGTGTGTGTGTGTGTCACTCTCGTGTGTGTGTCGGTGTGCGTGTGTCACTCGTGTGTGTGTCAGTGTGCGTGTGTCACTCGTGGGTGTGTGTCAATCGTGTGTGTGTGTGTGTGTCACTCGTGTGTGTGTGTCAGTGTGCTTGTGTGTCAGTGTGCGTGTGTCACTCGTGTGTGTGTGTGTGTCACTCGTGTGTGTGTGTCAGTGTGCTTGTGTGTCAGTGTGCGTGTGTCACTCGTGTGTGTGTCACTCGTGTGTGTGTGTGTGCGTGTGTGTCACTCGTGTGTGTGTGTGTGTCACTCGTGTGTGTGTGTGTCAGTGTGTGCGTGTGCGGGTGCGGCGGGTGCGGCGGGTGCGGCGGGTGCGTGTGCGTGGGTGTGCGTGCGTGTGTGTGTGTGGGGGGGGGGGGGTGGGGGTGGGTGTGCGTGGGTGTGGGTGTGTGTGTGTGTGGGTGTGTGGGTGTGTGGGTGTGTGGGTGTGGGAGATTTCATTTTATTGCCTAAGTATATCATTCACATTGTGGGGGTGTGGGGGTGTGGGGGTGGGTGTGCGTGGGTGTGTGTGTGTGTGTGTGGGTGTGTGGGTGTGTGGGTGTGTGGGTGTGGGAGATTTCATTTTATTGCCTAAGTATATCATTCACATGGCATCTTTGGACAAACACATTAAAAATAGATATTCATAGATACACATGGCAGAGTAGCTATCCACAAGCGATTAAAAACAAGTAGCATTAAAAACAGAGTTTTATTTGGAAACTAGAGATAGTGATGAAGCTGAAAATACTGAGGATGGTAGATAGTCAACATAGAGCAAGCCACATTCCTGGGAGCCATTATTTCGCGAAAGGATCGGAAGCTTCTGCAGCTAGAAGGTCGCATTTAAGATTCGGAGAGAGGCTTCCGGACCAAAAAGAAGTAGTTCGGCGTGAAGATCCCCTCCCTGGACAAATAAGATGGAACACAAAGTGAATCCAATGAGAATTATTATATCTATACCAGCAAAATAAGATCAAATGAGACGAAGCATCACGGAGATCACTATGATCTCTTTTCATTCTTTAACAATGAGGTCAGTGGGATGAGTTCATTGAGCAAAGTTCTCCGATGGACGACTATTGGGCTACTTCATGCGTGGACTAAAAATTGTATATTCGCGTCTGTCTCCGTACTTACGGTCGGACCACCATCACCCTAGTTGTGGATATAGCCCACCTCGTGGAAGCAAAGTTCTCCGCGAAACTTCAAAATCCACACGCTCCCGATCTTTGTATCTCCAGCTAGTTATATTTCGTTTACAAAATCAATCCCCATCTTAAACTACCGGGCCAAACCCAACACCCTTATCCACCACAATATTCTACCCTCCCTTCTCTTTCCACGACCCCAACTCATTATTGCAGTACCACCATCGCCCTTCCAACATAGTGCAATGAATTACAAATGGTGCTTTGTTTTCATTCGAAGCGCAATCATACTCTTCTGCACATGATTGCCCTACAAAATAGTTTCAGGTACTCATCGACTCAACAACGTGAGAGTAATGAACTTTGAGGTATTGGGGCGAGAGGAACCCTCCGCACTCAGGCCCTGTCGAACCTCCTTCGCCGCTTTGACCATCAATGTTCACCAATTGGAGCATCTAAGGCCCCCATATGATGAAACTTCGCGACTAACGTCACTCGAGCCTCGTCCTCAAACCTTGATCAAATGTGCATTCCATGTGATCCATTGCCACGTTTGACGACGTACTTGGGGAATATTCCATCCACACCAACTTGCAGGCAACAATATCTTTATGAAAGTGGACCCTGATAGGATTCTCGGAAACTTAGGGCAAAGACACTTGTTTCCCTTCCCCCTTTTCGTTTCAATAGAAAATCTGATACAAAAATTGCATGACCCTTAAGCCTAGACTCCTCCTTTATATATAGCAGGGACCACTACTAAAGAAAAATACATAGCAAAAATAAGTAGAATAAATCATTTCGCTGCCAAGATTGAAGTGCGTGCCCTAAGTGTGTAAACCTGTGTGTATCGCAGGCCAAGGATGAGATCGCTCGTGCTCGTATCAGCACCTTCGGTTTCCAGAATGACCTTGACCTTGACCTTGTCCTCAAGGTCAGAGTCTGAGAACTGTGCCTTGACATCCTCCTTCAGGATCCATGCAGCTTCCTCTACAGGTAGTCCCCTCCACTGGATGAGAACCTGACGCACCTGCAGACCATGAATTTCCTCGATGCGAGATCCTAGAATCTCCTCAGGCTCGTAGCGAGGAATGGACTCGAACATCAGCTCCTCAGGGAGGGTGGTTTGGAGGGGATGATCTCCCAACACCCTCTTGAGCTGGGAAACATGAAAGATCGGGTGGATGCAACTATTGGGAGGCAGTTGTAGCGGTAGACTACCTATCCTACTTTCTACAGGATTAGGAAGGGGCTAAAGTAACAGACAAATATCTTGGGATGTATGTAGGCGGTCGGCAAGGAACTTCGATGGTGGGGCTGCAATTTGACGAACACCTTCTCGGCAGGTGAGAAGATCACATCGCAGCGGTGTCGGTTGGATTGCTGGACCATGCACTGCTGAGCGCGGAGAAGATGATGCTTCGGTTGGCGGAGGGCCTCGTCGTGATCTTGGAGATTGATGGCCAAGGCCAGCACTTGGCATTCCCCAGGCAGACTGAAAGCTTCGGGGGCGTTCGCCCATAGACCACCAAAATGAGGGTCGAGCCTGCAGAGGACTGGTAGGATATGTTGTACCACAATTCCGCCCATGCAATCCATTTTGTCCAATGGTGGGGCTGCTCGGTAGCAAAATAGCGCAAGAATGTGTCGACGCAGCGGTTGAGGGCCTCAGTTTGCCCGTCGGTCTAGGGGTGGTAGGTCGTGTTGAACCGTGGTTTGGTGCCCTGTAGACGAAACATCTCCTGCCATAAAACACTCATAAACACTGGACCGCGATCAGTGACGATGGAACGGGGAAATCCATGCAAACGGACCCTTTCCCCTATAAAGATTTGGGCGACAGAGCTCGTCGTGTAGGGGTGCTTGATGGGAATGAAGTGCCCATAATTAGAGAGACAGTCCACCACGACAAGGAGAAATTCATAGCGCCCTAAGAGCGGGGAAGTCGAATATGTAAAGGCTTTGTTGAAGTAAGTGATGAGCGACTCTCCTACATGAGGACCGCTAACACCCCCTTCTTGGAGACATCACACTCAATAATGAAGGGCTTGGTGAAGTCGGGCAGGCTGAGAACAGGGGCAAAGACCAAGGCAACCCTTCTTGAGGAAGTTGGTAAGCAGACACACAATTGCGCAGTAGTTGCAGAATAAGTGGCGACCGTACCCCGTGAGGCCCAAGAAGCCTCACATTGTTCACATGCAAAATGATGTCGTCCATTGGAGGACAACTTTAACCTTGGTCGGATCCATGGCAAACCCGTCGGCTGAAAAGATATGGCCCAAGTACTTGATCTGTGTTTAACCAAAAAGACACTTTTTCTGATGGGCTGCGAGCTGGTGGTCTGTGAGGAGCTGCAATACAGTCGCCAAGTGGTCGAGGTGGACCTGTCAGGAAGTGTTGTAGACCAATATGTCATCAAACCAACGTAGGTGTGGGAGGAACACGTTGTTCGTGGTAGACTAAAATGTTGTGGGGGTGTTAATCAAGCCAAAAGGAATGACTACAAACTCATAGTGGCCATCATATGTGCGGAAAGCCGTCTTAGGAACGTCCTCAGCCCAGACTCAAACTTGATGGTAGCCCGAGCGGAGGTCCAATTTGGAGAAGCAGGTCGCATCCTTCAGTTCATCCAACAGTTCTGGGATGAGAGAAACCAGGCACTTGTCGGGGATCGTGAAGCTTGTTCAACTCACGCTAGTCCACACAAAATCTCCAACTACCGTCCTTTTTGCGCACCAGAAGGACGAGGCTCAAAAATGAACTAGCACTCGGCCGAATGATACATGTGTGCAACATCTCTGCCGCCATCGTCTCCATGGCGGCTTTCTGAGCATGGCCATATTGGTACGAACGAACGAAAACTGCGGTCACTCGGGGCTGGAGGACAATGGAGTGGTCCGAGACTCTGTTCTAGGGAAGCCCGTGGGGAGTGGCGAAGAGAGAAGCATGTCTGTCCAAAAGATGTTGGATGTCTAGGTGTGGGCTGGTCCCGGTCGACAGGGCGGGTGCGTCTGTCCCCATCTGCCACAGAAGAACGCAAAACTCAAGGTCGACAGTCCTGAGGATGGAGCGCAGGACGGCCTGTGAGCGGGCTAAGGATTCCCTTGCATGAGGTGGGAAGTCTCCCTGTGTTTCGAAAGTCGTGGTGAGGCAATCCCAATTATGCTTGACTTCACCCAGAGTACGTAATCAAGCCACGTCGAGAATGGCATCAAGACCACCTAGTCCGAAGACATAGAAATTCGTTGTGCCCGAATACGAACTGATGAAGAGGGAAAGGCCAACACAGCGGCCCGTCGTACGAGTGTGGCGGCCTTCGCCGAGGAACACGTGAAAACCTGGGGCGGGTGTCACTGGAAGTTGTAGCTAGGCTACAAGGCCTTAGGAGATGAAATTATGGCACTCCCTGATGTTGATCAAATGCACTGTAGAGCGATCGTGGAGGGAAGTTGTCAGCTTCATAGTACAAGAACCCAGTAATCCCGCCCACCGAGTAGCATGAGACATCGAGGCGGTTGAGTTGAGATGGTGGAAGAGAAATCAAATCATACTCAACTACAGGGCCTCAAAGTTGGCCAACCAAATTTCATCATCATATCCCCTCCCCCCCAATTTCGTCATCATCCAGCCCACCGAGTAGCATGACAGGATGTATTGGTGGTCCGCTAAGGGGGACTATAGAAAAAGGTGGCAAGACCCCCTCAACATAACGGGCTTGTTTCATAGCCCGAGTGAGGGTAGTCGGGTCGTGCACGCGTAGACGTGCACGAATATACGGGTGCAGACCGGCGAAGAAGGTCCCCAAGTAGTGGGTTGGCGCTAATCCGAGGACACGTGTGGACACTTCGATGAACTCATCAATGTAGGAGTCGACCGACTCCGTCTGACGAACGTTGCTTAAGAGCTCGAACGGGTTGTCGACGTGTCGTGTATCATAACGACGAATCAATTCGTCCTAGAGGCCTGACCAAGAGAGTGTAGGATTGGTGAATCCAACGGACCCAGTGGGGGGGGGGGGGGGGGGGGGGGGGGGACAAGCCTTCCATGTGATTGGTCGCGAGGGGAACCTTCTAAAGCTTGGGGGTGCCGGCGTAGGTAGGTTGTCGATGGGTCGCACGGGGTTGCAGGAGCCCGAGAGGGTCGGCGGTACGACTGGACGAGGCGGAGGACGGGGCCGGAGGAGCGGGAGGCGGCGGCGTAGCTTGCCGATTGGAAAGAACTTAGTGGATGTCGCAGATTGCGATCTAGAGGTCCAAGAGGGTGGTATTGGCGTGATCCATGCGGTCGGAGAGATCCTTGACTACAGGAGGGGCTTCCTTATCCTGTGTCGTGCTACGAGTTACGGGCATGTAAGGAACGACGAGATTGGAGCATACCAGATGTAAAGGTCGGTCGGGCTACGATTGTCAGGCGGAGACAATGGCGTGGCTGACGCGGGCTACGATGAGGCGTCGGTCTGCGCGGGCTGACTGGAGCAGAGGACTCAGCGGGATGTGGTGTTGGGGGTCGACGTGAGGCCGTGTGCGCGCGAGGGAGTCAACGGTCGATGCGAGGCAGTGCGCGCGCAAGGGAGTTGACAAACACTGGAATAGGCGATGGCGAGGTAGGAAGACCAAGTTGATAAAATTCTCGGAAACTTAGGGCAGGACACTGGTCGTTCCCTCACCCCTTTCGATTCAATAGAAAATATGATACAAAAATTTCATAACCCTCAAGCCTAGACTCATCCTTTATATCTAGGGGGTCCTTTACTAAGGAAAAATACATATCAAGCATAAGTAGAATAAATCATTTCGCTGTCGTGATTGAAGTGCGTGCTCAACGTGTGTAAACTCGTGTGTATCGCTGGACAGGGATGGGATCGCTCGTGCTCGTATCAACCCCTTGCTCCATTATAACAAACTTCTACGCTCTGAATTCAGTGACATATGCGATTTTGGGAATCCTTGGTTACTAGGAGGTGTTCAAGTTTTAATCCACTATTTGACTCCGGCCATGTCCTCCGCATTGCAAGGCAACAACATGATTTGCAAGGCAATATTTCCCTCACATGCACACTAACAATCCTCAAGACTATCAACACAATTAGGCAGATGCAGTTTAAAGCGCCATTGAGACACATCACCCAACTCCTATCTAGCCTCCAGCGCACCCTTCAATCATTGTCCAGTAGGGCATACTAGCCCCTGCACAACCCCCCACAAACCCTTCCAACCAGCTATTCAGTATCCCAACATCCTTCTAGCGCCTGGCATCCTTAGCCACACTCCTCACCTCAGCTCCCCCAATCATCTACAGTCATCGGCCTTCCAGTGTCACCCAAACAACCTTTCTAACCCCTTCGTACTCTTTCCTAGCCACCCGCTTAACTGAGCCGTACACAATGCCATTCGATTGCAAACTCCACTGCGACCCAATTGCATATATTTGACCTAGTCTCTCCGGCTGCACTTGTACCACAAAAGACCCAAGTTCTCACTACAACAAGATACTGATGTAAACTATATAATTCATCTTTCACTTTGTGCTCCTTAGGATTACATATCAATTTGCCCAAATTTTATTTGATCGCAATGACTAAGCATGCCATAAATATTTATTTTATTTATTATTATCTTATTTCATCATTGTGTAGGCAAATTAGCGCGGACAACAAATTTTCATATTTCGAAACCCTAATAATCATAAAGGTAATTAAATTGAAATCTCAAAATAATACTTTCGCTTTGATTATCTATTACGGTGCTCGGGGAGGAATCCGGCGAGGGGGGAAGGCCGAGGAGACAAGAGAGAAGAAGAGGGGAGGAAGAGAGGAATAGGGAGCAGCCCTAATTTCAGAATTAATCCAAGCATAGCAAAAACATACAAAACACCCCCTTATATAGAGGAGGGGTGCCAATAGCCAAAGTTCGGAATTAAAAGGAAATACAAAATACAGCGAAATAAAATACTCCTGTGATCAAGATAAAATACTCCTGCGATCATTCCCCTGTCGGGTTTGTCTTCCTGCGTGTGTACACCCTCCACGGCGGCTCCTCATCGGGCGTGTCCGTAACGATACCGTCGTCTGGAAAATTTGCCTTGTCCTCAAGACAGTAGTCCGCGAACTGACGGCGAAAATCCTCCCGCGGTAGCCATGTAGCATCTGAGTCGGGGTGATCGACCCACGCAACGAGGATCTCCTCGGAAGTGGGGTCTCCGGCCATCGGGCAACGACGATCCAGGATCCGGGCTGGGTAGAAGGACGGCTCGCCGGCGAGGTCAATGTCAGGGGGAATCTGCTCCGTAGTGGTGTGGTCGCCCACCGCGCGACGTAGCTGGGACACATGGAAGACCGGGTGGACGCGGCTCCCGGCGGGGAGGCGGAGGCGGTAGGCCACGGCGCCGATGCGCGCTAACACCTCGAAGGGCCCGAAGAACCGCGGGGCCAGCTTCGGGCACGGGCGTCGGGCTACTGTCAGCTGACGGTAAGGGTGCAACTTGATGAAGACCCTCTCCCCCACCTGAAAGGAGAGGTCCCGCCGCTTCCGGTTGGCGAAGGCCGTCATTTTCTGTTGTGCCCGCAACAGATGCTGCTTCAGATGCTCCAAGATGGTGTCCCTGTCCCGCAGGGAGTGGGCTAGACTCTCCACCTGGCATTCGCCCGGTAAGTGGCGGAGGACGGAGGGCGGTGGTCGGCCATACACGGCCTCAAAAGGGGTGGTGCCCGCCAACAGGTGGTAGGCGGTGTTGTACGAGTACTCGGCCCAGCACAGCCACTTGGCCCATGTCCGAGGCTGCTCCCCCACGAAACAGCGAAGGTAGGTCTCCAGACAGCGGTTGAGGACTTCAGACTGACCGTCTGTCTGGGGATGGTATGCCGTACTCATGCGCAGGCGAGTGCCCTGCAGCCGGAAGAGTGTGGTCCAAAAAGTACTCAGGAAAAGGGGGTCGCGATCGCTCACGATCGACCGCGGAAACCCGTCGAGTCGGACTATGCCGCTGATGAAGCTGTCGGCCACGGAGGCGGCGGTATAGGGGTGGCGCAGGGGAATGAAGGGCCCGTACTTGGACAGGCGGTCCACCACCACCAGAATGCAATCAAAGCCCTGAGAGCGTGGAAGACGCGTGATGAAGTCCATGGCGACGTCCTCCCAAACACGGTCCGGAAGTGGAAGGGGCTGCAGGAGGCCCGCTGGAAAGGTAGCCTCATACTTGGCCTTCTGACAGGGCAGGCAAGCGGCCACGTACGCCTTGACCTGGCGGAACATGTTGGGCCAGTATAGGGAGGCTGCCAGGCGGCGGTAAGTGCGGAAGGCGCCAGCGTGCCCGCCGGTAGGGGACGCATGAAACTCAGCCAGGAGTCGCGGAATGCTCGGAGACGAAGGTGCCACGACCATGCGCCCCTTGTAGAACAGGCGGCCCGCGATGAGCGAGTACGGGGGATGAGCGTCTCCGTTGACGAGGAGAGCGGTACGGATGCGGGCTAGTACGGGGTCGGTGTCCACCTCCTGCTGAATGACCGCCGCAACCTCCCACACTGGGCGGGAGATGGCAGACAACTCTGTGGTCTGGCTCTGACGGGAGAGTGCATCCGCTGCGCGGTTGGCCTTGCCGGGCCGGAACTCGATGGTGAAATCGTACCCGAGGAGCTTGGCGACCCACACCTGCTGGGCGGGGGTGGCAATCTTCTGTTGAAGGAGGTAGCGCAGGCTGTGATGGTCGGTGCGAACTACGAAGGGGCGCCCCAGTAAGTACGGGCGCCAATGCTGCACGGCGAGAACGAGGCCCATGAGCTCGTTCTCGTATGCGGAGCGGCTGCGGATGGTGCTGGAGAAGGCACGGCTGAAGTAGGCGACCGGTCGGCCGGCCTGCATAAGGACGGCTCCTACCCCTGAGCCGGAGGCGTCACACTCTACCAGGAAGGGCCGAGTGAAATCCGGCATGGCCAACACCGGGCCCTGGACCAGGGCCTGCTGGAGGGCGGAGAAAGCGGCAGCGGCCGCGACCGACCACTGGAAGGGGCCCTCTGCGGACTTCGTCAGAAGCTGGGTGAGGGGCCGCGCTAACGCCCTGTATCCCTGAATGAAGCGACGGTAGTATCCGGTCAGCCCGAGGAAACCCCGGACGTCGCGGAGCGAGCGGGGTGTCGGCCAGTGGAGCACCGCTGAAATCTTGTCCTCGTCCAGCGGCCAGCGAGCGGGGTGTCGGCCAGCGGAGCGAGCGGGGTCTGGCGAACGTGACGGAGGTGATCCTGCCATGAAGAGCTGTAGACCAAAATGTCATAAAAAAAACAAGAATGTGTCGTCGAAGTACCGCCCGGAAGATGTCGTTCATCGTGGCCTGGAAGGTGGCAGGGGCGTTGGTCAGGCCGAAAGGCATAACCAGGAACTCGTAGTGGCCGTCGTGCGTCCTGAACGCCGTCTTCGCAATGTCGGCAGGCCGGACCCGAATCTGATGGTACCCGGCTCGGAGGTCCAGCTTGGTGAAGAAGAGCGCGCCATGGAGCTCGTCCAGAAGCTCCTGAATCACCGGGATCGGGTATTTGTCGGGGACGGTGGACTTGTTGAGCTCGCGATAGTCCACGCAGAAACGCCAACTACCGTCCTTCTTCCGAACCAGGAGTACGGGGCTGGAGAAAGGGCTAGCACTGGGCCGAATGAGGCCCCCCATCAGCATCTCGTGTACTAGCCGCTTGATCTCATCCTTCTGCACATGGCCATAGCGGTAGGGTCGAACTGACACAGTCGCGGTGCCGGGCTGAAGGGGAATGGCGTGGTCCGTCGGCCGAGCCGGCGGCAGGCCGGTCGGGGTGTCGAAGACGTCGGCGAACTCGGAGAGGAGCTCCTGCAAGTCCGCACTCAGTGGCAGAGTAGGAGGTGGCGGAGCAGACAAAGGCCACAGCCAGGCGGAGAAGTCGACGTCGGCGGTATGCTGAAGGGCCCGGAAGGAGACCGGTGTGCGGAGTAAGGCCGAGTCCCCCACTAGGCTGCAGGCACGGCCCCCCTGGAGGAACTGCATCGTCATACGCGCCCAATTGACGCGCACGTCACCGAGTGTGCGAAGCCAGGCCACGCCCAAGATGGCGTCGATCCCGCCGAGGCCAAAGGCATAGAAGTCCGCTGTCACCGTACAAGAGCCCACCGAGAGGGAGAGGTCGTGGCAGCACCCCTGAGTCGATCGGCGGCGGCCATCGCCGAGGCAAACGGTGAACTCCGGGGAAGGAGTGAGCGGGAGCTGGAGCTGGTGGGCGAGCTGTGTAGACAAGAAATTGTGACTCGCGCCACTGTCCACCATCACTACAATGGGGCGGGTCTGCAGCTGCCCCATCAGCTTCATGGTCTGAGGGCCCGAAATGCCCCCCACAGAAAAACATGGTAACTCCAGGCGGCCACAAGTCGCCGGTGTGGGGTCCGCGACCACGTCGTCCTCCGAGATCTCGAGGGCCTCAAAATCCGCAGCGGTAATCTCTGAGTCGAAATCGCCGATGATGGCGTGAAACTCCTTGACAGGGCAGACATGCGTCGGGGAGTAGGGATAGCGACAGCGGAAACAAAGGCCCTTGCGACGAAGTTCATCCAGGGTCGAGTTGGAGATGTGTTGGTGAGGGGGTCGGCCAGGCCGAGGGCCCCCGGGAGGTGGCCGAGAGGGGGCCGGGGCAGCAGGAGGTCGCCAAGGTGGCCGCGGTGGAGGGGGGGTGCTCGCACCAGCGGAGGCCCGAGGTCCCAGGTCGGCCTCGATCAAACGGGCCATGTCAAGAGCGTCCGCGACCGTGCGCGGATGGTGCGTGCGAAGGCGGGAGCGGATGTGGGGAAGGAGGCCCTGCATGAAGAACCCCAGGTAGTGATCGGGCGGAAGGCCCGTAACATGAGCCACCAGAGCGACGAACTCATCGATGTAGTCATCAAGTCCGGCCGTCTGCTGAACGCCGCAGAGGCGCTCGATGGCGGACCCCGAGGAGCGAGGGTCGTAGCGGCGGATCATCTCCTGCTTGAGGTCAGGCCAGGAGATGGACGGATTGGTCTGACGGAGCCACCGGGCCCAATGGAGGGCGGAGCCGTCCAGACCGACCACGACGGTGGACACCTTGTCCAACTCCGGCGTAAGATTGAGATCGAAGAATTGCTCGGCCTTGGCGATCCACCCCAAGGGATCGACGCCCGTAAAGGAGGGAATGTCGAGGGAGAGAGCGGACCGGCTCGGAAGGGCCGGCGGTGGAGCGGCAGCACGGGGGATGGCCGGTGCGGCACCAAGGAGGGACCCGCCCTCGGCGGAGGAGGACGAACCCGGTGCGACGGGAGCGGCAGAAGCATGGAAGGAATCGATTTTGGAGTGGAGGGAGAGCAGGGATTCATGCATGGTGGCGAGGAGTTGATCGTGGGCCTCCACGCGGCGGAGGAGGGCTTCGGAGGAGAGATCCGTCGCGGAAGGGTCGGAGGAGCGAGTGTTGGGTGCCATCTGAAGGTCGGATGCCAGCAACGATGCTAGGGCAGGGACGGACAAGAGGGCGCGGAACCTGGATGCTAGCCACGACGCTAGGGCACGACACCAGCGCGGGATGCGCGCGACTCCCTGGATGCGGACCGTGGAGCGGAGGGAGAGGAAGACGCGCTCGATGGAGGAGACGGGAGCGAGCGGGGCCGATTCCGACGGAAGACGCGGGATCGTCAGACGAAAAAGCTGGAGCGGGCGGGATTTCTGACGGAAGAAACGGGAGAAAAAACACCGCGAAGAAAGAATGGCTCCGGCGGCGAGGAAGGCAGGCGGAGCGGCAGGTCGGACCAAATATTACGGTGCTCGGGGAGGAATCCGGCGAGGGGGGAAGGCCGAGGAGACAAGAGAGAAGAAGAGGGGAGGAAGAGAGGAATAGGGAGCAGCCCTAATTTCAGAATTAATCCAAGCATAGCAAAAACATACAAAACACCCCCTTATATAGAGGAGGGGTGCCAATAGCCAAAGTTCGGAATTAAAAGGAAATACAAAATACAGCGAAATAAAATACTCATGCGATCAAGATAAAATACTCCTGCGATCATTCCCCTGTCGGGTTTGTCTTCCTGCGCGTGTACACCCTCCACGGTGGCTCCTCATCGGGCGTGTCCGTAACATTATCCATCGAGCGTGCATGCACTACTTGATTCCAATTGGTGTCAAGAAGCTTTAATATTGGAGAACTAGAGGGCAGTGTTGATGAGATGACCCAGCAGATAAGGAAACGAATCCAACTAATGAAAATTCTAACCGAAAACATGGGAGATATAAATGGATTACGCACTATTATAAAAAATATAAAAGCAGCATCCACTAAGATCAGGATCAATGTCTACCCATAGAAAACAACCTTAACCCTAGAGCAAGGAAATCCCAATCCTAGAAATCAGCTTCGATTGGATGTACGAGTAAAATTAGGCGATAAAGATTTTGAGGGTGGACTAGAACCCCAATGTAATCTAGATTGTGGCTATAGGATGGACAATTTTATGGCCAAGAAACAGATGCCCATAAATAAACATGCGAGTACGCCACCCTTTGATTAACAGGATTTGCCATAGTATAGTTGGGCTAGTTAGAGCGCTCTAAGTTTAAGTTAGGACTACCACCTATTAGGACATGGGTAGAATTTAAGACGTAGTTGTATAACAGGTACGTACCCCAAACTACTTACCAACACTCTTTGCAGATTTAAAAACCTATGAAAACATATGTTATCTATGGATGAGTACACGAATGAGTACCTCAACCTCCAAACCCGACTCAACATTTGAGATGACAACAACATGACTATATCATGTTACCTCAATGAGAAATGATACAGGATCAAGAACTATCTACAATTGCATTATTATCAAGGCTTAGGATAGGTTTCGAGTAGAGCTCGTCCAGTAGAGTACTAGAGTCCTTACATAAGTGGGCTTTTGAGATGAGGTTTACTAATAGATCCACATCTAGCACAACCCATGCTCTCGCCCATAATCACATAGTTCGCCCTCATCCGATTGTTCCCACAACGCACTGATTCCTCTCGCTGCTCCACCATAGCAAGAAGATTATAAGGCCTAGACCTAATTCTGGCATATTTTGATGCTTCAAATGTATGG
This sequence comes from Dactylorhiza incarnata, assembly GCA_033032865.1. Taxonomy (NCBI): domain Eukaryota; kingdom Viridiplantae; phylum Streptophyta; class Magnoliopsida; order Asparagales; family Orchidaceae; genus Dactylorhiza; species Dactylorhiza incarnata. The sequence continues at coordinate 1,056,665 of JAWHQI010000304.1, forward strand.
AGCAAGTCAAAAATCCTCTGAGTGGTTACAATGCCGCATTGGGGCTATCATTGACTCTAAGGACAGATGAGAGTCAGAGTATGGAGCCTTCTAGACATACTCCAAGACCAACCCTGAGTCCTAATCTGATAGTGGGGTCAAGGTTGAAGGAGTACATGTTATTACTTCATTCTCTTTCTGTCGACACAATTTCATGATGGCTAGGGCACCCGATAAGGATGGCTGACTAAAAAGAAAAATATATTTCGTGCAACCGCGAGCATTTAGGAATAGTTATGTTCCATTCTGCAATAGAATGGAGAAATTTGTTCTTAGTATATGGTCGACAAACTAAAATTTAAGATGCAGCTTACAAGAAAATCCAACAGCTTGGGTCACCAGTAGCATGCCTATCAATATCACCCGCCAATTAACATAAATTTTAATATGTAGCATGCATCAAAACATTGTTTGGTGTCACGTTGTTGTTGAGGTTTGTGACATCCTATTAGGACGACACTGACAATATGACCAACTGTGATGCATGATAATACGAAGAACTCACATTCCTTCAAGTACAATGGGAGCAAGATTGTTCATCTATCCGAGAAGAACTAGTTATTAGAGTGCTGGATAGATCAATGTCAACGTCGAACACTAATTCACCCTAGCTCATTTCCCATAACTCCTTTCCTACAACCACCACACCAACTGACTGAACCACACTTCTAAAACAAAATGGAGGATATCAAGTAGTGTGCCTATTATCCGGGATAGAATCGACCCCCGTCCCGACTAAAATCACTTGCATAGCACAACTTCTCATGTTGAATTTACTAATATCACGCCTGATGAGCTGTCAAACCATTTTACAATTGCAAAGGATATTCGGCATTGCCTCGAACTCATTCCTGGAGTTAGTCTACCTTAACTATCCCATTATCATATTTTCCTTAGGGAACATAATGAGCTTCATCAACATATTTACTCTAGAAGAGTTGCATTAAGGAGATCAAGAGCATGCGTACAGTTCTCGCATTATTAATTCCAAAGAAAGATGAAATTTTGCACATGTGTGTCGATGAACAAGCGATAAATAAAATTATAATTAAGTATCAATTTGCCATCCGTTGATTGGACGACGTGCTCAATATGCTTAACAAATCTAGTATATTTCTAAAGTCAAACTTATTAGTGGTTACCATCAGATTCAGACGCAACCCAAGGATAAATGGAAAACTGCTTTAAGACGAAAGAGAAATTGTACAAGTGGCTGGAATGTCTTCTGACATTTTCAACACATGCACCACATTCATGAGACTAATAAATTGAGTTTCTAGATTAATCATGGAGTCTGCGTAGTGATGTATTTTGATGACATCTTGATTTACAGTATGAATATTGATTATCACATGATTCATCTAAGACAAATCTTAAGAAAAAAATCAATTATATATGAATTTAAAGTGTGCTTCTATTATCAACAACCTGACCTTCTTATGATACATCGTCTTGTCATTAAAGTAGATCAAGAAAAGGTCAAAGAGATCAACTCATAACAAAGCCCTAAAAATATTACCGAGGCCCGAAAACTTCATGGATTGATATTTTCTACGACATGTACACAATTCTACTCTTGCAAAGCACAGATTTTTCTTACAGTCAACTTTGTGAAAAAGTTGATCACTGCAGATTTTAAAAGCTTGTCAACCCTTAGTTTATCTTGTCTTTTATACTTTATGTTTGTAGCATGTATATATGTATTTATCTGCATCTATGTTGTCAAAGTCTTTACATAAAAGGAAGTTGTAAAAGTGTCCGTTTTAAAAATAAAACACGATATTTGTCCAAAAATCTATTATCTTTTATGTTAGAATTTTGTGTACATGATTTATGAGTATATGCTCTTATCCTTCATGTGAATAATATAATGTTCTGCCCATATTAAATAGGAGGAGATTATTGAAAAAATCTCTGATAATTTGATGGCATTACACTATGAGCAAAATGATAAGGCATAATGATGCCTTCAGAATTTTATCATTTAAATACCATGTATAGGAAAAAAGGATATGTCTGAGCAAATGTAATTTTCATATTTACTGAGTCTGCTCTTCGAGCCACAGCAGTCGAGTTGCTTCAGAATCATTGAGTAATAGAACAGAAGTTATAGAAGATCATCGAGTAGCTACAGTGAATCATCAACTAGTGATAATCGACTAATAGAAGGAAGATTGTCGAGCAGAGATCTCTGATTAAAGTAAAGAAGTAATGAAATCTACATTGCTTCTCTGACCGTTGAGTAGTCAGCCATCGACCAATCTACTTGATCGTCGAGCGACCGATACAAAGGACTAAATTGGATCTTTGATCGTCAAACATCTAACAACAGAATAAATCTTTGATCATCGTGCGATATTCAACGATTAAGTATCGTTTGAAATAAAAGAATTGTCATAGAAAGGTGGCTATGTTTGTATGGAAAAATAGATTTATTTTGGAACTTGTCATTCATTCCTAGGCTACCTTACTATAAGAAGTGACAAAGGATTCTCTCTCTCTTGCTGAAGTTTCTAAAGAAACAAAAAAATCCCTAATAAAACAATAAGGCCCTGTTCGTTACGTCGGAATTGGAGAGTTGAAATTGGAATTCAATTAAGAATTCCAATTCAAGCGTTCGTTTGGCTCAAATTCACAACGGAATCGGAATTCAATTTAATTTCCACGGGAATTCAATACTTAAGGAATAGGCGTCGCCCAAATCAGACCTATCGAGGTCTTCTTTCGCGATTCCATCCGCTCCCAGCATCCCTCCCAACGCCTTTTCTCCTTGCGCGATTACTCCCTCGATCGATCTCCAGCTCTACTCAGGCGGCAACAGATCATTCCCCTCCTTCCTCCACCCTCTTCTCAGGCGGCGACTGAGTACCAGTCTATTTTTGCCCAATTTTTGCCATTCGCACTACCTCTGCCGTTCGCTCTACCTCCGGCGTTCACTCTACCTCAGGTAATGGAGTTCTATTCTACCTCTTAGTAGAAGACAGCACATAGGCATCAAATCTCACATCTTCTATGCATCTAGGGCAACCATTTTTGGCGACCTAGTTGGACAAACGTGCATTTTTCCGGTTTGATTTAGGGATAGTTGGCTGGATCTTCACCTTCAGGTGATCTCTCCCTTTTTTCCTTACTCTGAGCTATATAGAGCATTTAAGATGTCTTTGGTTTCTTGCAAAGTCTGTATGAAACAAGTTGTGAGTGTGTGTTTAATCTCGTGCATAGAGTAATCTCGTAAAAAAATTGATTTGGCTGGATCTTCACCATTTTTGGCGACCCAGTTGTCAGATGGAGATTTGATTTGGTTGGATCTCCTTTTTGTTGGATTGTTGGCATGTTCCCTAGTGTAATGTGGTTGGTTTTGTTGTTTTTGATGGTGCACCAAGATTATCGCTTTGTGATGCGGAGCAGAGACGAGGACGAGCTTTGGGCCCATTCGGGGCTGATTTGGCTACTTTCCATATGTGGCGTGCCTCGATAGACGATCGTACTCCGCAGATGTGTTCGGATTCGCGTTGCAAATCGATTTGATATATTATTTCACTATTTTGCATTTTATTTTGATGTATTTAGGTGGCCCCACCTCCGGCCAATCATAGTCGTCGATGGTGGGATGCCCTAATTCTCCTTTTATTATAAATAGATGGTTTGTGGGCTGATTGAGGCATTGCAGAGTTTGGAGAATTGTATTCCCGGATTCCCGCGATCCCACCACGGTGCCAACTCCGTGGAACCCTAGGTGACGACTCCTAGGCTCTCATTCTTCTCCCCAAGGTACTACCCATCCATAGCCTTCTCTCCTCCACCGTAAACTCCCCATCCGCCACCATCTTTCTCCCCTACAGCCCGCTGGTTTTTCTGTCCAGAAGTCCATCTATTCTCCAATTCACTATTCATTTATGAAATTTACTATTCCCTTTATATAGTTTATTTTCCCTTCCCTGCCTGTCCACCGCCGGCCTCCAGGTCCTCCTGCCAGCAGGCCCTCCATCAGCCTCCCATCCTGCCTCCCATAAAGGGACCGTCCGCCTCCTATCCCTCCACCCGATCTCTCAAACCTCAACCCCGATCTCATCCCTCATCCCACAAAGATCGCTGCCAGCCTTCCCCTCTTAGTTCCCAACCACTACTACCCCTCTCCTCTACATGGAACCACCTCCAGCCCCTCCTTGTCCAAATCAGTCCAAATCTGGACAAATCCAGCCCGGATCCGCTCCCAAATCATTGGATCTATCCACCCCCGTCCGGATCTCTACCCACGTGGTAGGATCCATCCATTTCCGGTTCGTTTTCACCTTCCACCGCCAAGGACAGCCACCTACGTTGCTTTCCTGCCTTCGGTTCCACCTCGGATCGTCATCCACGCACCTCCGGCTCCGGATTCTTCAGTGCCTTGGTCAGCCCACAACTTTGTGAGTCTTATTTGTATTAGGATATTTTATTCAGCATTTTATATTGGATTGGATTCTTGTACTTGTTTGAATATCTTGCATGGTAGTTGTTTGTTATATTATTATTGTGATTTGCATGGTTTATTCGCCGCGCGCTCGTGCTTTGGCCCTCCACGTGAGAGGAAAACCAAAACTTGTTTTGCCCTAATAAATTATTCTGCCTTGCATGTGAATTTATTTTGCGTGTGATGTTAATGTTTATTATCTAATTTGTGACTAATCCGTCGGGCTTTGCATAGCATGTAGGGTTAGATCACGGTTTATCCGCCGCCTATAGATTCGTCTTGCATCACTTTGATGGAAAGGTGGTGGGACAATTCTGTTTGTGTGTTCTACGTGATTAATTTTTAATGCATATATGTTTATATGTAGATAGATGAAATAAAGAAGCGTCGTAGACGTAGGAGAGCCGCAGTGGCATCAGCTCTTGCTGCAGTCACTGTTGTTTTGATGACACCCAGGATTGCAAGGGAACTTGTAGAGACCAATGCTAAGAGTATTTTAAGGACGACATTGTTTGCTCGATTACATAGTGAGATAGATGTCAATTATTTTAATCAACTGCGTATGAATAAAAGCTCCCTCGAAACTCTATGCAACATGTTAATTGGGAGAGGATTGCTAAGAGACACACAAAACGTTTCAGTTAGAGAGTCTGTTAGTACTTTTTTATATGTTTTATCTCACAATAAGAAATTTCAGGCTGTCGGTGGAATGTTTTTACGTTCAATTGATACAGTTAGCAGACATTTCGACATTGTGTTAGAGGCAATTCTAAAGTTATCCCCTGACTTTATCAAGCTCCCTGATGCATCAACAACACAAAGATGACGTAATTTTCCGATGAGAAATTTAATTCTTTCTTACATTTATATATTTGTCAACTACTTAGAAAATTTTAATATGTAATGTATTTTTGTATAGGACTGCATTGGCGCCATAGATGACACTCATATTGAAACTAACTGTTCCAATTAAAGATCAAGGTAGATATCGGAATAGGAAACAAATAATTACAACAAACGTCATGGGTATTTGTGATTCAAATATGAAATTTGTGTATGTATTGCCTGGATGGGAGGGTTCATCTTCGAACTCTAGAGTGTTGTGTAATGCACTCGAAAGAGCGGATCGTTTTGAGGTTCCTGTAGGAAAATACTACCTTGTTGATGCGGGATACACTAACGGTCCAGGATATCTTGCTCCATATAGGTCAACCAGATATCACCTAAAAGAGTGGGCCACACAGGAAAACAATCCGACGAACTACAAAGAGTTGTTTAATCTTCGACACTCAAAGGAGAGAAATGTTATTGAGAGAACATTTGGCCTCCTTACAAAAAGGTGGGCAATTTTACAAGGACCGTCCTTCTATGATATCAAAGTACAGGTATATGTTGTCAATTGTAAATTATTTTTAATTTGACACAGGTTCAAATTATAAATGCATGTTGTATAATGCATAATTTTCTAATAGAGAGGAGATTAGAGAATCATGCAAGGTTGCTTGCTGAAGTAGATGCGGAGATATTAGAATTATGTGCAAGTTCTAATAGTTTTGAGTATGCAGATGCAGTGGGTGCGGTTCAAGCAACGCACGAGTGGACCACTTTTAGAGATAATATGACTATAAATATGTTCAACGAGTACCGTGCTCGTCGTGGATTATAAGATGTTCTCTTGTTTCTAAGATGTGCAATCCTCATTTTGTTGTTTTTTGAATCATATTGTGCTACTTCAAATATATTATGTTGTTTTAAACTGTTTTTAGTAACATAAAAGTAGTGTAATTCTATTGCTAGTTGTACTTTGTTCACTTTACTATATTCTATGCTTGACTATAGTGCAAACAGTAAATGGATAAAGGCAAAGGAAAAGGTGTCAAAGCCAGTGAACGGTCATATGTTCCCTGGACATCACAGATGGACTGTGCTTTATCGACTGCTCTCCTCGAGCAGCAGAGTTTGGGGAACAAGGCTGCCAGTGGATGGAAAAGTGTCGTCTACACAGCGGCAATTCAAACATTAAAGGAGGATTGCAATGTCGAAATTAGTAAGGAAATAATGACGCGAATAAAAACCTGGAATAAATACTATCAAGAGATATCGGCAATGCTAAATACTAGTGGATTTGGTTGGGATCGGGAGCGCAATGTAGTGAAGGTAGACAGTGAAGATGTTTGGGCAATTATGTTCAGGTAATATTTTATTTTATCAATTCATTACATTTTTTGAATATTTAAAAGTTTATGAGTCTAATATATACTCAACTTACAAGCACACCCGGCAGTAAAGCATTATCGCAACAAAGTGATCATAAAATGGGGCGACTTAGCTATGATATGTGGGATTGATAGAGCTACTAGAACAAGTGCTGCAACAGCATCTGAGGCAATGAACGAGATCCACATTGATGATTCGATGGACGACAATGCGGTCGAGAGGGTCGAGCCACAGATCAAGAAGAGGAAGAAAATATTTGCGGTAGATAATATTGTGGATGTTGTTTCTGCAATAGCGAGGAACATGGAACAGGAGAGCAGTGTGACTTCTCAGCCGACACCACCGATCTCAAGGGCAGACAGGATATACGCGACCATTGCAGCTATTACAGATCTGACAGAGCCTGAGGTCATACAGGTTATCGATGTGTTGAGTGCTAACGAGACGAAGAGCGAAATGTTCATGGCTTTGCCTGTGCCAATAAGGAAGACATGGCTCTGCTTACATTTACGGGGTTGATTTTATATGTGCTTATGTTTAGTATGTTGAAGCGTCTAGTTTTGTCGTACATGTTGAAACCGGCAACCGATCTCCTGAGATAGGACCCACTGGGGGTTGTAGCCGACGTTTACTTCTCCCTCCCTAAACTATCTGACTGGTGGATGAGAAAAATGGAACAGACCCAAGGCTGCAGCGAGGAGGTCCCGCCACACACCCGGAAGATCTTAGAGAGCTTCCCCTCCCAAACCAAAGCTCAGTCGGGCACCTTGGAGGGCACTAGCAGCCAACCAAGACTAGCCTAGAGGAGAGGACTCTCAAAAAATCCGGATCTCCTCCAAGGTGCCCTTAAGGGTGTATTTATAGGTTTTTCCAGGCTGGTCTGCAAATAGCATGAATCCGCCTTTTAATTTTACTAACCGCACCCCAGATTGGTCTGCTAATAGCCCAACTCCGCTGTTCTGAAGGGCTATTTGCAGCCCATAAGGGGCAACATGGTCATTTCCTCCTTAAAGCCCTTGGGGGCGAGTGGTCCATGAGGGCACCACTCGCCGAGCTCTCGCGTGACTGGGCGAATGCTTACGCCTAAGGGCGAGTGGTCCGGAAGGGTACCACTCGCCGATTTCCTCTTCTCGCCCTATGGTTCACCACCTGCTCACCTGGGGGTCCTTCCACCTGCCTCAGCCTGGATGAATGGTCTGGCTGACCCAGATCTCGCCGGTGGGCTTGAGGGGCCAACTCAGCGAATACGGGTTGTACAGTAGACTTATGTTTTTATTTTATGAACATAATTTACGACAAAGACTTTATTTATGTTGTGGCTTTATGTGTTTTTAATGTGAACTTCTATTTTAATCATGAAATTTGAATTCTGTTTATATTTAATGCTATAAATTTAAAATTTCAATTCCATCAATTGATTTCTGACATACAGCCGAACAGCGGAATTACCAATTCCAATTCTGATGACAGAATTCCTGTTGTTATCCGAACAGCAGAATTGAAATTGACTTCAATTCCAATTCCTGCGGGAATGAGAATTAGGTCAATTCCAATTCCTGCATCTCAATTCCTGCCAAACGAACCTAATAGAAATGGTTAATAAGTACACATAGAGAGATATAGAGCATATACAGAAAACTTTCAACGTTCTCCTAAAAACAAAGAGTTCAAAACAAGAAAGTAGCAGAACTGCTCTAAAGAGGAATAAAAGATCATTTTTTATCTTTAACCAGAATCCACACTGTAATAACTTTCACAGAGTTTCAAGCATCATCAGAAACATTTTCATTGTGGAAAAACATAGTCAACCAATATTTATTTCGAACTTTCTAAGAGTCTTCTTGGAAAAGATTCAGCTTAATAAAAGTGTTCGATCTGGGAATTTTGTAGAATTAGGGCTTCACAACTATTATTACACATACATACAATATATATACCTTTACAATTCTCTAAATGCACACCACACCTCTAATACACGCCAACACTCCTCCTCAAGGTGGGTGAAAGATATTTACTAAACTCATCTTGTCAGAATTTCTAATCATATCCTTCGATCAAAGACCTTTGGTCAAACAATCTGCAGTCTGATAATTGCTCACAATGTAACTAAGTTCTAGTAGCCCACTGTTCAGCTTCTCTATTATGAAGAACCTATCGATCTCGATATGTTTGGTCCTATCATGTTGAACTGGATTGTTTGCAATACTGATAGCTGTCTGGCTGTCACATCACAGCTTCATCTTATCTCCTCGATCCAATTTCAGCTTCATCAGCACTCCCTTTAGCCACAGAAGTTCAGCAACCCCCAATGTCATAGCTCTGTATTCTGTCATTGTTGTCGATCTAGCCACCACTGATTGTTTCTTGCTGCTCCAAGAGACCAAGTTGCCTCTTACGAATATGTAATAGCCTGAGGTGGATCTCCTGTCGTCTGTACAGCTTGCCCAATCAGAGTCACAGTAGCCCTCAATCTTCATGTACCCGTTCTTTTTGAATAACAACCCCTTTCCAGAGGCAGTCTACAAGTATCGAAGGGTCTGGTACACAATATCCATGTGACCCTTCCTAGGGTCATGCACATAGCGGCTCACCGCGCTCACGACAAAGAAAATGTCCGGACGCATGTGGCTCAAGTAAATCAACTTCCCGGCTAGTTTCTGGTACACCAAGATACCTGTCTCTGTGAGGAGATCCAAGGCATACCTCCTTTGGGACAGAACAATTCCTTTTGCACCATAGGCAATCTCAATCCCAAGGAAATATCTTAGCAAACCCAAATCTTTTACCTCAAACTCCTTACCCAACGCCTTCTTTAGGTGAATGATCTCCTCCTCATCATTCCCTATGATGATCATGTCATCCACATACACCGCAAACATAGTGATGTGGTGGCCTTCATTTTCCCTGAAGAACACCGTGTGATCAACATTGATCTGCTGGTATCCCATCCCAATCATGGTCTTCCTGAATCGGGCAAACCACGCACGGGGTGACTGCTTCAAGCCATAGAGAGAATTTTTAAGTCTACAGACTGTCTTCGGTCTCAGCTGTGCCAAACTCCAATGGTATCTCCATGTACACCCTCTCCGCTAAATCTTCATGAAGAAACACATTCTTCACATCTACTTGATGCAACCTCTTAAAGTGTACAGTTGCTCCCCTGAGAATTCTCTAGAGAGGGTGAATAGAGATTTAAAAATTTTTACTAAGAAGTGCACAGAAAAATAATCTTAATTCCTAAGCATCCAAAATTCCTACCAGAATTAAATCAATCACAGAATACTAAAAGTAGACAAGAGACAATCACAGAAAATTCACAACACAGAAGACACAAGAGCTATAATGGTTCCCCAAAATCTGGGTAGTTCACTCTTATACCATCTTGGTAGGAATACACTATCACAATGTCTGAGTCTTTTGATAAGGAGACTCTTAGAACCACCAAGTCTTTTGATAAGGAGACTCTTAAAACCACTGAGTCTTTTGATAAGGAGACTCTTGAAACCAGGGACTAAGTCTTTTGGTAAGGAGACTCTTAGAACCAAACCAGATCTTTTGATAAGGAGATCTTGAACCAAACTAGCTATTTTAATAAGGAGGTCTTGAACCAAAACTGAATCCTTTGAAGAGGGATTCTTAAAACTCTTTACTCAATTTATAGAAATGAGAATTAGAGTAAGAAGAAGAAGAAGAAAATGAAGTGTAATCTTCTGATTTGAATCATCTTTCAGCAGTCACTGAGGATTCTAGGCACTAAGTATTTTGGATCCTTTGTAAGATGATGAATCCTTGCTTAGAAGAAGATGCAAGGATTATAAGCATTGATCCAGCCTTTTCAAATTGATCTCTGCATCTTTATTAGCTCCTTTCAGAGAGGGAGGAAGAAGCTTTCTGCAGCTTAAGGAAGAGGAACTGTTGTACAAAAATCTGTCTGGTAGAATGAGGGAGAGAAAAAGAGAGACAGAGAAAAACTTAATCCCTTTTTCGAATCCTTTATGTATATAATCTTCTGGCGAATTACTTTCAATTCTGATCGACTCTTCAATTGGAAAGTATAGAATAAGAATTGTAGCTTTCCATCTATGTCTTTTGACAGTCAGTCAATATCTTTTTATAGAACTTCCAATTTCATCACCTCTTGATCTTTAATACCTTTATTTCTCTTTATATCCTGGTGCGACCTGTTAGGATTCAAATATCTTCCATATATACATTATGAATAATCTTCAGAATCCATTCCAAGAAGTTTCCAATTCTTTGACTGTATTCGACGTTGCGTCGAATTCCTTCTGACTTCATATCGACGTGCCTTTGAATTCTATTAGAAACTACGTCGATATCTGTTTCACAGATTTGAAATGAATTTTGCTATCGAGGTGGCGTCGATTCCTTATCGACGCAACCGTGGACTTCAACTTTTGGCTTCTGCGTCGAATACAAATCGATGTTGCGTCGACTTCATCTTGAAAGAATATATGCATTGACTTCTGTCTTCTCGTCGATATCTGATGAGTCTGGTTTATACAGTGATTTCCGGCCTCATCTGGGTTTGTTTTAGTGTCATTGCACTTCAATTGCTGTTCATATATGCTTATATTGATATCACGGCGAATCTGCGTCTTTTGTGCAATCCTTCCCCCTTTGTGGCATGTTTTTCTTATATATTACTGTATGCCTGTGTTATGGATCCGGTGGTGTGCACGGATCAGGGTCATATGTATTTTTCCTGCAGGTCCTGGGATCGCGTGAACGTTCGGGATGGTGCGGGGCAATTTTTGGCTTAAAAAGCCTCTGATCGTGCGCATTCCTTCGCGCACGATCAGGCGCACGACCAGTGGTCGTGCGTTAATTCCCTTCCCAGACAGAGCGACTGCGCATGATCAGAGGATTCCTTCGCGCACGACCACTGGTCGTGCGCCCCTGACCGTGCGTTATTTTCCATCTTTTTCTTTGCTACAGGTTGACTGCGCACGATCACAGGCATTCCTTCGCGCACGACCATTGGTCGTGCGCCACTGACCGTGCGCAGTGTTTATTCTGCTCCTTATTTAAACCGCTGCTCCGCGAAATTAGGGCATTCAGCACTGTTTTGGGGCGCGATTTCTCCGCGCCAGTCCGCCGTTTCACCTCTCCAAGTTCCTCCCATTCATTCCCCCCTTTGGGAAGGCTTCATCCATTGATCCTAAGGTCCATCTAGGATCCCGGAAGCATTCTCCGCCATCTACAGCCAGCATTCCATGAGGAGGACATCTCCATTGGGCGAAGCAGAAGTGACCCAGCTCTGAGAAGAAGACGGGCAACGGTTGGAGGTAGTGACAGCCTCTAAGCCCCGGAAGCAACCAAGGACTGAGCTCGGAGGAGGCGTGACGACCCCCCATTCCGACCAAGATCCACGGCGAGGCTTCTCATCTCGTGGTTCCTTCTACCCCTTCTCCTTTTTTGATATGTACTCTTCATTATTGTAATGAACTAAGTGAACCTCTATTTGTCTATGAATGGGATTTTGTTTATGATCTTGTTCTTTACTTGATGTTGTGTTGTGATGCGCTCCGCCCCCGCTCCACTTACACACACACGTTCTAGCACTCGCTCTAGCAAAAGGTGGAAGCGATAGCGAAGAGGTGCCTTCGACCCTCAACTCTCGCATTTGCACTCACCTCATCCATTTGCTCACCGGCCATCCGCTAAGCGAAGCACGGCATCGCGGCCTGCACTAAATCCATCCACCAAGCGACGCGGTGATTGCGACCAGCATAGTTTGTTTAGTTTTCTCATTCCTGTTCTATAAAACCAATCAAAATCCCCATGTTTTTGTTTAACTTAGAACCCCTCATAATTAATCTCCTAACAAGCAAATCGTACTACCCAACTTGCGGTCCTTTGAGAACGATATTCGGGGAGCTACTCCCTACTTTTATTGCTTGACAACGACCGGTGCACTGCCGTCGTACCGCATTTCGTGCCCGCTAATTAGCGGTGTGGAAATAGCGCGTCAATATCTAGTTGACGTTGCGTTGACTACTGAAGCGTCGACTTGACTTCTGAAGACGCGTTGATATCCAGTCGGAGTAACGTCGACTTTCAGTTGACGTTGCGTCGACTTCTAGTCGACGCATAATTACTCTGGATAATTTTCTTCATAATTTCAGTTTGCCTTTCTCATGACTTTGACTCAACTGACTTTCTAAGACTTCTATGACCAAAGTACCATTATTATACAACATGGGTAATAAACCTATGGAGTAAAATCACTTATAGTTAATTTGTTAAGTTAAATCAAAAGGAGTTTTTCCCAACAACCTTCATCAACCATTCGTTGTCAAGCTGATCAGAGTTCGGACAGTACCATCTTAGCCACAGGTGCAAATGTCTCGTCGTAATCGATGTCATAGGTCTGGCTATACCCCTTTGCGACCAACCGAGCCTTATAACGCTCGACACAGCATACCCCCATAAGCTCTGAGGGACCTTCATGTGGAGCATCATATTCCTTGCCACCTCCATCAAATGCCTGTTTTTTCTCTCTGTCACGCCATTCTGTGCAGGTGTGTATGCACATGTAGTCTGAGGCAGTATCCCATGGACTGATAGGTACTCTGTCAATGCCCTATTAATGTACTCTGTTTCATTATCCGACCTTAATACATTTATCATTGTGTCGTACTGTGTTTGGACATGCTTATGGAAATCCCGAAAACATGTAAAAACCGCACTCTTACTTTTCATCAGATATAACCAAGTGACACGCGAGGCGCAATCAATAAATATCACAAAGTATTAATAGTCATTCAAAAAACTTACGACACAAGACCCCCAAACGTCAGAATGCACAACATCAAAAAAGGAAGAGCTCATCCGTCCCGTGCTAGCATAAGAGCTCCTAGTAAGCTTGCCTAAGTCGCATGCATCACATACAAGTTGATGTTGATTTGTTTTTTGAAGCAATAAAGGAAATAGTCTGGCTAAAGTGTCAAAAGAAGAATGCCCCTGGTGATGTAGTAGAAGCATATCCTCTGCACTCATCTTCATTTCTCCTACTTCTGTCTCCCCTGCCATAGATATAAGAGCTACATCCATTCCTTCCCAATCCAAATACCATAGCTCATCATGTCAGGTCCCAGTCCCAAGTATCCGCCTCGTCCCTTTCTCCTGGAAAGTCACCTTGGGAATATCAAAATAAATGACACATTTTAGCTGAAGGATTATGGAACTAATGGATAGAAGGCTAACTGGAAAAGAAGGAGCATGCAATACATTGGATAGTTTTACCGAACATGTAAAATTGATTGTGCCTTTACCAACCACTGATTGGAAAGCCCCATTCGTCGTTTGGATGTTATCAACAGTAGCTAGGCGAATGTAGGAGGAGAACTCACCCGCATCTTATGTCACGTGACGCGAAGCACCGAAGTCAGCGATCCAATCCGATGTCCTGAAAGGGTGGGCATACATAGTTGAAGTTGATGCCCCCCGGTTCCACTCTTGCTTCCTTCACCAGCTTATTTCCTCTTGAGGTCTTCCATCATGCTCATCATACTTAGTAGAGTCTGCTCCTCCTCGGTGTAAATAACACCAGCCTTCTCATCACATCCATTAATGCCTAGATTGGCACGATAACCACCTTTGCCACCACGACCCTAGCCACGTCCACGACCACCACCACCCAAATCCCCATCCTTGGGTGGTCTGGGGCAAGCATATAACAGATGGCTTATCTCCCCGCAGTTGTAGCACTGTCGTGTTTCCTCTCGTGGTCTTGGAATACCCGAGCCAGTAGCCGCTATTGCTGACTTTACGGCAGTGGAATCTCCCGTCCTTGCCTGGAGTTTTAACCGGGTCTCCTCCTGAATCATGGCTGAGATGGCCTCTGACAGAGTAGGAATCTTCCTACCCGATGATCGAACCGTTCATTTAACCCCTTCAGGAACTTCATGGTCCTCTCCTCTACGATAATCTTGGAAGCCCTACATTGGGGGTCACTGCAACGCATCCCACCAGAAGCATGGTCGTAGTCCACCCATAGTTGTTCTAACTATGATGCGTACTCCTGCACAGTCTTCTCACCTTGAACTGTGTCATCAATTTCTCCCTTCACCTCGAAGACCATGAGAGTGTTCCACACTCCATCATTTGTACTTCGCAGCTTGTCCCAAACTTCCATGACTATCTCCAGGCCATCAACCGTGGAAGCAATCGATGGGACAACCGAGCTGAGAAGCCACATGAACACCGTCATGTGGGTTGATTCCCACTCATCTCCTGCAGCTGGGTTCTCTGGCTTCTCAACTCCCCTATCATTGGCTATCAAGAAACCCCCAACCTTCTGCGCTGTAAGAGTCTTCCTCACGCGGCGTGACCAACCCAGATAGGTGGTTGGTCCTTCGAGCTTCAGGACAACCGATGGAAGGTCCAACTTCACCGGTCGGGGTGACAAACCCAACAACTTCAACAAGGTAGCCACCTCTGCCAAATCCAACTTCTTGAGGACGTCCTCCATCCTTTCGTCGTCGTTACTAACTAGTGCACACACCAATCAAGCAAAAAAGGCCCCTTCAGTTGTGTCGATGAGAAGAGGGACGGGAGGCAGCTTCTGTGTCGACCTTCTGTGTCGACGAGAAGGGGGGCTTCTTCAGCAATGTCGTCGACGAGAGCCTCCCCCAATGTCGTTGAGAGACTCCCCCAATGTCGTCGAGAGACCTGTGTTGCAGCTGTGTCGACGAGATTCTCCAGCAATGTCGTCGACGAGAGCCTCCCCCAATGTCGTCGAGAGACCTTCTGTGCTCCCCCAATGTTGCCGAGAGACCTTCTGTGCTGCAGCTGTGTCGACGATGTCGTCGACGAGACTCCAGTGACGAGAACCTTGAGAATAGCCGTGGCGAGATCGGGTCGTTGACGAGGATCCAGTGACAGGATCACAGAGCGACGAACTCCAGCGACGGGATCACCGAGGGATCGGAGCGACGACGGAAACTCCTGCGAGATCTTGTGAACACGGCGATGAGACCTCCGGCGATAGAAACTTGAGAGATCGTGCGATGCGGCGAGGTGCGGCGAGATCGCGAGGACGACTCCCTTCCGCTCTGATACCATGTAGAATTAGGGCTTCACAACTATTATTACACATACATACAATATATATACCTCTACAATTCTCTAAATGCACACCACACCTCTAATACACGCCAACAAATTTTAGTTAAAATCTTGATTGATTGGGCTATTTTCACAGTTGTTTATCCCAAAACTTCTGTAGAAGTTGATAGTCCAAGAGCAGGCTGCTATAAGTTATAACTGCATTGGAGAGGGTTTCTACATTTGTGGAAGAGTGTACTACCCAGCATGAAGAACCACTGTATATAATAATGTCACTTGCTCTATAGATTATTTGTATTTACTGCATCTTAAATCCAGTTTGATCTGAGGTTTAATTATTGTATTTGCTCCTGAGTATAAAGTGTACTCTATCAAACCCCCCCCCCCCCCCCCCCCCCCCCCCCACACCCCCCCCCCCCCCCCCCCCGCCTATCTGAAGTGCATATAAGGTTCCTACAGTGTGAAAGAGTGTACTACCCAGCATGAAAAACCACTATATATTTATGTGTCACTTGCTCTATAGATTACATTTTATTTACTGCATCTTAAATCCACTTTGATCTGATGTTTAATTATTATATTTGTTCCTGAGTATAAAGTGTACTCTATTAACACCCCCATCCCTCCCCTCTCTGAAGCGCATATAATAGATCTCACACCTTTCATCTTTTAAAATTTCTTTAATTTCAATTCTCTTTGAATTCCCATTTCAAGGAGTTTGCATGATGCACTAGTTCATTCAGAAATTAACCAAACTCCTACCACCTTATATTCTTCCAACCACCTTATATTCTTAACCAAACTCCTACCACCTTATATTCTTCCAACAGCCACATGAAGAGGACCGAGAGTTAGGTTTCAGAGGAGGGAACCGCTCGGTCTACGGAGGTGTCGACGCCACCTCCCGGTGCTGACGTCGGGAGCCCCTACCGCTGCCTCCACCCTCAAGTGCTGATGCCTGAGCCCCGACGCCACCGTTCCCACCGACGGATCCACCTCCAGGTCGCCGACAGTCTTCTCCCTCAGCCTTACGACCATTCACCGCCTCCTCCAGCCTGCCTTCATTGTCTGAGACTTTCCCCGCCCAGTAGCCCGGCGCCGACCGACCTCCCATCCCCCCTCCCTACCACCTATACCTCCAACCAGTTCCCTTCCCTGCTGCTGCAAGCTTCCAGCAGCTTTTGGCCGCATCCAGCAACTCGTTCCCTGATTTCCCTGTGCTGTCCAGCCCTCCTCTCCTCCGATTTCAGCATTCCTGCCCCTCCCCGCTCCAAAATCACACCATTCAGCATCTCCCCGTTGTTATCCTGATGTCTAGCCCCTTTCCATTGCCAAATCCACTCTCAAAAACACCTTCCTGAAGCCTCTACAACCCTCCTCCATTTCCACCGCAACCGCCTCCATATATCCACTCAAGCGCTTCCCCAACACCATACCTGCATTTTCCCCTCCTCCAACAGCCCTCCTAGTCCACCAAACAGACACCACCCCTCTCCGAAAACCCCACACATAACAATATCCTCACTCCCAGACAGTCACCGACACCATTGGAGCTTCCTCAACACCACCAACATCAAATACTTGGTGAGCTTTTACTTCTAGTACTCATTTATTCACATTGTTCGGATATCTCATATTGCTAGTAATACTTGAGTAGATTAATTTGATTGCTGCATATCTTTATTGGCGTGCAAAAGATTTATTCACTTCGCATTTTAATTTCAGTGCACTCTCAATTAACGTGTAATTGTTGTCTGCTTACTTTCATTGCAATATTTGTAATCAATTGTGACGCTTGCACGAGATTTTAAAATTAATTTGTTTAATTAATTGTGCATCGGAAAATACTTGCATGATTGAGTCATCGCATGTGCATCGCATTAGGGTTATCCTTCGTTAGTTCATTGGATCGTGTGCTTGTATTCGTTTGCATCTTCATTTTTGGGTTCGTCGTCGGTCAATTACATTCATCGCATACTCACGTGTGTTGCATTTAAGGTTAGGGCATCGTAAGTCCACATCCTATGGATTCATCTTGCGTCACCTTATTCCAATTATTTTGGGTTGATTTTATGATTGATCATTCTCCATTCTTTCTTAAAGAGTGTTGGGGGTGCTAAACTACTACTAAGTATTTCTTTGACCAATTTATATTTATATTACCTTTTGTCTACCACCTTACATTCCTTCCAACACAAAGTATAATGTGCCTTCTATGTGCATTTGTTTAAGCTTCATTTAGCATGTCCAAACAAATCTAAGCTTACTTCACAATATATTCAATAGACGCTTACTTCATCCATCCCTCATGTATAAATCATTCATCAGTCTACTCTTCCTAATTTCTCCATCATACAGGTAAACATTCTCTTTACTTTCATGATTACCTCAAGTTACTTGATTGTCAGTGACTTTATTTCGTTAATCTCATTAGATATTCATTACGTGTACAAATATAAAAACTTTTAGTTTTTAAACAAACCTTCCGCCATCTACCAGACTCTCTGCGGCTATCTCTAAGACTGAGTGAACTTTAAAACTTCCTGCTGGAGCAAGCCGCGCATATTCTAGTGTCTTAACCTATAAAACAAAAAAAGCCTGCCTTCAGAATAATTTTAAAAGGGAATGCAGTTCTTCATTATCAAAAAAAAGCCTGCCTTCAGAATAATTTTAAAAGGGAATGCAGTTCTTCATTATCAAAAATGTAAATTCTCACCATTATCCTCGTGAGGAGACGTCCTATAGTTGTCAAGCGGAAGCTACTTAGGGAGAAATGTTGTGTAACCAAGGGCAAATACCATGGTACAGGTGAATCAACCGCAAGATCCTTCTCCCAAATTACCTTCAATAAACAACAACTTGTTAAAATATCCACCAGTTGCAATATTTAGTCTTTTTTAATCATCTGTATTTTACCTCAAATCCAGCTTGCTTTAAGGCATCAAGGCATTGACGTGTTGATCTTATGTCAGGAAGCCCGGAACCAAGCTCAATTTCAGCTTTTATCTTTTTATGAGTCTCATTGTTGGGATTGTAATTATCAGTCAAGCACCATTCATAAGCAGCAAAGCACTGCCCTCGCTTTAATACCCTATAGATCTCTTTATAGCATCCAAGCTAGTTCAAGAAAAAAAAAAACAGAAAGCAAGTCTCCAGTTTAAAGGGTAGCAATCAATAATTTGAGAGTTTGTTCAAAATTTTCCGAAATTAGTTCAATATTCTACTCCATCTGTAAAATAATGGGGAAAAGATAATTTGTCCTAGGTTTGAAGGATGAAATGAATAGTAAAAGCTTTGTAATGGCATACAGCATCAGGGGCATGGCAGGTTGCTTCGATAGCATATATAGCATCAAATGAATTGTCAGGGAAAGGCATTTTCATAAAGTCAGCCTGCATAAGTTAAGAAAAATCACTCAGAAAGTCCCAAAAATCATGGCTAAATAATTAGCGAGCATGTAGAGGCTGATAAATATATTAGAGACATTGCAAAGATGGCAGGTATTTTCACCCTGATATATTAACAAAACAAACATAATAAGGTCACACAATCTCCAAAAAAATATTTGGATAGGCGGGTATTTTCACTATTGATATAAAAAGAAGAAACAATCAGGATTATTAAAATGTACCTTTACGAAATTGCAAGAATTGACCAATCCAGCTAAGCAATTTAGCTCCTGAAAAGAAAGGAGGAAAAAAAATAAAACTATCAAAAATTCTTGCAGACGAACTATCATTTTGAACATAAGCAAGAGGCTTGATGCAAAAACTTCATGGATGTGCTCATGTGTGTCCGTTAACAAAATGTTCTTACAGTTCCCCTGGTTATCTGATATTCATTGTTGTTCAATCCAGTAATGGACGCTAGGCTGCAATTATCCAACAAAGAGATTCTCACTTTCTTCTAATCAACAAGTAATATTCAAACAAAGATCACTTGTTCGAAGCAATTTTAAAAGGAAAATGAGGATGCAGTTTTATATGAAAAAAACTAATAGTTAGATATATTAAAAGGCAAGCAACCTTAGGCTCCTTGGGAGGTCACCACAACACAAGAAGTGACTAAGGTTTCTTTTTATTTTGGCAAAATACTTAAATTGGTCCATTAACTTTGGACCTAGTTTCAAATTGGTCCTTTAATTTTCCTTTACTTCAAATAAATCCCAAAACTTTTGGCATGGTTTCAAATAGGTCTTTTATTTTTCATTTACTTCAAATTGGTCCCTTAACTCTGAATCTAGTTTCAAATAGGTCCTTTAATTTTCATATGTTTCAAATTGGTCTCTTAACTTTATACTTTATTTTAAATAAATTCATAAATCATCGTTATTCAGATTACTAGGCAGTGATGAGGCATTGGTGTGGCATTATGTGCCGATAAAATATTTTTTTGTAATTATCTAATAAAAATAATTGAAGGGGAGCCTTGGCACACGGGTTGAGTTGTTGTCGTGTGACCTTGAGGTCACGGGTTCGAGTCCTGGAAGCAACCTCTTGCAAAAATGCAGGGTAAGGTTTGCCTACATTTCACCCTTGTGGTGGGACCCTTCCCCTGACCCTCACTACGCGGGGATGCTTCGTGCATCGGGCTGCCTCCTTTTTTTTTTAATTTTTTCTCAAAACACTATAAATTTATATCCATTTATTAGAAATAAATAATAACAAGAAATTAGGGATTAAAAAAACCAACACTCAATTGTAATATCAAAAAAATGAAAGAAATTCAAAATGTAACAATCTTTGTGACACTTATTTCCATCAAAATATATAAAATAGATGTTAATTATTATAAATAAGCGTTATCGAGAATGCTACATTTTGGATTTCTTTCATTATTTTTTATATTTCAATGACATGATGGCATTTATAATCCCTACAGAAAATTATAAATTCAAAATTTTAATAATTATTTTTATTAGATGATTACAAAAAATTATTTTATTGTCACATAAGCGATTCGTCAGCGGCATGACAATGTCTCGTCAGTGCCTAGTAATCTGAATAACAGTGGTTTAGGAATTTATTTGAAATAAAATATAAAGTTAAGGGACAAATTTGAAGAAAATGAAAATTAAAGGACCTATTTGAAACTAGGCACAAAGTTAAGGGGCTAATTTGAAGCAAATGAAAATTAAAGGACCTATTTGAAACCAGGCCAAAAGTTAAGGGACCTATTTGAAGCAAATGAAAATTAAATGACTGATTTGAAATTAGACCCAAAGTTAAGGAACCAATTTTGATATTTTGCCTTTTATTTTAATCGTGTGGCTATGCGGTGAATGACGAGGAACCTAAAGGTGTGTTCTCTACAACATTGTATCAAAGCAGTGAATCCATCGATCGGCATCCCTGTTTTTTGCTCGATCAGCTCTCTCGTCTTCGACAACCCAATCGACCTAAAGGTTCGTTCGTTGGAGTCGTTGTGTTTGTTGGATCAGCCCTCTTATCTTCGACGTCTCGATTGACTCCTCTGAATGCTCCCTCCATCGATCCAGATGCTTGGCTCTGCTAGTTTCTCTTGGCGCTCGATTCCTCCAAAGGTTCTATACCATTGACGACGACTATTGCTCATGAATCGGTCGATCTGGTTTTATTCCTAGTTGTTCCAGTGAGTCCATATTGATCGACCTCCGGTTCTTGTGGCCTTCGATCGTCGTTGCCTCATCTTCGTCCACTTCCAACGGTTGTTTTTAGCGTTGTTGCTCCCAGCGAGTGTTGTTGTTCAAATTTCTATCCAAGTGAGTTCGTTGTCTCTATTCCAGTATTCCGGGGTAGCAGCGCTTCCTGCGACCGCAAATTTTGAGGTATATCTTGGCCTCCTACAACTTTCTGAAGGGGGTACTTTCTATCCATTTGTGGGACAAATTGAAGAGTGTTCTCATCCCTAAAGGGGCAATTGACTCAAACTAAATATTATGGTGGAGGTAATTCGAATGCAGATTTATCTCAGGGCGTGACTCACATCAAATTGAACGACAACAACTACCCCCTATGAGCTCAATCTATGCAAATATTTATAGGGAGCCGTCGAAGACTAGGATTTATTACTAGATCCAAACCTACTCTCATCAAGATTAACCCTTCTTATGAGGAATGAGAAGGTGAGAATCTCACCGTGATCAATTTGTTTATCAACTCTATCGAACTTGAGATTGCAAGTCAATTCTTATTCTGGCAAACCGCTAAAGAAATATGAAATTAATTGAACGGAATTATTAAAAAAAAAGTACATGGTAAGGATCTACCGACTTCAAACAGAGCAGATACATATGATGAATATGAATCACTTTGAGAAGTATTATAGTAAACTGACTTATAAGTTGGCAGAAATTGACCAATACTCAGCTATTTAAACTATCGAGGACGACAAAACGAACTTATGCAACAAAGAGTCTTTGAAATGCTTTCTGGCCTTCCTTCAGAGCTTGAATTCCAAAGAGTTCAGATGTTGGGAAGGGGTTTTGTTTCTGATTTGGAGAATGATGCCCACTATATTCGGGGAAAATCTAGTTGTATAAACTCTCTGCGCACTGATGTGAATGTAGGGTATGATAAATCTGTCATTATAGCGAACAAAGAAATTGACACTATAAACGTGAAACAAGACAAAAGTAAGATGAAGTGCCCCCGCAGTGGGAAAAGGGCGTCGGACGGGGGCTGGAATCAGATTTCTGGCGGCGGGAGGGACTGGTTTTGGTGTTGTTGGAGGGTAGGGTTAAATAAAGAAGGGGAAACAAGGATCAGTTCTTTGATGGGTGGGGCAAAGGTTAGTGGAAACAGGAATTCTATGGAAGTGGCAGGTTTGGGGTTCACAAAAGGGGGAAGTTTCACGGGAATTTCTGGCAGGAAACTCACGGGAAAACAAGGCAAGGGGCTCACGGGTAAATGAGGCAGGGGTGGGATTGCTCTTCTTCTCCAAGTAAATTTCACGATAAAGATAAAAAAAAAGGTTTCTAAGTGGATTTCACGATAATGAAAAGGGACGTTGTTTGTTTTTTTTTACTGGAGACTAACAGTGGCGGACTTGGATGGCTTACGGGAGAGGCAAAGTGGGATTCACGATGCCTGAAATGGGGCTTCACGGTGGGATGAAAACAGGGGAAAATTAAGACGCGCGGGGGGGGGGGGGGGGGGGGGGGCTATGGATTGGGGATACAAGAGGGATGAAGGAAATACCTACGAGTCGTCACATAGGGCCTCACGGAGTGGCCATCGCGAAAGGATCGCCGGATTCCGGGAATTCTTCTTCTCCAAAATCTGCAATAGCCTCCACCAAGCAGCCCTTATGCCTCTTTTTTATAATAAAACGTAATTAGGGCACCCCGACATCAACGGGTATGATTGTCGGGGATGCGGAGGGCCCGATTACACTCAAAAAACTGAAACGAAACAATATAATATATGAAAATGTAGGTAAACGACGAGCCAGACGCATTCGTGGAGTCGGATCATCGATTCGGAGATGTTATATATGGCAGGTGGCCAATTGGTAGTGAACGGGCCCAAAACTCGTCCTCCTCCTCAGGTGTGCGTCTCCATTCCGTATCATCTCTTCTTCACGAGTTGTTCTGGAATTTCTTCCTCGAGTTGGTCTGCATTTCGATGCCACTTCTGCCACCTTTTATAATACAAAAAATACAACAACAACAACAGAACCCATATAGTCCCCAATCATTGGGGGTATGGGCGGGGGAAGACTAGAAACAGACCTAACCTTTGGCACTATGCACAAAGTGGCTTCTCTCAGAGGAGAAAGACCTAACCTAACCTTTGACAATAAATGCACAAAGTGGCTGCTCACAGAGTACCACTGAAATAGTGGCCCCCTATACGTCGCGTTTGTTGCGGAATCATGCCCTCAAATCAAAGCCAAAGACATCAGAGAGGGCAGACCCAAGAATCCATTTTGATTTATGTGCACATAACCATGCTTCTTTCATTCAACATCCAGAGCATTGATGAAGCACAAAGAATAATATAAAATATTCATCTCTTTTATGCATGCACAAGCATAATATTTTATATTATGCTTTCTTCTTCACGTGGCCTGCTCTGCATGGTAAGTAAAGATTTGTATTTTTTTGTTTCACGTGGGTGGGCTGCTGCTAAGCCAAGGATGGGTAAAGTTTTCTTTTATCTTATGATGTACTAGGTGGAGAAAACCAAACCAACTCAACAGAATTTTGGCAGTTCACTTTACATTTGCACGGATACATCTTTTTAGCTCTTTAGAGAAGAAAATAGGTATTGTTTGCTTTGTTGCAGACTTGATCTATGAGGCGTTAGTGAAGGGGCATTAGACATTAAAATGCATGATGACATGGTTCACAAACTTGGTGGGATATAATGTATTGGATATGCTAAATGATATTATATCAATGCGCAAATTAGACTCCATATGTCGCCAGATTTTCATCAAGTAGAGTTGTAAGGGTGACGAACAGATGCATCATTCTTATGAAAGAAGAGAACTATCATAGTTTTTACTGGTTTATAAGGGATATAATGCAAGATGATGTTCCTATAATCTTCAGCTACTAGAGAACTTCAATAGGATTTTTTTATTGAAATGCGATAGTTATTATCTCAAGAATGGCATGTTGTGGGCAATGATATGAAGATGATGTGGAAATTTGAGGGTTGTTCGAGATTGGAATCTAATTGTGGTGGCTGGAGAGATATGAATTACTTGAAAGTTGGAGCTTGCTTGGGTGCTCTGTGTTCACCATAAATCTTGATTCAAGGTGACCGATTGGTATATTCCAATTCATTTCCTAAAAGTGGTTCTAGGTGGTGTTCAAAGTAAGTTGTTGACAGGGGTGAGTTCATGATGCCGATGGATCCCAGTGGCTGTCGAAGCAAGCAGTTTGCTAACAATAGTTTTGATTATGTAGATGGACTCCAATGATTGTGGTGTCCCATGATTGAAGGAGCAATTTATGGAGCTGGGTGATCAGAGCGGGTGGTATATTTCCTTCTTCATATTCTCCATTGCAACACTCATTCATTTATTCTCTGTTAGAGATTCGTCACTTCTTGTTATGGGCACATTTCTTGAGGAATAGCTTCAACAAGTTATTCCCCGACAAGAATCTCGCATGATACTTCAAAACAAAGAAAAGCATCGTATGCAATATTAGAAACTTCATTGTAATATCAAAGGATATAACATCTTATAATAATTAAAAAATTAGGAACAAATTCAAAATTAGATAAGCAAAAAATGAGGAAGACAATATTGCCTGAATCGAGATATTTCCCTAAGAGGGCCACCAATTCCACATCCAACATCCAACACCTACGTCAGCAAGACAGAAAAGTTGCATCAGAGTATATAGTTAAAGAACATATGGCATGTGAATAAGAGGTGTATACCATACCATCATTCCTTTTTTGAGGCCTAGTTGAAGGGCAATAAAGTGCTCATAGCGTGTGATGCTTTCCTTTAATGATTCACCTTTCCATCTTCATATTGAAATAATTTTGTGCATTCATTTAGCTCCATGTACAAAAATACAACTTTTTTTACCTTTATGGATAAAATAGTTAACTAAATTTGTCCCTTGATGTATACGAGTCATTTCACGCATCCCCATAAAAGGGCTGCCCGGTGCACAAAGCATCCCCCACACAGCGAGGGTGCTTTCACGCATCCCCATGCCTCCTTAAAACGTTTCATCTAGGCATCAATCATACTAAAGCCCCCGCCAGGTCCCTCAACTAAATTTCTATCTTCCACATAAATCCTTGAAGACCAATCTCAAGTGAACCTAGATAAGATGTACGGGGGATCATCAAGACCTACAACCAACCCTATCAGCTACCCCATTTCGGTTCATGCCATTTAGAAGGACGAAAAGAGGAGAGAGGGAGAGGAGTTGAAGGGAAATGAGTGACCAAATATTAAATCAAATTTTTGGGTAGATTAGAAATAGAAAAAGAGATAGAGAAAGAGGGATTTACATAACGCATGCCAAAGGAGGAGCAATCAACACAGCATCCACTTTATGTTGGACCCCGATGGGAGAGTAAAAGAGAGGAAAGGGGATTTTGTGTGCTGATCAACCTAACAACAACCCTATCGTATCTATGAGGGGGTACCAAAGAGAAGGAAGGGAGGAGGCATCCATAAGCCATAACCCACCCAATCTTTGTTGTGGAATGATCAATGTTGAATGTTCCATGCAACTCACTGACTCCATATAACATACCTTAAATTTGTTCCATAAACATAAGAAAGTTGGCCTAACCTGGGAGCAAAGTGGAAAGATTGGCCCCAGCCAAATTCGTAAAAGGCAGTTACAAGGTCGTAGTATTTATTTACCTGAAACACAAAATTACATCAATAAATATTGCAATCATGCAATTTATGAAGTTTAAGAAAATATCATACAGACATAAATAAAGTAAATCACAAGTGAATTAAGACATTCATGAAATATAATGGTTAAATATTTAAGATTGAACTTAAGAGTAGCACTTGCGGTCAGTCATGAGTAATGACAGATAAGAATATTTTAGTGCACCGAACACTTTAAAGAGCAGCTCGGTGCACAAAGCATCCCCATGCAGCGAGGATCCGGGGAAGGGTCCCACCACAAGGGTGAAATGTAGGCAAACCTTACCCAATATTCTTGCAAGAGGCTGCTTCCAGGACTCGAACCCGTGACCTCAAGGTCACACACCCGTGACCTCAAGGTGACCTCAAGGTCACACGGAAACACTTTAACCGGTGCGCCAAGGCTCCCCATCAAAGTGTATTCACACACTTAAACAACAAACCAAATTCAAAAAGGGCATTACACCAAGTGGTGCCACTAACATTTGAAAGCCATTACCATAATAAATAGACATCAACGAAGGAAAGGTCACGAACCACTATTACCAGGAGCCAACAAGAATAAAGCCAAGATTTAAAGTTGATGTCGTTTCCATAAAAATAGTAGAATCATAGTTAAAGAAATGCAGCTCTGGAACGGTTGAACATAAGAACTTTTGGTATGAATAAAAACTGAATGACTCATCATACTGGGGAAAACACAATCAAAATCTTTAAAGTTACATACATATTACTCTGAAACAAGTGAATGTTAAAAAAATATCCCCTTTTAATTATAAATGAACATGGAAAGTACTAATAGGTAATAGCAGATGATTATAACTAATACTCGTGGCCGCGGGAAATTAAGCATAAGATTGATTATATGTGAATTTTACGTTACTACTCCAAGATCTCTTTGTGAAAGCCAAAAGTGTCTTTTTTTTTTATTTGAAAATGGAGCACATGATATTATTTTACCTCCTGGTAAGTTCGAGACTCAATATAAATACATTAACTTGCATTCACGAGTCCTAAAAGGTAACTTGGAAGCATGCTATGACTCTTTTCATGGGATATAGTCTGGTGTGGTGGTTGGTTGATGAGGTAGGATTTGAAATTGAGTCCACAATAAGCCAAAGCACTTACACTCAAAGCAAATTTAATTTAAATCACAATTAAAAACAGAAACAGCAAATTAAAAGTGAAATAAAAAAGTGATGGCGAACATCTATATGCTTAAATATGTCAGAACACTTGAGCTTGTAAAATACCCAACATGACGAAAAGACGTAGATACTCTTAACGACGCATAACATTGGCTCATAATAACAATACATAATAAACTGACTTATAATTAAGTGGCGTGAACCCATAACACTTGTTATCTCTGATAGGACTTCCCCGAGCTCATCCACAACAATACTCCTCTCCTCAATAATAAGCTTGTCCTCGAGCTCAAATGAGGGATAGGTAGTTTTGAAGTCTTCTAATGATTCTTAAATTGCTTCATCCTTTGAAAGGCTATCCCAATGAATGAGTATTTCAGTCTCACCGTCGAATAGTCGTAAACAAAGAGCTTGCTTTGGAGTAGGAACTACCGGTTGTCGACAATTTGGGATAATGGTGGATGTTGAGTTGGTGCGAATCAATAAACCTTTCGATGGCTGAAATATGAAAAACAATGAAAATTTCTGCGTCCATCGGCAATTTCAACTTATAGGCGTAGGTGTGCCAATTTTCAAAACAACTTAAAAAGGTCCATAGAATTTTGGCAAAATTTTGAGATTGGGTCGTATTGTCACACACTTCTGTCAATATGGCCGTATGTTGAGCCATACTAGTCTCGAGGTATGAACAAGATGTCTATATGACGTGAATCATATTGCGGTCTTATGTTTTGTTGCAAGTGCGCTTGCGCCCAAGTGGACTTTAAAATTTGACCACAACATTGAATTGTTTGATCAACTTCATCGACGGAAGAGGATTCAACGCATAAGATAACAAATCCGGTGGATCTCTTCCATAGACCACTTGAAATGTTGCTTGAAGGGTTGAATGATAGGAGGTATTATACTAAAATTCCACCCAAAGTACCCATTTGGCCCAATCCTTTGGATTTTCTCCAACTAAACGTCACAAATACATTTTGATTGTTTGGTTGACCACCACGGTCAACCCGTCGGAATGCGGGTGGTATGCCTAAGAAGATGGAGCATTGCTACATAAACTTGAACAGTTCTTGCCAAAACCTACTAGTAAATCTGACCACGTCCAAAAATCAATTATGGGCGCCCATGTAAAAGAACAATCTCTACAAAGAAGATGAACCAATGTTATTGTGGTATTATAAGTATGTGAAAGAGGAGCGTAATGGGTTGCCTTCTGATGCAACTTGTGTCGCATCATTTGATTTGTTTGCACCATTATATTTTATTGCATTTTGTGGTGTATGTTTCCGCACACATTCGTTTTTTTAGCTTAAGTATTTTTATCGCGCATCTCACTCGCGCGTGTTTGTCCGACTTATTGAAGTAATCGCCTAATAAGATCCTGAATGGAATGATTCGTCAAATTAGGTAACGTAGTAATTACGGTAAGCTTTATTAAAAATAGTATGAAGGATTTTAATTAATCCTACAATAAAACACTTCTAAGTAAATATTTTTATTTTTAGAATTAACCCTAATTCATGTTGAGGGTTGGGATGCAAATTTGGCCCGGGCCTGGTTGGTCTGCCTGGGTCTGAGCCCGGTTAAAATTGATTTCCCCTTAGAGAGTGGAAGTCCTTCAGAGAAATCTACCGACATGTTGGCCAATACTTGGATTGGAATTGTTATAAATGCTCAATTTTTTTTTGTTGGAAAATTACGTGTACCTGCATAAATTCACGCACTTTTTGCCATTTCCCCTTCCAAAATAAATCCGCTTGAACGTGTAAGGTTTTATGAACTCCCTCATGTGCCTGATTATGAATAGTATGCCTGATCATAGGAATGAATGGTAAGATGGGAGGAGAAAAACCTTTGGCTTGAGAAAATTATTCCCTGCAAGATGGTCCAAATTCCAAAAGCTTACACCGCCTTGAATTCGGTCCACCGCTTTTCTTAGAATGGCCGAATGAGCTATTTCTTTCCGAATGGCATCAAACAAGACAACTTGCAGACCTGAAATGGCAAAATCCAGACCAATCTTCTCGTCTCACCGTGATAGCGCATCTTCCACTTTATTTGATGAACCTCTTTTATATCCCACCAGAAAATCTACACCCAACAACTTATTAATCCAATGAGGGCACATCCTCAACTTTTTTTCTCCGGCAGATATTTTAGGTTAGAGTGGTCCATCTTACAAGGAAATGCCGCCCGTAAAGATACATGTGCCAATGTTGTATAGCCTTTGCAAGACCAAACGACTATCGTTCTCGAAATGATGCTATGTTAATTTCCCAATGAAGAAGGCGATTGGGTGATTTTCTTGATGTAGAACCGCTCTAATTCTCCTCCGGATGCATCACATTCCACATAAAATTAAAATTCCGAAAATAAAGTTTCGTGTAGCATGGAACGATCATATGGGTTTGAGGAGGCCTCCTGGTTGGATCCATCCGTGGTCATGAGCCCGTTGAACACCATTGCTATTCCACGCTTGGTCTCTAAATCCGCCTTTGATGTTCCTCGAAGGAGAGAAGTAATCACCGCTTAAATCTGAGCATTCGTCATGAACTTCTTCATCATCTCTGTCACTTTGCAAACTTAGGCTGCATAGAGGTGGCCGATGATGGAATGATGGGGGAAGTTCCGGGGAAGTGATGGATTCCATTTGCGGGAGTAAGAGATCGACTACCTGCAATCGTTCAGAGGATGTGCGAGCAAGGATGACTTGTCGTTGAGGTCCTCTAGGGTTTATTCGTCGAGGATTTCGAGGGTTTGAGTGCTGATTGGTGATTGGTGTGTTATTTTAATGTTTTGTTATGTTAATGGCCGGGGCATAATGGTCTTTTGGTATTTTGGCTGTTTAGGGTTTGTTTTTAAGTGTCAGTCTGGCTTTGAACCGGTTATGTAAAATTGTGTGTTGTATGTGTGCTTGCGGCTGCGACGGGAATCATCCCTTGCACCTCTTGCCGATCCCTTCAGGGTTCCCCTTGTGATTGTGTATCTCTTTGATTCTGTTTGGTGTGAAGGTTGTTGAATCTTGGTAGCTTCCTGTGCATTTTCTGGTTATTATTTTGCTGTAGTGAACTCTGAGGTGGAGTCTACCAGCAGAGGAAATATCATCACCGGAAGGAGGGGTTGTCGCGGGACGTTAGCAGCGGGTTGCGGTTAAGGAGCTGCAGCAGCGGTTTGTCGCAGTGCGTAGCAGCGGGTTGCGGGTAAGGAGTCGCAACAGGGTATTAGAGCTTCTTCGGCGTCCAGGGTATGCCGGTGGCGGACGCCACACGGTCCAAAGAAATGTAGAACGAAATCGAGGGACTCAAACACAGCCATGAAGAACTCGCAAGATCGGTACAGGCCATGACCGAGGAGATGCGTTCTATGTTTGCTAGTCAGCATTTCCGGCCGGCGGAAGAGAATCGTGACGGAGCAAGTCTGGAAGCCCGCACATCGGGGATCAACAAGGAAGGCCAGTCCGGGGATAGTCGGGCGCAGCGATCGGACTCACCACCATCGCATATTGCTACTCGGTACTCCAGGTTGGAATTCCCGCGTTTCTACGGCGACGATTTGATGCCATGGATCTATCGCTGCGATCAGTTTTTTGAAATCGACGGCACGTCCGACAATATGAAGGTGAAGGTCGCTGTCGTGCACTTAGAGGGAAAAGCCCTCTATTGGCATCAAGCTTATATGAAGGCACGCCTTACCTTGCAATGGCCCAACTGGGAAGAGTATACCCAAACATTACAGGGTAGGTTTGGATCGGTTTTGGCCAATGACCCCATGAGCGAATTAAAAAATCTGCGCCAACTGGGAACGGTGGAAAGTTACCTCGATGCCTTTGATCTCCTCCTCCATCGAGTGTCGATTTCTGATGACCACGCCATCAGTCTGTCTCGCCGGGCTGCGTGACGATATCCAATGCGGGGTCCGAATGTTCCGACCGAAATCCTTGCAAGAGGCGTTCTCGTTGGCTCGTTTGCAGGAGCACCAGCTCACCTACACCAACAAACGAACCGCTGCGGTCACGGAAGACCGTCGAGTCCGAGTGGAGCGGACTGGTTTTACCACCCGCCCAACATTCCAATCAACCGGGAATTCTCAGCACAACAACACACGCACTAGCCCAATGGGGGGGCACAAATTTACTTCGGCAGAGATGGACGAGAAGAGGCGGAAAGGGTTATGCTTTTGGTGTGACCGGTCATACACCGCCGGTCATAAGTGTACCCACCGGCGACAAGCTTATTCGTTGGAGGTGGCTGTCGAGGCAGTGGGGGATGTGGATTCGGAAGATGAAGAGGGCGAGCAATTGGAGTTGGAAGACGAGGGGGATGAGCAACAAACAACCCAAGTGTCAACGCACGCACTAACGGGGATAACACACTATCAAACCATGCGGGTGACGGCGTCGTACCAAGGCCAACCTATCGATGTGTTGATCGATTCGGGCAGCACACATAATTTTCTGGAAGAGGGGGCTGCTAACCGATTACAGTGTCCGCTAACGCCGATACCAGCTTTTGCGGTGGCGGTGGCTAATGGGAAGACAATCACGAGTTCCTACAAGGTGGTGGACTTCCAATGGAAGATGCAGGGTGCGGTTTTCACCTCGGAGATGTTAGTCCTACCCTTGGGCGGATGTGATGTGGTATTGGGCGTCCAATGGCTGATTACGCTCGGCCCGGTAAACTGGGATTTTGGTAATTTGCGAATGGAGTTCTCGAACCAAGGACGGAGGATAGCTTTGAGGGGATCCAAACCGGGTAATGGGCCTTGGAACAAGGAGAAGCGCCTCCACAAATTATGGGCAAAAGAGGGACAACTTAATATGATGGCATTGTGTAGTGTGCAGGCAAGTTCCCCGGAAACTGTAACAGGAGAGGTAGGAGGGTTTCGGTCATGGCAATTGGAAGGGGAGCTGTCATCTCAAACTGAGCAGCAGGAACTGCATGAGGTATTGGGAGAGTTTGCGGATTTATTCGCCGAACCGTGCGGGCTGCCACCGCGGCGGGAACAGGAGCACCAGATTGTGTTGAAAGATGGTGAGGCTAACGTCAACTTGCGACCATATCAGTACCCGCCACTTCAGAAATCTGAAATTGAAAAATTGATCAGGGAAGTGATGCACACCGGCGTGATTAGATACAGTTGTAGTCCCTTCGCATCGCCAGTGGTGCTAGTAAAAAAGAGCGACGGATCGTGGCGCTTATGTGTAGACTACCGGCAACTAAATCAGAACACCGTGAAGGACAAATTCCCCATCCCTCTCATTGAAGAGCTGATTGATGAATTGCATGGAGCTGTTTATTTTTCCAAGTTGGATCTCCGCGCGGGATACCACCAAGTTCGGATGGCGGAGGAGGACATCTATAAAACGGCATTCTGCACGCATCAAGGACACTACGAATTCCTCGCGATGCCCTTCGGGTTGACTAACGCGCCGTCAACGTTTCAAAGCCTCATGAACCGCATCTTCCAAGGTCAACTCCGGAAATTTATCTTAATATTTTTTGATGATATTTTGATTTTCAGCCCCACTTGGAAAACGCATTTGGAACACCTCACCTTCACTTTCGAGACACTACGAGTCAACCAGTTGGTGCTTAAGAAGAGCAAGTGCGAGTTCGGGCTGCTACAAGTGCACTATTTGTGGCACGTTATATCCGGCCAAGGCGTGGCAACGGACCCATTGAAGATACAAGCAATGATCGATTGGCCCACCCGCACAACGCTAAAGAAAGTCCGCGGGTTTTTGGGGCTCACGGGCTTTTACCGGCGGTTTATCCAAGGGTACGGGTTGTTGGCAAGGCCCCTCACGGAGTTACTCAAAAGCCGCAATTTTGCTTGGCCCACAGCAGCCGAGGAAGCTTTTCAGATGTAAAAAACGGCGGTTTCCAGTCCACCGGTGCTACAACTTCCGGATTTTCACTTGCCATTCGTGGTAGAAACCGATGCAGCTGACACGGGGGTAGGGGCGGTGCTACTTCAAAAAGAACGACCGGTGGCCTTCTTTAGCCGAGCATTGGGTTCAAAAAACGCCGGGTTATCTACTTATGAGAAAGAGCTCCTAGCGATTGTCTTGGCGGTGCAGAAATGGAGACACTATTAGGTGGGAAACTCGTTCGTAATACGCACGAACCATCAAAGTTTAAAATTTATGTTGGAGCAGAAGTTGGCGACACCATCGCAACAACGTTACCTCTCAAAACTAATGGGATACGACTTTAAGGTGCAATACAAAAGGGGCAAGGAGAACGTGTGCGCCGACGCGCTCTCGCGGATCCACGAGCCGCCGAGCGCCTCACTACACATCATGATAACATTGCAGTCCGGGCTGCTTCCGATGATAAAAAAATTCCTGGATGGAGGACCCTCACTTGAAGCACATCATTGCGACCAAGGCGGAGACCCCGGAAGCATACCCGAAATACTCATGGGAGCATGGCAAGCTGCGGAGAAAGGGGAGGCTGGTAGTAGGGAGCAACACAACTCTCAGGCGGAAGTTACTGCACTGGTTTCATGATAGTACGATGGGCGGGCATTCGGGAATCACCGCCACTTATAAACGCATGAAGAGGCAGCTCTATTGGAAAAACATAAGGCCAGACATTTATGATTACATCCAACGTTGTGCGGTGTGCCAACAGTGCAAGCCCGACAACCAACGACCCATGGGATTGTTGCAGCCCTTGTCGATTCCGGAGCGAGTTTGGCAAGAAATCTCCTTGGATTTTATCGATGGCCTTCCCAAGAGTAACGGTAAATCTACAATACTGGTCGTGGTGGACCGACTGAGCAAACAAGCTCACTTTATGGCATTGCACCATCCATATTCAGCGGAGACAGTAGCCCAAGTTTTCCTTGATTCGGTTGTTCGCTTGCACGGGCTGCCCGCTTCTATTGTAAGCGATCGGGACACAGTATTCCTCAGTAATTTTTGGCAGGAATTGTTTCGGGTCCTCCAGGTACAACTCAATATGTCAACGGCGTATCATCCCCAGTCAGATGGACAAACGGAGGTGGTGAACAGTTGCGTAGAAACCTATCTTCGGTGCATGTGTTTTGAAAAGCCGCGGAGTTGGGCGAGTTGGCTTCCCCTTGTCGAGTGGTGGTACAATACCTCATATCAAAGTGCCATCCAGTTGACACCCTACGAAGTGGTTTATGGACAGGAACCGACGACATTTCCGCCATACCTAGAAGGTACGACACAGTTGGAGACGGTGGACCGTTCCCTAGCGGCACGGGATCGAGTGATGCAATTATTAAAAGTTAATTTGGCCAAGGCGCAAAACCGGATGAAGGAGTTGGCGGATAAAAAACGGCGGGAGCATGTTTTTCAAGTGGATGAGTGGGTTTGGGTGCGTTTACAACCCTACCGCCAAGTCAGCCTTCGGGAGCATCGGAGTCACAAATTGTCACCGAAATTCTTTGGACCGTTCCGGGTGATCGCAAAGGTGGGCACCGTGACATACAAGTTGGAGCTGCCGGAAGACGCCAAAATTCACTCTACATTCCATATTTCACAATTGAAGGCCTATAAGGGGCCACACCAGGGCGTGATCCAACCGCTACCATCAACCGTCAATGATGAGGAGAATGTGCTGGTGGAACCTCTCATCAGTTTGGATAGGCGCATCATCAACCGAGGAGGGCGGCCGGCGACACAACTTCTCATTCAATGGAGCAACGACACACCGGAAGGAGCTACGTGGGAGGATCTTGGGACAATCCGTCAAAAGTGGCCCAACTTTGTTCCTTGAGGACAAGGAACTCTTGATGGAGGGAGTAATGTTATGTTATTTTAATTTTTGTTATGTTAATGGCCGGGGGCATAATGGTCTTTTGGTATTTTGGTTGTTTAGGGTTTGTTTTTAAGTGCCAGTCTGGCTTTGAACCGGTTATGTAAAACTGTGTGTTGTATGTGTGCTTGCGGCTGTGACGGGAATCATCCCCTGCACCTCTTGCCGATCCCTTCAGGGTTCCCCTTGGGATTGTGTATCTCTTTGATTCTGTTTGGTGTGAAGGTTGTTGAATCTTGGTAGCTTCCTGTGCATTTTCTGGTTATTATTTTGCTGTAGTGAGCTCTGAGGTGGAGTCTACCAGCAGAGGAAATATCATCACCGGAAGGAGGGGTTGTCGCGGGACGTTAGCAGCGGGTTGCGGTTAAGGAGTTGCAGCAGCGGGTTGTCGCGGTGCGTTAGCAGCGGGTTGCGGGTAAGGAGTTGCAACACTGATTGGAGGCGCTCGAGAGAGGAATGGGCGTGAAATGCACTCGAGAGAGGAATGGAGATGGCGAGTCGATGGTGGTGGACAGGAGAGGGAGCGCAAGCATCTTTAGGCTTAAGCTTCAGACCAAGATCTTCTTCATTTTTAGGTTTCATTTGGCGCGGCGGTGGCCGGCAAAATTGCGGCATGGCGGACGGCGGAGTTTGCCGCGTTTGCACCCGCCTCACCACGAGAAACGGAGCAAAAGCTCCATTTCGATCCCCCGACTCCGCCCTCCGGTTCGAAATCGCCATTTGCACCCGCCGTTTCTTGCCCGGTCACAATTGAATGCTATTCAGTTAGAAAAAAAATTTGGTGCGTTTCTCTCACATAATATCTTCGTGATCGTGTGCATCTAAGGCTTTGGCTTTTCATGATTGATCAAAATACTGTCGTATTCCTTAATAAAAATACTGTAGGACTTAATATACGAACACGCATATTAAGGTATATACGAACACATATATTAGGGTTTAACTAGATGAGAAATATTTGTGTGTTTTCCCATCTAATTTTAGGTGGGAGATTAAATACATCTGTTTTCGACGAACAAAACTGCGGACCGGGCGAACAAAATATGTTCGCCCGAAGTCCACGTGACGGAATCGTAAGGACACGTCTCCAAATCTTGAGTCCGATACAAAAAAATTCTTTTAGAATTGATGTCTGAATTGATGTCTTTGCCTAGGGTCCGAATTTGGTACGTATACGTACATTAACTACGTGCGTTTATAAGTAGTCTTTTCGTGTGTAGGGGCCCACCTTTTTCCTTCTCCCGAAAATTCGAAACGGCGCGCTGCTGCTGCTCCACTGGTTTTACTTTCTCATCAACGAGGGACCCGAAATTAGGTCGGGGAAACCGGCCATTGTTAGGTCGGCGGAAACACCGGCGACTGCTTCTTTTTCTGAGAGAACAACTGCTAATATTTCTTTTGAATACCGTAATACTTTCATAATACGACCATCTAAGGTGGATTTACTCTGTAATATGATCATATTTTTCATATTTTCATTGTCATTTAAGATACCGGCGTAGTACTACCGTATTTTGCTGTAATAGTGTCGAAATACGATCGTATTTTGTAAGTTTCCGGCGTAGTACAATCGTATTTTGCTGCAATACTAATTAGTTGGAAGTCTTGAAAACGCAAGCTCAGCGTTCTCCACGACGAAGGGGAGTAACCTACCAAAGCGTCTGAGCCCACAGATTGAGTTCGCCGCGGCTTCCCGATGCTATTTCTGAATGATTCGAGCTAGGGGGATCGGCAGTGGATGCTCCGCAAACTTCGCTGGGAGGGAGATTACTCTGCAAACTTTGCTAGGTGACAGAGAAATACATTGCTATGAGTTCGCCGGCGAACTGCATTGCTATGCTTTTTCCGCATTTACCGAAGGAGTGGAGATCCCACTGCAGTTCGCCGGCGGTGGGGAGATCGCTTTTTAGGTCAGAGCTGGGGGGAGGGAGAACGCAAGAGCCGAAAATAGGAGCGGGAAAAGATAAGGGCAGACGATAAATTGAGTATTTATATACGCACCGAAGCAATAGGTACGTATACGTACCAAACAATTTGTGCTTTGCCTAAGCTGATTTAAAAAATTACATGTCTTTGAAAAAAAAACTTGTTAATTACAATTTTTTCCTAACCTTGTAAAAAAACAATCTCTTCGAAATTGCGTCTTCAACAAATTTACTTTTCTCGGGAAAAAATTGCTCGATGGCGCATAAATGTGCGCTTCGGGCGAACAGAAGTGCACTCTCGGCGAGCAAAAATGTGTGCCATGCGAGCAAAACTATGTTCGTCAGAAGCCCACGTGACACAATCGTAAGGTCCCCGTCTCCAAATCTTGAGACAGATACAAAAAAATCTCTTATATTTGCATGTTTTTGTCTGTCTACATAATTTTTTTCCCGATTTTTACGTTACGCAATCGTAAGGGTTTCATCTCCAAATCTTGAGACGAATACAACAGCAGCCCTACATCTTCCTTTGTCTGTTCCACGGTTCCACCACAACTATAACCAATAATTATTTGATTATTCCCGTCATGCGCACAATCCGCCACCTTCGAACACGATGCCTTCTTACTTCTTCCCCTTACAAAATTCTAATATATTTGAATTGTCGTACCATAGCCGACGACACTTCCCCTCGATCCAGTGTGACATACAGCTTTGGAAAGGTGTTTGTGCTAGAGAAGTCACGGAATAGGAGACCTCCTGGGAAGTTGCAGCTCAATTGATGATGAGGAATGAAAAAACTCCATTGTTAAGCATTGTTGCAATCTACTGAAGGCTCCTAAAAACGGTCTAGAATGACCGTCTTAGCCCCAGAGCGGTCGAGCGCGCAATCAGTCTCAGAAAATCCAGACGTTGGCAAGTGATCTTTTTTTATCGTGGAAAACCCCAGAAACATGTGAAAAACCATGTGGTTGGTTCGGAGCCACACTAACTTCATTATCAGTGTTTTCTTTTACAATGTTTTGGCAAGGAAATGCGGGCGACAAACCGCTACTCATTACAGCTTGAGGGAGAGAGACGGAGAGAGGCGTTTGGAGAGTGACAGGTCACCACTTCCGAAGCTAAGTCTTCTTCTTTGTCGCGGTGGGGAGCACCACGCTTTATGCTCGTACGACCTTCTACTTGCGTTTGGGAGATCAAGGGGTTCGTGCAGGACCCTTGGAGCGCTTCCGAGGTTGATGGGGGTGTCTGGAGTGAAGAGCTCTTTGTTGCCTTGCAGGTGACGATCTCGAGGCATTTCGTGCTCGGAACGAAGCTCGGAGGAGGAGGACGAAGTTCTCTGAACCGTCTTCGAGGAGTTTGAAGATTCTTCAATCTCTCCTTCGAAGATAATGAAGATCTTCAAGGAGTGCTCTCTCTCCCTTGCACTTAGGAGAAATGAGTGAAAGGAGAAAGATGAAAATGAGAGAAGTCTTAGGGTTCTATTTATAGGCCCCAGATGTGGTTATGATAGTTATGTTGTTATTCGCAGAATGTAACCACCATAATTGTTATTTGCAACCCGATTTCATATAGCTTTAGAAACGCATTATTCGGGGTATTTTTCTATACACAACCCGGTGTGTTTTTGAATATCCGCACCCGCCCATGATAGGTGGTTACACTGGCAGTTATGCGGGTGGTTACCCACTAATTGAAAGGTGGAGAGCTAGCGTGGACGATTGGACGACGACGGATGAGGGTCGCCGATTGCGAGGAAACCGCCCGGCGGTGGAAACTGCTCTGCGAGTAGGGGCGGCCGGCCGGGAAGCCCTTGCGGCCGCACGTGGCCGGCGGCGAGGCTACGACGCGCGGCCAAGGGAGGACGACCGAGTGGCCGGTCGCAATGCCTAGCCTCCGACCGGTCGGTCGGTCGCGCGATCGTGCGCCACGCGGCCAAGGGAGGCCGACCGCGAGGCCTAGCGGTCGAGCGCCGTGGGCGCAAGGCCTAGGGCGGCTGCCCGGTCGGCTGACCGTGGGGCTAAGCGGTCGCGGGGCCGCGCGCCAAGGGTGCATGACCAGGGACGGGAGGCAAGGTGGCCGGGTGCGAGGCCTAGCGACCGTGCGCCGCCAACGCACGACCAAGGGAGTCCGATCGGGTGGCCGACCGCAGGGGCTAGCGACCACGAGCCCCGGGCGGTGCGGCGGCGGTCGGTTGGCATGTCCGGGGGAAGGTTGATCCGGCAATTGGAGCGTGGATCGTGCGTTGTGATCGCGTGCGGTGATAGCGCGTGTGGTGGTTTTCCTCCTAACTCCCCTTTAAGGGAGTGGGGGTCATGGAATTCCCGCTATTCGCAACCCGAAATTCCTATATAATGAGGGTGACCCTGTCAAACATGCTTGGGCTAGAGAAGTTACGGGATGGGTGACCTCCTGGAAAGTTCCCGCGTTGCCGCTTAACTAGATCATTCCTCATGAAAAGTGGGGTTGGGCCTTCGACAACCTACCATGGGCCAATGCGCCGAGGAAGGCATCCCATGGAGAGGGGTTGGGGTGGCACTGGCTGCAGCCCTTGTGGTGGTATGGGGTGAATTCCAGCGATGGTGCGCCAGGCTGGGCCAGGACCTCACACGCGCAAACCATGCGTGTGACCGCATGGCCGAATGGTTGCATGCGGCCGCTAGGCCGCATGGCCATCCGCCCGACCGGACGTCATCGCGCGGGCGTGAGGCCGCACAGACGCATGGACGCGTGCGACCGCGATGTCGCGCGCCCAACCAATTCCCTTGGCCGGCCAGTTGGCTCGCCAACCCGCTTGGGGGGCACTACCGACCCCTCCACCGCCCAACCGGAGCCCCCTCCGGCCGGGCACCGCGCCAACCACTGTCAGCCGGCCTCCATCGGTCGGCCCCTTAGCCGCCACCTAACCTCCACCGGCTGGCTCCTCGATCTGTCGTGCAACTTCAATGTAACCACCCATTATAGGGTGTGCGTATAACCAAATCCCCATAATGGGTGTGTGCATAGCTAGTTACATGAATGCAGATATGCGCGTAATAAAATATAAGGTATTGGGGGTGCGCATAACAAAACTGTGCATTACGGTCTGCGTATAACAAATAATATGGTTATGGTGTGCGCATAATCATATCGGTAATAAGTGTGCGTATAACACATAAATTGGTTGCGGCATGAATATGGCCGCACCTCACTCTCCATAGGGGGGGTGGTCATGGCCACACCCCATAAAGGGTGCAGTCTTGGCCGCACCCCGGAGTGCTTCGTCGCACCCCAACAAGGGAGGGGGGTGGTTGCACCATGGCGGGCGACATGGTTGGCTTGGGGGCCCGCCGCGTGGTGGTTGTCGCGCTACGGTTTGGCTCCCATTATCGTGCGGCGGTTCAGTGCTGGTTCCTACATTTTCTTCTTGATGGCGTTGACTTTGACCCAACATCCTCCATTACTAAAACTTCCCATTAGTGGGATTTTTTTACTAAGTCTGCCTCTAAGTCTCTACAAATTGATGGGTGCATATCAGCCTCCATCCCGCCTCAGTCTACCACTGTGCCCGAGATCCAATTGCACGTTAAAAGTTGGCGCGTGTAACGCACCTTAGATCACTGTTCGCAACCCCAATCCCGTCGTAGATTTCCGCCAGCACGATTTTTCGCGCATGATTGATCTAAAATACGATCACTTTCAAATACGACCTTATCACACAAATGCGACCATTTATGTTCGCAACCAATCTACACCATCAATGTCATGGATCATACGGCTGTAGTTGCTCCATAACGGGCTTGGTATAGCCTTCATGCATCAATTGTTAAATAAAGCATGCATATAAATAGTAAAATAGCTGATGGGAGGAGAAGGTTGAGTGTGACTTGCAGCTTCAACGCAGTTGTCTTTCCTGGTTTGCGCATCATCCCCATAGTGGACTTGGTACTGCTCATACCTGCAGCCATGAAACAAAGCAAAGCCTAATGAACAAAAGCCAGATAAATCAATAGCAGATATAAATAAATAAAAAGATCGCGAGGTCTGTAGCTTTTGTTTTTAACTTAAAAAGGATAATCAATAGCAGATATAAATAAATAAAAAGAAATAATAAATCTTTGCCAAACGGATTATGGGCTCGTTTGGCGGGGGGGGGGGGGGGGGGGGGGGGGCGGGGCGGATCCCACCGTCGCATAGACCGCCCCGCACAATCGCGGCTGCCGCTAGTTTAGGCAGACTGCATTGAAAATAAAAAGGAATAATAAATCTTGGGAGCTGTTAGAGACACCGCAGTTTTGGCTAGTCGCACCGCACTTTCTCCTAATTTTTTGCTCCTTTTGAAAATACGCATTGTACATGCATTTTTAGGAAAAGTATTCAACACGAAAGTTGTAGATTTCGACGAGATCTACAACTTTAGTGTTGAACACTTTTCCTAAAAATGCATGTACAAGGTGTATTTCCAAAAGGCGCGAAACCTGGACGTATTTTCAAAGTACGGTTTGTACATGCATTTTTAGGAAAAGTGTCGACGAAATCTACAACTTTCGTATTGAGCACTTTCCTAAAAATACATGTACAAGATGTATTTTCAAAAGGCGCGAAAAATTAGGAGAAAGTGCGGTGCGACTAGCCAAAACTGTGTTGCCTTTAACAACTCCTTAAATCTTTGCCAAACGAATTATGCGTTGCCTTTCACAGAACGCGGCTTGTACCATGCCATCGTGCGAATATAAATATCTAAAATTTTGCTTGGGGCCCATGCTTGCCACTCTCGAAGTTGAAATCGAAAAAAAAATCCCCTTCAGCAAAACCCACATCTCGCGTCTGCTCAAATCCTTCCCGATCTTCTTCTCCCCGTCGACCACCACCGAAGTAGCAGGCGCCAGCTCGAGCGGAAAGGAAGTTTGGAGCAATCTTACAGTGAGCAGAGAGAAACCTTAGACTGGGCAAAGAGAAAGCTTGGAGTGGTAACCTTGTCGGAAATTGCGAAGCGAAAATAAACTGTCAAAATTTTAGATATTTATGCTCTTAAGATGGCATGATACAAGCCGCGTACAGTCACTCATAAATTAATATAAATAGATATCCTTCATACAAACATAATCGATCTGTTTTTATTCTGAAATAATTTGCCATATTTTAATTAATTTTTTCGAAGTGCATTTATTTAATTGTAGATAAATTTAATTCATATATAATAATAGATAAAAATAGGAAATCAGTCTCTAAATTTATTTTGAAATAAATCCAGAAATTTAATTTTATTAGAAATAAATCCCTAAATTTAATTGATTTTTTGAAATTAGTACCTAAACTTTTTACATGAAATAGGTCCTCAACTTCTTAAATTAAATGAAATCAGTCCTAAACTATAATAAGTTTACTAATTAATATAAAATTATTATTTTTACCTTAATAGCTAAATTAATTACAAATTAACCGCGTGTTTTCAATTTAGAGAACATGTACCCCGACCGTGACAGACACGACACTCTGCCCATATCAATTTATTAATGCAATTTAAAATAAATACACAATTAATTAATTAACGGGGAAAATAATTATACAAATTTTCAATTTTTGTTTAAAAAAATAATTCATATATCATTAATTTTTCATTATTATTTTTTCAAATTAAATTGATGAGTTTTCATTGTTACTTTTTCATATCAACTTTAATAATATTGACATGATTAATGAGAGTCTACAATAGTAGGTATATGGTCTCTACTATTTTTTTCCAATTTCATGGATTTGCATCGTTACTTTTAATTTAGGGATATTGTGTAATTACTTAAATGAGCATTGTATTTTTTTAACAATGTTAATAACACTCATCATTATGCTGATAGCACCCCATAATTAATATTTAAATTTAATATTTAACAATTATAGTAGCACCCCATTTTTCAAGTGCCCCCTTCCTTTCCCTCTCCGATTTCAAGTGAAATTTTTGGCCGAGCCCGCTCTTCTCTCCGGTGAACCATCTGGCCTAGGCTGCACGGTGCCAGCGGCGGGGGAGCAGGGGAGGGAAACCGGAACAAGAAGCGGAGCAAGCAAAAGCAAGTCAGTGTCGGGAGGGAGGAGTGTTCTCGCCGTTGCCGCTGCACGAGTACCCAAGGTCCATACTCATAAAGCTCCAGCCGAAGAAATATGAGATCTTCCACGAACTCCGAATAATACTCAAAACAGAGAAGAAGAACTAAGAAAAAGAAGAGGAGTCCTTTTGCATATTGCCTCTTATGCACAATACTTTTTCGCAAAGTAAAATCTTCTTCTGTCACTATTTCCATTAAAATCCTCACTGCCAATTCGGATTCCTACCACTTTTTCTTCTCGGAGAAAGCTTCCTTCTCCGGTCACTTGGCATTAAAATCTCGTTGCCGATCGACCCCAAATTCCTCTTTGCACTTTTTTTTTGCTTCTTCTCTTCTTCCCTCCACCCTCTGTCTCTCGTCTTACAACTACCAGACGAGCGCATCGGAGAACTCCGCGGACGGGAAGCTATTAAACCAATGGAAGAGGGGTTTCCATTGGTTTGAGTAAAGTGCTACTAGATCAATTCAATATTAAATTTTAATCTAATTTATGTGGTGCTACTATCGCAACAAAAAGTGGTATTAAGATTGCTCTTTTTTTTAATATATTAAAATATATATTAAGTCATTAGATGAAAATAATAAGATTATATTTGACAATTTTAAATATTTCACGAAATACAAATTTTTCCTTTTATTATTGTAAATATATATACATATATACGGAATGATCGAATTCCAAACTGTCCGACTTATTTTGAATCGTTGGATTTGAGGTGGATGAATCGAATTTTCCCCACACAAAAAAAAAATGATGCGTCAGACGCACGCACTTATTTCTGGTGCTGTAGGCCCTATATTGAGGGAATCCCCAAGTAGAAGACTAGTATATTATTTCTGGTGCATTGCCTCACTTTACCGTGTAGTGCGGTCATCCAACCGTTCACGAGCCATGTGTAATACGCTTTGAGATGTGTGCACTTTTAGATGACCACGTGGACGATTGGATGTCCCGCACTTCACCGTAAAATACAAAAATACACTCTATCCCCCCCAAATCCTATAATACAAAGCACCGGATTAACAGAAACTAAGTATAGATATTGATCAAAAGATCATTAGTTGCTGATTCGACAGGAGAAGAACTATATATATACTTCTCCACAGCTGATTCGACAGCTTCCTTCTTAAGTTGTCCTCCAATCCCGGCGGCGAGATCGAAGACTCCAGTTCCAGTTCTCGCCATCTTCAAACCACGGGAGCCCAAAAATGGAAAGAGAATTTTATTGATGTTGAAACCCGCAGTCTTCACTTCATTCAGAAGGCTGCTGCTCGGGGCTAAATAGCCTTCATGAAATACAGTTGGCTGTTAAGTGTTTTGATGGCCGGAATAGCGAATGCGGAGTGTGGAGCCATTTTCTTATTTATTTTTTATTATTTGGGGGAAAATTGGCCACTGTGCAATCTTGATC
This sequence comes from Dactylorhiza incarnata, assembly GCA_033032865.1. Classification (NCBI taxonomy): domain Eukaryota; kingdom Viridiplantae; phylum Streptophyta; class Magnoliopsida; order Asparagales; family Orchidaceae; genus Dactylorhiza; species Dactylorhiza incarnata. The sequence goes on from JAWHQI010000304.1 coordinate 1,101,166, forward strand.
TGAATACAAAATAAAACAAAAAATATATACTGTAACTTCGTGTGAAGGTCGCGCGCCCGAGAGCATTCGAGAGCGATATTGTCGTCACGGTACTGTCTCGGCCGCATTAGGGGTCTCACGTGCACTGTCACTCGAATTATATCAAATAAATTATTAGATCCGCCTCTATTCTCACGATTGCGAACAGACTACGCACGTGCTCGGCTAGCCTTGCGGCACTGAGAGGGCTCCGCCCTTATCCCTAATTGCGGCCTTGATTGGGCTCCACCACCTATCACTAATTGCGGCCGTGACGGGGCTTTGCTCCCGTGCTCTCGACTGCGAATCAGCTCCGCATGTTTGTGGGTTGCGAACGGGCTCCGCCAATCTGTGGTCAGCGAACAATAAAATTAGGCAGTAGTGTGTGTTTGGTCTCCATTGAGTTGGGCTCAAAATGTGGAACTTTTTTGGATGTCGGGTTGTAACCTAACTTCCAAAACATGCGCCCCTCAGACACACGCCACGAACTCCAATCTCGATAAGTCCACGATTCACATACGATAGTAGTTAGACCATTACTGCCCATTTTCGTATTGAGCACGCGATCAAAAGTATAGTTGTGTGGCTGCGCTTAAGAAAAAATTATCTTATATTCCTACCACTCTTAACAACTTATTTTACCTGATTTAACAGAAGAGCAAACTTAATTTTAAGTCAAAATGTCAAACAGCCAAAATGAATACAAAACTACTTTGTTAGATGATCACAATCATTATGAGTAGATAGCACGTGAAATCAATGAGAAATCATCTTTACCTTATGAGCATGGGCGAACATACATGAGACTTAGCGTGGGTAGCCGCGCACCTACATTGATTTTTTTTTTTATATAAAATTCACAAAGAAAATTACATTAATTAAATTATTTTTCTTTCTTATAAATATTATATATAATATCAATTTGAAAAATCTTTAATATCTTAGCATTAACATAGTTGTTGTGGGTTGCTTAACGTTCCCACAGATCGGGTGAATCAGACCGTCTTAGTTCGAGAGTGAGTCAAGTACGCAAACAGTCAAAGAAAGAACCAACATCAAAACAACAAGATGTTTTACGTGAAAACACCGAAAAGGGGAAAAATCATGCATGGAGCAAGATACCCAGATCTGACAAAATCCACTAGTTGCAGGCGGTTACATGAGTTAGAGTTCTCGGGAGGGTGACAAGTCACCACGCGCTCCTTTCAGCAACGCTCGCGAGAGCGGTTTCTGTAACAGTCTCTGTAGCAGTCTTCACTGTAACAGGCTCCACTATATGCATTCTCTGCCGTAAGCAGAGAGAATGTTGAGCAGGAAAGTCAATAGGAAACCAAGTCCTTGTCGGGAAACTACAGAGCTCCGTCTTCTTCTCTTGTTTCCATGTCCTTGAAAATGAAGGCTTGGACGCTTTTTTATAGTTTTTCTGGGAGGTGCACTAGTAATTGCGCCAGTTTGTATTCTGAACGGGAGAATAGGAATGTAGAATTTCGGTTACATGGATCATCAATTTCCAGTAAATGACGACATTGCCAGCCCCCCGGACGGCCCGAGCAGGTTCTGATGGAAAAAAACAAAGAAGATGGTGGGAAGGTAGCCGGTACTACCGAGATTTTATATCACCAAAATAAAAGTTACAATATGCTACTCAAGGCTCTTACAACATCAACTCTTCTTCTGCCTTGAGAATAAAAAAGGGCCTTTATATTTATAGGCACAAAAAGGTACAGCAAAGCACAAAAAAATAATTTAAACAAAAGGATAAAAGGAGGTGATAGGCACACTCCTCAAAGAAGCTGATCTTCCGATATTCGGTGATCTGAAATGCTCCATTCTGCTTGCAGGGATAAAGGCGGTTGTTCCCAAGCTATCTGAGATCAACAGCAAGATTAGGGTAATTTCAACACCCTCCCTTAATCGAGGTTGTTGATCACTCTCATCTGCTTTCGTAAGTCTTCGAAGCGATCCAAGGTGAGGCCTTTGGTTAGGGCATCATCGATCTGAACTTTGGTATTGCAATGTTCTAGAATAAGATCTCCATTACTTACCATATCTCTTGTGAAGTGCCATTTCATTTCCAAATGTTTAGTTTTGTTGTGGAAAATGGGATTATGAGCAAGAGCTATGACTGAGGTATTATCTAGTTTGATTCGGGTTTTTATTTCTGCTTCTCCGACTATTTCTTCCAAGACACGTTTGATCCAAACTCCTTCTCGAGCGGCTTCACTTAGGGCAACATATTCAGCTTCAGTTGAGGATAATGCAACGGTTTTTTGTTTGCGGGAGCTCCAGGAGATGGGCATGTTGTCAAGGAAGAAGACATATCCAGATGTACTTTTTCTGTCATCAGTGCAACCTCCCCAATCGCTGTCGGTGTAACCTTGAAGAGTATATTTCTTCAAGTTATGATTTCTGAAATTTTCTTCTTTACTCATCTTTCCTTCTATCTTCATCTTTTCTGGGTGACTGAGACCTTCTCTTATCTCTTCTTGCTTCTTCATCTTTTCTGAGAAAATGAAGCTTTCTTCATCTTTAAAACAGAGCTGAATTCCAAATTCTCTTGTTCCTTTTGCATAACGCAGAATACGCTTTGCAGCTGCCAAGTGTTTTATACTTGGAGAGTTCATGTACCTGGACACCATACTCACTGCAAATTCAATGTCAGGACGCGTGTTTGTAAGATATATTAAAGAGCCAACAAGACTCCTATATTCTTCCACACAAGCTTTTTCTTCACCATCTTCCTTTTGAAATTTTTCACCGGACGTGATAGGGCTTTTTACAGGTTTGGCTAAATTCATATCAAAGCGATGGACCAAGTCATCTATATACTTGGTTTGAGTAATGAGAATGGAAGAAAGATTCCTGGTAATTTGCATTCCCAGGAAATATTTTACCTGACGAAGGTCTGTCATTTCAAATTCATTTTTGAGTTTGACTTTGATCTCTTCTAGACCTTCTTGGCTTGTCCATGTGATCAAAAGGTCATCAACATATATACACAGAATAATATAGCTGTTATCTGCATGCTTCCTTATGTAGAGGGCTGGCTCATAGTTATTTTTGGTGAATCCAAGGGATAGAAGACTGGAATCTATTTTTGAATTCCAGGCTCTAGGTGCCTGCTTAAGTCCATATAAGGCCTTTTTTAATTTTAACACCATATTTTTGTTTTCAGAATCCTCAAATCCTTCTGGTTGAGAAACGTAGATCTCTTCCTCTATATCCCCATTTAGGAAGGCAGATTTTACGTCTAATTGATAAACAGGATAATTGTTTTTAACAGCTAGAGCAAGAAGGAGTCCAATGGATTCAAACCTGGCCACGGGAACAAATGTCTCATAATAATCTTTGACGGGCTTTTGAGCATACCCTTTTGCTACTAATCTTGCCTTGTATTTTTGAACTGAACCATCTTCATTTAACTTGGTTTTGAATAATCATTTTAAACCAATAACAGCTTTATGGTTTGGTACCTCTGCTAGCTCCCAGGTATGATTCCTTTTAATCATATGAAGTTCTTCTTCCATGGCTTCTTTCCAGTGGAAAATCTTAGCTGCTTCTTTATAAAAAGTGGGCTCAATTGCAATTAGAGCTAGATTGCAATCTTGATAAATTTCCCTTAAAAATCTGTATTTAACAGGAGATGATGAATCAGCAATATCACTCGAAGTGTTACCTGAATATGCCGAGCCGTTTTCTCTCCCAGGTGAGGATGGCTGCATTGTTTCTTCAATGCTGGAATCTAGTTGAGGCGATCTTTCCAAGACATGACTAGATTCCCCTGTGAAGAAATGATCAGCAACCCTTTGGGTGTTGTGATTCTGATCCAACTTTTCTTCCCACTGCCATTCTCCTTCTTCATCAATGATAACATCTCTAGCAATAATAAGCTTTTTGGTTATGGGATTATAGAGTCTATATGCTTTTGATTCATCACAATAGCCTAGAAGAATAGTTTTTTCTCGGTTGCATTCTAACTTATTTCTTTGTGATGGAGGTATCAGACTATATGCAATTCACCCAAAGATTTTTAAATGATGTACAGATGCTTTCTTGCCATGCCATTTCTCATAAGGTGTGGTTTCTACCAATGCTCTGGTTTGTGCTCTATTTAGTAGGTAAAGAGCTGTGTGAGCAGCTTCTGCCCAATACGCTTTTGGTAACTTCTTTCTACTGAGCATGCTTCTTGTCATCTCAATTATAGTTCTGTTTCTTCTCTCTGCCACCCCATTTTGTTGAGGTGTATTCCTTACCGTCAGTTACCTTCTTATCCCATGATTTATGCAGTAGGAGATAAACTCTTTGCTCAAGAACTCTCCTCCCCTATCTGATCTTAGAGCTTTAGTTTTACTTTCTTTGAGGTTTTCAACTTCATTTTTAAAATTTTTGAAGTGGAAAAAGGCTTCAGCTTTTGTGGTTAGAAAGTATATCCACATCATTCGACTAAAGTCATCAACAAGTAGTAAGTAATAGAAGTTACCAGATAAGGATTTTACGGGTGCATGTCCCCACAAATCGATGTGAATAAGCTCCAAGGGTTGTGTTGCTCTGTTGGTTGATGTTTTTGGAAATGGTGCTCTATGGATTTTGTTGGTAGCACAATCTTGGCATTTTGGGTTATCTTCTTTTATACTGGGCAATCCTGTTACCAATCTTCCTTCACTTAACTTTTTCAAATCACCATAGTTCAAGTGGCCATATCTGTCATGCCATTTTTTCGAAACTGAGGAGGTGTTTTGACTTATCAGAGCTTTCTCACACATCCATGATAAGTTTATGATAAGTTTATATGGAATATTTTGTTGCTTGTCATTTTAATCAAGGCAATCTAAACTGAGTGTTTATCAAGTATTTGGCATGACTCATTTTTGAAGATAAGTTGGTAACCTCTTTTCACAAGCTGACACACACTCAAGAGGTTCTGGGCAAGTTCATGCATATAATGTACATCATGTATATTTTTGAGTTGACCAGATGTACATGTTATAGTTATGATACCTTTTCCTTCTATTGTTTTGCTTTTACCATCTCCTAACACCAATTTTGATTTCTCTTCTTCATTCAACCAAGAGAAAGCAAGCTTATTACTAGTCATGTGGTTTGAACAACCACTATCTAGGTACCAAATATTGTTGATTGCTTCTTCATATTCAGTGTTGATGAAGAATGCTCTATCAAGTTTTTGTTCTTCATTATTTGTTTTTTCCCTCGTGTTTCTTTCTTGTTTTTGGTGAAACCAACAGTCTTTGTTGAGATGGGTTGGTTTCTTGCATCTCCTGCACTTATAGTAACATCTTACAGGTTCATGATTGGTCTCTTACACAAGTCACATAATAACGGTGGTTTTTTCTCTTCTTTCTTTACTTCAGTTTCTATAATATTTATTGTTGACGCCAGGAAAATCCTGACCTCAAGATTCGGATCAATGCAGCCCGAGGTTACTGATCCTGCGGTCCAACTCCACGGCTCTGATAGCTAAAATAGGAGAGAGAAAATGACTAAGCACACCCTAGGTGCTCCAGCAGGGAGGTCCCACCACGTACCCGGAAGTTTGGGAGAAACTTCCCCTCCGCAACCAAAAGCTGGGCGAGGTACTAGACGGGCATGGATTTGGCGAGTATCCAACTTGGGGGGACCTCGAACACTTCCCAAAGTGCCATTTCTAGTACCCCTGGGGGTCTATTTATAGAGAAATCCTAGGGGGGGTACAGGCTAGTATACTGCCTCTGCTCGCGAGTTACAAGGGATACTCGCCCATACTCGCGAGATACTCGCCCATACTCGCGAGATACTCGCCCAAGCTCGCCTCTGCTCGCCCCTTGCTCGCCATACTCGCCCCTTGCTCGCCATACTCGCCCAGCTCGCCTCTTGCTCCTGCTGGCTGAGTTGCCTTGTGTCTTGGACTGCCGGCTCCTGTGCTGACCCTTTGACCTTGACTTCAGCCTACGTGGCTTTGAATGGGCCTACCTCGGAGAATGAGGGTTGTACACAATCCCCGCTCTTTGCGAGTAACGTAGATGCTCGGAAAGAATCATCCAACCCTTATTCGACGAGCTGTCTTTCTGGCGAGAAAAGGTCGACACCTCACAGGAGTCGAGCTCAACTGGAAGCGGATACAAGGTCGACACCTTCTAGGAGCCGAGCTCAACTAGAGGCGGAGAGAAGGTCGACACCTTCTAGGAGCCGAGCTCAACTAGAGGTGGAGAGAAGGTCGACACCTTCTAGGAGCCGAGCTCAACTAGAGGTGGAGAGAAGGTCGACACCTTCTAGGAGCCGAGCTCAACTAGAGGTGAAGAGAAGGTCGACACCTCGCAGGAGCCGAGCTCAACTGGAAGCGGATACAAGGTCGACACCTTCTAGGAGCCGAGCTCAACTAGAGGCGGAGAGAAGGTCGACACCTTCTAGGAGCCGAGCTCAACTAGAGGCGGAGAGAAGGTCGACACCTTCTAGGAGCCGAGCTCAACTAGAGGTGGATACAAGGTCGACACCTTCTAGGAGCCGTGCTCAACTAGAGGTGGAGAGAAGGTCGACACCTCGCAGGAGCCGAGCTCAACTGGAAGCGGATACAAGGTCGACACCTTCTAGGAGCCGAGCTCAACTAGAGGCGGAGAGAAGGTCGACACCTTCTAGGAGCCGAGCTCAACTAGAGGTGGATACAAGGTCGACACCTTCTAGGAGCCGAGATCAACTAGAGGCGGAAAGAAGGTCGACACCTTCTAGGAGCCGTGCTCAACTGGAAGAGGATACAAGGTCGACACCTTCTAGGAGCCGAGCTCAACTAGAGGCGGAGAGAAGGTCGACACCTTCTAGGAGCCGAGCTCAACTAGAGGCGGAGAGAAGGTCGACACCTTCTAGGAGCCGAGCTCAACTAGAGGCGGAGAGAAGGTCGACACCTTCTAGGAGCCGAGCTCAACTAGAGGCGGAGAGAAGGTCGACACCTTCTAGGAGCCGAGCTCAACTAGAGGTGGATACAAGGTCGACACCTTCTAGGAGCCGAGATCAACTAGAGGCGGAAAGAAGGTCGACACCTTCTAGGAGCCGAGCTCAACTAGAGGCGGAGAGAAGGTCGACACCTTCTAGGAGCCGAGCTCAACTAGAGGCGGAGAGAAGGTCGACACCTCGCAGGAGCCGAGCTCAACTGGAGGCGGATACAAGGTCGACACCTTCTAGGAGCCGAGCTCAACTAGAGGCAGATACAAGGTCGACACCTTCTAGGAGCCGAGCTCAACTAGAGGCGGAGAGAAGGTCGACACCTCGCAGGAGCCGAGCTCAACTGGAGGCGGATACAAGGTCGACACCTTCTAGGAGCCGAGCTCAACTAGAGGCGGAGAGAAGGTCGACACCTCGCAGGAGCCGAGCTCAACTGGAGGCGGATACAAGGTCGACACCTTCTAGGAGCCGAGCTCAACTAGAGGCGGAGAGAAGGTCGACACCTCGCAGGAGCCGAGCTCAACTGGAGGCGGATACAAGGTCGACACCTTCTAGGAGTCGAGCTCAACTAGAGGCAGATACAAGGTCGACACCTTCTAGGAGCCGAGCTCAACTAGAGGCGGAGAGAAGGTCGACACCTTCTAGGAGCCGAGCTCAACTAGAGGTGAAGAGAAGGTCGACACCTCGCAGGAGCGGAGCTCAACTAGAGGCGGAGAGAATGTCGACACCTTCTAGGAGTCGAGCTCAACTAGAGGCGGAGAGAAGGTCGACACCTTCTAGGAGCCGAGCTCAACTAGAGGCGGAGAGAAGGTCGACACCTCGCAGGAGCCGAGCTCAACTTGAGGCGGATAAAAGGTCGACACATTCTAGGAGCCGAGCTCAACTAGAGGCGGATATAAGGTCGACACCTTCTAGGAGCCGAGCTCAACTAGAGGCGGAGAGAAGGTCGACACCTCGCAGGAGCCGAGCTCAACTAGAGGTGGAGAGGTCCAAGGGGAGAAACCATCCCGAGGCCTCCATCCTATTGCGTTTGCTGAATGCTGATCGGTCAAATCGATCATCTCTTCGTCAAGATGGGGGGTTGGCGTCCGGACTCTCCTCTGATAACCTCTCCAGCCGGATGGGAAGTGCAGTCAGGGGGTAACTCGGCCAACGTGCAAGAGGGGAGCTGATCTCGACCGTCAATGCAGAGGCTTGGTCTTAGGAGGGCTCTCTCCCGAGGCTTTATCCCACCACCCGACTTGTGTTTTTACGAGAGTCGAGTCGGAGACCTATCCCCCAATCGGTCACCAGGTTGCGGAAGAGTCTTTATACTATCACTCAACAATCAGAGGGGATTAACCGCACCAACCTATATGATTGGAATAAACAACAAGAGATACTAGGCTTTGTCGCAAGAGATCAAATGACACATTTATACAAGGGTCCCTCGGTCAAGTAGATCGATCATTGCTTCGACGAGTTTGGGAGGTCGGCGTCCAGACTTTCTCCTGATAATCTCCCCAATCGGATGAGAGATGCGGTCGGAGGGTAACTCGACCAACGTGCAAGGGGGGAGCTGATCTCGACCGTCAGTGCAGAGGCTTGGTATTAGGAGAACGCACTACCGAGGCACCGTCCCATCATCCATTCTGGGTTTTACGAGAATCAAGTCGGAGGCTCGTTTCCCAACCTGTCGTGGAGATCGGTTTCACCTACTTCAAAAAGCTCTTGCCAGAAGAGAAAAACAACTCTCGCGACCCATGTTTCAGGGGGCGGGGAATTTTTATTTAAATGGAATAAACACAAGGAGGGGGAGAATAGACCTTCCCGCTCAGGGATAGAACCTTTTCAGGTCATTGCCGCTCCAGGTATTCCCAAGCGATTCCCCTTCATGATTCTACAGGCGGTCTCTGCCAGTCTCGAATGCCTCTTGAACGATGAAAGATCCCTCCTAGTTCAGTTCGAGCTTCTCGATGACAAGTGATCTCCTTGTTGAGCCTTTAGGTACTTCTGAGCAGTTCTTCATCTCATAGAACACACCATGAAGGGGACTGACAGTCGGGGAGGTTCCAAAGGAACACACCATCCCCAGGTCTCCATCCCACTTGGGTGTTGAATGTCGACCAAACCTATTTCACCTTATGAGTAAGACCCCTCATGGATCATAGCCGACGGAAGGAGATCATCGGTGATAAGAAGCTTGCAGAATACCAAGCTTGGAGACGTCATGAGTAAGCATTCTCATGGAACATAAGTCCTTCATGAAGATCATCGCGAGTAGAAGCTCGCGGAACACCAGCTTTGAGACGTCACGAGTCAGCATCCTCGTGGAATGTAAGCCCTTGATGAAGATCATCGCGAGTAGGAACTCGCGGAATCCTAGCTTTGAAAACCACCGCGACTAGGAGCTCGCCGAGCATCAACTTGGAGACCTCGCGAGTAGCTTTATGTGCTTTCCCTTGGTGGCGAACTCGTCATGAATCATCATGTTTGTTAGTCAGACAAAAACACTCACGGGCTTTACCAAAGCACCCGTCAGTATGATCATGTGTGGAAATCATTGACATTGAAGAAGGAGGAAACTGAGGGGAGGAGTGTCCATTTTTTATTTTCCATACTCGCCAGACCTTGAAATCGCCCTTCAGGAACTCACCACTCTTGAACTAGGCACCAGGTTCTCACCACCTTGCGAGTAGAGAACTCACCCTCGCGAGTAGAGAACTCGCTTATGGGCGAGTATAGAAGAATCTTGCTCGCCTGCATGAAGTCGCCTCATTTGATGCTGCTTGCCTATGTGCGAGTAAGGAAGAAGTTCGCCTATGGGCGAGTATTGAAGGAGCTCGCTTATGGCCGAGTATTGAAGAAGCTCGCTCGCCTGCACGAAGTCGCATATGCCGAGTAACAAGGAAGCTCGCCTATAGGCGAGTAGGGATGGCGAGTAAGGAAGGATCTCGCCACTACCCAGGAAGCTCGCCTCTCTTCCGAGTAAAGTCGCTGGTCTGAACTTATCTCTGGATCTCACCTGCAAGAACTCGCCTATGGGCGAGTATGGAACTCGCCTATGAGCGAGTATGGAACTCGCCTATGAGCGAGTATGGAGCTCGCCTGACGATGTCTTTATCTGGAACTCGCCTTTAGTATGTCGCCATCTGGAACTCGCCTGCATGAAGTTGCCTCTGGAACTCGCCTTCAGGATGTCGCCATCTGGAACTCGCCCAACTTGTCGAATGCTCGCGAGTTGCTGCCTTTGGCCTCCATCTCGCCACTTTAAGCCATGAAGCCTTCTCGCAAAAATTTCTTCCTCCGACTACGATCCACGCTCACCGCACCAAAGTGTTGACGCCAGGAAAATCCTGACCTCAAAATTCGGACCGATGCAGCCGGAGGCTACTGATCCTGCGGTCCAACTTCACGGCTCTGATAGCTAAAATAGGAGAGAGAAAATGACTAAGCACACCCCAGGTGCTCCAGCAGGGAGGTCCCACCACATACCCGGAAGTTTGGGAGAAACTTCCCCTCCGCAAACAAAAGCTGGGCGAGGTACTAGACGGGCATGGATTTGACGAGTATCCAACTTGGGGGGACCTCGACCACTTCCAAAAGTGCCATTTCTAGTACCCCTGGGGGTCTATTTATAGAGAAATCCTAGGGGGGGGGGGGGGGTACAGGCGAGTATACTGCCTCTGCTCGCGAGTTACAAGGGCTACTCGCCCATACTCGCGAGATACTCGCCCATACTCGCGAGATACTCGCCCATACTCGCGAGATACTCGCCCATACTCGCGAGATACTCGCCCAAGCTCGCCTCTGCTCGCCCCTTGCTCGTCATACTCGCCCCTTGCTCGCCATACTCGCTCCTTGCTCGCCATACTCGCCCCTTGCTCGCCATACTCGCCCCTTGCTCGCCATACTCGCCCCTTGCTCGCCATACTCGCCCCTTGCTCCCCCCTTGCACGTTGGTCGAGTTACCCTCCGACCGCATCTCTCATCCGACTGGGGAGATTATCAGGAGAAAGTCTGGACGCCGACCTCCCAAACTCGTCGAAGCGATGATCGATCTACTTGACCGAGGGACCCTTGTATAAAGGTGTCATTTGATCTCTTGCGACAAAGCCTAGTATCTCTTGTTGTTTATTCCAATCATATAGGTTGGTGCGGTTAATCCCCTCTGATTGTTGAGTGATAGTATAAAGACTCTTCCGCAACCTGGTGACCGATTGGGGGATAGGTCTCCGACTCGACTCTCGTAAAAACCCAAGTCGGGTGGTGGGATAGCGCCTCGGGAGAGAGCCCTCCTAAGACCAAGCCTCTGCATTGACGGTCGAGATCAACTCCCCTCTTGCACGTTGGCCGAGTTACCCGCTGACTGCACTTCCCATCCGGCTGGAGAGGTTATCAGAGGAGAGTCCGGACGCCAACCCCCCAGCTTGACGAAGAGATGATCGATTTGACCGATCAGCATTCAGCAAACGCAATAGGATGGAGGCCTCGGGATGGTTTGTCCCCTTGGACCTCTCCACCTCTAGTTGCTCGGCTCCTAGAAGGTGTCGACCTTTTATCCGCCTCAAGTTGAGCTCGGCTCCTAGAAGGTGTCGACTTTATATCCGCCTCTAGTTGAGCTCGTCTCCTAGAAGGTGTCGACCTTTTATCCGCCTCAAGTTGAGCTCGGCTCCTAGAAGGTGTCGACCTTTTATCCGCCTCTAGTTGAGCTCGGCTCCTAGAAGGTGTCGACCTTATATCCGCCTCTAGTTGAGCTCGGCTCCCAGAAGGTGTCGACCTTTTATCCGCCTCAAGTTGAGCTCGGCTCCTAGAAGGTGTCGACCTTATATCTGCCTCTAGTTGAGCTCGGCTCCTAGAAGGTGTTGACCTTGTATCCGCTTCCAGTTGAGCTCGTCTCCTGCGAGGTGTCGACCTTCTCTTCACCTCTAGTTGAGCTCGGCTCCTAGAAGGTGTCGACCTTCTCTCCACCTCTAGTTGAGCTCGGCTCCTAGAAGGTGTCGACCTTCTCTCCACCTCTAGTTGAGCACGGCTCCTAGAAGGTGTCGACCTTCTTTCTGCCTCTAGTTGATCTCGGCTCCTAGAAGGTGTCGACCTTGTATCCACCTCTAGTTGAGCTCGGCTCCTAGAAGGTGTCGACCTTCTCCCCGCCTCTAGTTGAGCTCGGCTCCTAGAAGGTGTCGACCTTGTATCCGCTTCCAGTTGAGCTCGGCTCCTGCGAGGTGTCGACCTTCTCTCCACCTCTAGTTGAGCACGGCTCCTAGAAGGTGTCGACCTTCTTTCCGCCTCTAGTTGATCTCGGCTCCTAGAAGGTGTCGACCTTGTATCCACCTCTAGTTGAGCTCGGCTCCTAGAAGGTGTCGACCTTCTCTCCGCCTCTAGTTGAGCTCGGCTCCTAGAAGGTGTCGACCTTGTATCCGCTTCCAGTTGAGCTCGGCTCCTGCGAGGTGTCGACCTTCTCTTCACCTCTAGTTGAGCTCGGCTCCTAGAAGGTGTCGACCTTCTCTCCACCTCTAGTTGAGCTCGGCTCCTAGAAAGTGTCGACCTTCTCTCCACCTCTAGTTGAGCTCGGGTCCTAGAAGGTGTCGACCTTCTCTCCGCCTCTAGTTGAGCTCGGCTCCTAGAAGGTGTCGACCTTGTATCCGCCTTCTGTTGAGCTCGGCTCCTATGAGGTGTCGACCTTTTCTCGCCAGAAAGACAGCTCGTCGAATAAGGGTTGGATGATTCTTTCCGAGCAACTACGTTACTCGCAAAGAGCGGGGATTGTGTACAACCCTCATTCTCCGAGGTAGGCCCATTCAAAGCCACGTAGGCTGAAGTCAAGGTCAAAGGGTCAGCACAGGAGCCGACAATCCAAGACACAAGGCAACTCAGCCAGCAGGAGCAAGAGGCGAGCTGGGCGAGCAAGGGGCGAGTATGGCGAGCAAGGGGCGAGTATGGCGAGCAAGGGGCGAGTATGGCGAGCAAGTGGCGAGTATGGCGAGCAAGGGGCGAGTATGGCGAGCAAGGGGCGAGCAGAGGCGAGCTTGGGCGAGTATCTCGCGAGTATGAGCGAGTATCTCGCGAGTATGGGCGAGTATCTCGCGAGTATGGGCGAGTAGCCCTTGTAACTCGCGAGCAGAGGCAATATACTCGCCTGTACCCCCCCCCCCCCCTAGGATTTCTCTATAAATAGACCCCCAGGGGTACTAGAAATGACACTTTTGGAAGTGGTCGAGGTCCCCCCAAGTTGGATACTCGCCAAATCCATGCCCGTCTAGTACCTCGCCCAGCTTTTGGTTGCGGAGGGGAAGTTTCTCCCAAACTTCCGGGTATGTGGTGGGACCTCCCTGCTGGAGCACCTGAGGTGTGCTTAGTCATTTTCTCTCTCCTATTTTAGCTATCAGAGCCGTGAAGTTGGACCGCAGGATCAGTAGCCTCCGGCTGCATCGGTCCGAATTTTGAGGTCAGGATTTTCCTGGTGTCAACACATGGACTGCAATCATTAGAAGGACGCAAACCTTCGTCGTCGTCAGATGACCAACCACCGTCGCCGCCACCAAAGAAGTCAACGCGAAATAATGCCCAACTCACGTGTAAGCCCGTTGCTCACTGTGATGCTTTCTCATCTGTCCGGCTTCACGAACGACGGTTCATGACCACCGCGTTCACGACCACCGCCACCGCCCCAAACCTTCTCATCTGTCCATATCTCATCTGCTCATATAATTTTGTCTTAAACCCTATATGATGAAAAGTAACCTCCGGCCTCCGGGCCATGTGTCCAGTAAAAAGTGAATGATTTTCGGCCATAACCAAATGTTCTAGGATGAATTTGGGTGGTAAAGATTAATCCATTGCAATACCATCACAATTTTTAACGAAAATAGTTTGAAAAGCTTTGCCAAACGTTCTCTAAATATAATTTTTCTTATTTTGCAAAACATCAGCGCAATTTTTAACGACAATCATTCGAAGAGCTCTGCAAAACAATCATTCGAAGAGCGCAATTTTTTTGGCATGTTTGGGAGAGCGGCGGCGGTAAGAAAAGGAGTGCTAGCAAAAAGAAGTTTGTAAATGGAGTTGCAGGTAAAGGTCTGTTGAAAATGAAGACCTGTTTAGATGGACTTCGACGCTTCGTTATCAGACCTTTTCAAAACAAGAAGCACAAGTAAAATGTTTGACAAAGTTCAGTTGCGGTGACTCTTTAAATAGTTCATGTGAAATAATTTTTTTGTAAATAATTATGAAACCATAATAATAGTGTATTCACATAGAAATAATAGTTGATAGTACATATAAATACAACATTTTCAATAATTTTAAAACAGGCAAACTGTACAACCCTGTATTCGCCGAATGGGCCCCCGAGACTCAGAGGGTCTTTTAAGACATTGTTTTCCAGCAAGGGGCGGGGGGGGGGGGGGGGGGGGAGAGGAGGAGGGGAGAGCCAGCCCCCTCTCTCGCCCCCGCCCCCAGGAGGGGGGCGACCTCCCGGCTTGCCCCGCCCCAGCAGGGGGCGAGCCAGGGAGGTGGGCGACCTCCCCGCTCGCCCCGCCCCAGCAGGGGGCGAGCCGGGGAGGTGGACGACCTCCCGGCTCGCCCCGCCCTAGCAGGGGGCGAGTCGGGGAGGTGGGCGACCTCCCGGCTCGCCCCGCCCCAGTAGGGGGCGAGCCGGGGAGGTGGGCGACTGATAACTTCGCAAAAAGAAGTTATTTTTATCCCTATTTTTATCATTTTAGCCTTGTTATATGATATTTATATATGAAAAGGAGATAAAAATCCAATTGTCGCATGATTTGAAGTCAAAACGGTTGTTACTCTCATTTCTATATCTTTTTATGATAGGATTCGGAGAGAATTTAAGTCAAGGATTGACGGCTAAGTATTGTGAAAAATCTGGGAAAAATGTTGCAACATGTTCTCAACAAATCTGGCAGGTCAAATTGTGCAGAATTGCAGAGCCAGAAAAATGTTGCAACATATTCATAACATATCTGATGGTTACAGAAAATTCAATTCCGAATTTACCAAATTTTTAACAGTTGCAACCTATTTTTTGGCATCCGTTCAACAATTAATTATGCCAACAAGTGGGGCCCACAGACATGAGAGAGAGGGGAGTTTAAAAAGGAAAATTTCGGCCATTTGAAGGGTCTTCTATCATTTTTCGGCCATTGGAGAAGAGGAGAAAACATGAGAAGAAATTCTGCCAAGGGAAGAATCAGTCCAGATCTGGCATTTGGGCTGAAGGAAACATTTCTACGTCACTGGAGAAGGGAAGATTCGCATTTCTTTCGAAATGTTTAGTAAGATCTCTTCAGTTTTGTGTGATTTCCCCTCAACCATGAACTAAAACTCTCTAGTCTTGCATTATGAGAGTAGTATGTGTATGTTGATGATGAACATCTTTGATTTCGAATTTGTTCTGTGATTATCTTTATAGATCTTGTGAATTTCATGGTAAAATTGTTGGATCATGTCTCTTTATTATATTGCGCCGCGAGAATCGAGAGATGAGCGTCGTAATGTTAATTTAAGGACTATTTTATCTCAATGCGAGAATCGAGAGATGAGCAATGTGAATCATTAACCAAAATTTCTATATTTTCACGTACGTTACGAGAATCGAGAGAGGAGAAACGTACGTGTATCACAAGATCTCTTTAGTTTTGAAAAGTGAAAGAGATTTCCTTTTCATGCTAGCGTACTAGATGTACAACCCTGTATTCGCCGAGTAGGTCCTCGAAGCATAAGAAGCATTTGGGAGCGTTATTGTTCACTATGATCCAGGGTAAGGAAAGAGGAGGGCGAGCGGTGGAGGTGGAGACCTCCCGCTCGCCCAGCTCAGTAAGGGGGGCGATCTCCCCTCGTCCCGTGCCCCCCAAGGTAGGGGGCGAGAACCCCAGTAAGGGGCGAGACCAGCCATGGGGCGACCCTGGCTGGGTCTCGCCCAGCCCCAGTAGGGGGGCGAGACCAGCCAGGGGGGCCCCCCTGGCTGGGTCTCGCCCAGCCCCAGTAAGGGGCGAGACTAGCCAGGGGGCGACCCTGGCTGGGTCTCGCCCAGCCCCAGTAGGGGGGCGAGACCAGCCAGGGGGGCCGCCCCTGGCTGGGTCTCGCCCAGCCCCAGTAAGGGGCGAGACCATCCAGGGGGGACTCCCCTGGCTGGGTCTCGCCCAGCCCCAGTAAGGGGCGAGACCAGCCAGGGGGGCCTCCCCTGGCTGGGTCTCGCCCAGCCCTAGTAGGGGGGCGGGACCAGCCAGGGGGGGCCGCCCCTGGCTGGGTCTCGCCCAGCCCCAGTAAGGGGCGAGATCAGTAGGGGGCCGCCCCTGGCTGGGTCTCGCCCAGCCCTAGTTAGGGGGTTCGCCGAGCCCTGCGAGGTACCCCCTCTCGCCCAGTTCCGAGGGGAGGGGTTGGTCTGCGTTTAGCGCTCAAGAACAACGGGATTTGGCTATCCACAGGCCATTTCTGAGGGTATTTTGGTAATTTCGCGGACCAATTGGTGGTTATTTGCAGCCCAAATCCTGAAATCCTATAAATAGGACCAAAGGGGCACCATTTGGAGGCAAGCTTATCTTAGGCTAGCTCTCTCTCCCTCTCCCTCCCCAGGTCTCTCTCTAGTGGGGTGAGGAGAGCCTCCAGTGGTGCCCAAGCCCGACATTGGCTTGGGAGGGGAAGCGCTCTAAAGATCTTCCGGGTATGTGGTGGGACCTCCTCGCCGAGCCCTTGGTCCAGTTCATAGTGCCTCAACCTTTAACCTAGAGCTCTCCCTTGGGGGGAGTAAGTGTTGGTCGCCCCTCAGCTTGCTGAGGGTCCCAAACTCCACAGAGACCGAGGCTTGTTCATCAAGTTACCGGTTTCAACATTTTTGGTGCGGTGAGCGTGGAGTGCGACCGATTCAAGAAACTCTTAAGATGAGCTCCATGGACGGAGGTAGAGGAGGTTCCGACCCAAGTCACTCGCACCCCCCGGTGGCTGGGGTGACGTTGGAGATGTTTGAAAATCTCAGGCGGGAGGTCATGCAGACCTTGCAGGTGGCTTTCGCCTCGATAACCGAAAGCAGGAGAGAAAGTGGACAGGAGGTCTCGCCTCAGCAGGTTGGCGAGAGCACCCTCGGGCAGCCATCCAGGAAGGAGGTGTCGGGAGGGGGCGAGTGGGGAGGCGCCAGGCCCCCACTCGCCCAGCCTTAAGGGGGCGAGTGGGGAGGCGCCAGGCCCCCACTCGCCCAGCCCCAAGGGGGCGAGTGGGGAGGTGTCAGGCCCCCACTCGCCCAGCCCCAAAGGGGGGCGAGCACGGGAGGTCCCTTTTGTGAGCTGATCCTCTCGGCCCCAATTCCGGAGGGGTTCAAGGGGGCGAAGATGTCTCACTACTTCGGCAAGGATGACCCCGTCTTACACCTGCAGTGGTTTGAAGACATGGTCTCCATCATGCCCATGTCGGACGCTTTCAAATGTCGACTCTTCCCGACAACTCTGAAGGAGAAGGCTAGAGATTGGTTCCACCAGCTCCCTGCGGGATCCATCTATGCCTTTGAAGACTTGCGTCGAGGCTTCCTGCTACGCTTCTCGACGTCAAGGAAGAGGAAGAAAGATGTCGAAGCACTTTTCAAGATCAAGCAAGAGCCAGAAGAGTCGCTGGCTCACTATCTGGAGCGGTTCAGGGAGGAGGTTCTCCTCGTCCAAGAAGTGCCCGGGTACACCCTCAAGCTCGCCTTCACGGTGGGGCTGCGGGAGGGCTTCTTCAAGATGGATCTCAAGAGAAGAGCTCCTTTGTCCTTTGAGGAGTTGATGGAAAGGGTGGCAGAAGAAGTTGAAAGTGAGGAGGCCAACCCGGAGTTCACAAGAAGGCTGGCCAAGCTGAGTGAGCCAGAGGCAAGGCAGCATGGGAGGAAGGTAGAGGCTCCCAAGAGGAAGTTCGACCAAGAGGAGGACAACTTTCTGGAAGAGGGGGCCGACCTCCCGAGGTGGAGGCAGGGGTAGAAAACACCCCCTCCACCGCCCCAGCAAACCATGTCAATCGGCCAAAGAAGAAGAAGGAACCGCGCGGGAGGAAGAGGGGGCATCCGAGTGGAGTTACCTTACTGTGACTTCCACGAGGAGGAGGGTCACGCGACATCCGCCTGCCCCGAGTTCTTGGAGTTAAGGGATGCGAGGTGTCCGAAGCCGCAACGTCAACAACCAGAAGAGGTCGAGGAGGACCATGCCTGGGAGTTGAAGTCCGAGTACTGGTCTCCGTGCTTAGTTTTTTCTTTGAGTCCATGTAGTAGGATGGAGTGTTTTCATACTTAGTTTTTCCTGCATGTAACCGAATGACTAATGTAATAAAAGTTCTTTCCAAAATACTTTTCCCCTCGGATGGTTCCACTGACCGGGCTCTCACTAGCCGGCAGGACAGGTTGACCTCCCAGGGAGGGTAAGTGATGTTCCCCTCGGATGGTTCCGCTGACCGGGCTCTCGCTAGCCGGCAGGACAGGTTGACCTCCCAGGGAGGGTAAGTGATGTTCCCCTCGGATGGTTCCGCTGACCGGGCTCTCACTAGCAGGCAGGCCAGGTTGACCTCCCAGGGAGGGTAAGAGATGTTCCCCTCGGATGGTTTCGCTGACCGGGCTCTCACTAGCCGGCAGGCCAGGTTGACATCCCAGGGAGGGTAAGAGATGTTCCCCTCGGATGGTTCCGCTGACCGGGCTCTCACTAGCCGGCAGGCCAGGTTGACCTCCCAGGGAGGGTAAGAGATGTTCCCCTCGGATGGTTCCGCTGACCGGGCTCTCACTAGCCTGCAGGCCAGGTTGACCTCCTAGGGAGGGTAAGAGATGTTCCCCTCGGATGGTTCCGCTGACCGGGCTCTCACTAGCCGGCAGGACAGGTTGACCTCCCAGGGAGGGTAAGCGATGTTCCCCTCGGATGATTCCGCTGACCGGGCTCTCACTAGCCGGCAGGCCAGGTTGACCTCCCAGGGAGGGTAAGAGATGTTCCCCTCGGATGGTTCCGCTGACCGGACTCTCACTAGCCTGTAGGCCAGGTTGACCTCCCAGGGAGGGTAAGAGATGTTCCCCTCGTATGGTTCCGCTGACCGGGCTCTCACTAGCCGGCAGGACAGGTTGACCTCCCAGGGAGGGTAAGCGATGTTTCCCTCGGATGGTTCCGCTGACCGGGCTCTCACTAGCCGGCAGGCCAGGTTGACCTCCCAGGGAGGGTAAGTGATGTCCCCCTCGGATGGTTCCGCTGACCGGGCTCTCACTAGCCGGCAGGATAGGTTGACCTCCCAGGGAGGGTAAGCGATGTTCCCCTCGGATGGTTCCGCTGATCAGGCTCTCGCTAGCCGGCAGGACAGGTTGACCTCCCAGGGAGGGTAAGCGATGTCCCCCTCGGATGGTTCCGCTGACCGGGCTCTCACTAGCCGGCAGGCCAGGTTGACCTCCTAGGGAGGGTAAGAGATGTCCCCCTCGGATGGTTCCGCTGACCGGGCTCTCGCTAGCCGGCAGGACAGGTTGACCTCCCAGGGAGGGTAAGAGATGTCCCCCTCGGATGGTTCCGCTGACCGGGCTCTCGCTAGCCGGCAGGACAGGTTGACCTCCTAGGGAGGGTAAGTGATGTTCCCCTTGGATGGTTCCGCTGACCGGGCTCTCGCTAGCCGGCAGGACAGGTTGACCTCCTAGGGAGGGTAAGTGATGTTCCCCTTGGATGGTTCCGCTGACCGGTCTCCCACTAGACGGCAGGCCAGGTTGACCTCCTAGGGAGGGTAAGTGATGTTCCCCTTGGATGGTTCCGCTGACCGGGCTCCCACTAGACGGCAGGCCAGGTTGACCTCCTAGGGAGGGTAAATGATGTTCCCCTTGGATGGTTCCGCTGACCGGGCTCCCACTAGACGGCAGGCCAGGTTGACCTCCTAGGGAGGGTAAGTGATGTTCCCCTTGGATGGTTTCGATGACCGGGCTCCCACTAGACGGCATGCTAGGTTGACCTCCTAGGGAGGGTAAGTGATGTTCCCCTTGGATGATTCCGCTGACCGGGCTCCCACTAGACGGCAGGCCAGGTTGACCTCCTAGGGAGGGTAAGTGATGTTCCCCTTGGATGGTTCCGCTGACCGGGTTCCCACTAGACGGCAGGCCAGGTTGACCTCCTAGGGAGGGTAAGTGATGTTCCCCTTGGATGGTTCCGCTGACCGGGCTCCCACTAGACGGCAGGCCAGGTTGACTTTCTAGGGAGGGTAAGTGATGTTCCCCTTGGATGGTTCCGCTGACCGGGCTCCCACTAGACGGCAGGCCAGGTTGACCTCCTAGGGAGGGTAAGTGATGTTCCCCTTGGATGGTTCCGCTGACCGGGCTCTCACTAGACGGCAGACCAGGTTGACCTCATAGGGAGGGTAAGTGATGTTCTCCTTGGATGGTTCCGCTGACCGGGCTCCCACTAGATGGCAGGCCAGGTTGACCTCCTAGGGAGGGTAAGTGATGTTCCCCTTGGATGGTTCCGCTGACCGGGCTCCCACTAGACGGTAGGCCAGGTTGACCTCCTAGGGAGGGTAAGTGATGTTCCCCTTGGATGGTTCCGCTGACCGGGCTCCCACTAGACGGCAGGCCAGGTTGACCTCCTAGGGAGGGTAAGTGATGTTCCCCTTGGATGGTTCCGCTGACCGGGCTCCCACTAGACGGCAGGCCAGGTTGACCTCCTAGGGAGGGTAAGTGATGTTTCCCTTTGATGGTTCCGCTGACCGGGCTCTCACTAGACGGCAGGCCAGGTTGACCTCCTAGGGAGGGTAAGTGATTTTCCCCCCGAGGTGACTCCGCTAGCCGGACTCTCGCTAGCCGGCAAGGTTGGAGGTCCTTTCGGGAGACTGTGTTTTTTCCAAGGTAGCACCGTTAGCCGGATTTCCAGCGACACTCGTCGAATATATAGGGTTGGACATTTCTTTCCGAGCGTGTACCTCGCTCGAAAAGAGCGGGGATTGTGTACAACCATGTATTCGCCGAGTAGGTCCTCGAATCATAAGAAGCATTTGGGAGCATTATTGTTCACTATGATCCGGGGTAAGGAAAGAGGAGGGCGAGCGGTGGAGGTGGAGACCTCCCGCTCGCCCAGCTCAGTAAGGGGGCGATCTCCCCTCGTCCCGTGCCCCCCAAGGTAGGGGGCGAGAACCCCAGTAAGGGGCGAGACCAGCCAGGGGGCGACCCTGGCTGGGTCTCGCCCAGCCCCAGTAGGGGGGCGAGACCAGCCAGGGGGGCCGCTCCTGGCTGGGTCTCGCCCAGCCCCAGTAAGGGGCGAGACCAGCCAGGGGGGCGACCCTGGCTGGGTCTCGCCCAGCCCCAATAGTGGGGCAAGACCAGCCAGGGGGGCCGCCCCTGGCTGGGTCTCGCCCAGCCCCAGTAAGGGGCGAGACCAGCCAGGGAAGCCTCCCCTGGCTGGGTCTCGCCCAGCCCCAGTAAGGGGCGAGACCAGCCAGGGGGGCCGCCCCTGGCTGGGTCTCGCCCAGCCCCAGTAGGGGGGCGGGACCAGCCAGGGGGGCCGCCCCTGGCTGGGTCTCGCCCAGCCCCAGTAAGGGGCGAGACCAGCAGGGGGGCCGCCCCTGGCCGGGTCTCGCCCAGCCCCAGTAAGGGGCGAGACCAGCAGGGGGGCCGCCCCTGGCTGGGTCTCGCCCAGCCCCAGCAGGAAGGGCCTGATCAGCAGGGGGCCGCCCCTGGCTGGGTCTCGCCCAGCCCTAGTTATGGGGTTCGCCGAGCCCCACGAGGTACCCCCTCTCGCCCAGTTCCGGGGGGAGGGGTTGGTCTGCGTTTAGCGCTCCAGAACAGGGGGATTTGGCTATCCGCAGGCCATTTCCGAGGGTATTTTGGTAATTTCGCGGACCAATTGGTGGTTATTTGCAGCCCAAATCCTGAAATCCTATAAATAGGACCAAGGGGGCACCATTTGGAGGCAAGCTTATCCTAGGCTAGCTCTCTCTCCCTCTCCCTCCCCAGGTCTCTCTCTAGTGGGGTGAGGAGAGCCTCCAGTGGTGCCCAAGCCCGACATTGGCTTGGGAGGGGAAGCACTCTAAAGATCTTCCGGGTATGTGGTGGGACCTCCTCGCCGAGCCCTTGGTCCAGTTCATAGTGCCTCAACCTTCAACCTAGAGCTCTCCCTTGGGGGGAGTAAGTGTTGGTCGCCCCTCAGCTTGCTGAGGGTCCCGAACTCCACAGAGACCGAGGCTTGTTCATCAAGTTGCTGGTTTCAACACTAGATTTTTGCACTTCATAATATTTTCGTTTCGCCTAAGTTAGAGATAACTAAGGTTGCGTAGATATTAAGATTCCTTGTATCGAGAGATAAAGGTCTCTTCTTTTACAATCTTCGCAAGATAATTCAAAACTCAATCGAATGAAATATTTATTTTATTATCATCATAGTATACATATGAAATCAGAAAATGCAAGGCTATTTTCTCTAATTGCTAAAAAGTATTTTAAGATCTAGTTAAGTTAGTTTTAATATTTATCTAAGAGTTTTAATCTAATTTCAGAAAATCAATTAACCGTTTTACTTGGATTCATAGAAATGGTGTAGCTAGTAATTGTAAGCACTAAACTAGTCACTTCTCCGTGGGAACGATCTCACTTACTCTGTATTACTTGTACGACACGTATACTTGTGTTTTCAAGCTCTATTTTGCGCGTATCAAGTTTTTGGCGCCGTTGCCGGGGAAGTGCAGCGGATTTAGTGTTTTCTTACAATATTAATGAACCTTAGTACTTGGAGGTCAAGTTTTATCTTCACTTGTTAGTTTCTTGTATTTGTGTTATCATCTTTATTATCTGATAGTGTATGTCCAGGTATCGATCCGTTGAATTAATTCCTCTAAATTCTGAAATCGAACGAATCTGTAGACGAAATCGAAAGTCAACTAGGCTAGAACAACTTAATCAACTAGCAATGGATAATCAGAATCAAGACGATGAGCCTCACCAGAACGGGCAGGATTTAGGTGGTCAAGTAGAACAAAATGGACACCCAAATGAACCAAGACGAACTTGCCGGGATTATAATATGCCTTTTAGGGGAGGGGTACAGTTTAGTATTGCTAGACCCGCGATAGAGGCCAATAACTTTAAGATAGATTCCATGGCAATGCAACTTGTTCAAAACAACAAGTTTGGGGGTCTTAATCATGAAGACCCTAACTCTCACCTTAGAACTTTCATAGAGATATGTGACACGTTTAAGATTAACGGTGCATCTGATGAAGCCATTAAGCTACGCTTGTTTCCTTTCTCCTTAGAAGGGAAAGCTAAGGACTGGTTGAACTCATTACCTCATGAGTCCATTACTACTTGGGCTATTTTAACCGGAAAATTTTTATCCAAATATTTCCCTCCATCTAAAACTGCTAAGTTAATGCGAGATATCTCTACATTCATGCAAGTAAATGGAGAAACCTTATATGATGCGTGGGAACGATTTAAGGAATTGTTACGTAGATGTCCCCACCATGGGTTAGCCATTCACCAACAAGTATGGACGTTTAATAACGGTCTTCAGACATCTACAATGATCCAAGTAGATGGAGCTGCAGGAGGTTCACTGATGAACAAGTATCCTGAAGATGCCTACGGTATTTATGAAGATCTATCTTCTAATAATTATCACACGATTGAACGTCAAGTACATCCTCCCACTACGACAGGATTGTATCAAGTTGACCAATTAACGTCATTTGCAGCCCAAATGACGTCCCAATTTAATACCATTAACAAGAGGTTAGATGCTTTGACGTTGAACCAAAATCAAATGAATCCTCAAGTTAATAGCATTATTACTCCCATGGTTTCTCCTAACCTCGCCTTAACAATTGAACAACTCGTATGGGGTAATGAAGAAGTTAATTATTTAGGAGGGCATTATAAACAAAATATGAACCCTTATCCGAACCACTATAATCCCGAATGGAGAAACCACCCTAATTTCTCTTGGAAGAACAACTCCGGTCCTACTCCACCACACTTATTTAATTCTAATGCTAATCTCATCATCAAAACAATAATTCCAACCAAGCAGGACCATCTAGAAAGGTAACGGATGACTTCATCATAGAATCAATGCAAAAGAATGAAGCTCGTTTCTCTAGTTTAGAAGGGTCAATGAGAATGATTGAATCGCAACTAGGACAAATCGCCAACGCTTTAAGTATTCGACCGCAAGGCACACTCCCTGCGGATACCACACCTAATCCTAAGGGAGATAATCATCATTGTAAGGCCGTAACATTACGAAGTGGGCGTGAGTTGATAGTTGGTCAAGACACTAATCCACATGAACAAAATAAAAGTCAAGACCAAGAAGAAGCCAAGAATCCTAGTGAGCAAGTAATAATAGGAAGGGATGAGGGTGATAAGAGTGAAGAGGAAGAAGTAATAATAGGAAGAACTGATAAGGAAATAGAAAGAGAAAAAGAGGAAAGCAGGAAGGAGAACTCAAGAACCTATCCACCACCACCATTCCCCCAAAGATTAAAAAAGAGCAAACTAGATCAACAGTTTCAGAAATTCTTAGACATTTTTAAGAAGTTGCAAATTAATATACCCTTTGCCGAAGCATTAGAACAAATGCCAAGCTATGTTAAATTCATGAAAGATATCTTAAACAAGAAAAGAAAATTTGGCACAAATGAGACGGTAGCACTCACACATGAGTGTAGTGCGATCCTCCAAAAGAAATTACCGCCAAAATTGAAAGATCCCGGAAGTTTCACAATTCTGTGTTCTATTGGGTATAAATTTGAGGGAAAGGCTTTGTGCGATCTAGGGGCAAGCATAAATCTCATGCCCTTATCAATTTATAAAAAGTTGGGTTTGGGAGAGATCTCCAAAACATCGCTTACATTACAATTGGCCGACAAATCTCTTACCTTTCCAAAAGGAATTGTAGAAGATATCTTGGTCAAGGTAGAAAAGTTCATTTTTCCCGCGAACTTCGTAGTTTTGGATATGGAAGAAGACAAAGAGGTACCTATAATTGTAGGGAGACCTTTCTTAGCAACCGGGAAAACTTTGATTGATGTTCATAAGGGAGAGTTAACCATGAGAGTTAACGACGAGCAAGTTACATTCAATGTACTCAAAGCGATGAAATTCCCTCATAGAGAAGATGATGTTATGGAAGAAGTAAAATGCATTACTCTTTATGACTACGGTCTTAGCAAAAATCCTGATTTTGAAAATGATGCATTAACGGATATATCAACCGATGAAGAAAAATCTGTTAACAACGATGAAATTCAGGACTGTTTGGAAGCATTTGCATTTCAGTCCGCATTTATCCGTAATCATGAACCATTAGACATACAAGAGCGGTCTTGTGTGTTGAAACCTTCTATTATCAATCCACCCGTTCTTGAGTTAAAACCACTTCCTGAGCACTTATCATATGCATACCTAGGAGAGAATGATACGTTGCCGGTCATAGTTAATTCTAAATTGATAACGGAACAACATCAAGAATTATTAAATCTTTTAAAGAGACATAAACTTGCCATAGGATGGACTATTGCGGACATTAAGGGAATTAGTCCTTCACTTTGTATGCACAAAATCCTTTTAGAGGAAACCTTCAAGGGGTCTATAGAGCATCAACGACGTCTTAGTCCACCTATGAAAGAGGTAGTGAAAAAGGAGATTATTAAATGGCTAGATGCAGGAATAATTTACCCCATTTCGGATAGTTCATGGGTCTCTCCGGTCCAATGTGTTCCTAAGAAAGGGGGATGACCGTAGTAAAGAATGACAAAAATGAATTAATTTCTACTAGAACGGTCACGGGATGGCGTATTTGTATGGACTATCGGAAATTGAATAAGGCCACAAGGAAAGATCACTTTCCTTTGCCTTTTATAGATCAAGTCTTAGATAAATTATCCGGAAATGATTTCTTTTGTTTCCTTGATGAGTATTCGGGTTATAATCAGATTACGGTAGATCCGGAGGACCAAGAAAAGACAACGTTCACGTGTCCTTACGGAACATTTGCTTTTAGGAGAATGCCGTTTGGCTTATGCAATGCACCAGCCACTTTTCAACGTTGTATGATTGCTATATTTTCGAATATTATGGATTATGACATAGAAATCTTCATGGATGATTTTTCCATTTTTGGTAAATCGTTTGATGAATGTTTGAGGTGTTTAGAAAGAGTGCTTTTACGTTGTATAGAAACTAACCTCGTTTTAAATTGGGAAAAATGTCACTTCATGGTGCGGGAAGGCATAGTACTTGGGCATCATGTATCAAAAAATGGGTTAGATGTAGATAGGGCGAAAATAGAGGTGATTGAGAAATTACCTCCTCCTAAAAATGTAAAAGCATTGCGTAGTTTCTTGGGGCATGCAGGATTTTATAGGAGATTCATCAAAGATTTTGCAAAAATTGCAAAGCCTTTGAGTAGTTTGCTAGAGAAGGATATAAAATTTTATTTTGATGAAAATTGTTTAGATGCATATAATGAATTGAAAAACCCGATTAATTACAGCACCTATTGTAGTAGCCCCTGATTGAGAAGAGCCGTTTGTTCTCATGTGTGATGCTAGCGATTACACTGTTGGAGTAGTTCTAGGACAAAAGCGAGAGAAGGTCTTTCATACCATTGCATATGCTAGTAAAACTCTAATTGAAGCCCAAATTAATTATACCACAACTGAAAAGGAACTACTTGCTGTGGTTTTTGCATTTGAAAAATTTAGATCTTATCTTTTATGCACAAGAGTTATAGTATTTACCGATCATGCAGCTATCCGTTATCTAATGGAAAAGAAAGATGCTAAGCTTAGGCTAATTCGTTGGGTTTTACTATTACAAGAATTTGAGTTAGAAATCAAAGATAGAAAGGGTATTGATAATCCGGTTTCCGACCATCTTTCTAGGATTGAATCCCCAAGTGCATTAGTTCCGTCCGAGATTAATGAAAGATTCCCGGATGAACGTATTTTGGCTATTTCTGATAATTCCTTGCCATGGTATGCCGATTACGTCAATTACCTCGTTAGTAATATCTTACCTTCAGATTTTAACTACCAACAACGAAAGAGGTTCTTACACCAATGCGGTCTTATCTTTGGGACCCACCTTATTTGTTTAAAATTGGTGCAGATGAAGTAGTGAGGAGATGTATCCCGGAAGTAGAAATGCATCATATTTTAGAAAGTTGTCATAGTTCTCCCTACGGAGGACACTTTAAGGGGGATAAGACAGCTATGAAAGTTTTAGAGGCCGGTTTCTTTTGGCCTACATTATTTCATGATTCTAGGGAACATGTAAAAAGGTGTGACCGATGTCAAAAGGAAGAAAATATTAAGAAGAACGAAGCTATGCCTATGAACCCAATTCTAGAAGTTGAGCTTTTTGATGTCTGGGGTATAGACTTCATGGGACCATTCGTTAATTCGAATGGTAATTTATATATCCTCTTAGCTGTAGATTATGTATCGAAATGGGTTGAAGCCATAGCCACGACTAAAAATGATGCAAAGGTGGTGTTATACTTCTTGAAAATTTTTATATTTAGTCGATTTGGAACACCCAAGGCTATTATAAGCGATGGTGGAAGTCATTTCTGTAATCACCAATTTGCCGCGTTGCTGAAAAGTACGGGGTTAGGCATAAGGTAGCATTGGCATACCACCCCCAAACAAATGGGTTAGCGGAAGTATCTAATAGAGAGATCAAGAAAATCTTGGCTAAAACGGTTAGTGTAAATTGCAAGGATTGGTCTCAAAAGCTTAACGATGCCTTATGGGCATATAGAACCGCTTTCAAGACCCCGATTGGTGTTACCCCATATCGTTTAGTTTATGGCAAGGCTTGTCACTTACCGTTAGAGTTGGAGTATCGGGCATACTGGGCCGTTAAGAAAATCAATTTTGATTTTCAAGAAGCCGGTAAATCTAGACTACTACAGTTAAATGAATTGGAAGAGATCCGGACGCAAGCATATGAAAGTGCAAGGGTTTACAAGGACCGCACTAAAATGTGGCACGACCGCCATCTTACGGAGAAACATTTGCAACCAGGGCAACTAGTTTTATTATTCAACTCACGACTAAAAATTTTTCCTGGCAAATTAAAGTCTAGGTGGTCGGGCCCGTTTCGGGTTAAGGAAGTGCTTTCTTATGGGGTCGTTACGATCATCAATGAAAAAGATCATTCAGAGTTTAAGGTCAATGGCGGACGTCTTAAGGCTTATTTAGGAAACGAAAATGAACGAGTAATATCGTTCATACACTTGCAATAAAATTTTCAAGCCGCCGAATGTCCAGCCGGGACATTAACTAAGGCGCTTTAGGGGAGGCAACCCCACTTTTTAATGATAAGTTTTCTATTATTGTTATTGTTATTGTTTTTCTTTGTTTGGTTTGGTTTTGTTTCTCTCAAAAAAAAGATGCAGGACTGAAATATCATGATCTTAATTAATCAAAAAGTCATTTTCCCCTTCATTCGGTTCAAGCACAAGCTAGAAATAGGTTCAGAAAAATATGTTACAACAATTCCTCGAAATGTTGCAACATTTCTTTCTCTGTCTTTTACACTACAAAAACTTCAACATTCTACCAGCCGGTTCAATTGAACCGGCTATTTAAATTCAATTGACATTTTACATAGAGCTGAACCGTGCCTGGAGTGAACCGTGCCTGGAGTGAACCGTGCCTGGAGTGAATCGCGTCTGGAATGAACCGCGCTAGAGTGAACCGCCATTTCGTTGAATCCAAAATAGACCTGCCGTCCATCATCTCTCCCAAAATCCCGATCTCTCGAAACCCTACTTCGCCGACCCTCCGCTCGAAACCCTATCTCGCCCGTTCGATTCATCCACCGGCGGCAACGAACACCAGGCGGCCGACGTTTACCCTCCTTAATCGTCTGGAAGTGGTGCGTATTAACCTAGCCCTCATCCTTCGAGCATTTGCGAGATCTCCCTCCGTCACTTACTCCAACTCTCCTCAGACATGGCTCCAAAGAAAAATCGACAAAAGGAGGTGGCACATAAGCCCTTCATCAATGAAGACGCCGAAGCTCGCTACGAACTGCTGAAGGCAAAGCCCTTCAGCAACGAACGAGGGTTTCAACTCGAAGTTCGAGGTTGGAGTCGCGCATATGTGCAGCAAATGGAGAAACTCGGCTGGAGTTCCTTCTGTCACCCCCGCACTGAGGCAATCCAACAATGGGTCTACGCTAACGCCAAGTTCCATAGGAATGGAAAAATTCGTATACGAGGGCGGGAAGTCGATTTCTCTCCGGAAGGTATAAATTCCTACTTTGATTTAACAAACTTGGACAAAGATGTGTACGAATTTGTTCGGACCACAAACCCATTCGATATTGCCACCACATTGTGCCTAACTAGAGACATAACCTGGGTCCATGAATCCACCCATGTTCTGAATGCAGCCCTTTTTACTCGTGAAGCTAAGGTTTGGCTTCTTTTTGTCAACTCAAGCATCATGCCAACCAAACACCCAAACCATGTCTCCTTCGATAGGGCTTGCATAATTTATAGTATTCTAAAAGGGATTCCCATTGACATTGGGCATATCATCTCTAGTCAACTCCAGAAGAAGATCAAAATTGATGGGGGCACTCAGTTATGGTTTTCTACACTCATCACTACGTTATGTCGTTACGCCGGGGTACTAATCGCCGACACGGACACTACCATCATTGTCGGTAAGCCAATAACATGTTCGGTTATTACTTCTTATGTTAAGGTACCATTAGAGAAGCCCCCCCCCCCCCCAAAGCCGGTAAGAAACAACACCCTCCCCCATCTTCGAGCAAAACCACCCAAGTTCCGAATCCTCCGCCAGTTTTCCCTAATCCTCCGGATTGGCCGATCATATTTAAATACTTGCAAACTAGCGCCAAATTTCAGCGTCAACAACATCGTCATGTCATCTCTTATTTAGATGTTGTATATCATAATCAAGTCGAGCTTCTCCGTCACTTGAATGTACCGGAAGAAAGAATAGCTGTGCGGGAAGTGAATCCTGACTGGTTTGACCCCCCACCGTCTAGCTCTAATGCAAGGGAGGCGACATCTTCTCCGGATCCACATGCTCAAGCGGAAGCAGCCATGGAAGATGCAGCCTTTGCACCCAGTAATGACGACGATGAAGACGAATTTTTAGCCGAGGACGACTCCGACGAGAGCGAAGATGTTGACGACGACGAGGCGGATGATTGACATTTTATCATTTTAATGCTGTTCATTTTTTCTTATGTTGGACAATGACTTAAACATATTCTCACTTGTGGACTTTTACTGATATTTTCTTGAGGAATTACTTTTCCTGCGCTTAAATTGTGAATACTATGGTGAAATGATTTAATGTGGATGCTATTTTAAATTCTGCTGGCTATGCCTATTTGAATGATTTCATGTTAATGCTAGGCATTTATGTTTTCTTAATTAATTTACCTTGATGTTATGCCATGATGTGAACTATGAAGTACAAGTTGTGATCTGAAGTACTTATGACTTTGAACTATGACTTTGAATTTTATTCTGCATTACTTATTATGCTGCTGAGAACATTACTTAAAGACAACTGCTGCCATGTTATCTTACTTATTATTCTGAGTTGTTATGCCATGTTGTCAACTGCTGCTGGCCTAACCGTGTGCTTTCAATTGCTTAAGCAATCCATTGATTACCCATTGATTTTCATGGCAGTGTGGTCTTCGTTTTGTTGTCTCCACTAGGTTCTTGCAGGTCACTTCTGAGACACTTGTTCCAGCTGCTGTATGAAGAATCCAATGAAACTGTGAATTTCAACAAAAGGACCACTAAGTTTAGGGGAGTATTCTTCTTTTCATTAAATATTTAAACATTTTCATTTTCGAATACTCCGAGTTCATGAATCATTTTTTTTACACACCTGAAAACTGATGACTCAAGTTCAAAATTTTAATTTTATAACTTTGCTCGGGTCTAGCAAAGAGCTTGGTATGGGGGTGATTGCAATGCGAAGTGCAATGCTAAGTTACCTTCATCACTTGAGTAGCGAACAACTTATTAAAATTTATTTATTTGGTATGAAATGTCTATCATAAAATTTAAATGTCTATCATAAAATTTAAATGTCTATCATAAAATTTCTGACTTTACCTTGATGTTAGTACGATGTAGTAGCACTTCATGTCGAATTTCCTCTTGCACTGTATTCCTGAATTTTTCTTTGCTTCCTACAATATATTTCATTAACTGCTAAAAACATAGAGGGGGAGAGATGAATGTTAACTGAGCTTTTGTTGTTTACTAACACTTTGAGATTATATAGTTATTCGATATGATTATCCTTAGTCTATTGTTTTGAATTTTGTCTTTGCCGATTCAAAGTGACCACAACGAAAATTTGTTTTTCCTCACTTTCTAGTCAATTCTTAACGACTTTTCTTACCTTGGGTGTTTAACTTATCTTTAAAAGAAAAATAATTGTGTAAAAATGTCGTAGTGATATGTGGCCTGAGTGTGTATATACCCACTTGGAACGATCCCTACTATTGACCAAAAAAAATTTTAGATTTGTTTGCAAGAATGTCATAGTGATATGCGGCTTAAGTATGCGTATGCATATTCTGGAATGATCCCAACTATGTGCATAAAAATAAAAAAAAAAGGGGAAAAGAACAAAGTGTTAGGGTCATAGTGATATGTGGCCCAAGTGTGTATATACCCACTCGGAATGATCCCTACTATGGACATTCAAATTTTATATGAACTTGGGAGGTAAACCCCACGGTAGGAAGAAGACTTAAAAGCATTGACTAGAGTCTTATTGTTACCTTGAATTCCGAAATCATCGACCATGTCAAAATTCATCTCTTTGCTTATCCTCATGATATTCCTTGCACTACTTAATCCTTTGTGGAAGTGAGCTCATGGCTTAGTATATTCGTCATCATCCCCTAGCTATGTGGTGAGTTTATAAGCTGTGTTGTTTGGGAATAGATAGTTCTAAGGAATACGCACACACGTCATCATGAAAGTGACATGGAGCTTTAACTATTATCAAACTAATCAATTGTCATGTTTGAAATTTTTTTTTATGTTGATTGACATTTTATACCAATTAATATTTCAATATTATGAGCATGATGGTTATAATCTATGAGTAAGAACATTTCAAAAACTTACATCGATAAATGCTCGCCCACTCAATGGAGTGCATCGATCTAACTTTGCTCAGGACTAGCAAAGAACTAAGCATGGGGGTGTGATAACTTCGCAAAAATAAGTTATCTTTATCCCTATTTTTATCATTTTAGCCTTGTTATATGATATTTATATATGAAAAGGAGATAAAAATCCAATTGTCGCATGATTTGAAGTCAAAACGGTTGTTACTCTCATTTCTATATCTTTTTATGATAGGATTCGGAGAGAATTTAAGTCAAGGATTGAAGGCTAAGTATTGTGAAAAATCTGGGAAAAATGTTGCAACATGTTCTCAACAAATCTGGCAGGTCAAATTGTGCAGAATTGCAGAGCCAGAAAAATGTTGCAACATATTCATAACATATTTGACGGTTACAGAAAATTCAATTCCGAATTTACCAAATTTTTAACAGTTGCAACTTATTTTTTTGGCATCCGTTCAGCAATTAATTATGCCAACAAGTGGGGCCCACGGACAGGAGAGAGAGGGGAGTTTAAAAAGGAAAATTTCGGCCATTTGAAGGGTCTTCTATCATTTTCGGCCATTGGAGAAGAGGAGAAAACCTGAGAAGAAATTCTGCCATGGGAAGAATCAGTCCAGATCTGGCATTTGGGATGAAGGAAACATTTCTACGTCACTGGAGAAGGGAAGATTCGCATTTCTTTCGAAATGTTTAGTAAGATCTCTTCAGTTTTGTGTGATTTCCCCTCAACCATAAACTAAAACTCTCTAGTTTTGCATTATGAGAGTAGTATGTGTATGTTGATGATGAACATCTTTGATTTCGAATTTGTTCTGTGATTATCTTTATAGATCTTGTGAATTTCATGGTAAAATTGTTGGATCATGTCTCTTTATTATATTGCGCCGCGAGAATCGAGAGATGAGCGTCGTAATGTTAATTTAAGGACTATTTTATCGCAATGCGAGAATCGAGAGATGAGCAATGTGAATCATTAACCAAAATTTCTATATTTTCACGTACGTTACGAGAATCGAGAGAGGAGAAACGTACGTGTATCACAAGATCTCTTTAGTTTTGAAAAGTGAAAAAGATTTCCTTTTCATGCTAGCGAACTGGATTTTTGCACTTCATAATATTTTCGTTTCGCCTAAGTTAGAGATAACTAAGGTTGCGTAGATATTAAGATTCCTTGTATCGAGAGATAAAGGTCTCTTCTTTTACAATCTTTGCAAGATAATTCAAAACTCAATCGAATGAAATATTTATTTTATTATCATCATAGTATACATATGAAATCAGAAAATGCAAGGCTATTTTCTCTAATTGCTAAAAAGTATTTTAAGATCTAGTTAAGTTAGTTTTAATATTTATCTAAGAGTTTTAATCTAATTTCAGAAAATCAATTAACCGTTTTACTTGGATTCATAGAAACGGTGTAGCTAGTAATTGTAAGCACTAAACTAGTCACTTCTCCGTGGGAACGATCTCACTTACTCTGTATTACTTGTACGACACGTATACTTGCGTTTTCAAGCTCTATTTTGCGCGTATCAGCGACCTCCCGGCTCGCCCCGCCCCAGCAGGGGGTGAGCCGGGGAGGTGGGCGACCTCCCTGCTCGCCCCGCCATAGGAAGGTGTTCTGGACTGCATTTAGCCCCTCAGAACATCGGGATTTGGCTGTTCGTAGGCCAAATCCGGGGGTATTTTCGTAATCTCGTAAGCCAGATTGTGGCTATTGGCAGACCAAGTTCAAAATCCTATAAATAAGACCAGGGGGCACCGTTTGGAGGGACCTCTCTTTTGGCCTCCTCTCCCCCTAAGTTCCTTTGCATCCTTCCCTACCTCCATCAAATGTCCCTTCTTCAAGGGGCCTAGCTTCAGGCCTTCCTGAAACTAGGCAGGGGGAGAAGTTCTATGACGAAGCTCCATATGATGCAGTGTTTTGCTCAGGGGGAGATGTTCTATGAACTAGGCAGGGGGAGAAAGCTGAAGAAGCTCCTTTATGTTAAGGGGAGATACTTTCCTTTTGGCAGGGGGAGTTGTTTTGAAGAAACTCCTTTATGATAGGAGGAGTTATTTTATCAAGAGGAAATGTTGTATGAAGAAGCATGTTTTCAGTTCTTGAAAAAGCTCACAGCAGTTTACAGATTTAGGGAGAGATGTTGCAGATTCAGTTATGACAGATTCAAATTCAGATTGGTAGCACAACATATTCAGATAATAAAGCTACAGTTCAGTTCAACAAATTCAGAAAGCTGAAGGTAATATCAGAATTCAGAAAGTCAGAAAGCAAGAACTCAGAGAAAGACAATGTCAGAATTCAGAGAAAATCAAAGGTTCTTTTTATTAGTTTTATTTTCAATGTAAATTTTCAAAACTCAGAGTATCATATTTTATATTTGATGAAATATTAAAAATCAATCAGATATATATGCTCTGTTATTTTGTTATTCAAATTTTTGTCAGATAGTGTCCTAACCCAAATATGGGGAGATTATTGGAACAACCCTATTATTGATTTGGGCTAGGATCACTATCTGCTGACTAGGATCAAGTTGACCTCAATGTATAGTCAATGAGTCAAGGGTTTAGGCTGTTAGAACTCAAGAAAGTATTCGTTTTCTGCGTTCGACGAACTCTATCCTGCGTTCGACGAACGGCTTGCTCTATGCGTTCGACGAATGGCTTACATTCTGCGTTCGACAAACGGCTTGCTTCAATCTCAGCGTCTCAGCGTCTCAGTGGCTCAGCGGTCGACGAAATTGTCCAGTCTCAGCGGTCGACGATTTTATTCTGTCTCAGCGGTCGACGAACAGACTAAGTCTCAACGGTCGACGATTTTATCCAGTCTCAGCGGTCGATGATTTTATCAAGTCTCAGCGGTCGACGATTTTATTCAGTCTCAGCGGTCGA
The DNA here is from genome assembly GCA_033032865.1 of Dactylorhiza incarnata. Taxonomy (NCBI): domain Eukaryota; kingdom Viridiplantae; phylum Streptophyta; class Magnoliopsida; order Asparagales; family Orchidaceae; genus Dactylorhiza; species Dactylorhiza incarnata. Next base: position 1,136,117 of record JAWHQI010000304.1, read on the forward strand.
CGATTTTACTCAGTTCAGCGGTCGACGATTTTGCATTCGACGAATTCAGCTCTGCTTTCGAAGAATGAGTATCAGTTGTTCAGATCGACGAAAGATCTTCTCAGCTCAACTAATTCAACTCTTCCATCCAGATTCAGTTGGGGTCGACGAACTCAACATTGTGTTCGACGAAATTCTTGAGATCGACGAAATTTGTTATTTCAGTTCAGAATTTCAGACAGATCATTTTATTTCATTCTCTGAACTCAGATCTTTCAGCAACGGCTCTATTATATCAGATAAGTAAGGATCATATCTTTCCTTTTATTATTTCGAGAATATAGCTGTTGACATTTAGCTGAAAAGAACATGTTCATGGAAAAGGGAAAAGGTAAACGACGCATCAGATCTGCAGTACCAGATATATCTCTTTCAGAATATTTTATTCCTTAAAATAAGGGATTTGAACTTAAAATCTGTCAGAGATTTCAAAAGTGAATAAAGAAAGAAGATATACTGTATCATATTACAGAATAGTAGTACAGGAAAAAGAAAGATGAAAGATATACAGTCTTGACAACATAGTACAGAACTTCAGTTGACAGGAAAAAGAAAAAGGAAGAAAAAGAAGAACAAAAGTTTTACAGATCATCTTCATCTTCTTCCTCAAGCAGCACTCATTGATAACTTCTCACAAAGAAGTTATTTTCACTCATATTTTTGTACCCTTTGTTAAATATATTTGTTAAAAATATAGTAAACATGAGTGAATTGTTACTTGGTGAATGTTTAGGGTATTATCATCATTTTGACATGTTTTTATACAGAAATCCCAAATGCTCCTAGCCTGGACGGTCAAGAGAAGCATATTTGGAGTGCAGAAAATATGTTACAACATATTATTGCAGTTCAGAAAAAAGAGTTACAACATATTTTGCGATGTTTGAAGCAGTTTAAAGGATGCAGAAAATATGTTATAACATATTTTTGCAGTTCAGAAAAAAATGTTATAACATTTCGGCGGAAACTGAAAAAATCAAATTCAAAATTGATCAGTTTTGGGCAGTTACGACAGCCAAGGGATGCATCCATTCGTCCATATGAGATCTCTAAGGGGGCGTATGACTACTTAAGTGCAGGAGGAGAGAGAAAAAGGGATTCTTCCATCTATCATCATTTTCGGCCATTCTTGGAGAGGATCGAACAAGGAGGAAGTGCAGAATTTTCGCTACGGCTTGGAGAAAGGGAGAATCCGCACTTCTATGATCATGTATTGTAAGATCTTTCCAATTTTGCAGAATTCTATCTCAGTCATGAACTAATTTCGCTTAGTCTTGTATGATGAAAGTACTACGGTTGTTTTGATGAAGTTTTCTACTTAACTTTTATAAATGTTTTGATGAGTGTTCTTTATTGAGTTATGAAGTTAATGTTGAATTTTTGGACAATGAATTTTATCTACTATTGCACTCTGAGAGTCGAGAGAGGAGGGGCGTAGTGTTAGGAAAAATTCTATCTTTTTACACCGCGAGAGTCGAGAGAGGAGCGTTGTAAATCTTTAATCCAAATTTCTCTATTTCACGCATCACTTCGAGAGTCGAGAGAGGAGAGGTGTATGTGTTTCATAATCTCATTCCAGTGGAGGAGAGTGGAAGAGATTCTCTTTTCTTGCTTGCGACTACGGTTGTTATTTTGCACAATATTCTTCACTTCTCTTATGTTAGAGATAACTAGGGGAATCTAGGATATTGAGATCTCCGATATCGAGAGATACGGTTGTCTCCGTTTAATTTGTTGAAAGAAACTCGTAAAGCATTCAAATAAAATATTAAGGATTCGAACATTCATCATAATCGTCGTAGGAAATCATTATACAAGACTACTTCTTCTCCAACTGATAAAAATAAAGTATTTCTAAAAATCATCATAATATTCTAGTTAGTTCAAATCCTTGTTATAAACTTTACTATTTTAAAATAAATCATTGCACTCGACTTGTTTGAATTTAGAGAACGGAGTAACTAGTATTTGCAAGCTTTAGGTTAACCAATTCTCCGAGGGAACGATCTTCACTCACACTGTATTACTTGATCCGGAACGTATTCTTGCGTTAACATATGTACCATTTTGGGCGTATCACTCATACACTGAGAACATCAACACCATCTCTCAGATCTCTGCTGCAAGATCAGATCTTCAAAAAGCAACAATAATCTAAGGAACTTATTCTCTCAGATTCATCAGCTATAGGAAGATCAATACATCCAAGAGAAAGCTCCAGCCATCTACTGTCAAAACAAACATTTCATATCAGACAGAGGAGCTTTACAACATCAATCCACTAAAGTCTTCTTTCAGAATATTGATAGAGAAGAACTTCATAACCATTCTTATCCCCTCTTGTACAGGGTTATAACTCCCTTCAAAAGTTAACCCCTTGGTGACAGGGCACCTGAACAAAAACCTGTGGTTGGGTTAGAGCACCTGATCAAAAGCTCACTTGGTGTGTGGACACCTGAACAAAAACCCCTTGGTGATAGGGCACCTGATCAAAAATTTAGTGGATCCTACCAAGTGTGGTAGAAGAGTAGACGTACCCAGGTTTATTGGGGAACTACTATAAAAATTCTTGTGTCCTCTGTGTTGTGATTTTCTGTGTATTGTGATGTGTGCTGTGATTTCTTTATTTGTTTTATAAATCACTCTGCTATACACATATATATATCATTACTTTAATTCCGCTATAAAATTAAGTGAAAAGTTTTTAATACTCTATTCACCCCCCTCTATAGTAAATCTAAGATATAACCTCACCTTCAATTTTTTTTGAGAATTGAAAATATCGCTGCTTTTGGATTCGGGATTAACGTTCATGCAATTTTAATTTATTTCAAATATTAAGATATTATGTTTGAAATATTATTAAAATTAGGCGGTAGTTGTCTCAAGCGAGCCTCTATCGTATTTCTCAATCCTCCAATCGAAATAAAATTTTTAAGAATTAGAGCGCCTCTTTTATAATCGGATTCCCAAGAACACCCAATCAAGTGCTAAGTTTTTTATTTAAAATCGTGAATTTCTCTTTCGTAAATTCTTCGTACTTGCAATTTTCAATTTCAAAAAAACAAAATCAACTTTCGTTCGGTAGGATAATAGTAGCGGCGTCAGTAGTAGTAATTGACAGCCCCGGTCTAATACGACATTTTTCTATACTACGATTCGATAGGTGCACTTGCCTTTTGGATTGATAGTAAATTTTCCATCAGATGTCATGTGATGTTGAGAACAAATGTTCCGAGTTTGGTTGATCAAATCTGACACTCAATCTTGAATTTTCATATTGGAGCAATTTAAATTATCTGAGGACATTTTATAACTGAGTAAATAAATAAATAAACCATAAAAGGATTCAATGCATAATGAATCAAATATATGCATTCCTCCTGTAGAATTATGCTTTCATTTATATATAAGCCATCAAATAACAGCAAGAGAAACATTAGTAATAATAGGAAGACCTACAAATAAAGATAAAACTAGAAGTTCAAGTTGTTCCACATAAAGATAAAATAGAAGTCCGAGTTGTTCCACATAAAGATAAAATAAAAAAAAAATCTACAAATAAAGATAAAACTGCATTTATGTTCCACAGATAACTATAACCACGTGATCCCTACTGTGAATTTTTCATATATCACCTCTCTAGCCACTTAACTTTGATCTTCTCCGGAATGCACATGAATGTTTCTATGTTGCTCTTATATATCTATCTCTGAGAAACATCGTGCAGTAGTCATACAAGTCAAAGTCCTCCATAATCTATGAATATTTTTCCATCTCTCCAACTGCGTCAGGGATTGTAAACAATGCTGAGGAGATTTATATTTTTGGAGGATCCATCATACAACGACAAATTATACGATATATCTCTGCTATGTCCTCCATGCTGGAACTCATTGCTTGCTTTCTTTCCCTCATCTCTTATCTTCTTCTTAGCATCCGATGAGCTGGAGGGTCGAGTGGAGGTAACATCCACTCCCGAGTCTGTTGCATTAGGAGATAAATCTTCAACATCTTGAATATCATCTTCATCGAAAATGTCACGATCATCGACAGATTCATGCCCCAGGTTCATGAATTTAGGGCCCATACAAGATCATCCATTACGGCCACCACATGAGGCCATCTTGCTCTACTTAACTCAAATCGGTTGAACCTAACTCATTTAATTTAGAGGGTGCTTAATAATGTGTAGTCACACTGTAGCTACATTATAATACTACGTATGTCAATCGGTTGAACCTAACTCATTTAATTTAGAGGGAGCCCAATAATTTGTCTAGGCATAATGTAGCTACATTTTAATATTACTTTTTTGTCTAATCATTGCTAGACATGCCACATCACAATTAATTGGAGGTTATCTACTGTATATATATATCACTGTATGGTTAATTATATTGTTATGGTGATAATCGATTGGTATTCATTGTTTTAAGAAGTGGATCAAATCGGAGAGTCGGACCGTGAACCGGCCTATAAACCGATCCTATCTTGCTTAAGAACCGTTCCACCCGAGAATTGGAGAATCGAACCGCTAAATCGACGAATCGGTCGCGATTTTCGAAAACCTGGTGGTTCTGAATTCTTAGCTCGAAAATGATTTAATTAAAAAGAAATTTTAATTTATGTTCTACACATACATGTGCAATAAGGAACAATGAATGAATTTTAAGCGCTTAGTTTGATTCAAATCACTATTAAATTTCAGACTAGTCTTCATTTTTAGTCAACTTAAATATACTAAGTATGAAATAAATATTGATGTGTCAAAATATTTTAATATAATTATAATTATCATAAAATTTAAATGATTTAAAATATATATTTTATTTATTTAAGTTATAGAGGTTCAGCCGATCAAACCGATATAATCTTGAATCTATCTTCTTTCGGTTCAATATCTAGCCTAATGTTTAGAACCCGGTATTATACATTTTTCTATTATATATAAATATATATATATAATTAAATTCTACTTATCAACAACCATATTATTCATTAATTTATCATAATTAATTATATAGTTGAGGCATCGTCAATATTTATGGTCTGCATGTGCCAGAAATCATGTAGTAGAAAATATAGGGAATAATTATTTATTTTTTTCCTTGGGAAAGCGTTTTATCTTCATTTTCTGTAGGGAAAAAAATTCAATCACTGTAATATTTGTTTGTTAAATCTTCATTTTTCATTCCCAACGCTCCAAAATAATATTTTTTTTGGCCTTTAACATCATTACACCCTCTTCTTTAATTTTCATCGCTCCAAAATGTCTCCGCCAAAACAAACAAAGCATTGGTCTAATATATAGTTAAACATATTTTATTAATTATAGATATTCTACACATTATTACATAATATTCTTATGTAAGGTTTTATTCAGCAGTCAGCAGTGACGGATCCAGAAAATTATAAATAGGGGTCCATAAAAAAATTTAAACACAAATGTCAGCGGGGTGAGTAGGAGGGTCGTGGATCACATGTTGGAAATTAATTTTGGTGGTGCACATATCTGAACTTGGTCTGCGAATAACCAAATTTGGTTTGCGAATAGCCAACTTTAGTCCGCGAATAACCAATATTTGTCCCAAAACAAACTAGTTACATGAAGTGAGAACGCTTCCATCTTATCGGAGTTGTTTCTCCCTCATCTGACCATCATTTTTGACATATAAGTAGTCAAAATTCATTATCTCGACGAGAGGAATACAAATCCACCAACAATGTTGAAAAATAAAGAGGGCGTCAGTGTCCCTCGAGCCCCCCTCTGAATCCTCCCATGACGGTCAGCACTACCAAAGTACACTATAATAGCTAAATATGCACTACAACTTTTAGAGTAACTTGTTGGTTTCTCATTTTAGTTCTCTTATTCTTTTTCCATTACATTTTTAAAAGATAAAGGTTGAGAGGAATAAAGAAGGAAGAAAAGAGAGTAATTGAAAACCACAATACCACATACATATATGTGTGCATCCAGAGTACATGTATAAACTATTTCATAAATCAAATTAAATCAAACAGTAACAAAATATGAATGGAGGAAAGTAATATATAATATATTAGTAAATACATAAAATTTTAAAATAAATTTGAAAAGTAAATTAATATATAGATATAACAAAATAAAAATAATTTGTATGTGAAGAAATTATATTTTAACCTATATTTCTAGATTGCTCTCGAGCTGCACGTATCTAATTGCATATTTACCCATCAAAATAGTATTTTTTTAATTAGAATAATAATTATGACAATTTTATAATTATTTTAAGATTTTATTTGTAGATAATCTGATTGTTTTTTCATTAAATCTAATTATTTAAAAAATCGATAAAAAAGAAATATGTGTAATACCATTTCTAGTCCATGAGTTTTTTTTTTAATAATTAGATTATAGATAAATAGGATCTCATTGTAATAATCTCCTCGTTAATATTCTAAAATTATTATTATTTTTTAACAAACTTTTTTTAATAGTTAAATTTATTTTTTAGCCCGCGCACACCGTACCATGGGATACACGTACCAAAAAAATTCTCTCACGGTGAATACTGCACACAAAAATAGTTTTGATAATCAAAACAATGTTATTATTCGTCACTCACTACAAGAAATTGAAGGTAAATACTATTGATAAAATTATGATTTCAGTCCCCCAAACTCCGTAGCCTTAAAAAAAACATTCCCTTAAATTTTATTTGAAAATTTTCAATCCCTCTACTTTATAAAGGCAATTGTTAATCGCACCTCACATTTGGCTATTCGCACCCATTTAAAATTATCTTTTAGGGTTCTGTAAAAACCCTAACCGCACTCTCTCATTCTAACGCTTCTCGCCGACGCCCTCCTTCTCGCACTCGCTCCGACGCCGCCACCCTTCTCGCACTCGCTCCGACGCCGACGCCCTGTAGAAGGCCGCCCAGGAAGAACGCCACCCAGGAGGAACGCCGCCCAGGAGGAACGCCGCCCAGGAGGAACGCCGTCGACGCCAAGGAGGAATGCCGACGCAGGTTCAGGTTCAGGGAACGCCGCCGACGCCAAGGAGGAACGCAGGTTCAGGTTCCGAAGGAACGCCGCCGACGCCAAGGAGGAACGCCGACGCCCAGGAGGACGCTCCGACGCCCTGCAGGTACCCGTAGGTGCATTGTACTCTGATTTTTTGTCTCCACCCGTATGCTTCGTTTCCTTGATTTTTTGTCTCCATTGCTCTGATTTAGTTTGGGTATTTTATATCCCTTACTCGAGCAGAGCAAGACATTAATCCCTTACTCCAATAGCAAGACATAATCCCTTGTCTCCGTTGCTCTGATTTTTGTCTAGTTATTTTGATTGATTCATGCGAAGTAGAAATTGCAATTTTATCCAAAGCTCGATTGTATTCCACCAATTTAATAGCACAATCCGTTCAATTATTTAAGTGCATTCCACCAAGTTTTTGTAGGTTTAAGTTTTGTGCAAGAGAAGATATGTCGGATATGACGAACGATCACAAACAATCTTGTTTGATTGTGCATGGTATGAAATATATCATAATTTAGGTAATTTAATTTAGTTATTGTTGGTGGTCGCACACGGCTCTTCCGCGGTCCGGTCTAAATCGACCGCCTTAGCTCGGGAGTCGAGCCGGTGCGCGCAAACAGTCAATGTAGACGGCAATGGACAAGGAGACTTTTTACCGTGGAAAACCCCAAGGCGGGGTGAAAAACCACGTTGTCGGGACGGTGCCGACCGAACTTCACTATCTTCCCGGGAGGTTACAGCTTTCAGAGAAGGAGAGGGCGACAGGCCGCGCCTCTTTACAATTTTGAGTGAGAGAGATGCTCGGAGGGTGACAGGCCACCTCTCACGATACTGAGTGACTCGGGAAAATATTCTAAGTGTTGGACCCTTCGGTTGTAGAATTGTGCTTTTGGATGATGACCGCTTCGCTGACGCTCCGAGCTTTGCCTTGTTCAGGGGTCTCGCTGCACGTTGGGAGAGCGTGTATGCTGGAGTCAAGTGCGTTCGTCGGAGGCGAACGGACAACGCTCGCTTTAGCGGAACGGACGGCGCTCACTTCCGCGGAACGGACGACGCTCACTTCGGCGGAATGGTCGGAGTCCGTTGGAGGATTTTCCGGAGGCAGAGTTCCTTCAGAGAGAGAGAAATCCGATCCCCTTAATGAAGACCCATGGGGTCCTATTTATAAGATTCGGAGGTGGTTACGGTAGTTATGGTGTGCGGTTAGCAATTTTAAATAAATAAGTAATTAAATAAATAGAAAAAGAGGATGATCGGACGGCCCATACGTGATCCTTCCATGATCGGGCGGTTTGGTAACCGTCGGGCGGCGATCTCGCCGAAGCGGCGACGCCGGCCACCGCCGGAATCCCAAAAATGGGCGGCCGTGGCGGCGGCCTTCTTCCTCGCGGGGAAGAAGGGCCGACCGCCGCCCTCCCTCAAGGAGGGAGGGGCGGCCGGACTCCTCCCTCGAAGAGGGAGGGGCGGCCGGCCCTTCCCAAGGAAAGAGAAGTTGGAGTGGGCGGTTACGCCGAGTGGCGGTTATGCGGAGTGGCGGTTACTCGACCGGCCCTTCCCAAGGAAAGGCGGGTGACGGTGGCGGTTACGCCGAGTGGGCGGTTACGCCGAGTGAGCGGTTACGCCGAGTGGCGGTTATGCGGAGTGGGCGGTTACGCGGAGTGGGCGGTTACGCCGAGTGGGCGGTTACGCCGAGTGGCGGTTATGCGGAGTGGGCAGTTACGCCGTTCGCCTGCCACGTAGGAAAGAGAAGTTTGTCCGGTCAAAGATTTGACCGGTCATGGAGGGAGTGGGGTTAGTGGAATTTTGGGAAACCGTCCACTAACTGCCGGTCCGGTCCAAAATATGCGGACGTATCAGTTATGTTGTTTAAATTATTATTGCTCTTATTTATTAGTCTTTCTTGTTTGTTAAACATGTAGACCCAAATATTGCAAATGTCGAAAACGTTCAAAAATTTGAAGTTGATGTCAGCGCACACTTTGAAACCAATATTATTTTTAGTTCAAAAGAAGACTTAGTTGATTGGGCTCGTCATGTTGGAAAAAAGGTTGGCTTTGTTGTTACTTTAAAGGCATCGGATAATATTGTTGTCCGGCTAAAACCTCATGTGTTGTTAGGTTGTGACAGAAGTGGCATTGGTTTTTTAAATAATAATCACTTTATTCGGTTAGTCTTGAATGTTTGCTCTCTGATGTCACACATTGTTCCTTTTTGGATGAGATATCACGAAAAAGTGGTAGAAAATTGGAGATTACATTACAACCAGCGGTTGCAAGGACCACCACCGGCAACGGGACCAAACATGTTACTAACAGTGGATTCTTGATAATGAAAAAAATGTATGTAAAACATTTTTAAATTGTTTTTTTTACTTAAAATTTATTTCAAAGTATAATGTAAAAACTATTAATATTTTTTTTTTCATATCTGCAGGGTAAAAGAATGGCGCGAAGCAATGACAATTTTAGATGTAATCATGACTTGTTTTGAATGTTAACTTTATTTTAATGGACTCTAAAATAATGACAATTAATTATATTTTAATGATGTTTTTGGAAGTTTATTTATATCAATGTATTTGTGGTGATATTGCTTACAAAACTTCAAAATTTTATTTTTTTTAAAAAAATTGGTTTGCGTATAACAATTATGTTTGCGGATAGCCATTTTGAAAAACAATGATTTGCGGATAACAAAAAGTTGCGGATAGCCAAAAGTGCGGTGCGGTTAACAACTGCCTTTATAAATCAATAAATTTCAGTCCCTAAATCTTTTATCTATTAAATGCAGTGACGGTAAATGTAGAGTATTTTTAAAATAAATAAATAAATAAATGACGAGGATGCTCTAACAGGCTTTTAAAAATAGAGATGCTATAATGGGCTTTTCATTCAAACGGGCTTTACTATCCATAGTTGAAATAAATAAAAGCCCGTCTACTTAATATTATTACTACAAACCCGACACCATCTTTTGGCCCACCCGGTCAGCCCAACTCCCGGTATTTGGGAGGAGAGAGATTGGGGTGTACGTCTGGGTGTGGCGCCGGCCGGTATACTCTTTGAGTGGCCTCTAGGCGGCCAGTACTTTGGTTTAAGGATGGCCGTGTCACGTTCAACAAGGCTAGCACGCGAAGATTGAAATCATAAAAAGAGCGAGTAACAAACATGCGGCTTCCGGCGCGAGGCGGAAGACACAATCCTTGGGTCTTTCAGCGGAGGAGATCGGGACGAGATCTTCATCTGTCCCCGGCGAAGAAACACAAGCCAATGTTTCACGAGGGTTTCACGAGAGGCGAAGATTCATACTCTTTTTTAAAATAGCGTATCTTCATTTGTTTTTATGTTTATTTTTAAAAGAAAGATGAGATATTTACTTTTTAGACCATCTAAGGGAGACGTGTCAAAGTTATTGGTCGGATTGTCATACAAATATTGAAGGAGATGGTTAAATTGTAGGTATTTGAGCAAATTTTGTTTTATGAATGGATTTATGAAATAATAACTAATATTATTTAATTAGGTTAATTATGTGTCTTACTAGATCCACTAAGTTGTTTCCGCTTATATGAAGTGCTTGATCGTAAAACAATTGTATTATGTATCCGTTGTAAAAGACATTGGTTCACTCACATTCAGTCATAACCTCTTACCGTTTGAATAATACAAGATGAGGATGAATCGTTTTCTTCTTCATGATTTGTAGACTTGGAAGATTCATAGTTACAATCCGCAGTCGGAATAATCCATATATATCTGCAATAATCCGTAGCCGCTAACTAGCCATCCTATAATTATGGAACTCATATGAGAATTCTGGGGAGCTGAAGTGAGGAGGGCGGTCTTCCATCGAAGACATCGTGCAACAGACGACTTTTTATATGAGCTTCCTGACCATGTGACCCTCCTAGCATGAAAATTGAGGCTCTGTTTTCCACGGAGGTGGTGGTCATGAAGACGGTGGTTATGAAGTGTCGTTCGTGAACATCTGACCTCACCTAAGGAACTTCATTCACTTTTATGTTCAAAACTAGTTTTCTTTTCTTGGTGGCGGTTATAACTGTTGTCATGCCAAACATATATTTTATGACAGTGACATTTTTGTCCAAATGCAGCGGAGCAAAAACGCTGCGCCAAACGGAACCTGAGTTTTATGTTAAATAGTTATGTGAGTGATGTCGGTGGCAAAATCTTCTCATTGCATTCTACCTAAAGAATTAGTCAATGGACGGTTTGGATTTGTATCCGCATTTCATCAATTGTTTGACGCAAAACAGCCCAAAATCTCAAACTTTGCTACTTTAGATCTATATTATTTCAAATCTCTTTTGGAGGTGTATGGAGTAGCCTAAATTTCTAGAGATTTATTTGCATTTCTTTGTAAGAAGTTGTAGAAATCTTTTTGTAGACATTTTGATATGATGATTATTAATTTAATTTTTAAATTTGTCCTAACTTTTTAAAGAAAAATATTAATTATTATTTTTGTTCATTTACCCCCTTATTATTTTGAGCCGAGAATTTATGTTATAATATTTAAACTTCAAATTTGATATTACAAAAAACACTAATAAAAGTTGAGCATCCAGACACTGAGCGAGCAAGAAGGTTGGGATATTTGTTGTAAGAAACAATGCAGAAAATCAAAATTAAATAGCAAACAAATAAATGAACACGATGTGATTTATGTGGTTCGTCGAGATGCGTCTACGTTCACGAGGAAGGGCTATTCACTATCAATGGTGGGGAGAAAGAAAATAAGACTAAGACAATTGCAACTTCACACAAATAAGAGTCATAGGAGAAATTAGAATTACCTCTAAACCAACAATACTGTCATCAACAAATATTGTGCTAGGGGGATATAGTGGGATGACAAATTACAATTCCATCTTCAAATACTATAATAAATTTGTAAAAAAAACAATTAACAGGATATGATAGGAAAATTTAAAGTCTGCGAAGCTCGTGATTTATTTTATTAGGAGTAGGAAACAAATATAAGAAAACATTAAAGAAAAAAAATCAAAATGGTTTCTCTCTTAAGGCTAAGGCCCATAGAGTAATTTCGTCGGAAAGATCATCTTTACGACTTTACCCTCGAGTTACCCAAACATCCTCGCGGAGTCGCGGTGGACTCCGCGATGAGGCAGATTCACGGTCTCCTGCAAGGGCGGACGCCGCCGGGGAAATCCATCGACACTCTTCGAGCCGATCAACCGGCAGCCAACCACGTGCTTCTCCTTCGCAGCCTGGAACGATTTCTGCTGCTTTTCTCGGAATTTTAGCTGCTTCAGCTTGCAAATCTCAGAGCGCAATTGATCGGACAAAGCTGGAGGAGTTGAAGACACCACCGCCGCCGCCGCCGATGCTTGGGCGATCCGGTTACGAATCTCGGCCGATTCTTCCTCCGAATCGATAGCTCTTTTCTTCCACTCCCGGATCTTCAAAATGCCATAGATCAGGCGTTAGTGATGTAAATAGAACCGGCGAGAGGGGATTTGCAGGGAATTGAATGGAGACGAGACCTGTGAATGGAGGGAGCGGAGGTCGAGCTCCGAGGATATGGCGCGGCGTTCCCACTGGTCTCTGGAGGATCGAAGTTCTTCCATGTCGATCTTGACTTTCTCCAGCATCGCCTGCATCTCGGCCCATTGATCTGCTTCCGCCATTACCTGCGCCGCAATCTTCTCCACCAACTCCTTGCATTTGCAGCACCGTTCAAGACCTATCTTCTCTGTTTCGAGTCCTAAGTCGTCGGCCTGGGGATGGAAGCCGTCGACGTTAATAAGAACGACTAAAGTATACATTATAAACCTAACTGAAATAGCCGCGAATAGCAGTTAACCCAAAACTGTAGGACTCTTTTTGAGCAAGTGCCAAATTGTAACCCTACACTACGTTTTACTCCAACATTTTCTCACCGAGCCTTCTCCTTTATCACTGTTGGACCCTGAAATATCCGTGGACATGGGCGACTTTACTTAGGATTGTTGAGAACAACGGATGTACAACCCTATATTCGCCGAGTAGGTTGCCGGGACCCAAGAGCTCATTTGTGCCTCGTTTGTAGTATGATCCAAGACAGAGAGAAAGGAGGAAGAGGCGGAGAGAGGGGAGGGGGGGGGGGGGGGGGGTCTCGACCCCCCTCTCTCGCCCAGCATTCGGCGGAGAGGGGAGAGGCCAGCTCGCCCCTCCCTCTCGCCCAGGGGAGGCCCCCCTCATCCAGTTTACTATTCGCAGTCCAGTTTGGCTATTCGCAGTCCAGTGGTCTGCATTTAGCATTTCAGAACAGCGGGATTCGGCTATCCGCAGCCCAATTCAGGGGTATTTTGGTAATCTGGCAGACCAGTTTTTGGCTATTTGCAGCCCAACTTCAAAAATCATATAAATAGGACCAAGGGGGCACCATTTGGAGGGATCTCTCATCCTAGGCTAGCTCTCTCCTTCTCCCTCTCCCTCCCCAAGTCTCTCTAGGGGGTGAGGAGAGGCTTCAGTGGTGCCCAAGCTTAGTAGTGGCTTGGGAGGGGAAGTTCCAAGGGGACTTCCGGGTACGTGGCGAGACCTCCCCGCTAAGCCCTTGGTCCAGTTCTTAGATCCGACATCTTCAACCTAGAGCTCTCCCTTGGGGGAAGTAAGGGTTGGTCGCCCCTCAGCCTCGTTGAGGGTCCCGAACTCCACAGAGACCGAGTAGTCGGTTTCAACATTTATGGTGCGGTGAGCGTGGAGTGTGACCAACTCAAGAAAGTCTCAAGCTGAGCTCCATGGCTGGAGGTGGAGGATCCGACCCAGGTCACTCGCAGTCCCCGGTGGCTGGGGTGACGTTGGAGATGTTTGAAAATCTCAAGCGGGAGGTCATGCAGACCTTGCAGGTAGCTTTCGTCACGATAAGCGAAGGCAGGAGAGAAAGTGGTCCGGAGGCCTCACCTCAGCAGGTTGGCGAGAACACCCTCGGCCAGCCATCCAGGAAGGAGGTGCCGGAAGGGGGCGAGTGGGGAGGTCCTCGACCCCCACTCGCCGAGACCCATGTGGGCGAGTGGGGAGGTCCTCGACCCCCACTCGCCGAGACCCAAGTGGGCGAGTGGGGAGGTCCTCGACCCCCACTCGGCGAGGCACAAGGAGGCGAGCGGGGAGGCGCCATGCCCCCACTCGCCCAGCCCCAAAAGGGGGCGAGCGTGGGAAGTCCTTTTTGTGAGCAGATCCTCCCAGCCCCGGTTCCGGAGGGGTTCAAGGGGGCGAAGATGTCTCACTACTTCGGCAAGGATGACCCCGTCTTACACCTACAGTGGTTTGAAGACATGGTCTCCGTCATGCCCGTGTCGGCCGCTTTCAAATGTCGACTCTTCGCGACAACTCTGAAGGAAAAGGCTAGAGACTGGTTCCACCAGCTCCCGACCTCCCAGGATGGAGGCGGGGACCGAAAGCATCCTCTCCACCACCCCAGCAAGCCATGGTGATAGGCCACAGAAGAAGAAGAAATCGTGGGGGAGGAAGAAGGGGCGTCCGAGTGGAGTTACCTTACTGTGACTTCCATCAGGAGGAAGACCACGCGACATCCGCCTGCCCTGAGTTCTTGGAAATGAAGGAGGCGAGGGGCCCGAGGCCGCAGCATCAACAACCAGAGGAGGTCGAGGAGGACCATGCCGGGGAATAGAAGTCCGAGTCCCGGTCTCCGTGCTTTGTTTTTTCTTTGAGTCCATGTAGTAGGAGAGAATGTTTCCCTACTTAGTTTTTCTTGCATGTAACCGAATGATTAATGAAATGAAAGTTTTTTGAAGTATTGTTCCCCTTGGATGGTTCCGCTGACCGGGCTCTCACTAGACGGCAGGGCAGGTTGACCTCCTAGGGAGGATAAGTGATCTTCCCCTCTGATGGTTCCGCTGACCGGGCTCTCACTAGCCGGCAGGCCAGGTTGACCTCCCAGGGAGGTAAGTGATGTTCCCCTCGGATGGTTCCGCTGACCGGGCTCTCACTAGCCGGCAGGCCAGGTTGACCTCCCAGGGAGGTAAGTGATATTCCCCTCGGATGGTTCCGCTGACCGGGCTCTCACTAGAAGGCAGGACAGGTTGACCTCCCAGGGAGGTTAAGTGATGTTCCCCTTGGATGGTTCCGCTGACCGGGCTCTCACTAGCCGGCAGGCCAGGTTGACCTCCTAGGGAGGTTAAGTGATGTTCCCCTTGGATGGTTCCGCTGACCGGGCTCTCACTAGACAGCAGGGCAGGTTGACCTCCTAGTGAGGATAAGTGATCTTCCCCTCGGATGGTTCCGCTGACCGGGCTCTCACTAGCCGGCAGGCCAGGTTGACCTCCCAGGGAGGTAAGTGATATTCCCCTCGGATGGTTCCGCTGACCGGGCTCTCACTAGACGGCAGGACAGGTTGACCTCCTAGGGAGGTTAAGTGATGTTCCCCTTGGATGGTTCCGCTGACCGGGCTCTCACTAGCCGGCAGGCCAGGTTGACCTCCTAGGGAGGTTAAGTGATGTTCCCCTTGGATGGTTCCGCTGACCGGGCTCTCACTAGACGGCAGGGCAGGTTGACCTCCTAGGCAGGATAAGTGATCTTCCCCTCGGATGGTTCCGCTGACCGGGCTCTCACTAGCCGGCAGGCCAGGCTGACCTCCCAGGGAGGTAAGTGATGTTCCCCTCGGATGGATCCGCTGACCGCGCTCTCACTAGACGGCAGGACAGGTTGACCTCCCAGGGAGGTAAGTGATGTTTCCCTTGGATGGTTCCGCTGACCGGGCTCTCGCTAGCCGGCAGGCCAGGTTGACCTCCCAGGGAGGTAAGTGATGTTCCCCTCGGATGGTTCTCCTGACCGGGCTCTCGCTAGACGGCAGGACAGGTTGACCTCCCAGGGAGGTAAGTGATGTTCCCCTTGGATGGTTCCGCTGACCGGGCTCTCACTAGCCGGCAGGACAGGTTGACCTCCCAGGGAGGTAAGTGATGTTCCCCTCGGATGGTTCCGCTGACCGGGCTCTCGCTAGCCGGCAGGCCAGGTTGACCTCCCAGGGAGGTAAGTGATGTTCCCCTCGGATGGTTCCGCTGACCGGGCTCTCACTAGACGGCAGGACAGGTTGACCTCCCAGGGAGGTAAGTGATGTTCCCCTCGGATGGTTCCGCTGACCGGGCTCTCACTAGACGGCAGGACAGGTTGACCTCCCAGGGAGGTAAGTGATGTTCCCCTCGGATGGTTCCGCTGACCGGGCTCTCACTAGCCGGCAGGCCAGGTTGACCTCCCAGGGAGGTAAGTGATGTTCCCCTCGGATGGTTCCGCTGACCGGGCTCTCGCTAGCCGGCAGGCCAGGTTGACCTCCCAGGGAGGTAAGTGATGTTCCCCTCGGATGGTTCCGCTGACCGGGCTCTCGCTAGACGGCAGGACAGGTTGACCTCCCAGGGAGGTAAGTGATGTTCCCCTCGGATGGTTCCGCTGACCGGGCTCTCACTAGCCGGCAGGACAGGTTGACCTCCCAGGGAGGTAAGTGATGTTCCCCTCGGATGGTTTCGCTGACCGGGCTCTCGCTAGCCGGCAGGACAGGTTGACCTCCCAGGGAGGTAAGTGATGTTCCCCTCGGATGGTTTCGCTGACCGGGCTCTCGCTAGCCGGCAGGCGAGGTTGACCTCCCAGGGAGGTAAGTGATGTTCCCCTCGGATGGTTCCGCTGACCGGGCTCTCACTAGACGGCAGGACAGGTTGACCTCCCAGGGAGGTAAGTGATGTTCCCCTCGGATGGTTCCGCTGACCGGGCTCTCACTAGACGGCAGGACAGGTTGACCTCCCAGGGAGGTAAGTGATGTTCCCCTCGGATGGTTCCGCTGACCGGGCTCTCACTAGCCGGCAGGCCAGGTTGACCTCCCAGGGAGGTAAGTGATGTTCTCCTCGGATGGTTCCGCTGACCGGGCTCTCGCTAGCCGGCAGGCCAGGTTGACCTCCCACGGAGGTAAGTGATGTTCCCCTCGGATAGTTCCGCTGACCGGGCTCTCGCTAGACGGCAGGCCAGGTTGACCTCCCAGGGAGGTAAGTGATGTTCCCCTCGGATGGTTCCGCTGACCGGGCTCTCCCTAGCCGGCAGGCCAGGTTGACCTCCCAGGGAGGTAAGTGATGTTCCCCTCGGATGGTTCCGCTGACCGGGCTCTCGCTAGCCGGCAGGCCAGGTTGACCTCCCAGGGAGGGTAAGTGATGTTCCCCTCGGATGGTTCCGCTGACCGGGCTCTCACTAGACGGCAGGACAGGTTGACCTCCCAGGGAGGTAAGTGATGTTCCCCTCGGATGGTTCCGCTGACCGGGCTCTCACTAGCCGGCAGGCCAGGTTGACCTCCCAGGGAGGTAAGTGATGTTCCCCTCGGATGGTTCCGCTGACCGGGCTCTCACTAGCCGGCAGACCAGGTTGACCTCCTAGGGAGGATATGTGATGTTCCCCACGGATGGTTCCGCTGACCGGGCTCTCACTAGACGGCAGGACAGGTTGACCTCCCAGGGAGGTAAGTGTTGTTACCCCTCGGATGGTTCCGCTGACCGGACTCTCACTAGCCGGCAGGTGCAGGTTGACCTCCCAGGGAGGCAATGTCCTCTTCCCCCGAGATGGTCTCGCTAGCCGGCAGGATTGGAGGAACTCTCGGGGAGGCTATATGTTTTTTCTGAGATAGCACTGTTAGCTGGATTCCCAGTGACACTCGTCGAATATGCAGGGTTGGACATTTCTTTCCGAGCGTGTACCTCGCTCGAAAAGAGCGGGGATTGTGTACAACCCTATATTCGCCGAGTAGGTTGCCGGGACCCAAGAGCTCATTTGTGCCTCGTTTGTAGTATGATCCAAGACAGAGAGAAAGGAGGAAGAGGCGGAGAGAGGGGAGGGGGGGTCTCGACCCCCCTCTCTCGCCCAGCATTCGGCGGAGAGGGGAGAGGCCAGCTCGCCCCTCCCTCTCGCCCAGGGGAGGCCCCCCCTCATCCAGTTTACTATTCGCAGTCCAGTTTGGCTATTCGCAGTCCAGTGGTCTGCATTTAGCATTTCAGAACAGCGGGATTCGGCTATCCGCAGCCCAATTCAGGGGTATTTTGGTAATCTGGCAGACCAGTTTTTGGCTATTTGCAGCCCAACTTCAAAAATCCTATAAATAGGACCAAGGGGGCACCATTTGGAGGGATCTCTCATCCTAGGCTAGCTCTCTCCTTCTCCCTCTCCCTCCCCAAGTCTCTCTAGGGGGTGAGGAGAGGCTCCAGTGGTGCCCAAGCTTAGTAGTGGCTTGGGAGGGGAAGTTCCAAGGGGACTTCCGGGTACGTGGCGGGACCTCCCCGCTAAGCCCTTGGTCCAGTTCTTAGTTCCGACACCTTCAACCTAGAGCTCTCCCTTGGGGGAAGTAAGGGTTGGTCGCCCCTCAGCCTCGTTGAGGGTCCCGAACTCCACAGAGACCGAGTAGTCGGTTTCAACAACGGAGATGGTCGGAGATTAACAGAGGTCTCACCGCACGCCTGAGATGTCTGTACGACCGCTCCTCATCTTAAAACTACCAAGATCTCTTGGTTCCGAGTGAGTTCAGAAGTAAGAAAGGTAGGTGTGAGTATGTGTGATCAAAATGCGCTATATATAGTAACCTAGGGATCAAAATGCGGCAAGTAAGGTTCTAAGAATAAAACTCGTCATTCCATGATGGAGTCCGGGTTGTCGAAACTATCTTTTCCACCTGAGTTTGACATCCACCTATGATACGTATGGGTATGGAGAAATACGTTCATATGCATGTATTAGAAAAAGATCGGGCAAGATCCGGATAATGAAGGAGAAAGATAAAGGCTTCTTGGAAGCAATTATAGATTTGTAAGTGTTTTGACAGATTTGCTTCCTGTCTGTCGACATTAATGCCTTGTATAATGTTGACGTCAATAAATTCGTCGGAGAAGCTCTTTGTATTCCGCTACAAAATAGATTTCTGGTGGTCTGCTTCTTGAGCTAGATGACTCCTTCCACTCACTAATGTGTGAGGTAGATCGTAGCAAAATTGAGGTTGATGACCTCGAGCATCTCTCATAACACAAAGATTTTGAGAGATTTTTCTACGAGCTACCTCACACATTAGTGAGTGGAAGGAGTCATCTAGCTCAAGAAGCAGACCAGAAATCTATTTTGTTGATGAGAGAAGGGGGAGCTGTCTTAAACTGAAGCAGACCGAATATCGTGAAGGTTTCAATCATGACAACTAAGAAAGTAAGAAGCAGACTGAATATCGTGACAACTAAGAATATCGTGTTGTACTTAGTTGTCAGCTCAAGAAGCAGACCGAATATCGTGACAACTAAGAATATGAAGATGAGAGAAGGGGGGAGTTGTCTTGAACTGAAGGTTCATGCAATTGTGACTTTCACCAATCTGAATCCCACGGCGAGAGTTTGAAATGGTAGTAGACCTCGCCAGAGGTAACCTTGACAGGAAAAAGGCGGTTGTTGCTGCAGGTAAGAGTGAGGTGCAGCCGCGCAGGAGGTGCTAGTGCAGAGGTCAAAGGAAAAGTTGAAGGGGGCGGCGCCGATGAGGAATTAATGATCCTAGTCGAAGGTAGTTCTAATTTCCGGAGGGGGAGAGTCTAACCGAGGACTTCGATTTCCCAAAAGTTTGGATGAGGAGAAGTGTTGCGGAATTCGAGTAGAATGAAGAACGGCATAGAAAATCAACAATCACAGACGACACAAATTTATTTGGTTCATCCCAAGATGGGCTACGTCCACGGGCAGCAGCAATCGAATTTTCACTATTCAGAACAGAGGCAATTATGAGGGGTGGATAGATTTCAGAATTCGGAATACGGAATACAGAATATAGAAACGGAATACAAAAAATAGAATGCTCAAACCCCAGAACGCCTGCTTCAGAACTGCCGCCAAATTGCTGCACAGAAAACAGAAAGACCAGGAGTTTATATAGCAATCCGTACAGATTGACACGTCTGTGAGCTTCGGGCGAGTGGTTCAATCAGTGCGACCTTTCGTCGACAACCGTTTAGCACGCCCGTGTGCCTCGGGTGTGTGTCCTGAAAATTCAGCCCCGGACCCAGCGAGTCGTGTTCAGCATCAGTCGTCGCCTTTGAGTTAGGATTCAAGGTATATCATTAACAAAAAAGGGAATGATGCGGGGAAGAGGAGGTTTCGATCAACAAAAGACAAACTAAAGAATATAGACAAGACAAGGCAAGTGGAAAAAATTGCAGTGCATATAACGTTTCTACTTTTCTGTGCGCGGATTGTATTTTTAGCCCAAAATATATTTCTTTTTAAAAAATAAATCACAGAATATTAATTTACCTATTTTTATGATCATTTTAAAATCTCATATGTATATGTTACAGTCTGAAAATACACGTGTTAAAAAGTGATTTTTTTAATACAGTTACAGTTGTAAATTACATACGTTTTTACGACTGTAAATATAACTATGAATATGTACAACCCTCATTCTCCGAGTGTGGGCCCCACTAAAGGCCACGTAGGCAGAGGTCAAGGTCAGAAGGTCAAGGCAGAAGTCAACAATCCAGAAGACGAAGGAAGATCAAGGTCTTATGTTGTGCGAGAAGGTACTTGCTCGCCCCATGACGAGGAGGAAAGCCCTGCCCAGCGTTCCCTACCCGGCCATGCGAGGAAGCCGTGAACTCGGACCTACTCGCCTATAGGCGACTTAGCCAACTAACTCGCCAGTAAGGTCTGAAGTCCTAACCTACTCGCCCACATATTGCCTTGTCTAAAAAACCTACTCTAGGGGGTCAGGGATAGTCATCTGCCCCCCCTAGGATTTGTCTATAAATAGACCCCCAGGGGTACTAGAAATGACACTTGTCAAAATCAGAGCTGCACCCCTTCCCCTTTGACAATCAAGGATCTTCCCTAACAAGTGCCTACCTAGTACCGAGCTCGGTCATTCATGGTTTTGGAGGAGAAGACTCTTTAGAGCTTCTGGGTACGTGGTGGGACCTCCCTGCCGCAGCACCTGGGGTTGTGTCCCTTATCTCTCCGTTTCATCCGTAGTGGCTAACCCAAACCTTCTCGCTGAACTGCTGGTCAAGTAACCTCAGGCCGCATTGATTCGAATTTTGGGGCCATGATTTTCCAGGCGTCAACACTTTGGTGCGGTGAGCGTGGATCGCGGCCAGAGGAGGAAAGTGTGGTAGAAAAGTGAGATGGTAGCAGTTAGCAACCACGAGGAGGTGGCGGGAAACTCGGCTCGAGGCGGCGAGTTCGTATCGTTGGCTGTCTTCGAAGAATTCGCGCAAAGGATGGAAGACACCATGCGAGCGGCTCTTCTACCTCGCACGGAGGGAACGGCGACCTCGCCTCATCGCCCGGGCCCGTCCGAGGAAGGTGCTCGCACTCAGCGAGCAGGGAAGGCGCATGCCGAGGAGTTCGAGCGACCGAGGAAGTCGCAGTTTGGTGTGCAAGCGTCTCAAGGACCTGGCGGAACTCGGTTCCGCGAGGAGGATGAGCAGGCGAGATTCTATCATACTCGTCAGGTGAGCGAGTATGGGGGAGATACTCGGCCAGATGACGATCGTCGCCAGATAGGGGGGAGGAGCCCATTCTGCGAGGAGATCCTCGCCGCGCCAGTACCGGAGGGGTTCAGGGATCCCTCAATGAATTACTACTCGGGGAGAGAGGACCCTATCCGTCATATCCAGTGGTTCGAGGATGTCGCTTCCCTTCGGACCATGTCGGACGCCTTCAAGTGTAGGCTGTTCGCAATTTTCCTCCGAGGGAAGGCAAGGGACTGGTTTCACCAGTTGCCGGAAGGCTCCATCTACTGCTTTGAAGACCTTTGTCGGGGGCTGAACATGCGGTTCGCCACAGCAAAGAAGTTAAAGAAGGAGGCTACGGCCCTTTTTCATCTGACCCAGGGACCAAAAGAAACGCTGGGGGACTACATCGATCGCTTCCAGGAAGAGGTGCTACACATTCAGGAGGTGGATGGTCGCACCCTGCGGTTGGCCCTAACCTTCGGCCTCCGCGATGGCCTCTTTAAGTTGGAGATCGGTAGGAATCCTCCCTACTCCTACGCCAACCTCATCGAAAGGGCCAACCAATTCGTCCAGGGTTAAAAAGTGATTTTTGCAGACAGCTCGGAACTGATCTCAGGTTTGCGGCAGTACATCATCCCAGGAGCAATGGACAAGTGGAGGCCGCCAACAAGTTAATTATCAACCTATTAATGAAGAAGGTCGAGAACCTAAGAGGTAATTGGGCGGAGCAGCTCCCCTCGGTGTTGTGGGCTTTGAGAACCACTCCTAGCTCAGCCACAGGGGAAACCCCGTTCAAACTCTCTCACGGGTCCGAAGCTCTCATCCCAGTAGAGTTCGAGGTCAGAAGTCCTAGGGTGATTGCGGCAGAAGACGGAGATGAAGAATGACGAATAGAGAATGAGGAAGTCTAGAAGCTGTCCCTCGACTACATCGAAGAGCTTCGAGATCTAGCCTCGGCTAGGCAGGAGGAGATCAAGCGTCGCATGACAAGACACTTCGACAAGCACGTTCGTCTCAAGCACTTCCAAGCAGGTGACCTAGTCCTAAAGAAAGTGGACGCAACTGGGAGATCAGCGGTCGTGGGAAAGCTCAACCCTAATTGGGAGGGACCTTTCATCGTCCACGAAGCACACGCAACAGGAGGGTATCGCCTACAGAATCAGGAAGGAGAGCTCTTGGGGAACACATGGAACGGCGATGATCTGAAGAGGTTTTACCCTTAAGCATGGGTGTATACCCTTCTCTTCTGTAAATTGATTATTTAAAATATGAAACCCCCCTAACAAGGGTTGAGGAAGATTTTCCAGAATAGCAAGCCTTAAAATAAAGCAGGTGAAGTTGACCTCCTAGTCAGGTTGGGAAACTGGCCTCCGACTTGATTCTTGTAAAACCCAGAACGGATGATGGGACGGTGCCTCGGTAGTACGTTCTCCTAATGCCAAGCCTCTGCACTGACGGTCGAGATCAGCTCCCCCGTTGCACGTTGGACGAGTTACCCTCCGACCGCATCTCTCATCCGACTGGGGAGATTATCAGGAAGAAGTCTGGACGCCGACCTCCCCATTTGACAAAGAGATGATCGACTTAACCCATCAGGGGACCCTTGAATAAAGGTGTCGTGTACCCTCGAAGGCCGAGAGCCTGTAACAAGCAATTCGTCTCTAATTACTTTCTCCAATCGTGTGAGGTAATGTACTTAAGTGTGCTTAACTCCCCTTTTAATTGTTGAGCAACAAGGAACAGGTAGGGTCGGCATCCAGCATCCGAGTAGGATGGAGACCTTGGGATGTTGTGTTCCCTTGGAAGGTGCTCCTCTGGAACCTCTCCGACAGTCATTCCCCACTGTGTCGACTCCTTCAACGGTAGGATGGAGACCTTGGAATGTTGTGTTCCCTTGGAAGGTGCTCCTCTGGAACCTCCCCGACAGTCATTCCCTACTGTGTCGACCCCTACAACAGCAGGATGGAGACCTTGGGATGTTGTGTTCCCTTGGAAGGTGCTCCTCTGGAACCTCCCTGACAGTCATTCCCTACTGTGTCGACCCCTACAACAGCAGGATGGAGACCTTGGGATGTTGTGTTCCCTTGGAAGGTGCTCCTCTGGAACCTCCCCGACAGTCATTCCCTACTGTGTCGACCCCTACAACAACAGGATGGAGACCTTAGGATGTTGTGTTCCCTTGGAAGGTGCTCCTCTGGAACCTCCCCGACAGTCATTCCCTACTGTGTCGACCCCTACAACAGCAGGATGGAGACCTTGGGATGTTGTGTTCCCTTGGAAGGTGCTCTTCTGGAACCTCCCCGACAGTCATTCCCTACTATGTCGACCCCTACAACAGCAGGATGGAGACCTTGGGATGTTGTGTTCCCTTGGAAGGTGCTCCTCTGGAACCTCCCCGACAGTCATTCCCTACTGTGTCGACCCCTACAACAGCAGGATGGAGACCTTGGGATGTTGTGTTCCCTTGGAAGGTGCTCCTCTGGAACCTCCCCGACAGTCATTCCCTACTAAGTTGTCCTCTTCAATGGCGCCAGCTTCGCACTAGAAGGAAGACTATCAGGGATATCCCCTTGGCCCCGACCGTCTTTTCCTATCTAACGTTTTTTTCAGAAGCCAGAGTGCGAGTAGGATGCCAGCTCGCAGGGGTTAGCGCGAGTAGCCCTATGGGCGAGAAGCAAAACTGAAAACGAGCAGGTCAAAGAAGCGAGTAAGGTAGATAGTCGGCAGGTCCGATTTCATCCTAAGTCGTTCTGACAAGAAAGACAAGAAAACATGCGAGCCTAGGAGCCTAGCGAGATCATATCAGCACAAAGAAGATTCACCAAGAAAATAAATATATACTATCAAATGAATATCTACCAAAAAACACATATACTCGCAGAGCCGCGAGAAGCACAAGAAATGTCAAAAAATAAATAGTTCACTTCGACGGCGGAGCATAGTCGGCCGAATCGACTCGTTCTCCTCCTCGTCGTCTTCCTCATCGCTGGCATTCAAGATATCTGACAGAAGCCCCTCCGTCGTCAAGCTATCCGCCCCAGGAACCAGCAAGCCTGCCACCGAAAGTTTCGTGAAAACCAGGTCCCCCGCAGCTAGGGCGATCTCTCGGCGAAGAGACGAGAGCTCCTGCGATGTCATAAACGATCCAGGAGTTTGGCGAGAAGGTCCGGCTTCCGAGAAGGAAAGCGCAGCCATCCTCGATTCCAGCTCGGCGTTTCGAACCTGCGACGCCTCCAGCGCGGCTTGACTCGCGCGCAGGTCGCACTCGAGATTGGAGATCGTCTCCGCCGCCACCAACTGCTCTTCCTATACATGCGAGAAGGACAGGTTAGAAGATACGAAGAGAAGGCAGCGGGTTTCAATCCAAGCTCGCGTAAAGTACCAAGATCACCTCGAAGCTCTGACTGGACTCGGCTTTATCCTCGGCCGCCTTGGCGCGCCTTAGAGCCTCGTTCTCCCGTTTCTCGGCCTCCATCGTCAGCTTCCGATGAAGCGTGAGCTCCAATTCAGAGCCAAGGAGATTCCGCGCCGTTTGATGAAATAACTCGGAAGCTCGCAGCATTGCTCGCGACCCTTGGTCGGCGAGAAAGCGAGGAGAAACCTCCCGCAGAACCTTCGCATCATCGCGACCATAAAGGCCGAACAAGACGCTGAAGGCATCATCGTTCGGGACCTCATCCTCGCTCCACGAAGGCAGGCGAGTGCTCAAAGTCACCTCGCTGCGCTCCCGGCTCCAGGTAATCAGCGGCTCGCCATCCAAGCCCCTGTTCAACGAACCCTGCCCAAAGTTGGGATGGTTCTCAGGGACGTTATCTTCCTCCTCGCGAGCACGCTGCTCCGCCACGCGCCGGGCAACTTCCTTTCTCTTCCGTTTCTTGATCGCAGGAGGTTCGTCCTCGGCCGGCCATCCAGCTGCGCGAAGGATCTCAGCCTCGGCGCCCACCTCAAGATTGATCCCCGCGACAGGAGACCCGTGCTCGCCATCTTCCTCCTCGCCTTGTTGCATTGTCGCCGGATCGACCGCGGGAGACCGAGGAGGTGGGGTCTGACCCCCCACAGGCAGAACCGTGGAGGGAAGATGCCGACAAGCTGAAGACGGTCGTTAGACCAACAAACAAAGGTAAAACTTGTTAAATACCAGCGACTAAGGAAGGTTACCCTCGGCAGGCTACACAAAGGCGAGGTGGTCCACATCCCTTCGCCAGAACTCGATATCGAGTTTCCTGTTCTTTAAGGCGAGGAAGAGCTCCTCGCGCCGGCCCGGAGCGATGGAGTGGCGAGCGCCCCGGAAGGTCTTTGCTGAGGGCGATTTGGTATGTGCGAGAAGTCACCCGTGACGAAGATGAACTTCTCGCTCCACCGGTGGACCTTGTTCGAAGTCCCGACCACCTTGCAGTGATGGTTGCCGAAGAAGATCACCCCGTCCTTGGTCGCTCCCATGTAGAAGATCTTGCAGAAGACGTCCAGGTCGAAAGCGATCTTCTCGTTTCGAAGAAAGCAGAGGTAGCCGATGATCATCGCTACCCCGTTCGGGTTGATCTGGGCGGGGACCCAGCCATAGTACCGGAGGATCTGGCAGAACTCGGGCCAGAGAGGAAGGCGCAGGCCGACCTCGAAATGCGCAGGGAGAAGGCAAGCTTGCCCTCCGAAAAAGTATTGATCCGCTCGTGGGGAGCGGGAAGGCCGACCCGGAAGCCTTGCGCGAGGTGTTGATGGACGAATCTCTCCAGATCGTCCGCACGAGTGATGGGTTTCTTGAACTTATGCGCAATGAAGTTCTCGGCATAAGTTAAGCGGCGGGTCTCAGCTTCCAAAGAAGGCGTCATCGTAGCGAGTAGGCAGAAGGAGGCGAGAAGGAAAGCCAATCGAAGAACTCCGAGAAAGCGCGCCGATTTTGGACCCCTACCCCCCCCCCCCCCCCCCCCTATTTATAGAAATCGGCAAAAGGGAAAGGGGGGGGGGGGGGGGTCGCGACGATAATACGTGCGAGGTTCCTACTTCCTCGCTAACACGGAAATCGATCAACCTACCTATGCGCGGAGTGCTAACTACCCTTCTCGTATCTAAGCGACGATCTACAAAAAAACGCAAGAAAGCCCTGCAGAAGACAAAGCCAACATAAAATCAAGCGATAAGGTTTAAAGTCGCAACACACAGACAATTCAAGATTATTACAAACACTCGTAGAATAATGTTCTAAAAATACAAGTCAGCAAGCAATCCTAGTTGATATGAGGATCGCCGCGCCTATCCGAGGTTGCACCAAACCGCCCGTTGAATCCCAGCTGTCGCGCGAAGCCCATCTGCTCATTCGCTCTCGCCATGAATTCCTCACCAAGCCGGATGTGCTCCTCCATACGATTCAACGTCCCAAGGGACCCCATACTCGCCCGAAGGCTGCGCACTTCCGCCTTCAGCGCCTCATAGCAATGTTCTATGTCGGCCATCCGACTGTCCAGCTCGGTGACGAGATAATGCTCTCCCTCGGCCATCTCTAGCCGATGCTCGAATACCTCGATGTTCGAGACGCGTCCTTCAAGCGAGGTTATTCGCCGATGAACCTCGTAGGCCAGCAACCTCTCTACCTTTATCTCCAGGTCGAGGTAGGCGGAGGCCATCTTCGTCCTATACTCGCGAGTAGGAAGGCCGAGCGCCTCAATAAAAGCAGACCCCGGAGACGTGACACGAGCTGAATGATGGCGAGTTAGAAAAAGAACCACCTAAAGATAGCATTCCACGAAGATTATACCTGCCCGCACAGGTGCCGCTCTCGGTTGATGCCGAGGAGGAGAAAGTGACCGTCGAGGAGCGTCCCGGCGGGGAGGAGAGGCAACCCGACGGGGAGATGGAGTCCGTCGAGGACTGGGCCTTCGCCGAGGAGATCGGCGAGGAGAAGGCGAGCGCCGAGGAGTATGCCGGCCCCCTGAGCGCCCACCCCGTCCGTTATGGGACGACAGCCCGCTGTCAGGGCGCCGAGGAAGCTGAGCCGTGGGGACAACCGAGGAAGATCCTCCCTCTCCCCTTCCTCCAGCAATAGTGACCCGGGAGTCCTTTAGCAGTATCCGATTCCCGCCTGTCACGCGCTCAGGAATGGGGGATGCTGGCCGAAGGGGTTCTCGCTCGGGGACGACCCCTGCGGGAAGGACCGGTAGAGGCGGTAGGTGCTCAGAACCTACACGCTCTACCACCGGGGATGTCTGCGTATTCGCCCCCGCGGGAAGTTCACCTGTGAAAGAACGTCGGCATCAACGAAAAGTCTGCACAAGAATCGCAGTATCTCGACAAGGTGCTTACCTTCTCGGAGAGGGTCCGGGTTAACGTTCTGGGGTTCTTCCTTGGCAGCAGTTAGAGTAACTTCGTCCCCCAACCTCTCAGTAGTCGACGGCGCAAGGGAAGGTTCAGGCGCGGAGGTCGCCGGAGTCGCCCGAGGAACCTCCTCGGCCAAGGGGCTAAGGCGACGATCGGAGGCTCCTCTTTTTCTCTTACGAGTATCTGAGCTTTTCGTCTTCTTCATTAATTTCATCAACAGCTCGGTCTTCGCGAGCATCTGCTCGGCAGACAACATCTCGTCGATTCTAAAAAAGTGGCGTGCCAAGGAAGGACCACCCCCCTCTATTTATAGACTTACGGGGGTCCTATGCCTGCCGAGTAGGTAGGTTTCCCGCCAGAAGAAGCTCGTTGAATAAGGTTTGGATGATTCTTTCCGACCAACTACGTTGCTCACAAAGAGCGGAGATTGTGTACAACCCTCATTCTCCGAGTGTGGGCCCCACTAAAGGCCACGTAGGCGGAGGTCAAGGTCAGAAGGTCAAGGCAGAAGTCAACAATCCAGAAGACGAAGGAAGATCAAGGTCTTATGTTGTGCGAGAAGGTACTTGCTCGCCCCATGACGAGGAGGAAAGCCCTGCCCGGCGTTCCCTACCCGGCCATGCGAGGAAGCCGTGAACTCGGACCTACTCGCCTATAGGCGACTTAGCCAACCAACTCGCCAGTAAGGTCTGAAGTCCTAACCTACTCGCCCACATATTGCCTTGTCTAAAAAACCTACTATAGGGGGTCAGGGATAGTCATCTGCTCCCCCCCTAGGATTTGTCTATAAATAGACCCCCAGGGGTACTAGAAATGGCACTTGTCAAAATCAGAGCTGCACCCCTTCCCCTTTGACAATCAAGAATCTTCCCTAACAAGTGCCTACCTAGTACCGAGCTCGGCTATTCGTGGTTTTGGAGGAGAAGACTCTTTAGAGCTTCTGGGTACGTGGTGGGACCTCATTGCCGCAGCACCTGGAGTTGTGTCCCTTATCTCTCCGTTTCATCCGTAGTGGCTAACCCAAACCTTCTCGCTGAACCGCTGGGCAAGTAACCTCAAGCCGCATTGATTCGAATTTTGGGGCCATGATTTTCCAGGCGTCAACAGAATACAGTTACAATCGTAATTTCAACTAAAAATATTGTCCCGCACCATCCCATCAAATGCTACGCGTATAGAAAATTCTCTCGCTTGCTTGTAGCCTGAGAGGCTGTCAACAAACAAGCTAAAACCCTGCTGCAACAACCAATATATTTATTATTTTTCCAAAATTTGACCCAGGCACGTGCCCGAGTGTGCCTCCATGTAATTTCCCGCTATGCTCAAGCTCAAACATAATCAAATTACACATGTAACATATATATACAAGAAGATCGAGTTAGGCAATTAGCCTACCGGACCTTTAAGAAGCTCTGGGCATGTGCAATGACCTCCACCCTAGACACGTGCTCCTCACTCTTCTTCCAACGAATGGAACTTGCAAGCTTAATTTATTTTATTTTGAATACATTTTATAAAAATAATGTAGGGTAATGTTAGATACTTAAAAAGTATGATTCTATAATATAACTTAATTAATTCTTATCGCTCTCATTATCACCCCTCAAGCAAATTTAAACTATGATTCGGCTGCTTATAATAATGTTAAATACTTAAAATATCACAGCGACATACGCAAATAAGAATGTTATTATAGGCAGCCCAACTTTAGCTAATGGCAGACCAAGGGTAATTGTAGTACGTCCGTGAATTTCTTCTTGCAGCCCAAATTATTATGGGCAGCCAGAAAAAAAACACTTCGATGACATCGAGTTTTACGTCAAAATTAGAGTCTAAATAAAAAACCTCGTCTCCGGCGCAAGAGAACAACCCTCCAGACCTGTAAATCTTCCTTAAAGCATCTAATTCCATGACAGGTTGAGGTATTGTAAACGGTTTCCGGCAGTGCAGGTTTCAATCATAGCATCTTCCAACAAATAAGACCAACTGACCTCAGCTTGCCCTAAATTAATGCAGCAGAATTGTCTTACAAATAATTAAGGTACACTTGTTTTCTAGAAATGAGGTAGTTTTGTAGGAATTGAAGAATCCCCTCGCCGTCGTCGCTGGAGAAGACTAAGATGAGCGGCGCTTTCACCTGCCCTAAATCCTACTCTATCGAACACCAAAACCGAGGAAATGGGGCCTATCATCATTGTCGTGAGGTGTAGCGGGGGCTGTCACGTTGGAGGAGGAAGTCGCTCGCAGGCAAAAACATTGCTGCCTTCCTAGAAGAGTGGCCGGCGAGATTGAACTGCCTATAGATGGGAGATAGGAGAAATAAAAGAAGAAGTTTTGTAAATTTTAATGACCTAAAATTAGTTCTGTTCAAAAAGCCTGGCAGACCCGAGCCTGGCTTTAGTCGGGCTCGGGCACCCTCTCCAAGAGGGGGTCTGCCAAGGGGGCCTGCCAAGGCCCCCAAGTTCAGGCTAGACCCTTTTTTTTAGGTGATTGTTATCCGCACTACAGTTTTGGATATCTGCACTTTTTTTGTATTAGTTATTACGCGCCTTTTGAAAATACGCCTTATACAAGTATTTTTAGGAAAAATGTTCAACACGAAAGTTGTAGATCTCGACGAGATCTACAACTTTTGTGTTGAACAATTTTCCTAAAAATGCATGTACAAGATGTATTTCCAAAAATTCGCTATAATTACGCACATATTTCAATCAGGACGACAATACGTCTTGTGCGTGCATTTTTAGGAAAAGTGTTTAACACGAAAGTTGTAGATCTCGATGAGATCTACACCTTTTGTGTTTAACACTTTTCCTAAAAATGAATGTACAAGACGTATTTCCAAATGACGCGTAATAACTCATACAAAAAAAGTGTGGATATCCAAAACTGTAGTGCGGATAACAATCACCTTTTTTTTATTTAAATTAATTCATAGTTAAAATAAAAAGGAGAGAGAGTGTGTGTGAGAGAGAGTGAGAATAGGAGAGAGAGGAGGGTATTTTTTTAATTTAAATTTAGGCTGCCTAGTTGCTACACGATGGCGCTGGCAGCAGTGTAGAGTCGTTGAATGGGGGGTCAGGCTTTGCTTGGGCCCGAACTCAGGGAAAATACTTAGGTACGCATAACATACCTAAATGATGGTGCGCTTATTGTATTTGTAGGCCAAAATACAGTGTTTTTAAAAAATAAATTACAGAATATTAATTTAATTATTTTTATGATCATTTTAAGATCTCATATGTATATGTTACGGTCTGAAAATACACGTGTTAAAAAGTGATTTTTTTAATACATTTACAGTTGTAAATTACATTTGTTTTTACGACGGTAAATATAACTATGAATACAGTTACAGTCGCAATTTCAATTAAAAATACTGTCTCGTACCATCCTTTAGGAACGTTACACGTACAGAAAATTCTCTCCGAACTCAGTCCGGGCCAAAAAAATCTGGCTTTGCACGGTTTGGACCGGGCAACCACCCTATATGGCGCTGTTAGGCCCCCAAAGCCCGGGCCGTGCCTAGCCGGGCCCAATTTTTAGTAACGCAGTTGCTAAATAGGACATATTTTTTAGGTGTGTTTTCCTACCTAAGATCATGATGTTCGCACGTATCAAATCGTTGGTTTCTGCGAAATAAAATAATTGATTGAAATATTGACAATATTTTTAAAATACTATAATATTTCGCGAAAACAACTCCGCCATAAAATATGGCGGATCGTAAGACTTTATTTCTCCCATCTATTAAAATTTTACTAAATAGTGGCCAACTAGAACAGCGCGCCAAACAATTCTCCCCAAATCTGACGTCCTCTCTCACGGTGTACTGACCACGCTCTACCGTCTCCAACAACTCACCGATTCCTAGAAAAGAAAAAGCTTACCGGAAAAAAAGGAGTAAGAATCTTGCCTCGCGAAGGGGAAGCCGGTGGGAGTTGCCGCCGGCTGTGGCAGCTCCATAGTTGAAAAACCGAAAAAGCATTCCGTCCTCCTCCATCCTCTCTCGCATTCCTCTCGATAACCCTTCCATCTTATACCTCAGCTTCTCCACCTTCAAAATCCCAGTTAGACTTTAGAAAAGACAAAAAAAAAGTAATAGAAGTGGCGAGCAACGGAGAAATCGGCGGCAGTTACATCTGGGAATCGACACTGTCGATCTGATGGAAGCTCAACCTGCTCGTTATCTATCTCCTTGACCACCGGTTTAGAAGATTCGGGTTCGGTGATGTCGGCGATTTCTCGGATGTCTTTCACCCTTCGACGGAGCACGGACGCCCTCCGATCGAAGTTTTCACCGGAACGAACAGCATTCCCTCTCCTCCAACGGAAGTCACGCTGGATCTTCTCTAGCTTTGCCTGAAGCTCCACGATCTCCACACCCAAATCCATGGACGCGCTCCCGCCCGTCCCAAGCTTCATTCTGCCCTGAATCGCATAATGACAATCCGTGAGAAGGAGGAAGTAATTTGAAATTGAAATGGGGATCTAGATATGTATGCTTACAGAGATCATCGTTTCCACTGCGGACCTAAAGGCCGACTCCATTTGATCTCTATTCCTCTCCAATTTACGGAGCGCAACCTCACGCTCCATCCGGAGGAAACTGCATTCCGCACGGAGGATATCCACTTGGAATCTCCACCTATCCTCCGACGAATCTACATTGATCTCGCATGTCGAAGACGGGGACTCCACCTCCGCCTTCCTCGCGTCTCCCGAGAATCGGCAGTTCTCCCGGAGCACATGCACCCCGAGATTCCGAGTCCCCGCCACCGGCGATTTGTACCGCGGTTTCGCCGTCCAGAAAAAGCTGCTTCGTCGTGGCAAGTGGAGGATCCTCGGAGTCGGCGGATGCGGCGAATGCCACTTCGCTCTCCTCGCCGACATCTCTGCTCTCCTGTTCCCGGGTTTTTCTCTATTTTCCCTTTTTCAGGTTCGTCGTGTCTTGGCTGGAGAAAGAGAACAAAATAGTTCTCCGCCGATAGGCTCCCCATTAATGATTTCCGCGCCCGTCGTGAAAGAGGAGCGCATTTTGAAGCTCGGCGCCTCAGCCGGTAGTGAATTTAATAATTTATTTTTAAATAAAATAAAGATTTTGAAAATTTTATTTGTATCTCATTAAAAATTATATAATTTCTTAATTCGAACAAAATATCCCATTATTTGAAAATTTGTACTAACTCATACTCATCCCATTTTATTACTGTTAATTAGTAAATTATTAATTTAATATATATTTTCTAATTAAGACTCGAGGCTTTTGTTTCCCACGGAATTGCTGCCCAAACGGGTGGTCGATGGTCTTGTTTCAACATCATGACCACTATCAAGGATCCGTTTGGCACGGCGGTGGCGGTCGTGAACATGATTGTTACGAATTATTGTTCGTTTGGCGCGATATCTTGATCCGATAAGTTTGACCAAAATATCATCGTCATGAAATATATATGTGACATGACAATGATTATGACCGCCTCCAAGTTAAAAAAAACTTTTTTAAACATAAATATGGATGGAGTTGCTTAGATAAGGTCTGATGTTCACGAACAATGGTTCGTAACTACTGTGTTCATGACGGCCACCATCATGTCAAACGGGCCCTAAATAACATTACAAAAATCTAAACAATTAGAGAGAGAGAGAGAGAGATTTTTATCTAAACTTCTTAAACCTACTCAAATAGATATGGCCTAGAGGAGAGAGGGGATTGGGATGAGAGATGATGTTATGTATAGGGTGCTTTTACGTGCACATCACTTTTGGTTTTGTGCATACAATTGATATGTGCACATCATAAATTTTATTTGCAGGCCAAATTATTAGAAAAAACGCCAAAACGAAAATTTAGGATTTTTTTCCTTCAATTATAAGAGTCTTTTCTTCTACGTAACAAAAAGAAAACAAGATATAAAACATAAAATTAAAATTTGATTTTTTTCTTCTTTAGATTCAAAAGTTTTCTTCCCATCTATATTTTAAAACAATAAAAAAGAAACAAAATATACGGCCACCGTTAGAACTCAAAATATTCATATTCCATTTTTTAGTTCAGGTAGACTTGCATAAACATACATATATTAATATTAGTTATTCTCTAAATAAACAAAAATTTTGCATGTTATAAAAATTGAAGTATTAATACCTCTTGAAAGATAGCATCATATGTAAATCTCACCATTTAGAAGTCCCAAAATTCATTTGATTCATGCATGAGAAATAACAATTACATAGAGAAGTTGAATATTAAATAATGCAATGAGCCCAATAATAATTCATACACACCTGATCAAGGGTCGACCAAATTTACTACATCATCGTCCATCTGTTTGTGTAAATGCTAATTTTCTGCAACTGTTTTATGATACCTTAACCACGGAGAGTATATAGGTGAAAGTGAACACCCTTCTTTCATCGACAAATGAATGAAATGATTACCATTGACAAAGTCGATAAAAATTATCTTCCGAATAGTTGGAGGTGTTGAATGTAACGATAGAAATGTGAATGACTGATATTTTGAGTAATGAGCAATCATCTACTCTTGGAGATTCACAACATTTGCTAATAACCTTTCGAATTTGTAAAATCAAACACACAAAAACATTACAATTTCATTCCAATGCAATTCACTAAAAAAATTTTCAACAAAACCTACAATTCACCGCCTTAAAATTCAACAACAAATGCAATCCACTACCATGATAGTTATGTTTAGAGTTATACCTGAGTTTTTTTTGGGAGGAATGACCAAGCAAATCACCAGGTAAAACACTTTCTGCATACAAAAATGAAGAAATTAATCACCCAACTACAATCTCTAGACCAAAACAAATTAACAAAAATATACAAAAATTACAACCCTCCTTCGGAACTGAAGCTTGGAGGAGGAGGGAGACAATCGATGAAATCCCGTAAATGATGGCAGAACTATAGATAATATAATGCACAACCTTCGGGACGACAGATTCGGGCGTGGGACCTTAACCAAAGGCAGGCGGCGGGCAACAAAAACTCCAGGAAATGGCGGCGGACCTCCACGAAACGGCGGCAGAAGTACATGAATCGGTCGTGGAAGGGAGCTCAAGCAAAGGACGGCGGAGGACGACCAAACTCCGGCGAACGGCGGGCGGCGTACCTCCTCAAAATGGTGTGCGATGGAAATAGCGAGGAACGAGGGTTTCAGGAGAGTTACGGGAGAATAGAGGAGCAGGGTGTGCGCTTAGGTTTAGGATGGGTGGGGTTGGGAAATAAAAGGATTAATGTTTAATTTCTGATTTTGGTGTGCACATAGCCAGAAGTGGTGTGCACGTAGCAGCGCCCTATATATACTTGACGGAGTTCCCACTAAAGCTTTTCGAGTCAAATCGAACCAAAGTGTTCATATAAGCTGACCTGACCGAGTGAGTCGTGCGAGTAAACCGCGCTAGCTCGAAGGGTCCCGAAGCCGCCTAAAAAAGTGCACGGACAAGGCGCACTCACGGCTCCGTGCACGGAGCCGCAAGGCCACACGTCGTGCACGACCTCCCCGCACGTGCAAGGCTCCGCGCGCGCCGCAATCTCTTCCCCTGCGCGCTCAGCCTCTATCCACAACTCTGACCGAAAAAGCTAATTTTCTCCTTCCAAGAGATGACAAAGCACCACACATTTGAACCTGTTGATTTCAAAAGAATGATATTTTGTTAATCAACAAAAGTTGTATGGGCAATATACATTACAATATTGATTATTTGAAATAATGGGTTTGATCAGTTTAATGTTAAAAAGATTTGTAAATAATTTATTATATTGTTATATTCATAAAATAATTAAGTTAAACATGCATTACATATTGAATCACAAAATTAAATAGAGGATCAAAAATTAGGGTTTCAATTATAAATGTCATTTTTACATCTCTTTGGAAGTTTTTTTACCTCAGTTGCAAAATAAAATAACAAATCAAAAACACTTCACCGGTATGCATGTCAAAGAAGGAGCTATTAATTACAACCAAAAATTGATTTATAGTCAAATAGAACATAACATTTTTATTAAAATCAGCAAAATTATATCAAGAAAATGTGTGAAGGGAAGCATGCGTTCTTAGCTTTCACCCATTTTATGCTCGAGAGAGTAGGACACAAATTTGGTAATGATATGCCCTTTGTTGAGCCCAATAGAAGGGCATGTCTTTGATTGTGGAGGAGTCATTGGTTCCCTCTATTTCAAAATGAAAGATTTTAAATCGATAGCATTGGCTAAATCTAGATGAAACTTGCTACAAAACATATCTAGGTTTTCAACTCGAATGACATAGAGACTCGGAACAATAAAGACCAAAGTAAAAGCTATGGAACTCATGCAAAGTTCTTCTCTGATCGTATATACAAAAGGAATAAGCTAATCTACCAGCATATGTTCAAAAGGAATAAGCTAATCTACCGGCCTATGTGCAAAGGGAAGAAGCCAAGTTGTGTAATGCAAGAGAGTTCATCGCCCGTTATCAAGGCTTGAAGGAAGCTAAGAAGTGCTGACCCCAAGGTCCCAAATTGAAGATTTTTGTTCCGCTTGGAACGTTTCATAGGGTTATCTGCAAAAGAAGGTGTGAGACTGAATTCCTATTTCAAAACTTAGAACATGAGAATTAGCTTATGTACAAATATAATTCCTTCGGAATTGAATCCATTTCTAGTTTGATAGAATTTAGCTGAACCAAACTTGAGAATATCAAATGCCCGAAGCGCTTATTCACTTGGAGCACCTATTCACTCGCCGAAAATGTCCTTCCACTTTAAGCAATTATTTACTTGAAGTTTATGTTCACTTAATTGGAGAATATATTCACTAGAGAATTGCTCAATGAAAGCAGTTGTTTAATTTGATTACATGTTCACTTGGAGCGGTTGCAACACTCGAGGACTATGCAACTCGTGTGTTATGGAAGACCATGCAACTCGTGCGATATGATTAACCCTCTTTTTATGTTCCATGAAGATATTGTATTTCATGATATGAAGACTGCTCATTCCAAACAATGCTAAAGAACACATTTTCATGACAAACATACCTCCACACTCCATTGAAGACTGCTCCCTCACACTCCTTCGAGGAACACACCCTTGCATACCACTAATGAATTCACCCATTCAATTGATGAACGTATCTCTGCGTGCAACTAACAAACACGTACACTACCACATCCTACACACATTTGTTCTCCCTCTCAATTCACAACTATACCTTGAGCTACTTACAACTGCGGCCATCATGCCAATTATTTGCCACCTCCAACCGCGCCTTATGTGTAAGTTCTACCGTTCCACACTCACGAGGGACTGCCATTGAGATGCTGGAGGAAGGTGGGGATGATGTCAAGTCCGCATGACCCTTATAGGCTGGGCCACACACATGATACCCTCTTCCTTCAAGAGTAGTTCCACTCGTGCACATTGTTAGGTTTATTATTATTATGTACGCGCGTGTCAGGACCGACTCGGAATGACCCGACGGGTTCCGTGTCACTAGGATTATGCTCTACGCTGGAGATACTATATAAGGTCATTCCATACTGATGAACCTTAGTGGACTATCTTGAGCGGAGCCAACATTCCCAAGATAACAAGTTGGGGTTTTTTTCGCTCTCCCATTTTTCCCCTCCACGCCGCTCCCGATCGGAAGTCTCGTCGTTCGCAGATTGGGAAGGGGACAAGTTCTGCGCCGTTCGCGATTCCCACAGGAAGCCGCATCTCGTCGTTCGATCAAGAGATCGTCGCAGTTTTCTTTCCTGCGCCATTCCATCCTCGATCGATAAGGAAGATTCGCAAGCATCGTTGTTCTTATTCGTGGGTGAAGGATCGGTCGGAGGTTCTTTAGGTCGTGGTTTCTGCCGGCGATTTCCGCTCAAGAAATCTCGTCTTCGTCGTCCACGATCGGAGCTCGCTGTTTGCAAACGATCAGAGATCATTGCTTGCAAATGATCGGAGTTTCCCTTCTTCCAGGTTGCGAGATCTGTTCCTGTGTGCACCGATCGCTGATTCAGAAGAAAGCCTTTTTTCGTTCTTGTGTGCAAGCGCGCAGGATTTCGTGATCGCAAAAGCTGTGAGGAGTTTTCTCGATCCCGTTCTTCCCTGCTGGTGCTCTCTTGCTCTCAGGGACAGAGGACCCTTCAGATCCAGTTCTCTCACCGTTTCCTTGGAGTCCCTGCAGCCGATTTTTGGAAGTGATCCAGATCAGAGGTTTTTCCATTGCCATGATCAGGACAGTGAAATTTATTTTGTGCTAGTGGAGGAATTCTGACCAGCAAGTGGAGATTTGTTCTGTGGAGTCTCTGGTGATTGGTTTTCAGTCGGATAGGAGGAGCTCACAGAATTACTGGATTGGATCCGAATTACCCGTCTCGCCTCCACGCGGCTCAGGTGACTTTGTTTTAGTTTCTGTTTTTAGAATTCTGTTGTGATGTCGAAGAAAAGCGCGCTCGACGTCGCCAAACTGCAGTCGTTCGACGCCTCCGATTTCCTCAGTTGGAAAATACAAGTCCAACTAGGAATGAAGGAACGCGATATCTTCTACACAGTTCAGAGCAATTTTGCGTCTTCAGGCGAAGGCGTAGACGAATATCAGTGGAACAAGGATGAGGACTTCTGCAGGGACTACCTGTTGAATTCCCTCAATCCTCGTCTCGCACTGACCTACCACGCCTACAAGACTGCAAAGGAGATTTGGGATCGTCTCAACACGCACTTCCAGAAGGAGGAGGTGTTGTCCAAATCGCTCATTGGGGAGAAGTTCTTCAACTTCCGCCTCAAAGCGAACCTGTCGATCACCTCCCAGATCATAGAGCTGGAGAACTTGCGCAACAAGCTGGAGGACGATCAGTCGAAGATGGACAATAATCTGTTCGTGTATCTGATTTTGAGCAAGATACCTACGGAGTGGCTGACCTTCAAGACAGAGATGCACAGGCGGAAGGAGAAGATAACTCTGGATGAACCCAAAAGGTTCATTCACATCGAGGACCAGAACATCGCTGGAAAGAGCGCGGAGCAGGTTGTTCAGCTCCCACAGACTGTCAACTTCATTTCTCGACCTAATAGGCCTTCTCAGAAGCCCCCGACCCCTAAGGGTGACACCCCTGCCCAGTTGGCGGTCAAGAAACCTTCTCTCAAAAGGAAGAAGGGTAAATGCCACAATTACGGTAAGTGGGGTCACTGGGCCGCGAAATGTAAGGGTCCGAAGAAGCAGAAGGATGAAGCTCCACAACAGGTCGCGAATATGGTGGTCGACAACTCTGATCCCAAGTCCTTCGTGGCTATGATTGAGAGTAGTCACCGCAGTGCGTCTTCTGAGTGGTGGCTGGACAGCGGTGCCACTTGTCATGTTACGAATGACAGAGGTTTTCTCACAGACGTCAGAGCAGTTCGAGACAGAGTAGAGAACTGCAATGGAGGAGAGACAGTCGTTACTCATGCTGGGACGACAAAATTAGTTCTCTCTTCAGGTAAAATTTTAATTTTGCAAAATGTTAAATTAGTTCCAAATTTAACCAAAAATTTAATTTCTATGAGTTTGCTAGATAAGTCCGGAATATCTTTCACAACCATAAGCGGTAGAATAACTCTAATTATTAATTCACATTACTTTGATTGCGCTTATCTAATCAATGGAATGTACAGACTTAGCCTAGAAAATTAGTGCATAAATCAAGTGATTTCGTCTCTGTTAGATCCAAAGCTACTTCATAATAGACTTGGACACGTTCACTATAAGAAGATGCGCGATCTAGCTAAAAGTCACAACATTTCGTTAGATTTCTCTATTCGATTTGATAGGTGCGAGGTTTGTGCCCAGACCAAAATAACTAGAAACCCTTACAAGACCGTTTCTAGGAACACACAACTTCTTGAATTGATTCATTCCGACCTCTGTGACTTTCGTAGTCATGCCACTAGAGGGGGAAGGAAGTATCTAATTACCTTTATCGACGATTTCTCCAGATTTTGTCATGTCTACCTATTGAAATCGAAAGATGAGACATTCGAGACCTTTAAAACCTTCAAATCTCGAGTAGAAAACCAGTTAAATATAAAGATTAACAGACTTAGAAGTGATCGAGGAGGAGAATACACTACAACTGGGTTTAGGGAGTTTTGTGCCTCTGAGGGCATAATCCTTGAAACTACAGCTCCTTACTCACCCCAATCAAACAACATTGCTGAGCGTAAGAATAGAACTTTGACAGAGATGTTGAATTTTATGCTCCTGACCGCTGGCATGCCCAATTCCTTCTGGGGGGAAGCAGTTCTTACTGTGAATCACATTCTGAATAGAGCGTCTCACTCAAAGCTCAGTTCTACTCTGTATGAGCTGTGGCACAGTCATCCTTGTAGATATGACACTCTTAAGACTTGGGGATGCATCGCCTATGTGTGCATACATGACCTTAAAATACCTAAGGTGGGACCTAGAACGACAACTTGTGTCTATCTAGGCAGTACAGAAGACAGTGCAGCTGACCGGTTTTTGGATCTATCCACTAATTCAGTGATAGATGTTGACGCCAGGAAAATCCTGACCTCAAAATTTGGACCGATGCAGCCGGAGGCTACTCGCCCAACAGTCCAACGAGACGACTAAGCTGGCGACTACTGAAGAGATAGAAGAGCAACACACAAGATCCCAGGTGCTGCGGCAGGGAGGTCCCACCACGTACCCAGAAGCTCCGAAGAGACTTCCCCTCCAAGACCAAAGAATGGCCGAGCAAGGTACGAGGAAGGCACCGACTTGGCTAGTACTGGGAGTAGCGACCAAGTGCGACAGATTCCAGAATGCAAGAGCAGGGTTTCGAGAGCTCAAGTCCAGGTGCCAATCCAAGTACCCCTGGGGTCCTATTTATAGGAAAACCAAGGGGTAGGGGGGGTTTTTATAGCCCAGCCCCTGCCCGGCGACTAGCGACATTGAGGCGACCTCTCCGGGCAAATGGGCGAGTATCACCTATGGTCGCCCACCTTTTGGCGAGTATGCAGGCTACTCGCACGAGTGCACCCCTACTCGCCTAGGCTGTCTTCTGCTCCTACGCTTGTCTGCCGTGTTGACCTCTTTGACTTTGACTTCTGCCTACGTGGCCTTGGGGGGTCCACCCTCGGAGAATGAGGGTTGTACACAATCCCCGCTCTTTGCGAGTAACGTAGTTGCTCGGAAAGAATCATCCAACCCTTATTCGACGAGCTGTCTCCTGGGCGAGTATCAGTGTGTAGTCGGCATCCCGCTATTTTGACTCCCCAGCCCTATATATAGAGGGGGAGGGGTCTCTGACGCCAAGATTTCTTTGGTTCTCGCTTCAAGATGTCGATGAGTATTGCCGAGGAAGCTGCTGCGGATTTGGCCGAGCTTGCCAGTTTGCTGCCGCCGTTGCGGAAGCCTGCTCGCGATGTTGAGCTCGAAGACTTCCTCGCTTCCCGGAAGAGGAAGCGCCTGGAGAAGAAGAAGGAAAAGAAGAGCAAGAAGAAGCAGAAGAATGCCGTCGCCCCTGAGAATGTCGCTGATTCTCAGGTCGGCACTACCCAGCAGGTACTCGCCGACTTGGGTCTCGGCCAGTCAGGTGGCTCGCCTGCTCCTGATCCTCCTTCGCCGAATACTGCTCCAGAGGCGAGCACTGCGAGGATCTCGGCTCAAGATCCGGTTGAAGTTACTCCTGCGCAAAGTGAGAGTTACCTACTCGCCACTTTTATTAGTCGCCCAAATGTCGGCTGGTCTCTGACGTTTTCTATATTGTTTCGCAGATACGCTTCTCGCCGATGCTCGGCAGGAGCCTCTGAACGTCGTTCCCCTACGATCCTCGCCTATGGTCCTGAACACGGCTGGGGGAGGAACTCGCCAGGGCGGATCGGTGCGAATCCTTCATAGCTCTGCGGTAGACAAGAGGCCGATGAGCGAGCAGAGGACTCTTTCAGCGAGCAATCCTCTTCCACCGCCACCGCCTTTGCAGCGACCTGAGGTGGCGAGTAGCTCGCAACTACCTGCGGACCAACTTCCTCCACCTCCTCCGTTTCCTCCTCCGGCCGACATGCAAGATGATCGCCGCCTCCTGTCTTCTTCGGCTCCTACCGCTCATCCGGCTGGATCCTCGCGTCGAGGTGGGATGGCGGGATCTTCTGGTTTCTTCGCTCCCAGAGGGGGAGGGCGACCAGTGGATGGTCGCGGTCGGGGTGATGTGCCCCCCAGCAGGGAGCACATCGGCGGTTCACATTCGAACCGGCGAGATGGCATCCGTCGCAGCCCGTCCCCGCACCGGGGAAGGAGCTCTCCTCGCCGACCATCTCGGAGTCCTCGCCGCGATTCGCGGAGTGAGGCCTATCGGCCTGGTAAGTGGAGTCGCTGCTTTTTTCGAGTATCTTCTAGGAAGAGTCTTCTCGCTACTCGTCACTAAGATTTTGCTTCCATGTCTTTTCCTGCAGCTCGCGCCCCTACCCCTATCGGGGCTCTGGTCGACGCCGTCGGGCTTCCTTCTCGCGAGTATCAGGAGAGGGCTACTCGCGCCATCCTGGATTTGGAGGCGAAGTTGGAGCGGCTGGCGATCAGCGAGTCTCATCGGCGTCTGACCGCGGTTGAAGCGCGAATAGAGCTCTTGGAGGCTGCTGACTCCCAGCGTCGTCTGACCGAGCTGGAGGTCCGAGCATTACGGCTGGAAGAGTTAGAAACTCGCCTGGCTAGTGTAGAATCTCACCTTCAGTCTGTCGGCGAGCTGGAGCGCCGGGTGGGCAGGATGGATCATCGCCAGCAGCTGCATCATGACGAGCTGGTGGGGATGCGCGCGAGCATGGGCTCCGTAGGTCGCCTGGCGAGGATGGAGGAACAGCTGCGACAAGGCGAGGATGCGATGTCCGTGGCCTTCGAGCATTTCAAGAGAGCTCGTGGTTTGGGCTGGGTTGGGCGACAACCACAACTTCCCGATGCTCAGCCGAACCCCTAGGATCCTGCCCCCTT
Source organism: Dactylorhiza incarnata (assembly GCA_033032865.1). NCBI lineage: Eukaryota > Viridiplantae > Streptophyta > Magnoliopsida > Asparagales > Orchidaceae > Dactylorhiza > Dactylorhiza incarnata. The sequence continues at coordinate 1,178,945 of JAWHQI010000304.1, forward strand.
TTTTCTTTTTGTAGTCGCTTGTAGCCTTTTGGCGAATGTTTGTAATTCTGAACAATTTTATTTTTTCTAAGTAATTTGCCTATTTGGCGAGTATGAATCTCGCCTTGTTGCCTCTCTTGTTTCCTGTGATGTCTTGATGCTTCTTTTTTGTTTTCTTTTCTGCGAGTAGCTGTTGAATGTCGCGTTGATGTTGCGAGTAGCCTAAACATTCGATGCAGGTGCTCGCTCGTTCGACATCAGTGTTCTGACGTGCACCCTAGGTTTTGACGACTTTTCCTCGATACGCGCCACCTCCTACTCGCGCTCGCGGTGGCGTACGCGGGAAGCCAAGCTTTGTCGAGTACTATAAATAGGGGGGTGGATACGTATTTATTACTCTCTTGACGATCTTCCCTTTCTTCTGGCGACTATCTCTCGATTGCTCCTCTCCTCGCCGCTTCGCTACTCGCTTCTTCGATCCAAAAGATGGATGACGAGGCAGCGATTCGCCGTGCAAGTCATGCGAAGAACTTTGAGGCGACTTCTTTCAAGAAGTCGATTACTCGGCCGAGCGACCTGAAGGAGTTCTCCGCCAAGTATTTGTCGCCGGGATATGTCGCCAGGCTTCCTCGTGAGGATGAACGCCTGAATTCCTTCTCGGCGACCGAGCTGGTCTTCCCCATCCGCCACTTTGAAGTCGGCCTGCGACTACCCTTGTGGCCGGAGGTTTGCCAGATCCTCCGCTACCACGGGATAGTCCCGGCACAGATCAATCCAAACGGAGTGGCGATGATTGTGGGGTTCCTCTGCTACTTGCGCGATCAGGGGATCGCCTTTGATCTCTCCGTCTTCCGGCGAGTATTCCACTTTGGCGCCACTGGCGAAGGCGTTGTCTTTTTGTGCAGCCATGTCTGCACCCTAGTCGGCACGGCGAACAAGAACCATCGCTGGACGGAGCGCATAGTCGTCATTAAGGGCGACTTTGGCGTCGTGCCGACTTCCTCTTTCCAGCCGGCCGAGAGTGCGTTCTTCCCTCCTTACCTGGAGGAAAGCCGGGAGAAGCTACTCGACAGCTTCCGAGGTCGCCGGCTGGATGTCGTCTTCTGGAGGACGCGAGTAGATGAGCTCGCGGAGGTGTTCCCTGGTGAAGGTAGTCGCCTAAACGAGCATTAGGTCATACTCGCCAATTCGTCTTCACCCGGTGTCTAACGTTTTTCTCTTTATATTTTGTTGTAGCTACTCGCTCTTTGCCGAACGAGCTTCTTCCCTTGGCGCCGAAGGCGGGGACTCCTGCCTTGGTTGATTTGTCGCCCGGCGGCGATGATCAGGAGGTCGCCGGCGATGATGCTGGGCCTTCGAAGAAGAGGAAAGCCAAGGCAAAATCCGTCGAGCCTGGGAGAAAGAAGGAGGTCGCCAGGAGGGATCTGAAAGCGAGGGCCGATCCATCGGAGGCGGGCGAGCCTAGCGGCCATCCTCTTTTCGGCGAAGGTGGGGGCAGCGAGGATGCTTATGGCCGCCCTTTGGTGTCCTGGGCTGAGCGAGCCCATGAAGTGACCTTGAGCACCAACCTCCCCGCCTGGTCGGAGGATTGGGAGGATGCGGGCGAGGCGTTCGACGTTTCGTTCGCCCTCTATGGTCGCGCGGACGCCGAATCCTTGCAAGAGGTCTCGGCCGAATATCTCGCCCATCAGAGCTCGCGAGCCAACCTGCGGGCTGTCGAGCTTGGGCATGCGACGGCGAGGAAACTGCTCGAGTATGAGCAGATGATCAAGGTGCAGGGCCCGAAGATGATCGTCATGGCGAACAGAATTAAGGAGTTCGAGGTACTCACCGATGCGACTTTACTCGCGTTTTGGGCTACTCGCTACCTTGCAAACTTGTTAAAACTAACCTTCTTCTTCTCGCTCGCTGCAGGCCGCCGAGCTGGAGTCGGCAAAGAGGCTGTCCCAGGCCGAGAAGGAGCTGGAGGATACTCGGCAAACCTTGGAGGCCGCCCAAGTGCGAATCGCTGAGTTGGAAACTCGGCCTGCCGAGCAACAGCCTTCGTCGGCGGGCCCCTCCAGGGTGGGCAAGCAAATCCGGATAGTCGGCGATGATATGGCGCATATCCGCCGGGAGATCGCTCGAGCAACCGGGAAGGTGGTCCTGAGCAGCTTGAAGGCCGATGGCTTCTTGAAGCCGGAGGCAATGCATCTGACGGTCATTGACATCATCCCGGCATTACTCGCCGAAGAGTCCACTTCCCCCATGCGAGATCTCCCATCCTCATCCACCGATTCTGACGACGACGATTCTGAGGACGAGGTTGATGATGTGGAAGATCTCGATCCCGACGCCGATGATGGTGGCGAGGACGCATAGTCGCCTGTCTTCTTTTTGCAAATCTGTACAATCATTTTTGTGTATGTATTTACGTCAGTAAATGAATATAATCATTTTGCTCGCCTTTTTCTTTGATGCTCGCATCCCTTTCTTTTTTGAATGTCGCTTAGGCTCCTAGGCTCGGGGCGAGGTTGAGTGCTCGCTCGGCTCTTAGGGTCACGGCGAGATTGAGTGCTTCTTCATGCTCGCACCTGTATACTCGCCGAGATACTCGCGCATGCATACTCGCCGAGATACTCGCGCATGCATACTTGCCTTCTTCAATACTTCCCTTGGTGGAGTCGAGTTGTGGAGGGTACTTGGAGGGTTCCGAAGGATACATGCTCTCAAGGCCTCACTCTGTACCTGGTGAAGAGTTCATCAGACTCGTTCAATAAATTTTGAAGGGGAAAGAGATAGGGAACGGCAGTCGGGGAGGCCTGGAGGGACACATCTTCCCGGGGCCTCCATCCTACTTGGATGCCGGAACGTCGACGAAGAGTGACGTTAAGTAGGGAATGACGGTCGGGGAGATCCAAGGGGATACACCCTCCCGAGGTCTCCATCCTTTGGCCGGTCGAATCGATCGCTCCCCTTCTCAAGTTGGAGTATCGGCTTCCAGACTTTACCCTAGTAATCTCTACAGCCGGACGAGAAATGCAGTCGGTGGGAACCGCGGCCAACATGCAAGGGGGGAGCTGATCTCGACCGTCATTGCAGAGGCTTGGTCTTAAGGGAACGCACATCCGAGGCACTGTCCCATCATCCGTTCTGAGTTTTTACAAGGGTCAAGTCGGAGGCTCGTCTTCCAACCTGCGGCGGCGAATGTTGATGTAGGACGACGTCAAGCAGGGAGTGGCAGTCGGGGAGATCCAAGGGGACACACCATCCCGAGGCCTCCATCCTACTTGGATGCTGGATGTGGATTGGACCTGCTTCCTGTTGCTCAATGCGTTTAGCAGGGAGTTAAGCACACTTTAGGCACAATAACTCATATGATCTAACACAATAATTTAGAAAATGAAATGCTTTGCTGCGAGCTTTTTAGCTCTCGAGGGTACACGACGCCTTTTTTCAAGGGTTCCCTGAGCTAGTGAAATCGATCATCCCTTCGCCGAATCGGAAGGTTGGCGTCCAGGCTTCTTCCTGGTAATCTCTACAGTCGGACGAGAAATGCAGTCGGTGGGAACCGCGGCCAACATGCAAGGGGGGAGCTGATCTCGGCCGTCATTGCAGAGGCTTGGTCTTAAGGGAACGCACACCCGAGGCACTGTCCCATCATCCGTTCTGAGTTTTTACGAGGGTTAAGTCGGAGGCTCATTTTCCAACCTAGCGTGGAGATTGACTTCACCTGACTTCTTTATTATGAAAACTTTGTTGATGCGAAAGAAGCTGCCTCGTCCCATGTTTCAGGGAGATGCAGATTTTATTCAAAGAAATGAATTTACAAGGATGGGGTATACACATTCCCCTTCAGGGATAAAACCTTTTTAGGTCATCGCCGCTCCAGGTGCTCCCTAGCAGCTCGCCTTCCTGGTTCTGCAAGCGGTATCCTCCTGTTAGGAGTGCTTCCTGGATGATGAAAGGTCCTTCCCAGTTCGGGTTGAGCTTCCCAACGGCCGCAGACCTTCCTGCTGCGTCCACTTTTTTCAGGACCAGATCACCTGCTTGGAATTGTTTGAGGCGAACATTTTTGTCAAAATGTTTCGCCATCCGGCGCTTGATCTCCTCTTGCCTGGCTGAAGCTAAATCTCGGAGTTCCTCGATGTAGTCGAGAGATAACTTTTGAACCTCTTCATTCTCTAGTCGCCATTCTTCGCTTCCGTCCTCCGCAGCTATCACCCTTGGGCTTCTGACTTCGAACTCTACTGGAATGAGAGCTTCTGACCCGTGAGAGAGTTTGAACGGCGTTTCCCCTGTGGCTGAGCTAGGAGTGGTCCTCAGGGCCCACAGGACCGAGGGGAGCTGGTCCGCCCAGTTACCTCTTAGGTTCTCCATCTTCTTCTTCAGTAGGTTGATGATCAGTTTGTTGGCGGCCTCCACCTGGCCATTGCTCCTTGGGTGATGTACGGAGGAGAACCGAAGGTCGGTTCCTAGCTGCCTACAAAAGTCCTCTAGTTCTAAGCTGGCGAACTGGGGACCATTGTCGGTGATGATGGCAAGAGGGATCCCAAATCTGCAGACGATCTCTCCCCAGATGAAGTTCTTCACGACTTGAGAGGTGGTCTTGGCCAGGGCTTTGGCCTCGATCCACTTGGAGAAGTAGTCGATCATGACGAGAACGAACTTTCGTTGTCCACTAGCTTGGGGGAAAGGGCCGATCAAGTACATCCCCCAGATGGCGAACGGCCATGGGGAGATGATCGATCGGAGCTGCTGGGCCGGCTGCAACTGAAGGGGGGCGAAGAGCTGGCACTTCTGGCACTTCTTTGAGAAGATCTCTGCATCCTTCCGGATAGTAGGCCAGAAGTAACCATGCCTCAATACCCTTTGCTCCAAAGTGCGAGTCCCAGAATGACTTCCACACTCTCCCGGGTGGATCTCCTCCAACACTCGGGGTACTTGGTCTTCGGAAACGCATCTGGCCAGGGGGCCCGAGATGGTCTTGCGGTACAGCTCCCCATCTTGCAGGAGGTAGTATGCCGCCTTGTACCGAAATCTTCTCTGATCCCCTCCGTCCGCTGGGAGCTGACCGCTGGTCAGGAAGGTTACAAAGGGATCCATCCACGAGGGGCGTTGCTCGATCTCCATTATCTCTCCCTCTTCAATGGATGGGTGGAATAGCTCGGTGATAGTTCCTCCAGCCCTCGGCCCATACTTGGCGAGGCGATCTGCTGCCGAGTTCTCCTCTCTTGGCACATGTTCGACGAAGAAAGACTGGAAGCCTCCAATCAGTCCTCTTACTTTTACCAGGTACTTCTGCAGGATGGTGTCGCGCACCTCGAACTCGCCTCGAATCTGCGACGCGACCACCATTGAGTCCGTGAAAGCCCGGACATCACGGATCCCCAGCTCCTTGGCAAGGCGCAAGCCTGCCACTATGGCCTCATATTCTGCCTGGTTGTTTGTGACGGGGAAGAGGATCTCGACGGCTTGCTCGATTCTTGTTCCCTGCGGGCTGACGAGCACGATGCCCACCCATACAGAGCTTTTGCCCGAAGCTCCATCAACAAACAACTTCCAAGGAATGGGATTGAGCACCTCTTCTCCTGGCTCTGCTTCCACCGAGAAGTCAGCCAAGAAGTCTGCTACTGCCTGAGCCTTGATCGCTACTCGGGGAGAGAAGGAAATGTCGAACTCACTGAGTTCTACCGACCATTTCGCCAACCTCCCTGAATGCTCCACTCCCTCTAGGACATTGCGGAGAGGATGATCAGTTACCACTCTGATGGAGTGAGCCTGAAAATAAGGCCGGAGCTTTCGTGCCGACACCACCAAGGCGAAGGCAAGCTTCTCCAGGATTGGATACTTCAGCTCCGCCTTCTTCAGTACCCGGCTGACATAGTAGACGGGTAACTGCTTCCTTCCTTCCTCCCGGACCAAAACGGAGCTCACCGCCTCTGCTCCTACTCCCAGGTAGACGAGCAGGTCTTCGCCTTCTTTCGGGCTCTGGAGGAGAGGTGTCTGAGTCAACTGCTCCTTCAGCTTCCCGAACGCCATCTCACATCCTTCGGACCACTCGAAGCTTTCCGCTTTGCGGAGTGTCTTGAAGAATGGAGAGCATTTCTCTCCGGCCTTAGAGAGGAAGCGGCTAAGACCCGCCAGCCTTCCTGTCAACCTTTGGACTTCCTTCATCGTCTTCGGGGATGGCATCTCCAGGATCGCCTTAACCTTGTCGGGGTTAGGCTCTACTCCCTCCGAGGTAAGGAGATGTCCCAGGAACTTTCCCCTGCCTGCTCCGAAGACGCACTTCGTCGGATTGAGCCTCATCTTGAATCTTCTTAGCGTCGCGAAGGTCTCTACCAGATCGGCTATGTGTTCCTGGACACTCTTGCTTTTGATCAAGAGATCGTCCACATACACCTCCAGGTTCCTCCCCTTTTGCTCTTTGAAAACATGGTCCATCATCCGCTGATAGGTGGCTCCAGCATTCTTTAGTCCGAAGGGCATCATCTTGTAGCTGTAGCAGCCATCATCAGTGATGAAAGAAACGTCGCGGCAATCGGGGGGATGCATCCGGATCTGGTGGTATCCTGAAAACGCATCAAGAAAGCTCATCACAGAAAAACCGACGGCCGAGTCAACCAGCGCGTCGATTCGAGGCAAGGGATAACAATCCTTCGGGCAGCTTTTATTCATCAAAGAAAAGTCTACACACATTCTCCAGCTTCCCCCCGCCTTTGTCACCATTACAACATTGGAGACCCAGCCTGGATACTGGATCTCTGACACAAAACCTGCATCAAGCAGTTTTTTAACCTCCTCCCTAATTGGCTTGGCGAGGATGGTGGCGGTTCTCCTTTTCTTCTGGCGGACGGGCTGGACAGTGGGATCCAGGTTGAGGCGATGACACGCAACCTCAGGGTCGACTCCTGGCATCTCGGCTGCGCTCCAAGCAAAGATGTCGACGTTCTTTTGCAGACACGCCGCCATCTCGATCTTCTCTTCGGTCTTCAGCGACCCGCCAATCTTCAGCAGCCCCGACACTCCCGCTGCAGAGAGTACCTCGATCTCCTCGACCTCTTCAGCCACTTCCAGCCTGGCCGGGCTCTCCAGCATTCTTCCGAACTCTTCCGCGTCAGCCAGCCAGCTGATGGTACTGACGGCGCTAAGATAGCACTCCCTAGCGGCTCTTGGATCGCTCCTGATCCTCACCTGGACGTCTCCCTTACAGTACTTCAAGCACTGATGGTAGGAGGATGGGACGGCTTTGAAGGCGTTGAGAAGCGGCCTCCCAAAGATAGCCCTGTAGCAGCTCGGGGCGTCGACGATAACAAATCGACAGCTGATGGAGGTGCCACCGAGTGTTACCAGGAGATCTGCTCCTCCTTCCACCTCCTTCTTCTCTCCGGAGAAGCCGAAGAGGGGACCATCTGATGCTCGAACTCTGGCAGCTTCGACTCCCAGTCCGTCAAACGTCCCCTTGAAGATGACGTTTACAGAGCTACCGTTGTCGATCAGAATTCGATCAACGGTGAAGTCCTCCACCGCGGCTTGAATCACGAGGGCATCATGGAAGGGATTCGCGTTCCCTAGCATGTCCTCCTCGGAAAAGGTAATCTCCTCCATCGGGGGCGGTGCTTGTGAGGTCGAGGCGACACTCCTGCGGTAGATCTGATGGAGGCTTCCCTTGCGGGAAGCTTCCAGCCCTGCTCCCCCATGGATTACTCCAACTCGACCTCCCTGGCCCAGGTCTCCCCGACCTCCCTGATCGACCCGATCCTCGTTCCTCCGACGAACGACTGCAGCCTGCCCTGCCTGCGGCTCGGCAGGGGTCTCCATCCTCCTCTGCTCTCCTCCAACTTCTCCTACTGCCAACCTCCTCCGGGCTTCCCAAAAGTCTGGGCAGGAAGCCATGGCATGTCCCCCCACCTGGTGAAATTCGCAGTAGAGAGGAACCTCTTCTGCTTGACGCCTCCTAGGCTTCGGCTTCTTCCTTCCTTGACGGCGGCCTCGCCCGGCTACCGCCATTGCTTCATCTCTCCTCCTCTCCTGACGCCTCTCTGGCTGGCGAAAGGGCCTTCTTTCTGGGGATCTCCCCTTTGGTCCTGACGCTGGTGCCGTCCAGCCGGCCTCCATGGTGGCCGGTTGACGGGGACCTGGAAGCGTCTTCCCTCCTCATGACGCTCAGGGGACTCGACGGGCCTTCTCTCCACGATCCTCCCGGTTTCCTTCCTCCTGAGCTCCTCCTTCTTCTTCTCCTCTTGCCGCTCCGGCCACTTCCTTTCCTCCCTTCGGGGCTCCTCCCTCTTCCTTTTTCCAGGGATCTCATCCCTCTCTCCACGGTCGCCTCTGGTCACCCGTGCCAACCTTGCCAAGAAGTCGGGGTTGGAGGCTTCTCCCCGGACAAATTTATTGGCCCTCTGAATGAGGTTGTCGTAGGAGTAGGGTGGGTTCTCACTGAGCTCCAACTTGAAGAGGCCTTGACTGATGCCGAATGTCAGGGCCAGCAGCAGGATGTTGCTATCCACCTCCTGGATTTGCAGAACCTCCTCCTGGAAGCGCTCGATGTAAGGTCCCAGTGCCTCATCTGGCCCTTGCACGAGGTAGAACAGGGCCGTGGCCTCCTTCTTTAGCTTCCGCGCCGTGTCGAACCGGGTCGTCAGCCCACGACACAGGTCTTCGAAGCAATAGATTGAGCCTGCGGGCAACTGGTGGAACCAGTCCCAGGCCTTTGCGCGGAAGGTAATGGCAAACAACCTGCACTTGAAGGCGTCCGACATGGTTCGGATAGAGACTATATCCTCGAACCATTGGATGTGCCTGACGGGGTCCTCCTTCCCTGAATAGTAGTTCAAGGCAGGGTCCCTGAACCCCTCTGGCACTGGCGCGGCAAGGATCTCCTCGCAGAAGGGGCTCCTCCCTCCTGCCCGGCGACGATCCTCAACCTGGCGAGTATCACCTCCATACTCGCCATATGGGCGAGTATCCTGATACCTCGCCTGCTCGCCCGGCTCGCGGAAGCGAATACCTTGCGAGGTTGGCTGGTAGAATTGCGACCTCCTTGGTCGCTCGGTTTCATCCTCCACGTGCTCCTTTCCTGCTCGCCGAGGGGGACTCCCTCCCTCGGACGGGGTTGGGCGATGCGGCGAGGTCGCCGTGACCTCGGCGCGCGGCTGAAGCGCTGTTTGCAAGATCCCCTCCATGCGCTGCGCGAAGGCTCCCTCCATACGCTGCGCGAAGGCTTCGAGAACCGCTAGTGTCACGAACTCGCCACTCGCGGCCGAGTTGCCGACTACCCCTTCATGGTCGCCACCTACGACCATCTCGACTTCCTGTTGAACTTTCCTTTTCCGACTACGATCCACGCTCACCACACCAAAGTGTTGACGCCAGGAAAATCCTGACCTCAAAATTCGGACCGATGCAGCCGGAGGCTACTCGCCCAACAGTCCAACGAGACGACTAAGCTGGCGACTACTGAAGAGATAGAAGAGCAACACACAAGATCCCAGGTGCTGCGGCAGGGAGGTCCCACCACGTACCCAGAAGCTCCGAAGAGACTTCCCCTCCAAGACCAAAGAATGGCCGAGCAAGGTACGAGGAAGGCACCGACTTGGCTAGTACCGGGAGTAGCGACCAAGTGCGACAGATTCCAGAATGCAAGAGCAGGGTTTCGAGAGCTCAAGTCCAGGTGCCAATCCAAGTACCCCTGGGGTCCTATTTATAGGAAAACCAAGGGGTAGGGGGGTTTTTATAGCCCAGCCCCTGCCCGGCGACTAGCGACATTGAGGCGACCTCCCCGGGCAAATGGGCGAGTATCACCTATGGTCGCCCACCTTTTGGCGAGTATGCAGGCTACTCGCACGAGTGCACCCCTACTCGCCTAGGCTGTCTTCTGCTCCTACGCTTGTCTGCCGTGTTGACCTCTTTGACTTTGACTTCTACCTACGTGGCCTTGGGGGGTCCACCCTCGGAGAATGAGGGTTGTACACAATCCCCGCTCTTTGCGAGTAACGTAGTTGCTCGGAAAGAATCATCCAACCCTTATTCGACGAGCTGTCTCCTGGGCGAGTATCAGTGTGTAGTCGGCATCCCGCTATTTTGACTCCCCAGCCCTATATATAGAGGGGGAGGGGTCTCTGACGCCAAGGTTTCTTTGGTTCTCGCTTCAAGATGTCGATGAGTATTGCCGAGGAAGCTGCTGCGGATTTGGCCGAGCTTGCCAGTTTGCTGCCGCCGTTGCGGAAGCCTGCTCGCGATGTTGAGCTCGAAGACTTCCTCGCTTCCCGGAAGAGGAAGCGCCTGGAGAAGAAGAAGGAAAAGAAGAGCAAGAAGAAGCAGAAGAATGCCGTCGCCCCTGAGAATGTCGCTGATTCTCAGGTCGGCACTACCCAGCAGGTACTCGCCGACTTGGGTCTCGGCCAGTCAGGTGGCTCGCCTGCTCCTGATCCTCCTTCGCTGAATACTGCTCCAGAGGCGAGCACTGCGAGGATCTCGGCTCAAGATCCGGTTGAAGTTACTCCTGCGCAAAGTGAGAGTTACCTACTCGCCACTTTTATTAGTCGCCCAAATGTCGGCTGGTCTCTGACGTTTTCTGTATTGTTTCGCAGATACGCTTCTCGCCGATGCTCGGCAGGAGCCTCTGAACGCCGTTCCCCTACGATCCTCGCCTATGGTCCTGAACACGGCTGGGGGAGGAACTCGCCAGGGCGGATCGGTGCGAATCCTTCATAGCTCTGCGGTAGACAAGAGGCCGATGAGCGAGCAGAGGACTCTTTCAGCGAGCAATCCTCTTCCACCGCCACCGCCTTTGCAGCGACCTGAGGTGGCGAGTAGCTCGCAACTACCTGCGGACCAACTTCCTCCACCTCCTCCGTTTCCTCCTCCGGCCGACATGCAAGATGATCGCCGCCTCCTGTCTTCTTCGGCTCCTACCGCTCATCCGGCTGGATCCTCGCGTCGAGGTGGGATGGCGGGATCTTCTGGTTTCTTCGCTCCCAGAGGGGGAGGGCGACCAGTGGATGGTCGCGGTCGGGGTGATGTGCCCCCCAGCAGGGAGCACATCGGCGGTTCACATTCGAACCGGCGAGATGGCATCCGTCGCAGCCCGTCCCCGCACCGGGGAAGGAGCTCTCCTCGCCGACCATCTCGGAGTCCTCGCCGCGATTCGCGGAGTGAGGCCTATCGGCCTGGTAAGTGGAGTCGCTGCTTTTTTCGAGTATCTTCTAGGAAGAGTCTTCTCGCTACTCGTCACTAAGATTTTGCTTCCATGTCTTTTCCTGCAGCTCGCTCCCCTACCCCTATCGGGGCTCTGGTCGACGCCGTCGGGCTTCCTTCTCGCGAGTATCAGGAGAGGGCTACTCGCGCCATCCTGGATTTGGAGGCGAAGTTGGAGCGGCTGGCGATCAGCGAGTCTCATCGGCGTCTGACCGCGGTTGAAGCGCGAATAGAGCTCTTGGCGGCTGCTGACTCCCAGCGTCGTCTGACCGAGCTGGAGGTCCGAGCATTACGGCTGGAAGAGTTAGAAACTCGCCTGGCTAGTGTAGAATCTCGCCTTCAGTCTGTCGGCGAGCTGGAGCGCCGGGTGGGCAGGATGGATCATCGCCAGCAGCTGCATCATGACGAGCTGGTGGGGATGCGCGCGAGCATGGGCTCCGTAGGTCGCCTGGCGAGGATGGAGGAACAGCTGCGACAAGGCGAGGATGCGATGTCCGTGGCCTTCGAGCATTTCAAGAGAGCTCGTGGTTTGGGCTGGGTTGGGCGACAACCACAACTTCCCGATGCTCAGCCGAACCCCTAGGATCCTGCCCCCTTTTTTCTTTTTGTAGTCGCTTGTAGCCTTTTGGCGAATGTTTGTAATTCTGAACAATTTTATTTTTTCTAAGTAATTTGCCTATTTGGCGAGTATGAATCTCGCCTTGTTGCCTCTCTTGTTTCCTGTGATGTCTTGATGCTTCTTTTTTGTTTTCTTTTCTGCGAGTAGCTGTTGAATGTCGCGTTGATGTTGCGAGTAGCCTAAACATTCGATGCAGGTGCTCGCTCGTTCGACATCAGTGTTCTGACGTGCACCCTAGGTTTTGACGACTTTTCCTCGATACGCGCCACCTCCTACTCGCGCTCGCGGTGGCGTACGCGGGAAGCCAAGCTTTGTCGAGTACTATAAATAGGGGGGGTGGATACGTATTTATTACTCTCTTGACGATCTTCCCTTTCTTCTGGCGACTATCTCTCGATTGCTCCTCTCCTCGCCGCTTCGCTACTCGCTTCTTCGATCCAAAAGATGGCTGACGAGGCAGCGATTCGCCGTGCAAGTCATGCGAAGAACTTTGAGGCGACTTCTTTCAAGAAGTCGATTACTCGGCCGAGCGACCTGAAGGAGTTCTCCGCCAAGTATTTGTCGCCGGGATATGTCGCCAGGCTTCCTCGTGAGGATGAACGCCTGAATTCCTTCTCGGCGACCGAGCTGGTCTTCCCCATCCGCCACTTTGAAGTCGGCCTGCGACTACCCTTGTGGCCGGAGGTTTGCCAGATCCTCCGCTACCACGGGATAGTCCCGGCACAGATCAATCCAAACGGAGTGGCGATGATTGTGGGGTTCCTCTGCTACTTGCGCGATCAGGGGATCGCCTTTGATCTCTCCGTCTTCCGGCGAGTATTCCACTTTGGCGCCACTGGCGAAGGCGTTGTCTTTTTGTGCAGCCATGTCTGCACCCTAGTCGGCACGGCGAACAAGAACCATCGCTGGACGGAGCGCATAGTCGTCATTAAGGGCGACTTTGGCGTCGTGCCGACTTCCTCTTTCCAGCCGGCCGAGAGTGCGTTCTTCCCTCCTTACCTGGAGGAAAGCCGGGAGAAGCTACTCGACAGCTTCCGAGGTCGCCGGCTGGATGTCGTCTTCTGGAGGACGCGAGTAGATGAGCTCGCGGAGGTGTTCCCTGGTGAAGGTAGTCGCCTAAACGAGCATTAGGTCATACTCGCCAATTCGTCTTCACCCGGTGTCTAACGTTTTTCTCTTTATATTTTGTTGTAGCTACTCGCTCTTTGCCGAACGAGCTTCTTCCCTTGGCGCCGAAGGCGGGGACTCCTGCCTTGGTTGATTTGTCGCCCGGCGGCGATGATCAGGAGGTCGCCGGCGATGATGCTGGGCCTTCGAAGAAGAGGAAAGCCAAGGCAAAATCCGTCGAGCCTGGGAGAAAGAAGGAGGTCGCCAGGAGGGATCTGAAAGCGAGGGCCGATCCATCGGAGGCGGGCGAGCCTAGCGGCCATCCTCTTTTCGGCGAAGGTGGGGGCAGCGAGGATGCTTATGGCCGCCCTTTGGTGTCCTGGGCTGAGCGAGCCCATGAAGTGACCTTGAGCACCAACCTCCCCGCCTGGTCGGAGGATTGGGAGGATGCGGGCGAGGCGTTCGACGTTTCGTTCTCCCTCTATGGTCGCGCGGACGCCGAATCCTTGCAAGAGGTCTCGGCCGAATATCTCGCCCATCAGAGCTCGCGAGCCAACCTGCGGGCTGTCGAGCTTGGGCATGCGACGGCGAGGAAACTGCTCGAGTATGAGCAGATGATCAAGGTGCAGGGCCCGAAGATGATCGTCATGGCGAACAGAATTAAGGAGTTCGAGGTACTCACCGATGCGACTTTACTCGCGTTTTGGGCTACTCGCTACCTTGCAAACTTGTTAAAACTAACCTTCTTCTTCTCGCTCGCTGCAGGCCGCCGAGCTGGAGTCGGCAAAGAGGCTGTCCCAGGCCGAGAAGGAGCTGGAGGATACTCGGCAAACCTTGGAGGCCGCCCAAGTGCGAATCGCTGAGTTGGAAACTCGGCCTGCCGAGCAACAGCCTTCGTCGGCGGGCCCCTCCAGGGTGGGCAAGCAAATCCGGATAGTCGGCGATGATATGGCGCATATCCGCCGGGAGATCGCTCGAGCAACCGGGAAGGTGGTCCTGAGCAGCTTGAAGGCCGATGGCTTCTTGAAGCCGGAGGCAATGCATCTGACGGTCATTGACATCATCCCGGCATTACTCGCCGAAGAGTCCACTTCCCCCATGCGAGATCTCCCATCCTCATCCACCGATTCTGACGACGACGATTCTGAGGACGAGGTTGATGATGTGGAAGATCTCGATCCCGACGCCGATGATGGTGGCGAGGACGCATAGTCGCCTGTCTTCTTTTTGCAAATCTGTACAATCATTTTTGTGTATGTATTTACGTCAGTAAATGAATATAATCATTTTGCTCGCCTTTTTCTTTGATGCTCGCATCCCTTTCTTTTTTGAATGTCGCTTAGGCTCCTAGGCTCGGGGCGAGGTTGAGTGCTCGCTCGGCTCTTAGGGTCACGGCGAGATTGAGTGCTTCTTCATGCTCGCACCTGTATACTCGCCGAGATACTCGCGCATGCATACTCGTCGAGATACTCGCGCATGCATACTTGCCTTCTTCAATACTTCCCTTGGTGGAGTCGAGTTGTGGAGGGTACTTGGAGGGTTCCGAAGGATACATGCTCTCAAGGCCTCACGCTGTACCTGGTGAAGAGTTCATCAGACTCGTTCAATAAATTTTGAAGGGGAAAGAGATAGGGAACGGCAGTCGGGGAGGCCTGGAGGGACACATCTTCCCGGGGCCTCCATCCTACTTGGATGCCGGAACATCGACGAAGAGTGACGTTAAGTAGGGAATGACGGTCGGGGAGATCCAAGGGGATACACCCTCCCGAGGTCTCCATCCTTTGGCCGGTCGAATCGATCGCTCCCCTTCTCAAGTTGGAGTATCGGCTTCCAGACTTTACCCTAGTAATCTCTACAGCCGGACGAGAAATGCAGTCGGTGGGAACCGCGGCCAACATGCAAGGGGGGAGCTGATCTCGACCGTCATTGCAGAGGCTTGGTCTTAAGGGAACGCACATCCGAGGCACTGTCCCATCATCCGTTCTGAGTTTTTACAAGGGTCAAGTCGGAGGCTCGTCTTCCAACCTGCGGCGGCGAATGTTGATGTAGGACGACGTCAAGCAGGGAGTGGTAGTCGGGGAGATCCAAGGGGACACACCATCCCGAGGCCTCCATCCTACTTGGATGCTGGATGTGGATTGGACCTGCTTCCTGTTGCTCAATGCGTTTAGCAGGGAGTTAAGCACACTTTAGGCACAATAACTCATATGATCTAACACAATAATTTAGAAAATGAAATGCTTTGCTGCGAGCTTTTTAGCTCTCGAGGGTACACGACGCCTTTTTTCAAGGGTTCCCTGAGCTAGTGAAATCGATCATCCCTTCGCCGAATCGGAAGGTTGGCGTCCAGACTTCTTCCTGGTAATCTCTACAGTCGGACGAGAAATGCAGTCGGTGGGAACCGCGGCCAACATGCAAGGGGGGAGCTGATCTCGGCCGTCATTGCAGAGGCTTGGTCTTAAGGGAACGCACACCCGAGGCACTGTCCCATCATCCGTTCTGAGTTTTTACGAGGGTTAAGTCGGAGGCTCATTTTCCAACCTAGCGTGGAGATTGACTTCACCTGACTTCTTTATTATGAAAACTTTGTTGATGCGAAAGAAGCTGCCTCGTCCCATGTTTCAGGGAGATGCAGATTTTATTCAAAGAAATGAATTTACAAGGATGGGGTATACACATTCCCCTTCAGGGATAAAACCTTTTTAGGTCATCGCCGCTCCAGGTGCTCCCTAGCAGCTCGCCTTCCTGGTTCTGCAAGCGGTATCCTCCTGTTAGGAGTGCTTCCTGGATGATGAAAGGTCCTTCCCAGTTCGGGTTGAGCTTCCCAACGGCCGCAGACCTTCCTGCTTCTGCAAGCGGTATCCTCCTGTTCGGGATGAGATCGAGAGATGCGTTAATGTGGGTAGAAGCTATCGATGATGAGATGAACTCGCTGCTATAAAACAATACCTGACATCTAGTGGACCTACCGAAAGGAGCTAAAGTCCTGGGATGCAAGTGGGTTTTAAAGAAGAAATTGCATAGTGATGGGTCTATAGCTAGATACAAAACACGACTAGTCGTTAAGGGTTATAAATAACAGGGGAGAATCGACTACTTTGATGTTTATTCGCC
This sequence comes from Dactylorhiza incarnata, assembly GCA_033032865.1. Taxonomy (NCBI): domain Eukaryota; kingdom Viridiplantae; phylum Streptophyta; class Magnoliopsida; order Asparagales; family Orchidaceae; genus Dactylorhiza; species Dactylorhiza incarnata. Next base: position 1,194,945 of record JAWHQI010000304.1, read on the forward strand.
TGTATGTCACCTATCCACTATAAGAATTCTTCTTGTCTTAGCCTCTATTGAGAATTTCATAGTCCATCAGATGGACGTGAAAACAACCTTCTTAAATGGAGAGCTAAATGAAGAGATCTACATGACACAAATTGAAGGTTATGTCCATACAGATCTAAAGGATAAAGTGTGCAAACTCGATAAATCCATCTATGAGCTAAAGCAAACGCCTAAGATGTGACACATGAAGTTTGATCAAGTGGTAAAGAGCGTTGGATTTCAGTCCAGTCTCTCAGACAAGTGTCTCTATAACCGCTCGATGTCAAACCAAACATGTCATTATATGTGGATGACATGTTGATCCTGGGGTCAGACCTTGCTGTCGCGAGGGATACTAAATCCGCTCTTGCAAAAGTGTTTGATATGAAGGACCTTGGTCCTGTAGATACCATATTAGGTATAAAAGTAAGAGTAAACAAGGGATGTGTCACTATAAGTCAAGCTCATTACATAGAGCAGATTCTTAATACCTGGGGCTATAAAGATTGTAGGCCTGTTGAAATACCAATTGATCTGAACGTCAAGCTGCGTCCGAATGAAGGGATAAGCGTTGATCACGTCAAGTACTCAAAGATCATTGGAAGTCTCATGTACGCCACAAGTTGCACTAGACCAGACATTGCCTTCTTCGTAGGCATGTTGAGTCGGTTTACCAATAGTCCAAGCAAAGAGCATTGGGATGCCTTAGATCGGCTGATGAAGTATCTCAAAGGTACTAAAGATCATGCTCTGTGCTACACTGGTCTCCCTCCTACTTTGGAAGGGTACTCTGATGCCTCATGGTGTTCAGAAGTTACAAACAGCAAGTCCACAAGTGGATTTATATTCACATTGGGTGGCGCTGCAGTTACTTGGAAGTTCAAGAGACAGACCTGTATAACTTTGTCGTCTATGGAAGCCGAGTTATTTGCCTTAGCTTCAGCTGGTGAAGAGGCAGACTGGATTAGGAATTTGATCTTAGACATTCCCTTGTTTAGACTTCAAATCAATTCTTTAAGCCTGTACTGTGATAATCAGACAACAGTCTAAGTTGTTAAGAATGTCCTCTTTAACACTAAGAGACGACATGTACGACTGAGACACGCTCTTTTGAATTATCTTAAAGAACAAGACATTATTACTTTGGTCAATGTGCGATCGAAGGATAATCTAGCTGATCCATTGACGAAAGGAATGCCCCGAAACCGTTCAATCAAAACAATAAGGGAAATAGGACTAAAGGCGGTTTGAGACCAACCTAAGTCCGAATGTTTTGATTCCTTCCTTTGTCAAATCTAGCATGTTGTGCTCCGTTGGTGTTTGGGTTGCTGAGTACGAATATGGTTGGTTATTTCATTCCACATTTGATGTTAACAACCTCAACCAGATACGTCTTCCTTAACTTGGAGGAGAGTGTTATTCCACATCTGATAACACAATCTGACTTGTTTTGGACCTTCTCCTGTTGATTGGTTCCATTCCACATTTGATGAGTTCCAATTAACCCTAGAAGAACAGTAACCATGATATCACACATAGGAACACAGATATAACTGGGTTGTCCAGAAGTCTGAAATCGTTTCGTTTGGAAACAGTTAATAGATTATGCGGTTGAAATTAAAATACTCTAATTTGATGTTCTCTTAGCTTAATTAAAGTACTACGTTCTTATATGTTGAACTAGATACATGTACATTTTCCATAGTTGAATTCATTCTGAATGAAGTTCTCTGCTGGAAATTATAGGAGCTGCTGATGTAGGAGGAGCACTTGCAGGATGGGATCCTGACAAGGATGATCTTTTGGACGATGATCTCTAGAGTATTTGTTTGGTTCTTTCTGTCTTTGGCTTAGAGGATTGTTTAGCTCTCTTTCTTCATCTGCTTTGTTTGGAATATTTTCTACTCTTTGTTAGTCATGAGACATTAGGTCTTCTGGTACCTATCTCTTTGATTATACTTTGATTCTGATGTGATGCTGCTTTGTTTATGTTCTATGCTTATGCGTGCATACATACTCCTGTTTCTTTCAGTCCAATATGTTATAACAGGTACTTGCGGACACGATTGTGTAATGAGTCGAACTGGTTGAACACTACACACACCAACTCTTTTCCAACGTCGGTATACTGCGAACATAGGACGAGATTGTTAGGTTCATTATTATTATGTCCGCGCGTGTCAGGACCGACTCGGAATGACCCGACGGGTTCCGTGTCACTAGGGTTAGGTTTTATGCTGGAGATACTATATAAGGTCATTCCATACTGATGAACCTTAGTGGACTATCTTGAGCGGAGCCAACACACATCACTTAGAAATGTGTCGTGTGCGTCAGTTATAGTTGTTGCCACGCACCATTATTTACGTATTGCACACTATTTATGTATATGCATTGCATTCTACTTTACAAATGTGCCCTCAAATGGAATGGTGATATAGCTTCACATCTCAAACGATGAAGTTTTGTTGGAACTCTGTAGTTAAGCGCGCTCAGGTGGGATTTGTCATGTGATGAGTGACATTCTAGGAACTGCTCGTAGTACAAGAATGCGCGGTTCAACTCAGTACGGGATGAACCAAAGTGAACAACATCTTTGATAATGTGGGGTTGGATAGTTACCTTAAACATTTTATATATTATTTACTATGTCGGTTATGGCGGGTGTTTGCTCTATCTCCGCTTCCCCGTTTAATTTCTCTGGTGATGCTTGTGATTGTGTTTCTACAGTAGTAGTCTGATACATGCGGTATAGTTATTAATTTTTTACACAACATAAACCAAGTGAATCTAAGGATTTGGATATCAGAGTGGCCACTTAAGTGCTCGGGTTCGCTTCAATTCTCTCCTCCAGCACTAGGCTTGCTGTGCCCATCTCCATTCTCTGTTTCACAACGATCTTCATCTCCGGCCACGAGCTTGCAACGCCTATCCCCCTCCGATTTCTACACTAATTCACTTATGCGCATTACCAAATCAAAGATCTCACATCTATTTATGCTCTCTAAATTACGTAATTCAACCTCATCTCTGAAAGCAGAGCTTCATCTTCTTCAAACCGTCTCCAACTAGTTCGCTTAAACTATTCATAGAAAAAAACCATCTTAGCTTACATAACTCTTAACACTAGCTTCAGAGGAATCTCGATAAAGAGTAACTAGAAAAGATTTGAGAATGTCTGGAAGCTGCAGATCTCTGTAGAGGAGATGATTGATCTTCGTTTTTTTTTTTTTCATTTTCTACTTTTCTGTTTTGTCTTGTTGTTGGAAGATGATCAGAATGCTTGCGGTTATTCATTTGGAATTCTGTCAAACAGATTTGATGACTATGGCTTCGTTTGGTTGGGCGTTTCGCCTCCTCCGTTTGGAGCAAACGCCACCGGACGGAGGGTAAACAAACGGGCGCCAGCGGCGTTTGCTCCGTTTGCACCCGCCGGATAGAGGAAAATGAGTCTAAATGGAGCGTTTACAACCCCGCCTCCCCCCCTCCGGTTCCAATGCTCCGTTTGGACCCGCCGGTTGCATCCGCCACCGCCGAACCAAATGAAGCCTATAACTATTTCAATTTAACTTTTGCTTATGAAAAGTTTAGTGATTGTTTTCATTTTATTTTTAAAATTTACATCCAGTTTTTTATTGGTTTGATATGCATGTAATTAAACGTTAATTCGCTTTTTTTATATACGCACTTCGACTTCATTTGGTTGAGCGGTTGCGGTTGTAAAAGGAGCTGTTGGAAATGCAGGTTTGTAAATGGAGCTGTTGGAAACTTGTTGCTGGAAATGGAGATCTGTTTGGTTATTCTGTGTTTGCAGAGTTGTTCAAAACAGAGAATCATTTGGCAAAACTGCGATGGCGTTTCGTAAAATTTTTTAATATAAATTTTTTTAATAGATATTTTTTAAAATTATTTTTGAAGACTATATGTAAAAATTTATTTTGGAAATAATTATTTGGAAAGATATACTTGTAAACCTCAAACATACAGGAACTATGCAAACACATACAGGAACTCATAAACACATATATGAACTCAAAAAACGTTCAAGCTCGGTGTAGTTGATCGGCAATGGAGTCACGCAATGCCACCATCTCATCCACCCCTACTCGAATCCCTCTAACATGGTCTCCACTTGAGCTTTCATTACTCTGTCCTGTTCTTCTGTGAAGGCCCGCCGGGTAAATGAAATGCTCGTCTTCATCACAAACACGAAAATGATTGTCTGAGCGGGATGGGTGTCTGCGAATATAATTATGCAAAGTCATTGTTGCAATCACAATGTCTCGTTGCTTTGTCAAACTGTATGGCGGCATATCTCTAAGTATTTTCCACTTCTTTTTCCATACTCCGAATGAACGTTCTATGACGATGCGCAAGGACGAGTGAGCCTGGTTGAATATTTCCCGGCGCCCTTGTATAGGCCTATTGCCCCTTCTAAAATCTGGTAAATGATACAGTGTACCTGAATACGGTTTTAGAAAACCACGTTGTAGTGGATATCCGGCATCTACCACGTAATATTTGCCTGCAAAATCAGTGCAATCTATGTGTGAGTAATAGCGATCATAACTAATAATCTTACAAATTTCTTTAAAAAAGAGGTAATCAAGAAGTGAAAGGCTAACCAGATGGCGGGTACGGGAAATTGTAACTGGGGTCCATAAGAGCACGCTGAAATATACGGCTATCATGAGTAGAGTCCTCCCAACCTGTTAATGTGAAGGTGAAACACATGTTGAAATCACAAACCGCCATAACATTCTGCGTTGTTGTGCCATGCCGGCCAATATAGGATGCATGTTGATCAGCAGGAACTCGAGCATCCACATGTGTTCCATCAATAGCACCAACACAGCCTTTAAAGAACAACATGTATCGAGCGTCATTCAATATTTGGGGAGGAATATCATTGAAAAGATGGTCTACATGGGTGATGACATCCGAAGATAATCTCTTTATAGCAGTGATACCCTTTCCAAAAAATCTACTTATAGTTTCTGTAAAGTGTTGGAATCGTTCGTGTACAACCCGTATTCGCCGAGTGGGCCCCTCAAGCCAAGTGGCGAGACCTGGGTCAGCTCGATCATTCGCCCCGCCTAGGAGGTGGAAGTACCCCCGGTTTGGTGGGGGTAAGGTGCAGAAGAAAAGGAGCTAGGCGAGTGGTGCTCTCACGGACCACTCGCCCGGAGGCGTGGGCACTCGCCCAGCTAGGCGGATGCCCAGCGAGTGGTGCCCTCACGGACCACTCGCCCAGGATGATTTAAGGGGGAAATGACCCTGATACCCCTGGTGGGCTGCATATAGCCCTTCGGAACAGCGGAGTTAGGCTGTTAGCAGACCAATTTGGGGTGCTGCTAGTAAAATTAAAAGGCGGATTCATGTTATTTGCAGACCAGCCTAGAAAAATCTATAAATAGACCCTTAAGGGCACCTTGGAGGGGATCCGATTTTAGAGAATCCTCTCCTCCAGGCTAGTTTTTGGTCGGCTACTAGTGCCCTCCAAGGTGCCCGGTTGAGCTCTGGTTTGGGAGGGGAAGCTCTCTAAGATCTTCCGGGTGTGTGGCGGGACCTCCTCGCTTCAGCCTTGGGTCTATTCACATTCTCACATCCACCGTCAAGAGAGTCTAGTGAGGGAGAAGTAAGCACCGGCTACACCCCCAGTAGGTCCGAACTCAAGAGACCTGTTGCAGGTTTCAACATTTTTGGTGCGGTGAGCATGGACCGTAGCCGGTGAAGGAAAATCTTGGATTAGGTTCGATGACAGGAGATGGCGGGAATGGTTCTGACTCAGGCCACTCGCAGCCACCCGCGACGGGGGAATGGCTGGAAATGTTTGAGAAGTTCAAGCGAGAGGCCCTGCAAACAGTTCTCGCAGCAAGGAGCGAGTGCGAGACCCCGACGGTCCCCGTGGTTCCACCCCTGCAGATCGGCGAGAACGCACCAGGGCAGCGGCCAGGGAAGGAGGTTCCAGCAGAAGGAAGTGCGCGAGATCTCCCGGGGCGGCAGCTATTCAGCAGTCCGGCGAGTGCTGAGGTGTGCGAGCTGGGCCCGCGCGAGAAGACCACTCGCCGAACAGGGGAAGGGAGCCCCTTTTGCGAGATGATCCTCTCGGCCCTAGTGTCAGAGGGGTTTCGTGGGCCGGAGATGTCCTACTACACCGGCAAGGAGGATCCAGTCGTGCACCTGCAATGGTTTGAGGACATGACCTCAATCCTTCCCATGACAGATGCTTTTCAATGCCGACTCTTCGCAACCACCCTGAAGGAGAAAGCAAGGGACTGGTTCCACCAGCTTTCCGCGGGTTCCATCTACACGTTTGATAATCTGCGCCGAGGCTTTCGGCTGCGTTTCTCGACGTCAAAAAAGAGAAAGAAGGATGCGGAGGCTCTCTTTAAGATCAGGCAGAGGGAGGGAGAGTCCCTGGCACATTACGTGGATAGGTTCCAGGAGGAGATACACCTCGTACAGGAGGTGCCGGGATTCGCCCTCCAGATGGCGTTCATCGTAGGGTTGCGAGACGGGTTCTTCAAGATGGACCTGAAAAGAAGACCTCCCTCATCCTTTGAAGAAAAGATGGCCCCGAGCAGACCCGCTGTCCAGGCTCTCATCTAGCTGGCAGGTCCGAAGGCTCACTCGGAGGCAGGTTCTATGTGAAAGAAAAGATGGCCCCGAGCAGACCCGCTGTCCAGGCTCTCATCTAGCTGGCAGGTCCGAAGGCTCACTCGGAGGCAGGTTCTATGTGAAAGAAAAGATGGCCCCGAGCAGACCCGCTGTCCAGGCTCTCATCTAGCTGGCAGGTCCGAAGGCTCACTCGGAGGCAGGTTCTATGTGAAAGAAAAGATGGCCCCGAGCAGACCCGCTGTCCAGGCTCTCATCTAGCTGGCAGGTCCGAAGGCTCACTCGGAGGCAGGTTCTATGTGAAAGAAAAGATGGCCCCGAGCAGACCCGCTGTCCAGGCTCTCATCTAGCTGGCAGGTCCGAAGGCTCACTCGGAGGCAGGTTCTATGTGAAAGAAAAGATGGCCCCGAGCAGACCCGCTGTCCAGGCTCTCATCTAGCTGGCAGGTCCGAAGGCTCACTCGGAGGCAGGTTCTATGTGAAAGAAAAGATGGCCCCGAGCAGACCCGCTGTCCAGGATCTCATCTAGCTGGCAGGTCCGAAGGCTCACTCGGAGGCAGGTTCTATGTGAAAGAAAAGATGGCCCCGAGCAGACCCGCTGTCCAGGCTCTCATCTAGCTGGCAGGTCCGAAGGCTCACTCGGAGGCAGGTTCTATGTGAAAGAAAAGATGGCCCCGAGCAGACCCGCTGTCCAGGCTCTCATCTAGCTGGCAGGTCCGAAGGCTCACTCGGAGGCAGGTTCTATGTGAAAGAAAAGATGGCCCCGAGCAGACCCGCTGTCCAGGCTCTCATCTAGCTGGCAGGTCCGAAGGCTCACTCAGAGGCAGGTTCTATGTGAAAGAAAAGATGGCCCCGAGCAGACCCGCTGTCCAGGCTCTCATCTAGCTGGCAGGTCCGAAGGCTCACTCGGAGGCAGGTTCTATGTGAAAGAAAAGATGGCCCCGAGCAGACCCGCTGTCCAGGCTCTCATCTAGCTGGCAGGTTCGAAGGCTCACTCGGAGGCAGGTTCTATGTGAAAGAAAAGATGGCCCCGAGCAGACCCGCTGTCCAGGCTCTCATCTAGCTGGCAGGTCCGAATGCTCACTCGGAGGCAGGTTCTATGTGAAAGAAAAGATGGCCCCGAGCAGACCCGCTGTCCAGGCTCTCATCTAGCTGGCAGGTCCGAAGGCTCACTCGGAGGCAGGTTCTATGTGAAAGAAAAGATGGCCCCGAGCAGACCCGCTGTCCAGGCTCTCATCTAGCTGGCAGGTCCGAAGGCTCACTCGGAGGCAGGTGCTATGTGAAAGAAAAGAAGGCCCCGAGCAGACCCGCTGTCCAGGCTCTCATCTAGCTGGCAGGTCCGAAGGCTCACTCGGTGGCAGGTTCAAAATCCTCAGGGGGTGACCTCAAGAGCACTCGCATTGACCACGCGCGGGAGAAACGACCTCACTTCACTTTCATGATTACCTAAGCGAAACCCCGGTTTGGGCGAATGGTAAGGAAATGTGAGTGAGGGAGGCAGCGGAAAGCGAAGGGGAGAGACACGCCCAGGTCACCCTCGAGCATTCGCTAGGTGGCCGGGACAGTTGCACTACAGTTTGAACGTCCTAATGAGCCTAGCGAGATATAGTGGCGAATGAGAAAGAATTAACGTCCTAGCGAGCCTAGCGAGACATGACAACAAATGAGAAAAAGTGGAGATAGCACAAAAATGGAGAGCACAAAAATCGTGGCCAATATACATATATTTCAAGGGCACTCGCCCTGTTCATGATTACATTCAAAAGATTTTAAGTAAAAGACGGCAAAAAACACGGTCCAGCTCAGGGGTCAGCAGGCTTCTCGCCAGAAGATCTATCACTCTCGCCTGAATCCGGTAGGAGGGCGTCTTCTCGCGGCTCGCCATCCTCATCTTCCGGGAAGGGGATCGGGATGAAGAGCTCGGGGACGACCTGCCGAGCAGAGAGGCATTCGGCCTCTTCCTTCAGGTACCCAGCCTGCCGCAACACCTGCAGCGCATGCTTCACGGCGCTCTGGGCGTTCTCCTGCATCAATTGCTCAAGCTCGTGGTGTGGGTAGAAGTGCCCCCCGCTCCCCAAGGCGAGTGCTGAGACCTCGGCTTCTCGCGACCGCTGGACCTCGGCCTTGGCCAGCCGGACTTCGTCTTCAAGGCCAGCCACCCGAGCGCGAAGCATCTCGGCAACCATGGTATCCTGAGAATAATAATAAAGGTGGTAAGAAGAAAGTACATCGATCGGCAACAGGCCACTCGCGGGGAAGGAGAAAATGTATATACCTCCGCAACGGGGCGGCTGGCGAGAAGGGTTTCCGCAGCTGCCAGCTTCGTCTTGAGTTCCAGCGCCTCGGCAGAAACGACGGCCCTGGACTCCTCAACCTCCGCCAAGTTCCGCGCCAGTTTTATGCTCCGGCGCGAAGACATATGCGCGAGCTCGAGCGCCCGCAGCATGGCCCTGGCGGTCTCATGGGCGAGGACCTGAGTCGTCTCGGCATCGTAGACTTCAGCATCCTCCCGACAGTAGAGGGCATACGCGATGGCATAGGCCTCACCACTCGCGAGGTCGCTCTCTATCCACGATGGATGAAGGGTGGAGAGCGAGACCCTGTTGGCGTTCTTGTCCCACTTTACCAGGGGGGCCCCTGAGGGGTCCACGCACTTCTCACCGCTGGGGAAGTTCCGGTGGTCCCTGGGCAATGGAGGCGGCGGCAGCGACGATCCCGCGCGAAGGGTGGTCTCGCCTAGCGCACCCACCCCCGGGGTTTGAGTCTGAGCACTCGCCCCTAGGATCTCATCCAAGACCCCCTTTCCCTTGGCAGAGGGGGGATTCCTTGATTTCTTGGAAGAAGAGGAGGCCAGCGCCCCCGGTTTCCGCTTCTTTCCGCTAGGCTTGGAGGAGGAGGGTTCTTCCCGACAGGCATCCGCTGCAGCCTGTGCGAAAGACACAGAAGCCCCAGCGGGACGCGGTGGATGCAGGGGAAAGCTACGCACGCCTGCATAATATTGCGAGTGATTTAGCGAATGGTAAAAGAGTCACAAGATCGAAACGAACGAAGTTCCGAAAACTTACCCTCGCCCTGCGGAATGAGCGGGAGCGAGTTGACGTTTCGCCGGAGATAGACGAGGTCCATCCCGTGCTCCAAGATATATTGGTGGAGTTTGGCCTCGTGCCCCCCTAGGGTCGGGGGGCGGAAGGTTGACTCCTCCTCCTGCACTGGGGTGAGAAGTGTGTTCCCCAGGTTCCCGCTGACGAAAAGGAAGCGCCGAACCCAGTCATGATTCTTATTCGGGAGCCCGTAATGCTTGAGCGGGTTCAGACCCGAGAAGAACGAGATGTCGTTGGTACATCGAAAGGTGTAGAGCTTGCGGAAGACGGGGAGCGAGAACTCGATCCCCTCTTCTCGCAGATAGCTCGCGTACCCGACCAGCATGGCGATGGAGTTGGGGTTGAGCTGGCCGGGCACGACTCCGTAATATCTGAAGGTCTGGCGGAGTTCTGGCCAGATGGGCAGGCGAAACCCCACCTCGAAGTGCTCTAGCGGGATCGCGAGAGCACGGGACGAGATGGAGTTTAGGCGCTCGTCCGGCCTGGGCTTTCGCGCCTCAAACCCAGGCGGGATGTAATCCGCGACCGCAGTCCGGTAAGCCTCGTCCGAGAGGTCGCATGAATCAAAGGTGTGGTTGACGAACGCGTTGGCGCACCTGGCTCTGCCTTCCGCATCACCACTCATGACGCGAACGACGAAGGATAAGAAAGCAGCAGAAAAGAGAGAAGCGCGAGTGCTAGCGCGAGGAAAGAGAAGGAGCGGATGGTAAGGTATTTAATACGGTGGTTGAAAGGCCTATTTATAGAAGGGCTAAACGGCGTTTGGGCTTTCGAGGTAACGGGTGTGCAGATAGCAGTCGCGCCCTCCCGACGCCTCGGAACCCGGGCCGACCCCTCTCGCTCAGTAATGACATGCCCTGTGGCTATTCGCTCATCGACTAAGCGAAAAAGGTTAAGAAAGCATTCGGCAATAATGAAACATTCGGCAATACCCAAGCAAGATATAGGAAATAAAAGACGAAGATTAGAGCATTCGCAAAACACAGGACAAGATTATTACAAACGGAAATAAAAGTCCAGCATCCGCGCTACAAAAAGCAGAAAAATTACAAGAAGGGCGAATGAAGACTGGCTCAATACTCCTCCCAGACCCACCGACCTCGCTTTCGCGACCCAGCTTCCATGGGCATTCGCGGGCGGTAATATGCGAGTATATTGGTGATTTCATGGGAAGCCAATTGGAGTTGGTCCCGGGCTCGCGCGGCGTGTGTTTCGGGAGACAACTCCCCCCCTTCGCCCCCCAGGCGCTCCACCGTTGTGAGAATGCGCGAGTAGTCCCGATGGAGGTCCTTTAGCTCACGCGCGACTCTCAGCCGCACGTCGTCCACCTGACTGGCTACGTTTCGCTGGATGTGGATGAGCTTCCCCAAGACCTCCGAGATCCGATCCTTCAGGGTCGCGTGATCCGAGGAGTCGCCCAGAAAGTCAGCGAGATCCCCAGGGGAAGGGAGAGGCGAGAGCATCCCCTCTCCCCCCCCCCCCCCCCCCCCCTCGTAGTAGGAGTCAAAGGGGGAGGCTTCCCGATAGCCTGCAGAATCACAACTAGGTCAGTAGTGATAAAATATGCGAGTACGATAGGGGCAGGTGCGTGAACTGACCTGGGGTGGGGTCCTGGTGACCTGAAGGACGAGACGAATGGGGGTGCGTTCCAAACAACCAGGCGGTAGGTAAGACCTTTCCCTTTCCTGGACGGTAAGGCTGTGAGGTAGGAGCTGGAGCATCCGCAGGATCATTCGCGCGGCCCTGTTGACCGGATCCCTTCTGGGGGGACACCCTCGGCTCGTCCGCAAGCGCGGAGGGGTTCGGTCGAACAGGGGAACTCGGAGGAATAGAGTCCCGCAGCGAAAGGTTGGGGTCGAGGGCTACAAAAAACAGTGGTCAGCAGCGAGCAGCAGGAAGGATGAATCCAAAAGGGGTTACAACTTACCAGACTGAAATGAGGTCTCGCCCGGAGGAGGTGGAGGAGCAAGGTCCCGATCTGGAGGCCTCTCGCCCGGGGGAGGTGGCACCACGGCACTGCTCGAGACGGCCCCGTGGCCGGTCTCGGGCATCGAGATTCCCTGCGAATGGTCAGAGCGAAGGCAGGGTAAGGAGAGGAACTAAACAGAGGGACGAGAGGAATCCTCATACCTGCGTCCCGAGGTCCGGAGGGTTCCTTGCCGGAAGAGTATCCGCCGGCGGAGTCCTCGCCGGAGGAGTGCCCGCAGGGGATTCCGAGGCAGTCTCGCCTCTCTGACGATTCAGACGAATCGCCTTGGCTCGACGCGAGACGTAGGGGGCATTCGGATCCCGTTTAGACAAGAGCCAGGGAGCAAATCTGGCTGCCTTGGGGGCAGTTACAGCTTGGGCCGCGGCCAGACGCTCGATCATCTCCCGCGAGAGGGGTCTCGCGGAAGGCTTGTGAGAAGACATTGATATCAATGCGGGACTAAGAGAAGGAAGAAGCTCCGAATCAAGGGTTGTCAACGCTCCATGAAGTTCTGACATGAAGAGATATATATAGGACAACGGTGGGACCCACAGAATCTTGTGAAAGTCCAGTCAGCAAACACTCACCGAATACAGGGTTGGACTGTTCTTTCCGAGCGTAGTAACCACTCGCAAAGAGCGGGGATTGTGTACAACCCGTATTCGCCGAGTGGGCCCCTCAAGCCAAGTGGCGAGACCTGGGTCAGCTCGATCATTCGCCCCGCCTAGGAGGTGGAAGTACCCCCGGTTTGGTGGGGGTAAGGTGCAGAAGAAAAGGAGCTAGGCGAGTGGTGCTCTCACGGACCACTCGCCCGGAGGCGTGGGCACTCGCCCAGCTAGGCGGATGCCCAGCGAGTGGTGCCCTCACGGACCACTCGCCCAGGATGATTTAAGGGGGAAATGACCCTGATACCCCTGGTGGGCTGCATATAGCCCATCGGAACAGCGGAGTTAGGCTGTTAGCAGACCAATTTGGGGTGCTGCTAGTAAAATTAAAAGGCGGATTCATGTTATTTGCAGACCAGCCTAGAAAAATCTATAAATAGACCCTTAAGGGCACCTTGGAGGGGATCCAATTTTAGAGAATCCTCTCCTCCAGGCTAGTTTTTGGTCGGCTGCTAGTGCCCTCCAAGGTGCCCGGTTGAGCTCTGGTTTGGGAGGGGAAGCTCTCTAAGATCTTCCGGGTGTGTGGCGGGACCTCCTCGCTTCAGCCTTGGGTCTATTCACATTCTCACATCCACCGTCAAGAGAGTCTAGTGAGGGAGAAGTAAGCACTGGCTACACCCCCAGTAGGTCCGAACTCAAGAGACCTGTTGCAGGTTTCAACAGTTCGCCTGCAATTTGCATTGGTACATTATGACCTAAAATATGCAATGTAACTGCAAGCACTTCTCGTGGTAGAGTTCTCCTGGATCCTTGCAATCCATACTGTTGTGTGAGGAGTGTAAGCAGATCTGCAAATATTACCTTGGACATTCTAAACGCGCTGAAAAATCTTAAAGGGTGTCCATCGAGTAGTTCACCAATCCACCTAGCTCCCGTTTGGCTTGATGTCATGCAAGGTGTATTAGAGAAACCACTAGACCGACTACTTGCTGCTAATATAAATTGTTGTCCACGGATTGCTCTATTACGATAAAACCAGCCGGCTACTTGATGCTTGTACAACCCCGATATTCGCCGAGTATACTTCCGAAGGCTCATTGGAGCATCATGGTAGCATCGACCCATGCAGGAAGGGAGGTAGAGACAAGGGGGACGAGCGGTGAGGGAGGAGGCCTCCCGCTTGCCCAGCCTAAATAGAGGAGCGAGAGGTGGAGGGACAAGTCCCCACCCCCAGTTGAGAGGGGGCGAGCCCAGGGACTCCCCCTGCGGTCTCGCCCCCACTCCCGGCTAAGGGGGCGAGCCCGGGCTGCTGTCCGGCGGACTCGCCCCCACTCCCAGCTAAGAGGGCGAGCCCGGGCTGCTGCCCGGCGGACTCGCCCCCGCTCCCAGCTAAGGGGGCGAGCCCGGGCTGCTGCCCGGCGGACTCGCCCCCGCTCCCAGCTAAGGGGGCGAGCCCGGCGGACTCGCCCCGCTCCCAGCTAAGGGGGCGAGCCCGGGCTGCTGCCCGGCGGCCTCTACCCCCTCCCAGCTAAGGGGGCGAGCCCGGGCTGCTGCCCGGCGACCTCGCCCCCGCTCCCAGGTAGGGGGGCGAGCCCGAACTGCTGCCCGGCGGACTCGCCCCCGCTCCCAGCTAGGGGGGCGAGCCCGGGCTGCTGCCCGGCGGACTCGCCCCCGCTCCCAGCTAGGGGGGCGAGCCCGGGCTGCTGCCCGACGGACTCGCCCCTGCTCCCAGCTAGGGGGGCGAGCCCGGGCTGCTGCCCTGCGGACTCGCCCCCGCTCCCAGCTAGGGTGGCGAGCCCGGGCTGCTGCCCGGCGGACTCGCCCCCACTCCCACCTAGGGGGCGAGGCGGGCTGCTGCCCGGCGGACTCGCCCCCGCTCCCAGCTAGGGGGCGAGCCCGGGCCGCCGCCCGGTGATCTCGCCCCCGCCCCCAAGATTTGGAGGGGCGAGAGGAGGAAGGGGCGAGCCCCCCTCTCCCCCCCCCCCCCCCCCCCCCCGCATCTTAGTGAGGGGCGAGCTTCTCTCTCCCCGCACCCAAGTAGGGGGCGAGCCCAGGAGGGGCGACCTCCCAGCTCGCCCAGCCCAGTGAGAGGGGCGAGTAAGGGAGGAAGTCATCCCCTTCTCGCTCGGCCCCCGGGAGGGCACTCGGTCTGCGTATAGCGCCTCGGAGCAGCGGGATTTGGCTGTTCGCACCCCCAACCTGGGGGTATTTTGGTAATCACGCATGCCAGATTTGGCTATTTACAGCCCAACTTCAGAAATCCTATAAATAGGACCAAGGGGCCACCGTTTGGAGGCAAGCTTATCCTAGGCTAGCTCTCTCCCTCTCTCTCTCTCTCCCTCCCCAAATCTCTCTCTAGTGGGTGAGGAGAGCTTCCAGTGGTGCCCAAGCTTAGTAGTGGCTTGGGAGGGGAAGTCCCAAGGGGACTTCCGGGTATGTGGCGGGACCTCCCCACTAAGCCCTTGGTCCGGTTCCTAGTTCCTCAACCTTCATCCTAGAGCTCTCCCTTGGGGGGAGTAAGTGTTGGTCGCCCCTCAGCTTGTTGAGGGGCCCGAACTCCTCGTGAGACCAATTTATTGGTTTCAACACTGCTCATTCTCCTCACCAGAACTGCTATCATCCGAAGATAGCATTGTAAACCTGCGACAAGTACGGTACATTATTTTAAAAATAATATAAATATCAACCAAGCTCATATAACTCTAGTGTTATAAATGTCCATTAATGCATCAAAATGTTCAACCAC